>OU452219.1:20117319-20807268 GCA_911728455.2 Marthasterias glacialis | reverse complement strand
TTGTAAGGGAATGTTTACAACATACGTGACCTCATGAGAAAAAAAAAGCATTGCTGCCATGGTTATCTTCTTGTTTGTCAGTACATTGACATTATCCTCTGTTAATAGTTCCATGAAAAGTATTTAAAAGAATCAATGTACACAAAAACTGTAAAGAGAAACAAAGTGTTTGCCTATCATGAACCAAGTGTGATTGTTCTGTATCCATCATGGGTGAAGAGAATATAATATTTTGTCTAAATTTCTATAACTAATTTCTTTAAAGTATTCTCCAGGTGCGGATGTTGAATGACCAAATCCAGAGGTTTGAGAGAGCCTTTATTGACCCCCAAGGTCTTCCAGGTCGCCCCTTTGTCAAGTAAGTTGTATCTCACTCCTGAGATTAAAGGGGCTGTGTTGTCATGATTATGGTAGCAAATGGAATTACTACGCTAGCACGCGCGCCGGCGGTCACATCAGACGGCACCCTTTGTGATTTGACCGCAAGCGCGCGCGTGCGCAGTATCAGGGTGGGAGTTCATCTTCCACGCACAGCCACAGGCCTGCTATAATTACTCATCAGCCCTTTAAGTGCCCAAAGCAGCGTTTTGAATGAGCAGCATGAGTAAGATTTGACGCGTAGCTCGGTTGGGGGAAAAAAAGCTAGTGGCGCGATGTAGTTGTCCCTTGGTGAGTTTTGGTTGTGTTGAAAAGAACTCGGTGGTTTTAGCAATTTAACAGCTTTATCAGTTTGCTCTGATCGCCTTCTGGAGAAAAAAAAAATGGGGACACACAGAACATTCTGATGAACGTTTCAAGTTGATCAGCCACCGGTTCTTTTCAGAACCATCAAACTCATTTTGGAAATATGTTCATGGTGTAATTTCTTGACTTTTTTTTTTAATTCGTAAGGTGAAATATACCTTTAATTCTGTTCCACCTTATTCTTTCCCAGGCATATTGTGTTTGCGCCAAGCAGCAGGGATAGCTACGCCTCTGACAAATTCCCTGGAATTATAGACACCATGTTCGACATCGACAATAACCCTGACCCTGAGAAATGGAACCATGTCAAGAAGCAGTTATCTGTCGTTATTTTCACCATCAATTCAGCAGCAAGTGTTCTGATGGAAGTGGCTTAAAGCAACCAATGTTTTAAGGTGATTTGTCCAAACATTTCCTGCTCAGTGTCTGTTTGGTGGTTGAGGGTGGATGTTAAACCCTATTTACTATTTGTTTGATGATACCTGTGAGGTTTTTCATACTTTTTCAAACTTTCAGGAAAAAATAAAACTCATCTGAGTTGAGCAATGTGAAACTTCTGGCCTTCAATAAAAATTGCAACCTGAGCCAAGCCTCACAATCAAACCAACACAGGGTCTTCGTTACCAGAGAGCTTCCAGATAAAAGATTTTGGTCATAAGATCCCACAAGACAGAGACAAAAAGAGATCAAAGCAAGATATTTTTGAAGAAGAGTTTTAAAAAAAATCCGATATAGCTTCTGTATGCAACACCTTTATCAACTGTAGTTAATGTATCTGTTAGGAAATTACACAGTGGGTTATTGATTATAGATTTATAGAAAATTGATTATCGGCGATTTCCTTAGCTTTGTACGTGTATAGGCCTACATTAAATGCAGTCGGCTTGCGTGTGTTTTAATGTGCCTCGTTATTTCTGTTACGTATGCTATAGCGCTAGAATTCAACAATAATATGATAAGATTAACTAAGTATAAAATAACTCCAATATTGGAGTTGGGTATTGACGGGGTCCTAGTTTGACTCATCGTGTATAGTTCCTTAAAGCCCCAGCTCAACATTAGTAATGAAGAAAAACAAATGTTCGCAGATTTACATATACCTTACAAGGTATAAAGATAATGATGGTAGAAAACTTTCCTTGAAGTATTGCTGCCTGAAGTGTTATCGTTTTTATGATAAATGAAATGAGATCCAACATTAGTTTTCGTCTCAGTGAGACGAAAACTCTGCCTACAGGAATGAGTACAAAAATGCTGAATGCATTTTTACCGTTTTCTCGTAAACGAAACAACGAAATGAGCTGACATTTTCACAGGTTGGTTTTATTACAAATATCTCGATTTGTGACAAGCATGGAAGTATTTACAGTCAGTTTACCAATGTTGAGCTGTGGGGCTTTAAGTAAAGTATTAAGTTCTCATCATTTACGGTTGCCTAGGAGAGTGACATTTATTTAGAAAGTATTAATCAAATCGTTTTAGTAACAAAAGAATTTTAATTGCAAATTTACACGAAGACGGATTTTAGTGTGTGATCATTTCAAAAGAGAAATGTTTTCAATGTTGTTAGTGATGAAAGTTGAAATAACACAATATTCAACGATTATTTACTTTCAAAACTGTTCAAAAGCGCCACATCTTTAAGAGTAGGGCCCAATTTTATAGAGTCGCTTCAGCAGAAAATAGTGCTTAAAACTTTTCTGCTCGGCACAAATAAACAGGATACCAGTCACAGATTGTACACGTGACATGCTATTTTTGCCGGTAACCTTATTCTGGTAAGCATACTTTTGTTTGCGCTTAGCTAATTTTTGTGCTAAAGCAGAAACTGGGGCCCTGTAGGGCTGTAACAGGGAAGGGGGCTGTTGGGTGGGTCCAAAGATTTGCATGTATGTCATTGCAGAGCTGGTTCGTTATTTAACGAAGAAATGAACATAAAACTTGCTGGAAAAATTATGTTGAAAGCCGCTGAGGGTTGGGAAGTGGTCTTTGAAAATTGACAAACTCTCTGTTCTACTTTGGAAATACTTAAAATTTTAGATGGCTTTTTAAATGCTATTAGTATGTTAGTATTTTAATAATTTTTTCTTCTATACTGAAATATATTATGCTTTATTGTCACTTACTCAGTTTGATTACGACTGAGACGTTACCTTACTTTTTATTTTCTGATATAGACTAATTGTTTAATGCTTTATTTTAAATGGCTGCTGTGATGTTATAATCAAGTGCCTATCAATGAAATGTATCTATGCAGTATACAGCTTTAGAAAAGCCATGCAAATAAGTAGAGTTGGTTTATGAGTGGTGGCAAATTGCCACTCCCCATTTTCTGTCTTCAGTTTTAAACATTGTTTTCCTAAAATGTATAAACATTTCTATTAAATTCTTGAATGAAGATGGGTGTGATTTCAAAAACTGTTTGCGTTTGTTTGTTTGTTTGTTTGTTGGGCTGTTTTGTTTGTTTGTTTGTTTGTTTGTTTGTTTGTTTGTTTGTTTGTTTGTTTGTTTGTTTGTTTGTTTGTTTGTTTGTTTGTTTGTTTGTTTGTTTGTTTGTTTGTTTGTTTGTTTGTTTGTTTGTTTGTTTGTTTGTTTGTTTGTTTGTTTGTTTGTTTGTTTGTTTGTTTGTTTGTTTGTTTGTTTGTTTGTTTGTTTGTTTGTTTGTTTGTTTGTTTGTTTGTTTGTTTGTTTGTTTGTTTGTTTGTTTGTTTGTTTGTTTGTTTGTTTGTTTGTTTGTTTGTTTGTTTGTTTGTTTGTTTGTTTGTTTGTTTGTTTGTTTGTTTGTTTGTTTGTTTGTTTGTTTGTTTGTTTGTTTGTTTGTTTGTTTGTTTGTTTGTTTGTTTGTGTGTTTGTGTGTTTGTTTGTTTGTTTGTTTGTTTGTTTGTTTGTTTGTTTGTTTGTTTGTTTGTTTGTTTGTTTGTTTGTTTGTTTGTTTGTTTGTTTGTTTGTTTGTTTGTTTGTTTGTTTGTTTGTTTGTTTGTTTGTTTGTTTGTTTGTTTGTTTGTTTGTTTGTTTGTTTGTTTGTTTGTTTGTTTGTTTGTTTGTTTGTTTGTTTGTTTGTTTGTTTGTTTGTTTGTTTGTTTGTTTGTTTGTTTGTTTGTTTGTTTGTTTGTTTGTTTGTTTGTTTGTTTGTTTGTTTGTTTGTTTGTTTGATTGATTGATTGTTTTCGTGAAAACACGTCTGTACTTTGCCCTCTCACGGTGTTAACCCGCACAAATTCTCACTGCGAGATTCTGGTTAAGTAAATAAAGTACAAAGTTTTTGAAGGAGTAAATATTACAACTGAATACAATCCCAGGTGGAAGGTCTCCATTTACAAATTGAGCTATTACTAGCATAAAATAAACCATTGCCAAAACAACATGCACATGAAAATTGTGGTCATGTGGAAATCCCGCTGTCGCACCAACGATGTAGGACTTGGCCCCTGGTTTGGGTTATATAAGGGTAATAAAACAATGAAAAGGTTAAAGGTAATACAATTCCTGGTTTGGGAATCCAAAAGTCTCCTGGCGACTGATAGAGCTTACTATCCGAAACGTTGAGTAACCCACGGGCTCTTCTCAGAGCCACCACCACTCAAAGAGATCATATAACATGTGCTACCACAAACCTATAGCTATCACGGTAATAACTTTAATTTTACAATGGAGAAGGACTGAAAAAATTGTAAATGAAGGGAATGGTCAATGTTCCAGCAGTGAGGTAGAAACCATGTAGCTATAAAAAGTAGAAACTAACCATGAAACTAACAACGTGGTCCCTTTTTTGCAGTAACTCACTGTAAGCCTGTATTATGTCCATTCAGTGTTGAAACACTTTTTGGAGGTGATTACATGTACTTCAACAATTACAATCAATGGAAAAACTACTAATGTGATGGATGCAGAGTGGCACCCTTCGTTGTGTTTCTGTCTTATATTAAAACGAGTCGTTGAATTTTTACTTTGTGCGTTTTCACCGAGAGTCGGTTTGAAAACACGGTGCAAAAAGTGTTGCTCAATGGGAACTTATCAATTACGAAATCAAGATCAAGATCAAGACAAGAAGACAACCATTGTTATTATTACAAACAAATTGTTTCCATTTCATTAAATAGGGTACAACGATATAAGAGTTCAAAATTACCTTAGTCAACTTTCCGTATAACATAACAGCACATCGAGCTCCAGCTGACCACAGGTCATTTCAGATCTCGAGTAATCTTTGGGTAAAACCATAGTGCAAAGGTGCTGATCCTAGCGTGTTTTTGTGGTTTGTCCGTCGGCCTGTTAGCCTAATATAGCGCCCTCTTGTTGGCTTATGAGAGCTCGAGGGACAGATGTCTTCTCGTGGGACCGAGATACAGACAAAACAATAACAATATCCCTCATTGTTTGGACCGGGGGAAGGCCCATATCAGATCATCCCCAGTAATTTCCCATGCTGTGAAAAAACGCATACTAAGCATGCGCAAGTTTGAGTTCGATCCGTCGTCCGAGTCGGGAGAACATAGTGAAAAACCGTGCACATTTTTCAGCATGTAAACAGATTGTCCTCAATTTCGATTGTTATAAAACCGAAATAAAAATCGGGTTCTTCAAATTATATCCTCTAGACTTTGACAGTATTTCAGACAGAAATATTTCTATGGAAGAATGGTACTGCTATAAACTTCAAAGTCAGTAAGCTTTCAGACTGATACTAATAAAAACAAATTTGAGGTGAGTTCCAATCCCGTATTGCACCTTTAACAGTCATACTGGTTGAGACACAGTTTTACTGTAAGCCTACAGCTCATGTACACGGAGAGGTGACTACAAGATGCACTAACATGCACTGCCAACGACCACAGAGGGTCCTACTGATATCAAATCACACACTCGCTTTAAGATCCTTCATCCCCGCTGATGATCTCCATCCCAGGGAGCATCGAGAGCATACAGAGATTTCCTGGGGCCAACTGTAATTCCGTCCACGGCATCACACCGTGGCCAACTTAACTAACAGAACTTGTGCCCGTATTTCGTCCCCTTCCAATTAACGGGAATAATATCAAAATCCCACGGGATTAGGACTAAGTGAATCTCATTTTTCTCCCTGATTAAAAGAAAAAAAAAGAACTGAGCGAACTGGATTTGTAGAAGAAGGACGACGCGCAGAAAAAAATCCCGTGGGGTTCCCTGCTCTTGAGCTTACAGTCGACGCCGCTGTTAGTCATTTGTGGTGCATCCACCGTTTTCCCCGAGAGACAGATGTCAAAAAGAAGGATAAACCGCCCGCAGTTTGCTGACCTTACAGGCATAGATATCATTTACCATGGTTGACTTGACCCATCCGATTTCATCAGGCAAGGCCGAATCCATTTGATTCGAGATCACAAACAGGCCGGGAACAGTTCAATGTCTAAAATAGTGTTTCTTCAGCGTTTGGGATTAAGATAGATTCATCTGGCATTCGTTGCAGCTCAGACAGATTTATGTTATTATCAATTTTACAGCGTCCTTGGTTTAATAATGCTGTCGAATTCAACTTGTCAAGTTGACATTAGTTGACGTAAATGTCTGATTGTGTGTGGTTGGGACATAATTTTAAACATTCATGCATTTTGGAAAAGAAGTACAAGTAACGTGTTCAAAACATTCATCTTACGTAATAAAATAAGCGTCCCAAAAACTTATGACAATACCTTGAAGTGTCCAGAATCTGTGTGAAGTACACAAGTGTCCCAGTAGACCGATCCATTAAGCCCCGCCCCTAAACATTGACCACTCACAGCATTGGTTGATCACCACTGTTCACGTGGGCAGCACATTGTGCGTCTCTTCAACGCCATACTGCACGACATGAACGTGCGGGCTATAAGCACGCGCTCAGATGTTTACATTTTTTTCAATAGGATTTTATCGTGTCGGACTTTTGTCAGTCTTTCGGTGGCGTAGCAAAGGCCGTAATTGGTCAACACGTAAGGGGCGGGGCTTAATGGGTCGGGTTTTTGAGGACCTGATATCGTCTAGTGAATTTGGTATACTTGATGATGCATACATTAATGGTTTGGAAATAATAGTATCCAAGGTCTAACTGATCAGTTGTCAAGAACCATATCTTAAACTAGGCATACCCTCTGAAAAAAAATCCTTGAAATATTTATAGGTTGGCTATAGGTAAAAAAAACCAATAGCACAACACCAATGGTATTTTCTGCACCATGGCTGATTCCATCTTCATTTTGAAAACAAGTTAAATTGGATACATACAGGACTACCAATTTTAGATACATAAATGAACACAACTATCAGTAAAAACCGTTACTTAAACTTAAGGCACAAGCAAAAACACAAATCTTTAATTTTTTACAGACAACTGCAATGACGTTACTTCGTAAAGGTCAACCGATTATGCTCAGCCCTGCCATCATTTGTCAAAATAAATGGAGGGACAAACAATGTATCTCTTTCCCTGACACTCGAGTCCCCAAGCTTTTTACCTAATGAAATGTTTGAAAGCTTGTGTTAAAAGATTAATCAGTGCTCCACGGCCGTAATATCTTCCGAGTTACTAGTTTTTTTGGAAAACAAGTATCTCGACTATGTATTGATTTCCTAAGTATTAGATTAAAACTTCAAACCAGACTAGAAGATTGGATTTATTTTGAACATTCGATGACTCTGTGTGAGCTTAAATTTCTTTACCATTCACCATTCGATTTTGGAACCTAAAGAAAAGGGGAAAGGGATTTTTATGCTTTTTGTTACTTTATAGATGATTTGGATAGCAACCTAGTCGCCAATGAGTAGACGATCTGCTCACTGAATTCAAACACATTATGTTCATTTATACTTGGTGGAAAATGACATTAGCCTATAATTATATAGTGTGTAAATTGAAAATTTAAAGCGAACACAAGAGGAGTGTGGATTTGGAGTTAGAAAACAGCTCTTGAAGAATTTGTTTGAAGAGACAGCAGACTTGTGTTGTGTCTCAAATTAATATCTCTATGGTCCGTTTTAATTTATTCAGCTTCGAGTGTCTCCATGAGAGGTACATCACGTAGATAAACTGTTTTCTGTATGCTAACAAAATATGTAAAAACATAATTATAAAATTGGAAAAAAAAGATATTAAAAATATATCCCCCAGACTAGAATAATGTTCGAAGAATTGGATTGATCATTACGCCTATAAGACCTACAAAGATACAGGTTTTTTATTATTATTTAGTATTTGCATAAAATATGTAGGCCACACTTATTTGCAAATATGTTGACATTTTTTTCCCTTCTTACCACTGTTGTGCACACCCTTAAAAAAAAAAAATACAGAAAGATCTTGAAATTCCAAAAATCCAATATCCGGGCCACATGATCGGTAATAAATTTCATTCAATAAGGAGAAATTATTGCAATATTATCAAGGCTCCACGATGAAAAAAACCCCAATAATTTCCTCTCTGGACGCCACACAGAGTTCAATGTGCAAGACACTGCCTTAAAGTCGATGTAGCTCATGTTGTTAAGTGTTTTTTTTTTTAAATGTGGCCACCGTGTGGGCACTTCTTAAGGACCAATTTACCACGACCTGAAGAAAATCACTTTATGTGAAGGTTTTAGCATTCTACAACATCAAAGTTAGTTAAGCTTGTTGTCGGTACTTGAATTCATAAACTCTTTACCAATAAAAAGAAAATAACTATAAATAAATAAAAACAGTGAACTTGATGTCTTGATGTTTTGGATAAGTTCATCGAAACACATCAACCGTTGAGATATTTTTAGATACATTTGCCAACAGTTATTCTTTAAAAAAAAATGGCATCCCGAAGCCGTCTCGTTGAATAATTTCCAAGAAGGCCCCATGTTTGATACCAAACCATCGCTATAATAGGTCATCCACAAATGACTTATTACCAGTTATTAAGTCCTTATGAGCAATGGTGCGTATATACCCTTTAAGGGATGTCTGCTGATCACTAACAAACCCAGCCCGGAAAAGCATGATAAATGACGTCAACTGGAGAATATGATAACTGCAAAATGATTTTTGTACGTGTGCCCCCCCCCCCCACCAGCACTCTTGCTCTAGTGTTCAAACATTCTCAGCGCCACGACTGAATCGGCGGTGTGTCTTTGCAAAATGAATTGACCGGGAAGGGAAATAATGTCATTCTAAAGTGGGGAAAGATGAACCTTAGCTACGTCGTTTGTAATGTTACCAAGATTGCTGCTGATGATATGCTTGACGTGAAGTTAGGTGTACCGGTTCACTTGCATAGTTGTGATAGATCTGGCGTGACTGCATGTGTGCTTACATTTTAATAACATTGGTTCTAGATCGGGCAAAATTGATGCTCGAGGAGTGTCGCGCTCTGAGACATATTTCTGGGTAACTAATAATTGTCAAACATTGATTAAATCCCAACTAGTTCTTCTTAACTGACCAAAGGGCCTACACACACCCACAATAATGTACCCACATTATTTTGTCGACCTGGTAAATTAAGGACTTCTCTTTCAGCTCACACAATTTATTTACCCACTGTTGTTTGTTTATTTGTTTATTTGTCTGTTTGTTTGGTTGGTTGGTCTTTTTTCTAAAGAATACGGATCATCTATGATTCACTGCCTAGCTTTCAAAGATGTGTCTCTTGAAAATTAGGTTGAACGAAATCACTCTTCCCAAACTAGCCGTTGGCGGATCCAGGGGGACTAAGGGGATTGTAGCTCCCCCGCCCCCGCCCCACTAAATTCGTAAAAAGAGAGAGAGGAGGAAGAACAGAATCAGATACCCATCCCAAATGTTTCCCCTCATTTCCCCATCACTGTGCTTTGTTTTTCTCTCCCTTTGATTATTTCATTGTAATTCGTTGCACTATTCAAAATATCAATCTTGATTCTCAGCCCCCCCCCTGGATCCGCCCATGCTAACCCATCCCGTTCATTGACTACTAATGGGCAGTGATGTGATTACATTCTGAATGCGAGTGTGCCCGCCCACTCCTTCCCTAACATTTTTGTCCGCCCGCACATCATAAAAGCTTTCAACAAATGAGTAAATCTACAAAAGCTTTCCCAAGCTATTGTCCTACATAAAAACGACAGGGTCCTTGCCCGGATCTGGACTGTGCATTACTTCGTTATCGATCTCTAGGATATCCTTTACCGGCTGATAGATCGATTAGGAGAAGTCTCATCAGTGACCCCTTCTCCCATGTGCGCAGCTTAAGTTTTACTTCAGAAGCTGAGAAGAGGGTAGGGGTGGTGGGGGACGGGGAAATCGTTTCTAAGTTGATTAAGGTATGAAGCAAACCCATTACTGGTAAATGTTTTTCTTGTTCAGCTGTGGAGTATTTTTCCCCACCAGTCAAATCAACAATATCAATGTTTTGAATGTGCAGTTTTGAAATATAATCGTCTAATATACACAAGCCTTATCGTTGTTGCGATCACTGCTTTCCTTTTATGGGCAAACAAGGCGAGGGCGCCATTTTCATCACTTTCCTGACAGATTATTTTAATATGGGCTCCTTGTTTTGTACCGTTTTGGGGACATTTTTTTATAAAAGTTGTTTAAACTGTAATTTGGTATGTAGGCATATTCAATTTAGTTGTTTCCAGGTTCTTCGAATATTGTCATCATGAGGTAAGGTAACAAAAGGTAAAAAAATATGATGTGAGAAAATCTTCGTGTTGTACTCCGTCTTTATATACACAGCATAGAGAGCAAGTTTGCAAATTAGCATTACAAATCATATACCAACAGGAAAATTAGGCAAGAATATAAATAATGTGCATGGTCCTGATTGTTTCAGACATTCATAATAATAATAAAAATCGTTCAGTGGCATCAAATTACTTGTTTTATTTGAAAAGACGAAGCCTAAAGGATGGGTTGTTTATGGAGTTGATGATAACATCAACTGCCCGTACCAAAGTCACTGAGTCACCCACCAGGGCCCTATATACATACAGCGTCCAATCGGTACTAATCTAATACCACACTCTATGCTCACACACGTCTGTTCATGAGTATGATATCCGATATCTCGCTCTAATTTCGGAACAATTCAGAAGAAAAATAGGTCTATAAATCTTAGGTCTATATAGCCAACTTTTGAAAATTTCGTCAGATTCAGTGGACATAGTGAACAACTGAATTTTCAAAAATACTAACAATTTTGTACTTATTCAGTTATTAATAAAGGAAATCAATATTGTTTCAATCTGAAAACTCCACTGATTATAAAGTTCATATACGAGTACTAAACAACAAGAGAACATTTTCAGGCTGAAATACTGTCGAAGTTGAGACAAATTGCATTTGAAGACCATCGGAATCACCGGTTGCTTATTTCGAAACAAGCCCGAATCATTTGATTGGGAAACTGTTTCACATGTTAAGCAAGGTTTATTTGCACTTTATTTGAGTTCAACAACATTGAATAACATTGAAACTATTCTGTTAAGCATGCAATCAGAAGTAACATGTCCCTCTAATTTTGTCTGTATTTTAGCTAATCGAAACCACCGGAATGCTACCTCCAATGTCGCCAAGGCATGTTCAACTATTCCCTGTTGCCAACTTGCGTGACGCACGGTGCGGTTAATTTGTTGCTACCCTCACTTCTCATAGCTTGATTGACTATTGAGGCTACTCTGAAATTACAACCGACGCTGCCGGGCATATTACAATAATATCATAATTAATATCACGCAGCTGAAAAATTACCTTCTAGAAAGCACAGGAAGTGACAGTGGTAGGCCTGACACGCACAAAAAATGTATAAATCCAAGTATTAATCCGTTCGAACGAATTAGCTAATCCGTTTGAACGGTCAACAAATTGTGGCGTGTCGTGGCCGAGCGGTCAAGCGCGCTGAACAGCTCGCGGTCCTAATTTCATGGGTCTGCTTACCGTTGAAATCTGCGCTCACGGCATGCTGTAAAGCACATAGCTCTATGAGCTGTAAGCGCAGAATTCTGCGGTAAGCAGAGCCATGAAACTGGGCCCCTGATCAACAGAGTGTGGGTTCGAGGGTGGGTTCGTGACACTTAATCATTATTGCTTCGTCCTTCGGATGGGACGTACAGCCGTATATAGGTCCAGTGCGTTGCGTAATGAGAAGGGGGTTCGCTCCGGTGTTTCTGGCAGTGGCTGCTGAATGCGCCGCAGTACATGATAAACCCTTATACGGCGCTACTTACATTGGTCTCATAATTCAAAAACCTGTCTGAAAAATTAATATAACAAGCGCCTTAAGTACCCAATCGTTGGTAGATACGTGCGCTATATGAGACCCCGGTAGTATTAATCTGTCCAAACGGTTTACAAATCCGTATCCACTCGAATGGCTTAGTAGTCCGTTCGAAATTAGAACTTTCATTGTTTAAATCACTTTCTCTGCGTCAACGCTCCGCCCCCAAAGAGAAAAAAAACCCACACACCACACATACAACATTGAAAATATTGAAACTATAATGGTATACAAGAACATAATACTATTGTTAATCGCTTCATGTCAGTGGAACTGCAAATTATTATGCTTCATGTGCTAGAAATTATGCATTGGAATTACATTACCGGTATGTGCGCTTACCTTGAAACTGGATCTGTTACAATACAATGTCATTTTTTGGGGGTCTGTCTGGGGTGCCACCTTATAGGTCTACGGTACATGTTCAATGCATTGTCATCCAGACAAAAATGTTACCCCGTTCTTTTTTATTGTGCAATTTTTTTTAATGTTTTGTTTTTTTTGTTTTTTTTTAATTTGTACAATGTCTTGAATTAAATTTACTGCTTAAAAATGTTCTCTAATTCAGCCGTTGATGAATGTTCAAATAATTTAACCACAAGAAACAGTATTTCCCATAAATTTAGAGTCTCTCTGCACGTTGTGCTCCACAACGCATAGACCCATGCAGTTAACAGTGAATGGAATGTGTTTTAATTTGTTTATTGCCATGACGTCTGGCTGTTGGATCGTAATGTTCATTTACAACATCAATATTGTATCTTCTTGTCGCAACATAAATATTGCATATTAATGTTAACTGTGCCATCAAGGTAAGTATTTACTTTTGCCTGTGTTTGGAACATTCTACAACGTCCATATCCCGCTTTACAACCAGTCGCATCTTAACATGACTGCATGGCTTGTACGGTTTTTATTGTCGAGCATGAAGAACGGGTAATTATAATGTCTACCAATTATTGTACAATTCTTGCGAACAAGTGACCATTCTGCCGAGCGAATAAACCATTTTGCTTGAATACAGGAACAAATTTCTGAACTGATTCCCGCCTGCTCCTTCCTGGGAAGTCAGTCTTCTTTTATTAATAGTATAATTGATTCATAATAAAGCATAATCCCCTGCCCACCCCCCCCAAAGAATAATAATAAATAAATCAATCAATCAATCAATCAGTCAATTAATCAATCAATCAATTAATCAATCAATCAATCAATCAATCAATCAATCAATCAATCAATCAATAAACTTAAAAAATAAAATAAAATAAAATAAAATAAAATAAAATGAAATAAAATAGAATAAAATAGAATAAAATAGAATAAAATAGAATAAAAAAAATAAATAAATAAATAAATAAATAAAATAAAATAAAATAAAATAAAATAAAATAAAATAAAATAAAATAAAATAAAATAAAATAAAATAAAATAAAATAAAATAAAATAAAATAAAATAAAATAAAATAAAATAAAATAAAATAAAATAAAATAAAATAAAATAAAATAAAATAAAATAAAATAAAATAAAATAAAATAAAATAAAATAAAATAAAATAAAATAAAATAAAATAAAATAAAATAAAATAAAATAAAATAAAATAAAATAAAATAAAATAAAATAAAATAAAATAAATAAATAAAAAAATAAAAACATTTTTTAGGCCCACATCTTACGAGGTTTATGTTGTCTTCGAATATTTTAATTTTATAGAAGGCAATGTCAAACAAGGCAATTTACAGCCAATGAATTTAAGACAATCTCAAAAAAGAAAACAAATCATATTTTAATTTCCACGTCATTTTCTTGTGAACACATTCGAACACCGGCAGGAAAATGAATCTGTTTTGTCTGAGATTTTTTAAATGTGCACGTTGCATCATTATACCTGCTTATTCCCGTTGAGCCAATCCAGTAAATAATGAAGCATACGAGATTGGGGTCTTCAAATGCTGTTAAATCGACTTTGACATTGTTTCCGACATTTTGGATTTATCCTGCTTGAACTTTAGCATCAGTGAACATACAGACTGAATCTAATCGATTGAAGAAAACAAAACAAAAATTCTTTTTTTTTAAATCCCAATTTTGTCGTGAGAACCGATGCTTGCTATAGTAATTTCAAAGGGAATGTCAAAGTATGGTACGGGACTGTTAAAGTCATGAAAGTAATATGGGATCGGTAACAATACAATAAAATTTATGAACGTTTTTTGTTTTTCTTTTTTTTATGTCAAAGCTTGTTTTTTTTTTAAACTCGATACCAGTAGGTCAACCAACCCTTACTTTTTCCCGGAAATGTTTCCGAAGACAAAAATCACTCGTCACAGCATGAAAATCGTCACTCAATACGCGACTTCTTTTTTCGGTTTTAACCAAATTGGAATTGGCACATGAACCTTGCTCACAATTCTAAAAACAGAAACCAGATAAAACCTCAAAACGGTGTATTGTCAGGAACATTACCTATAGGTGGTAAATAAAATGCAAATAATGCTGATTAACGCGATAATAATCGTTCTATGTCAATACAATAACAATAAATGTTTAAAGATTTATTGCTTTATGGGTTTGTATAAGAGTTTAAAACCTAAATTTTTAACTGGAGGATTGAAATGCCATTTGCTAGCAAGTTCAATGATTATTTTATGATGGCACCTCCCGTTAGGAAATACGTTAACTATTTTATGAATGAAACCTCTCGTTGTTGAAATCAGTCGTCGGTTCTCAATGTGCCTCCTTTCTCACCGTCCAAGTTACTCCTTTTTAAAATGACATTTGAGAATTTCAATATTATTTTCGTGTAAGTAGCTTATCTCCTTTTATTGGAAAATTACAACAACTCAAAATTGAAATACGAGCTTGAGTCCATGTTTAAATGTCAAAAGCATGTGACATTACTTCATTCATAAGACAAGTTAGACAGTGGGGATGCATTAATGCAGATGACGGCATAATCATTTTTTATTATGTGACTCTTTTATTTATGTCATTTGTTTCATTCACTGCGAACGTATTCGTTGTGAAAATTGTTGACAACATCACGAACTTGTGAGGATGTCATGGTTATTTTGATAATAATGTATATCCATTTCTATTGTGATTAAAACGTCAGGGATATATATATATATATAAAACTAGTAGGGTTGATGGCCTTAGCTTTCGATCCAAACCGGACCTTCGTCAGAGGCAAAAACAAGCACAAACATAAAAACAGATCCATTCATAGATATATATATTACAAAAACAAATATTACTATGAAACTTGCCTGGGTATCAGCATTCTGCTATAATTGATTGTTTGAAGTGTTTAATTTCTGGTAAATTATTAAATAAAGACCTCAACGTGTGGCCGCTGCAGTGAGAGTTTCCGCAGCAACACAACAACGCATTAATTGGAATAAAACAATTAGGCTACACCACCTTGGAATTGGAGAAGCTGGCCTCCAAAAATCAATAAAATGTTGTTATTATTATTATTATAGGAAGGATCTGAGGGTCTGGCGTTATGAATGGAGTCACAGCAAATGTAGTAATAATACTTATACAGCAGAGTAGTAAACATGACAATTGTACCGGGGAAGCCGCCTCAAGGAAGGTCAGGGAATAATTTCATGGCTCCGTATACCCGCGGACTTCTGCTCTTTATACGGCCCATAAAATACCGGTAGCTCGCTTTACAGGGTGCAGTAAGCGCAGAATCCTGTGGTAAGCACAGCCATGAAATGGGTCCGTGGTCTTTATGCAAAATGTTTGTCTTGTTGGCTTGTTGGTATTTAATGGGTGGTTTTGAAATAGGTTTACCGCCGATGATGATCCATTACTATCGGTTGATTTAGTCTTTGAAAGACTGAAAGACGCCTGGACTCGGAGAAAGCAAAATTAAGTTTGCTTTTTTCTCTCGTGGGTTTAAGGTAACTGTGGGGGATGTGAAACTTGCAATCGATGGTGTTACAAATAGCCTATAATCATACCTAGACATAAAGGTATCATGGTTTGTCCATATGTCGCTGACGTGAAATTGTTAAAACTGATTCCATGCAATGATTGTAAGCCGTCATGATATTGCCGCCATCTCTGTTATTTTCTGTTTCCCAATGGCAACAAAAATGGGGTCGTGCTAGTTTGCCCTTGATGGGCTTTGGTTTGGTCACATTGGTACTAAAAACGGAGGGGCAATGCTGAGGTTACATCTTGATAACAGTGTATATACAGCATGCAGATAAAAGATAACATTTTGTTGAGCCTAATGGAATCAATGGGGACGAGTGGAGTTATCATTAGAGATACAATTACTCGTGTCCCTGCGGTCGAGCATCAATTAGTTTGACTGCCCGAGCGAACTCCGTGGTTGGTTGGTGTCTTCGAAAAGACGCCACTAATGCATAAAGTCGCTGCTGTGCCTAATTTTCAAAGAACATCTTCTGCAGCCACAAAATGGGTAAAAAAAAGTGCATTCAGTCAGATGTGATTATACAGATTGTTTGTTCACGGGGAATTAGCAATTGTGACGAGCGAACTTCAATTTAGTTAAGGGAAATGCACAGTTTGACGCTTAAAAGAAATAGTAATAAAAAAAAATATTGCAAAAATACTAAGAAGGGATAGTTTTTTAAAAACTAGTTGCTAAGATATTGGCTCAAAATTCTCAAATTATTTCCGATGATGCAATCTTTGAGGCCTTCTGAAAAATAATGTTATCGCAGTGTCAGATTGTTCAAATTCAGTCGAAACGAAACAGTTTCAAGTGAATTATAGACAAATGGAATAAAAATGTGAACTCTCCACCGTAACCAATCATTTACGTCATCAACACTACGACCAGCGGAATGGAACCACACTCCACTTAAGAAACACACGGCCCGCCATTTTGTGGAGTCAAAAATTAATGGTTCCGCGAAATGGCGGACCATGTTCGGTCACGAAATTAAACACAAACCACACAATTTCAACGGGGTATTTATGTGAATCTTTATATTCTACTTTTAAAATATCTTTCCAACCATATTTATTTCATAACAAACGCTTTAGCGCCCAATAAGCTACGCGTATTCTCACACTGGTGAAGGCCGGCCTTACGTCATGGATGCGTGCGTACACACAGTCCATAGATATAGAATAATAATCTATGACACAACAGTCATGAAAGTGCGTGTTGGCTTCACGCATACACGCGCCTAGGCTGTAGTCACAACAGCTTGCAACTCAAAAACGGCACCTTTGACAAGTTTTCTGAAATAGGTAAGAAAACAATGTTTATAAAACCTCATTTTAAAAAGCGTTCAGGACAGAAACATCCTTTACAGGCTACAGTTCTTCTTCATCTGATCCGCCCGGCAATAAGTGTTTGATGTTTTGTGATCCTTCTTCCTGACGTCAGTACATACAATTGTGTAACTCGCACCTGAATGGCAACGCGGAAACTTGAACTACTTTTTGCATACGTAATTAAGCGTTGCCTCAACGCATTACGTATCAACGTAATCTTACCTTCGCTAAACCTGTAAAACATCGGGAAAACTGGAAGGTTTACGATTTGTTTTTATGTTTTTTTTAACTGGCGGAGAACGGGAAAGTAGCACTATCCCTTTCCTAAGAAGTTTGCATGCACTAATCTTGGAACCTCCTCAGTTTCGTGATTTTTTTAAATGATTGATAATGGCGACAGTTTCTGTCAAGTAAACTATTTTCTATTTACATAAGCAATGACGGGTACAGACATGAGTGATGACAGTTGGCTCTACCGTTCGGAGAAATCAAATTACCCTTTTTATGAATAATACAAAGTTGACTTTATGAAGTATCGATGTAGCGTTCGTTCCCATCAATAACGCGTAACTATGGTAGCCTGTTGGACGGTCATGAATTTGCCAAATAATTAAAACGGAGACAGACAGATTAAAACAATCAAAGGGAAGATATAACTATTGAAACTCAGTGAATAAAAAAAAACCTATACAACACAGCATCACTAGAGTGTGTCAAATTACTACGTTGCGGCATTACTGTTCTTCGGAATCAATGTTTCGATTTGTCAATTTACGGGCCAGCATAGTGAATTCACCATAACTGTTCTCCAACTGAGCTTCTCTGTGCCGAGATTCATCTGACTTAAATTTCCCTCTTGCTGGCCCCGCATGCAAAATCCATCATTGCTGAAGTACCCAAAGACTGCAACATGTGAATGCATTCCATCACTTGTGACTGTCAGCATCATCCTGGATAATAGGGTAAAATCCTCTAATGATATCCTATAGATCAGAGTAAAAAGGCGACGGGAGAGCAGCGCCATTTGACGGGGCTGGGGGTAGCTTGTCAAGACAAGGTCTTGTCTCATCCTGACAAGGCAAATCCCCCAGTGGTTTGAAGTTATTAAGTGACTACAGTCAATATCACGTTGCTATTGCCCCCAAGAAAGAGAGTTTGCTTTTGGTAACGCACTTCCTTCCTTGGTCCGTATTTGCATTTTAGGCCTACCTGTGCTGTCGGCAGGACATGTCATCATTTTGCTTGTTTCCACGTATCGCCTAATATCTTGTATATTTTATTTATACACATGTGATGTGATTTAGAAGTTCAGAATAAGTTGTACATTGAAATAAAGTTGATGCTCGTGCCCCATATACCTGCGTCTTACTTTGCGCGCCAAAATTGAGAACAACAAATCGTGACCGGAATGAAGCCAGACTAAAGGGTTATGACAGGGAACTTCATGTAGAAGCCATTCGACTTGAGTATCGATTACAAATGGCTTTCTAAAAGATTATCAGCAGTTTCGATGTTCGATTTTTCTTGAGGCCAAATTAATAATTATTGGTTACCTTGGGTAAAACAAAAAACCAAAAAATGAAAACTATAGGTTAATGTTATACACTGATTATGATGCTAATAATGTGTAACTCAAGACCAGGTCTTCGCAGATGACGGGACGAAGAAAAACACCAGAGTTACTGATAGTGCCTGAAATAACCTCTCTCCCCAGGGGAGGGAGGGGTGACCAGATTCCAACAGCAAAAACAAACTCCTTCACCACTGTTTCATATTATTCCAACGTGAAAACGATAAACAGGCCGTAGGACTATATCTTTAAACTCAGTCGCCTCAACAGCCTGGGGACTCAGACCATCAAAACTTGAGATATTTTATTTTGAAGAAAGACATGGAGGAAGCCGAGAAGCAATTATGGACTAACATTATCACACGCATTCAGACCTATACACGCATTCGCAATACGATATCAATGTTCTAGAATGGTTGCAACAGAAGTGATTTGAGGACAGTTTTCAATAGCTGTTGCCAATTGGCCTAATTCATACACCGAGTAACACAACACGACACATCGTCCTAGATACGATAGAAAATATTGGTCACAACTCTATGTGAAATCGAAACGAACTGATTTGAAATCAAAATTCCACGGTTAAGTGAAGAAAACATAAATCTCCGAGTAATTAACATCGCATATGGGGCCTTTTTGATTACATTGCTCTGTTCATCAAATACACACAGTTCTTTCAGCACGAACGAGTCACAGACGGTTGAAGTGTCAAAAACAAAACCGCCCATTATCAATCAATCATTGAAAACAATAACGATTTTGGTGGGTAGCTGTGTCAACACAGGCAGTGGCGCGTTGTCAGAGCAACCGTTGTTGAAACACAGGACGTGCAAGTTGTTACTGAGCAACACGAAGGAAGAAACGACCGTCGACGTTCCCACCCGCCACCCTTCCAACCGTGAACGGTCATGCCACTTCGCCTCCATAAGAACCCATAACATCAACGCTGGAAAAAAAAGAGAAAACCCGATTATTTTGGAGTGTGTGGCTTCACACTTCGCGAGCTAATTATTATTGCGCCTGCAACCGATTTACTCACCAGGACGCCCGAACACCTGGCACGTGCGCAGGTAAATTTTTGTTATAGCTGATGCACTTATTAGATTAGGGGAGATTTTTGTCTTCTTCATGCATCTCCACTCTAGGTATCCATGGTAACCAGCTAATCAATACATATCTATATGAAATTACGTGCAAACGTGAGAGAAGTAATTCAGAGAAAACGGTGAGAAAATCAATGTTTGCTCTATTAATTTTGTATAGGGCAAATTGTAATTAATTATCTTTATACAAAATGGCTGCGCGTTTGTTGCACAAAAACATTCAAAGAACTTGATTGGTTTCCGTGTCATACAAAGTGCCTCTTTTTTTAAACAACATGTGCCTTCCTTTGCAATACCCATAACTGCATCCTATTTTGACCAAAAAAAGTTGGTCTGAAATGATTACGAAAAAGGGCCCAATTTTGTAGACCTTAAGCAGAAAATACATCCTCTGCTAAGCAAGAACTTGAACCGAAGGGGACGGATCATAAAAAATACATACTGCTGTAGAGTGGTAACCCATTTCAGTTACGTACACTTTTTTTGTGCTTAGCACGAGTCGTTCTTTTAATGAAACTGGAACCTGAACAAGCGTGACAGCTAAAAACGGCAAAACCGTTTGATTGTTTAAAATCCCTTACCTCGGTAAAAAAAAACACGCTACAAAGAACGCACTTTGCAAAACCACTCCAGAATCGAGGTTAATTAAAGTCAAGGAAAGCTCATGTACCAGCAAACAATACACGCCAGGAAATTTTAACAACTTATTATAGTTCTTTCGTTTTTGAAAGAAGAAAAAGAAAACTGCAAGTCGTCTCTAGGGCATCCAACGAAATATTTACTATAAGAAAAGACCAAATCTCTTCGAGTGAAAACACTCTTCAGGTTGACTGAAGCCTGTGCTTGCCGTACCGTACACAATGTTATACTGGAGTTATTCACCTGCAGTAAATACTTTCCAGGACGCTATTCAACTTCAACGATAACGGGAGGTGGCCTAACGTCGGTACTAATCTAATCTTAGCAAAATGGCAGTTGTTTGTATTCCGGAAGAGGCACTTATCGTTAAGTACCTTGGGAAATATCATTTTAAGCTGGAAGTGCTTTCAATAAATAATAATTTTCGAAACAGATTTTTAAAAAGACTACTAATACCAAATTTATAATTTGTCGGCAGGAAAGTTAACTATACATTATTCACATAGGCCTATAAAATAAAATAAAACATTCATTAACAAAATTAAAGTACAATATAGGAAACAGCGAAATATTATCCACACCTGGGTTCACTTTGCCTGTAATTTCGGTAAAGCGTATTTACTCCACAACCATAATTATTTACATAGAAAACACTAGTAGAGTACAATAATTGTTTGCAATTGTGTCTGTTGTATTTTCTTATTATCAGTCAATCTGGGCATTGCTTGGCAGAATCGAGCTTTGACAGAGAAACTTCACAAACAGTGCTTCCCGTTATGTAAGGCCGTGTCCGAATTGGCGGCTAATGGCTGCGGCTGTTGCTAAGGATGTAAGGGCAGCCTATGCTTTAACGCATGTTGACGCGGTTATCCAGCCGTAGCCGTAGCCGTCCATGTGCCATTTCGGACACAGCCTTACATACCTCTACTATACTGCTATCATTTTTCGTATAGTTCCCTGTGTGTAACCATGGAGCTGTCTTCCTTCCTCCATGGTGTAACAGACCTTTATCACGGTGCAACTATCTTGGTTTCCCCCCATTCAAATCAATGCAACCAAATCGAGGCTGGAAGGAGAAATAGCCTGGTTCCTTTTTGTACAATGAGTAATTAGCATTTATTACTGTTATTGGATACAAGGAACATGACCAAGATGGTGGCAGCATGATATTGGTCTACAGGGATAAACGTCAGTTTATCAAAATAGGAACTGACTGTTTTGTTTGGGGGTCATTTGGGAGATGGTTGTACCATAGTTGGGTTTTACCACTGTCCCAGAGTGCCCATCTTCACGGAGCTGTAAGCAAACAATCAAGCTACAAAATTTGGTTGCTTACCACCAAAATGTTGCCAGCCAAAACACTTTGTCATACGTCTGACTGGTTTCCTGCTAATTTGTACTTAGCTTGATATTAATTGTAAGCAACATTTTCTGCTTAAGAAGCTTCAGGAACCTGGGCCCTGGTGATGGTAAAATTAATTACTAAAAAAACATTAACTTTTATTTTAGACCAAAACCCTTGACCAAATTATCTGATGTATAGAACACGGGATGAATGATACCTTCTCCAAACAAAAATACACTCCCTATGTTTTACAAAAGCAACTATAATATGCCGTTAAAAGATTATCGTCGTGGAATATAGTTTCTTTACCGGGATTCTAGCCTATGAATATGCGTTCGGTCGACGACACGATCCGGCAGGAACCTAGGCGCTGGAGTCCGGGCACGAATCCGGCGCGCCGGACCGTTATACACCCTGATGAATCACCGATAAAAATTAATATACTTATTTGGCGATAACATCCCTTCAAAAGATCACTGATTGTCGTGATGGTAAAGAATGACCTTTATCAACTGTTTACTTGACACTAGCCGCTATCTTGTACTCTGTATTAGTTCACGAGGATCGTTTGACAATACCCGTAAAGTACAATTTTGTAAAGCTAAGTACAAACTAACTGACCCGCGATGTCAACAAGATTGTGTGGATGTATTCACGCAATCAATACATACAAGATGATTGAGCAGTTTATTATTTGATAAAGAGAAACAAGTGCGCAAACGTTTCTTGTACTTCTGAATTACATAAGATCTTTATCTGCTTTTGTTTGTTCTCCCAAAACTGATATTGTCGAAGCGCAATTTTGACATTAATTTACATAGCAGGTGGATATCTTTCAGGTGTCGTTTAAAAAGGCACGGTACAGCATTTTGTCGCAATCCACCCTTTTTCTAGAAATAATTATTCGTTCAAAAAACCAAGACAAAATTTGCGAGCAATCACTGAATGCAAAAGGTTGATTCTTCACTCATCAATCATCTCGCAGCAAGCACAATACATTATTCTGTTAAAATGTTTACGCTTGAATACCGTCAACTTTGACGAGAATAATAACAGAGCATAGAGGAAGGACTTGTCAAATAAAAAATAAAGACTGTCTGGTACGGTAACTTATCTGACGTTCGGCACAGCATAGTAGCAATATACCGATGTTGTGACAATTCACAGATTTCCGGAATTTTTATGGTTTAGCTTCATGAAAACCGGTGGATTAAATGTATTGGTTTGAAACACTAGTGGTGTATTTTTGCAGGGGTGTGTGATCGAAAACAAGACTGAATGTTCACAATTTTTTTTATTGTAATCCCCGATGCAATTTCTATTACATCTACTTAATAAAGTTTTTATTTAAGAGACAAAAGGTAGTGTACCTTTGTTTGAATTCTCCATTGGAATGTGCCAAAACAAAATCAATCCATTTCAGTATAACATAATATTTAAAATCGTTTACAAAGTGTGGTCTATGTTTACCAAGATAAATTAGCATTGAGACCCTTTCGCCGCTTTTTAGAATGATGTTTATTATTTTAAAGAGAGCGGTTGCTGTGACAAGATGGCGTTGTAGTTGATTAAAAAAAAGTATTGCCGTGTCCAAATTAGAGGGTCCGGCTTGATGGCCGTGTCATCGTGCCGCGTTAAAGCATTATCATGCCCCAAAGCAACACCTTCGGGAACAGCGGTCATCGATTCGGACACGGCCCATGACCCTTTTCGAAACCCTGGCATCGGCTTCGGCTCCAGCTCCGGCTCCGGCTTAGGCTCCGTCAGTTATGTTGCACGGGCTTCAAACGGAGGCGGACGATGCCCAAGCCGGAGCCGTCAAGCCAAAGCCAAGTTTCGAGAAAATGCCTAATGGATCGGAACGGGAAACCGCGTCAATTTGATTGTTGTCTATATTTAATACTAATACTATTAATCTCTTTAACCTTGTTAACCTCGTAGTGTGTAAATTCTCCTGCATTAACCTGCATCATGCTGCTTTCATCCTTTGTCTTGTTTCCAGTGTGAACGGGTGATAAGGACTACTGATTCTCATAATACCAAAAATGAGGCCAGTGACCAAAACTTGCCTTTTATTCTCTTTTTTCCCCAGATTGATTGGTTTTACTATGGGAAACAAAATGGCTAAAGCATGAATAAGGTCTGTGGAGCAACAAGTCAAACTCGGTCATCTAGGACCCTAGTCTGGGACTCCACGGCTTGGGCTTGAGCTCTGATATTTATGTTGAAAAGGTGCGCTCTCCATGCGGTGCTTCAAATATACAATGTACATGTATTAGCCCATCCCAAAGCAGTGGTTTGGGGGGGAAAACCCCAAAACCAAAAACTGTACGTTGACGTCAGTTTTCTAAAAACTTAAATTATTAAATTTTCTTTATATAGACTATAATATACACAATCAAACAATGTTTTTCAATCTTTCATAAAAAAAACCCCACCCTCATTAGAGGTTTGATTTCACCCTCAGATCAAGGGGTTTGGTAGTTTGCCATTAGGTCCATACTGCAACGTTACTTTGGTCATTCTGATGTTCTTTTTACCGAGCGGTCCGCTTGGCATCCACCTGTTGGGGTCGCTGTGGACGTACTTCTTAGCAGGATGGGTAACTTGGGCCTGTTTGTTCTGTTCCGCAAGCTGAATCCTGCGGAGCAACCCGTTCCTAACGTGAAACCTATCGCGTCTCTCAGCTGCTTTCGGTGGTCTGGGGTTATCACCTGACGACGCCGACGACGACAGGCTGTGGTCTTTTGCGACCTTTCTCCCATCCTTTCTCGGACGACTAACAGAGTCGTTCGTGGTTGATCCGGGTAGTGGGTGCTTTGTGGCCGACGGCAACGGGGAACTGAATGGAGATTTGTCATTTATTACATCCTGTTTCAACCGGACATCTAGTTTAATCGCATCGAAGGCGGGTTCGTCCTTCATCTGTATGGACTTTAACTCATCCTCTTCCTTATCATCGGTCTTCTCCTCCAAATCGTCAAACACGTCGTTCGGGAAAGATACCAAGTAAGGTTTTTTAGATGATGCTCCACTGGTGCTGCCGGGGAAAACTAGGTATCGTGTTTCAATAAAAGGGGAAGACGGAGGTGAAATGAAAAACTTTGTAGGGTCGGGAATTTGTACCGTCCTTGAGATGGTTTTAGTGTTGTCACAGTTCTGTTTCGTGCGTGCGGTGCTTCTGATATTTTCCGGACTCTTGCGAGGCATCGGTGTTTCTGGGACTTCGGGCACTGGGACGATGGGAGGAAACTTAACGGGAGAGCTTGAAGGCGTGGCGCTGGATTTCTCCGTGGACGTCGGGGTATCGGGAGGATCGTGGCTCCCGTCCGAAGACGGCGTCCTCTCCGCCTGCTTTTCATTTGAGCTGTGGTGGTGCGACAGCGTTCTAAACACCGAACTCCCTTTGACATTTGGGAGTCGATCGCTCACGTCGCTGTCGGTGCTCTGAGAGTCTCTCGCTCGCTGACGCTTCTCCGTTTTGCTGATTTCAGCATCCAAGAAGATATCCCCGAGGTAATCCGACAAGCGTCCAAAGAGTTTGGCGATGCACGAGTCGTGGAAGTTGGGTACGTAGACCACGGAGTTATGAAAACATTCCCTGATCACATCCGAAAGGGCATACACTGGCTTGTCCGTGTGCTGGTGACTGAGAACGTTCTCCGAATCGGAATGAAAACCACTTGATTGGGACTCACTTTTGGCGTGGTTTCCCGGCCAGTTGTCGGAAGACTTACTCCGGACGACGTGCTTCTGTAGTTCAGGGGGTGTCGGGTCATTAACAGGGGCTTTGACGATCCCAAGGCGGCTGAACTCTGAGGGTAGAGTTGTGGGAAGGTTATAGCCTGCTTCTCGAACAGCAAGGATTGGGATGTTATAGGCGATGGCAATGCCTAACTGATGCAAACAAAACCAGCTGCCAACGGATTTATCGTTCATTAGAAATAAAAAAGCATCAGCCGAACTGATAGTATTCACAACGTCCATTAAATCTGTTTGGCTGACTGGTAACTCGGGATTTGCCCTAACGTAGCAGTAGCTGGACAGCGCTGTGACGATCCGTTCCTTTGTAGATTTGGTATGGACTAACTCGCTGGAACTATGCACATCACAAACATAAACGTACCGTGCGTTGAGTTCGTCCGGGAACGAACGGCTAAACGTCTCTCGTCGATTGGGAGCGTGGCCCTTCCCCTTGCTTTTCTTTCTTGTCCTCCCCTCCTTGATTTCCGGTTCTTTCGAAGTCGTCCCCTTGTTGTTTAACACAGGCTGTAAGAAATTCCACAAAGGGTCGAGCCCTTCCGACTGAATAAGGTTCGGGTATATATCCAGCAGTTGCACCACGGTGTCAATGTCGCCTCTGTGCCGTTGTACCCAATCCTGTGCCCCGGTGAATGTCGGCCGCGGCACGTTCGGCTGCGGGTGAACACGTATTTTGTTGGTGGACTTGTTTATATTCGGGGTAGACTTGGCCTGTCTGACGGATTGCCGGCGGAATATTGCCGACGGGAGTTTGCGGTCCCGTCTGTCATTCCACATGACCAAATTCACGGAATGTAGAGCGTACCAATACGATTAAATGTCCGCATGGTGGTGCGTACAACAAAGCGACAGATCACTGCACTGTGTGCCTACATTGCGATGGTTCGTCGTGCAGTTATCATGTATGCGAACCGCGTTGATGTGCAAATGTAGGTGAAAACCTGACGCCTAAGTGGAGTAAATACATCATGTCAAAATGTGGCGTTATCGCATGAAACATTAGCTGTGTTGATAAAAAAAGACCCAAAACACAAAGGTCACATTGCTGGTCGTTACGCGACTGAAATAATAATGCAAATACGAATACACATCATAAATGCTCCAACCTAACAGTGCTCATAGCGCGTGCGTGTATACTGATGTGCAGGCAGCGCAGGTTGGTTGCTACCCAACAAAATGCGCCGTACACGGCCGCCTTCCATTGGTCGTTGAGCCGATCGTGAATTTGTAACATATTATGCGAGTTGTTATGTCCACGTCCACGATCCACTGACACTCAACACGTCTCATCAAGCCATGTGACTTCTATGACTAATGACAAATTATAATACTGAAATTGTGCTAACACTATAGACAGGGTCCTTGTAGATAAGGCAGACTCGTCTGACCTTGATGATGTCCTCCCCTTAGCACTGGCTAAAGCGACTGCATTGAAGTGATGAATTAACTACCACTCACGATAGCGTAATGAATATGTGACCGTCCCCGGGTTATTGATACGCACTACCACTAATTAAAATGACATCGCGGGCTCCTGTGTAAAAATCCAAGTGTGGGAAAATACCTGGCGGTAGCGCACCGCCAACACAACTTTGATCATTGTGTTCATGATGTACATCAATAAAGCCAAATTCAAGGGAAAACGTCTCATATGCCCACCGCTCATTAGCAAGCAGGGAGTGATAAAAGGACTAACAGCTGGTTGCACGACAGGCCTAACCTACCCTTCGTCCCTCGAGTGTCCGATTATTGATATTGAATGACTAAAATAATAATGCACCGGTCCACCGTTGTTTGTGTGGATGATTCGTCAGACTATAATAAACAAAATTGCCACCGTTTACAAACGACCCCTAATACAGTGTGTACATAGAGACCCACTGTTTTCAAATAAACACAAAACCGACTTCCTGTCGGCACTCATGATATAATGAGGTTTTAATGTAAAGTCACTGCCTGATTGTAAATATGTATTTATTATATGTAGACATTTGTTTGTTTTAGGTGTATTGTAAAGCAGATATCCGTAATCCCAGCTCAAAAACTCCGGATAGTGTCAAACTTTACAGCTTCACTTCACAAACAGTTAGTTTTAGGTCCTATATGCCAATGCATTTTTACGATCTTCTACAATAATTTAGATTTCTCATGAGGATTGGAGGCAACATGTTGCAAAGGTCTTTATAGACGGGTCTTTTATTGTTCAAATATTGTTGCATGCTGTGATAGGTCCCTGGTGTTTTGTACGCCCAAGTGAAGGGGGCAAGTAGCACCGGAGGCGAAGCCTCGGGTGCCATTTGGACAAAACCCACGGACCAAATCACACAGCGTGCAACAATTGTTTTGCTAAACCATGGTAATAGATTGCAGGAGGGGGGAATAAACACTATAAAAAGAAATAAATTATATTGCTTTATTAATTTATTGTTTGCCATTGCATTTCGTTGTTAACTTGAACAAATTCAAACACTTCAACAGGAATTTACATACAACCTCATATCCCGTGGCTTTTTCTAATGTTGTACAAGGCGGTGGAAACGACCGCAACGATGGGGGCACGATCAAGGGAACGTACCCCGATGGGGTACGCCACTCATGTTCCCCTCCTGGGCGCGCGCGCCATGGACAAGCGCCTTTGTAGCACATCACGTGATTGGTTCTCGACCAATAAAAATACACAATCTATTACCGTGGTATAACCAATACAAAATTGGACACATGTGATCACGTCAAAATCACACACAAAAAAAGATTTTCATTCCCTCACTTGACTTTGACGAAGCAAAGTTTTACACTCTCAGAACACTAGTTAAAATTTCACTGGTTAAAATTGACTTGGTTAAAAATCGCCTAATGTTGGTTGAATTTTATGAATTGGGCAAACTATTTTTAAATAAGTGGTTTGTTAAAATAAATTGTGCTGTCTGACTGGGTAAAATAAAGGTTGGGTGATTTACAAAATAAAATTGCAAAAAATTAGTTGAAATGTGTGTTATTTTAACCAACTCATCTGAGAGTGTACGGCATGATTTTGACCGTTTCAAACGTTCGTTCATTAAATACGTAACCGATAGGTCGCTTGTTTTATTTCATAAATGGGTATCCACATAATATCGTAAGAAAACAGTTCTATGTAATGTCCAGAAAGGTGGGGGGGGGGGGGGCTTCACATTTTTGTCATAAATAATTTCGCGGCGATATTAAGGGACTTTGTGTATAGTGTGTCTTGTGCTCTAAATTGTTGCAGTTGATCCACTGCGATGGTGTTCAAGTGGTTGGTTTTGCCCAAAGTGACGTGTAAAATTTGCCTGGTGAGTTTTTATACATGCACGATTATCGCCAATTGACAAAACACTGAGAGGATTAAATTTATGGTTATACAAAAGCACTTAAACCACGGTTAAAACCATCGTCGGAAACGAAAATGAGGCGCCAGTCTTGTTTTCTTAGTATGTGTGTAGTCAGTCTAAATAATTAAAACAATCAATTATTACTGACTGGCTGTAGGTATAATATGGATGTGGCTGTGGGTTGGAACGGTGATGTAGCCTATACTATAATGAATGGGCAGGTAAAATGATGTAGCCAAAGCCAAACCGCTGAGCTACCATTAGTTACAAACTCTTTCATTTCGAAAATACCGCTTTGCCATGTCTCGTCATTCTGCAGCAGCCATGGTTGTGTGTATTACCCATGACCATCATTCAATTTACAAAACCGCACGCTGGACTTAACGTCTGAAGTAATTTATACAATGTGTGTTTTTATACCACAGACGGTGACATTGTGTAGACTACCGGTAAAAAGTGAATCTGGCAGTTTAGGTAGGCAAAGAAAAAGACAATTCGCAGATCGATTCATGGAAGATACAGGAATAATATTTACTAGAAACAGGCTGGTAACAGATCAAATTGTAATGATTGGTCCAGAAACAAAGTGGAGGGATTTAAATGTATACAGTTTTTTGGACATCTTCGTCTGGTGCCGAACCGTCACTTGGGATTTCGCATTTTGTTCCAACCGGTCAACTTGGCCTAAATACAATGTTAAAGCAGAGCGAAGAAAAAGAGTGGGGACAAGGGGAAAACGAACCTTTTCTTTACATGGTGACATGTAAACGGAAATAGAATACTTCCAATACATAGATTTATAAAAACCAATCGAGTATGCGAGGACATTCGCACGTTTTGTTCGTTTTTGTCTTGGTGGATGATGTTTCTATTGCCGATTGCCGTGCGTCATTGTTTTGCTTCCCATCTGGGTTTCGTGACTGATATATTGACCCAAGAATCAGCAACTTAATTTATGTGTGACCATGAATGCAGTCTACGTGGGAATGTTTAACGGGAATCATTATATAGAGAACGGTGTGTGTTTTTGGACGAGCACTTAATTCCATTCATGTTAGTTTAATAAGGAATACCATAAATTTAAACTAGACTAGAACTTTCATCGCATCGGGAGCTTGAATTTTTTGAGAAAAACCAGTGTGGTTACTGTAGTCTTTCTGGGAACACCGAAGCCTCTTATTCAAATACATGTAATCAAATTGAAGCTGGAAGGAATGTAATAGTATGGTCCTCCCGATTGATGAGAATTTGTGTTTCTTTTTAATGTTGCGGTGAAAGGGAACATGACACAGGTTGACAATGATCTGACAATGACATGACAATGATCTGAACGATGCACACTCTAAAAAAAACTCATGGGTAGTCGACTCGGATTCCAGCTCATAGGGGGCATGATCCATTTCTGGGTCAGGCTGACATGGAAACTGTGGTTAAAAATGGGGATTTTGACCCTGATGCTGCGTCAGTTTGACACAGATTAGGGGTCAGTTTGACACACAAAATCCGGTTCATACTGACCCAGACATTGGTAAGAGCCCCCTGTGACCCGGAATCAAGGTCAATTCTGACCCGCGAGTTTTTAGACTGCAACTTTCTTGGGGGGGGGGGGGGGGGGGAGGGGGAGAGAGCGGAATTGAGTGCCTGAGACTAAGGTACATTCAAATGCACGATGCGATGTTTTGCTTACGACTTGGCCAAGGCTGTCTTTAACTACTTGGAAATCTTTGGGGGAAATTAGAAATAACTCACGTGCTGGATTTGTGCAATTTTAGTCACGAAGAAATTTCCTGTAATAGTCCCCAGTAGGGTAATCTTAAAGCTGGAATTCGTTTTGCGTCAGCCAGGCGCATAAAAGGAAAAATCTACAAAATGGAATTTAATTTCTGATTATAAGTAACTGGGGTTTCTATCTGGAAGCATACCATTATTCAATAAGTGCTTCCCAGAGGGAAATTGAAAATAACGGACATTCTCAAGGGAAAATGAGAAAATTGTCCAATTGCATGAGAAATGTTCCCTGTGGCGTGGCGTACACGTTGTTGTTTTCATGAGGCCACGAGGCTTTCTGAAAATTACGTCTCAAGGCAACACTATGGATTACATCTTCCTGCAGAGAGAAGTGGAGTGGGTAGTTGTATTGTATCACTGCAGGTTTTGGGGCTTTTTGTTTTTCTATAAGAAACAGAAGGTTTCTGTGATCTAAAAGTGGTCTAATTTGAAGGTCACGCTGGTCAAGACGGTATACTGTAGCACTGATAACACATTCAACCAAGAGCTGAGTTGAAAAATAATATATATGCCCTAAGTATGCGTATACTTCCCCTAAACAAGTGTTTATGGGTCGACAATCTAGAGTCTCAAATTAAGATGTTAAACAATACAATTCGTTTCAGTCTGTCGCACACAGTTTCCGTTTGTCATTAAAAATGTCCATATTTCATGTACTCATATGAGTCATATAGAGAACGAGGCTTGAGGCACCTGCAATGTTGAAATGGGGTGTACGCACTCCCTTTGGTTCTCCTCCAAACTGCTACACAAGAACAATGTGTAATTTTTTTGAAACACAAATTACTGCCTCAACAGATATCTTGTTTCTTGAAGACCACAGAACTGTTCTGCTTTCCCTCCAAAAAGCACCGTGAAATAGAAGGACATGGACACCTATTTTTGTTTTAGTTTCACCGTGATGAGGAAAAGAGCAGGTGTTTGATACGTCGAGGAACCACTGGATCTACTGCCACATTTTGTAATCACGGTGCCGCCGCAAACATACATCTCATTGTGCATTCATCATACGGACCTTTTAACCACGTTCATGCTATTCTCTCATTGAAAGCATCAAGGAAAGGCCTTTTGTATTATAAAAGAATATTCAATTCATGGCCATAAAGAACATTAGGCCTGTGCCTCTTTCAACACGCCTAATTTCACTGTAAAATAAATTCATATAATATTGTCCTTCGGACGGTATGGGGAAATGCTGCAGCAATGATTATGGAGAAACGACCGCTACCGACCAGCTGAGTCTCTTGATACATTGACAATATGAACCAATGTGTCGTAGAGTACACCGTCTGCAATGCTCAATAGCATTAGGAACACCTGCCAGAAAACGGAACTAATCTCAGAGCGGACCAACTCACGAGCTCAAAATTCAATATTTCTGCCATGAAGAAAAAATTGAAGCATGTGTTTTTATTAAAGTCATACAGTAGGAAGACTCACGTGAAACTGCAACGTGGTTTATGATTTTAAAAAAATACACAATTTTTTTTTTAATAAATAAAAACAGATTTCAATTGCTTTCTTTCAGTATCTCATGAGTAATATTGGCAAGTCGACAAGGAAAGTTTCTTTATGAATTCCAAATCAACCTCTGACTCAATTTCCTCGATTCATGTTAAAGATGGTACCCCAACTACTTTATGAACGATCGGTATTGAATGCAAACCTCAAACCCGCAGTTATGAGAAGTATAGGCCTATCATGCGGCCACGTTTGATGCACTTCATGGTTGCAAATGCAAGTTGTTTGTTCCCCTCAACGCTCAACGCTCTATTCAAAATCAATTCTTTACACAGAAATTTTACATTATAATTAGCTCTTGAGCTTTCTCGTGGGAATCTTAAAACAAAAACCTAAGTTGGCAGATGCATTCCTTGCATCTCCTAATCGTTGGAGCAATTTGCTAAGTTGTGCGTGGTTCATACGACGAAGGTCACACACTTTCAGACCAATAGAATAGACCTTTTTAATGGTGCGGCCATCTTGATTTTCTCCAATTCAAACCAATGTAACCAATCCGGCTGGAAGGGCAAATAGTCTGGTTCCTTTTTGTACAATGAATATTAGCATATATTACTGTTATTGGATACAGGGAACATGACCAAGATGGTTGCAGCATGATAAAGGTCTATTGTAAGCTACCAGAGGATCAAAGTTTAACATTTATACCTCGAACCTTCGGAGAAAGCCTGGTTAAATAGCACCTTTAACTGTGTCTCTTTTACACACAGTGTTGACGTCGGTTGCAATCAACTATTCTCGACGTTAGTATTTCATTAAATTAATATGCAAATTACCGGCCACTCACCGATAAGAAATATGGTGACCACCAGGCAATGAGGCACGTGTCGTTGAACGGGCTCGTGAGCAGCGGCGTAACCAGAAATTTTCATTTGGTGTGAAGACGGGGGGGGGGGGGGGTGGTACCGGTATGCAAGCGGGGGTAAAGACATAACTTGTCTACCATATCTCAAAGCCATTTTGAGATACGGTGGACATTACTAGGGCACTATTTGGTTTGGGTATTTGGCTGCATTATACAACCAAACAAAACAGTGTCTGCCACATGTCAACAGGGCTAACTGGATTGCCTGTAAACACACACAAGTATCTAAAACTCAGAACGGATTCAAGCACAGTTTTTCCCGAGAGTGAAATTATATATCAGAAGGTAATATTCCCAAACTTGCAGCACTTGCTTTAAGTTTACCAATAATAATATCAGATAATTACCCATTATTTACGGTGTAACCTAATTATGAGCGAAGTAGGCTTACAGTTATTAAAACAAAATTAATGAACTCCATGAAGAGAATACATAATTAGAACCAAACAAGTTTATACATAAATGGCAAGCCTCACCAGACAGTACGCAGTGTAGGATTTCAACCACAACCCCGATCTATTAAATCATGGCACCCGACCCATGTCATTTCCATCAAACTTGGAACCTCATTTTTAATTCTATTTAGTATTTAATGATGTAAGAAGATCCAGCTTCACATCCGCTTCACATTACGATCATGGAATGTCTAATATTATCAGATGCATCGTGGTTGCCCGGTGATATTGGGCGATTAGCGAGTTGTGATGACCAGCCTTGAAGTTCGGCTCTCTTATGCAGGCTGCAATGGGGGAAATGAACACTTCACGGAGCAGACGAAGGAACAGTGCATCGGGTCGACTCGAGTAGCGCTTTATCAAGCAAGTTAATACATAAATCAACAAGCAATAAGGGATCAATCAACGCCTCGATGGCATGTCGGTTTTTTTTTTCTCTGTTGCGAGGGTAAATGGAAAAATTTCATTACAATAATTGAATCTCTGGAAGTTAGATTTGTGAGGCTAGCTCGGAACCCCAAAGAGCGTTATTTATACTAGAGTTGAACGTGCGTCTAATAGACTCGTTCATATAGACACAGAAAAACGTTTACAGACAACATGGGCCGGGTAGAAATTGATCAAAACTCGACGATTTATGTGTAATAAACATTGTTCTGTTGCTAAAAAGAATCGTTTACCATTGGGTGCACTCAATTATGGCAGCGCCGTAAACTAGGGTAACATTTTAGGAGGGGCACTTTTGGCCAATTAAAACTGTAGTTTCCGTTTGTACTTTCTCTAAACCAGCCCCTTTTCAGCACTTTTCTGGCGTGTTGAGGTAAAACAAAATACATTCTGCGAGTAAAAACATTGAAATTACTACGTAAAAGCTCATAAAAATGTAACATTTTATTCTGGTAAATTTTAATCTCAAAAGTCCAGATTTCAAATGGGGGGTGGGCGCCGGGGGGGGGGGGCACAGACATCAGTTGGGGGGGGGGGGGCACGTGCCCCCCGTGCGCCCCCCTTCAGTTACGCCACTGAATTCTGGTCCCAATATCTAAGCTCATCCTGACATGGCATAAACCGCGAAATCTCTCACAATATTTCACTCTTACAGATTGAAGCCGATTTGGGTGTGGGTGGCAGAACCCCCCCCCCCTCCCCACACCTTGCTCCCCCAAATAAGATCGAAATACACAACTAAACGAATGGCTCCCCCAACAAAGTTTTGCCTCCTCTTGCCACACCTCCCCCAAATTAAAATGTATGTTGAGGCCATACACTAGGGTGCCGTTTTATTGATAACATTTTCGGAGGTTTTGGAGGTGTGAGAGGAATATTGTCACTGAAAATCGACCATGAAGTACAGTTAGTTATCGGTCAGCAACTCATCCGCAATTTTTCCCATGTAGAGCGATGCTGTGATTTTTACGGATGAAACTGACTGATCATCCATTGATTGGATGAAACTTAACTTACAGTTCGTGATCACTGCATCCGATTGGGGCCTACAGAATGGAAACTCGCTTGGACTACAAGCCACAATCATCATCATTTTATACATGAAGATATCTTTCTGATCAATAGTCTATCCGATGGCACACGAGTGGCCGTTGCATCTTTATAAATGGGACATTTTGAAACTCGCTTGGATTACAAGTCGAAAGTCGCAACCATTTTCATTTTACACATGAAGACATCCTTGTGATATCACATGTATCGCTAGTATTAGCACACGAGTGGTCGTTGTAACCCATATTAACTGGAGTCGAGTGAAGCTCACTCGGATATAGGTCTAGACGCAAGTCGCATACATTTTCATCTTGTACGCGAAATCGGATATCATTGTGCTATAGTGATTGCGCACAAGTTTCAGCCAAATCCTTCGTTCCAAACAAATCGGCTGACAGATTTACAGACCCGTTCCTCCCTATCCGATGGAATTGATTATCGAAGATCAACACTCACTGCCAAAAAGTAAACTGACTTTACTCTCCCGACTCGCTGTAATTTTCCGCGGCCGTGGATGGTGGTATAATTGGATTCATCACAACTGGACAATCTAGGCACTATATGCGACGCTGAGTATATAGAATGTTCGATCAGTTTTTCTCGAGAAAACGTGAACGGATTGCTGAGGATCTAGTTTTTGTTTGGTCAAAACTAACCGCCAAAACGCAATTTGGCACGCGGCAACTGGCGTCTGTATCAATAAGGAGTTAGGGATGTTTTTGTTTAAGGTACAGATCCGGGACCTTCAGACCAGGAATCATTAAAAACAAGTTTTCGTTTCCCAATTTATTATTGTTTCGAAGAATCATATTTGAAATAAACTTCGGATGGCTGCCTTTGCTCGGGCGGGCTTTGAAGGGCTCGTTTGTTAGTTAAATAACCTGAATAAAGAGCCGAGGATCACATAGGAGGAAATATGTTTAGGCTGCGGATCAACGTCGGCCGTACTCGACGGATTTGTTCACGAAAGTGCCCTCTTGTCAGTGTCGATACGGTTAAATGTGACGACTGGCTTGCACACACAGTTTTACATGGTAAACCACAAATCACTCTAAAGTGTGATTGAAACGTGAGACTCAATTGATGAGGTTACTCAACACTCTTCTAATTATTATTATTTTTTTTCAAATTAAAATACTGTCGAGTTGAAGTTTTGTTTCACTGTTGACACGACTCAAACAACCTCAAGCGTCCACCCTTTAACGCTGTAACGCTTCAGCAGGAATAAACAACTGACCAAGGTGTAAATTAGATTGCGCTTGCATACTAGAAATTGCTGAAGCCGGTAACCCCCCCCCCCCCCAACAACAACACACACACCATTCGTTAACAGGGCTCTGACGTCACGTTATTCTGGCGTTGCTAAGCAACAGGTTTCGCGCGCGTGGAGACGGGAAGATTAGCTGTTATTTACTCCGATCCTTGGATGATGGTTTTCTATCATAGTCGGTCCTTCCATGAATGTATTTTTTTTTTATAATTCCTCCATGGTTCCTCTGTGCTGATAAAAAGACCACGGTGAAAGTTGGAACTTGGAAAGCTATGAAGCACCCACACATAGAAAACCCTACACGCAAACCTGCCCCATTTTCTTCTTCTCATTTCCCTCAAAACGATGGAAGACATGGTTTGTTAAAATGACTAGCTTGAATGGATCGGAAACCAATAGTTAAACAGGGAAACCGAGTGGTCGTTAAGAAGTAATTAAATTGAAGCGCGGTATCGTTAAAACTAATTAGGGAAAAAAATAATACGAAAATTATCATAGTATTAAGAATCCAGGTGATTATGACGATCAATCATGGAGGTTCGAAAGGCTGGGTCTCTGCTGAATGGCAGAACTTTCCAGAGCAAAGTGCTCGCTATACCTGGTGCCACTAGTACTGGGAACGTTTTATTATTGAGTACCCAAAAAGCACAAGTATTGCAGGGCACCAGCCAAGCACAGTCGCAGGGTGATTTTCATGGACTGTCTGTCAAATACCGGTATATAATCAAATGAAAAGCGTCTGGTGTTATAACCCGACTAAGATAATATAATGCAGCTCATGCGCTTACCAGTGCAATTTGTTTTGATCATAATGAAGTGCCGGTATGAACCGACTGCGAGAACTATACTGAAATAATCTCATCTTGGACAACAAAAAACGCGTGAAATTCTACACCGCCTTCCCATGCTTGATGCAGCATGATGAAATATTTGGTCAGCTTTAATTCAATAAAGAAAATCTTTTGACATTAACTGACGCGTAAACTGTTAACTCGGTGATGGCATTTCACCGGACAAATATGCTGGCCGCTGCAAAAAAATATAATATGCCTAAAACTGCAATGTTGTGGGAAGTCAAATTTCAGCCTCATCTTGAAGAAAATATATGTCATAGCAAAATTTAATAAGACCTGACAGCTGTTAATGGGGGGAAACTATTGAGGCAGTAAATTTTGATGGTGTTACCTCGGGCTAAATATTATGATGTGTCATGCAGAAAGCCTACACCTTTTTAGTTATACCATGATTTATTATCTCTTTTCATAATTTATACACATGAGATTACATTATAGCACAGGCATGCGAGTTCACGCGTTGATCATGTGTCATAATGATAAATGACTAAATTCTGATATTTCAATTTTCACAAATGAGAAGTTAAGGTAGTTATAAGATAAGGCTCAATTTAAAAAAAGCACTAAGATTCATACTATGATGAGTTGTCAGAATTGCAATGGTGATTTGTATTGTGACATCACACAATTTGCTTAACAGTTAAGACTGATTTGCAGTTAAGCGTAACTTTAGCTCTTTGGGAAATCGAGCCCAGTCTTTACAAGATTTTCAAGGGTGAAAGCATTTCAAACGATTGTTACCACTGTGAAATGTGTATCTGTTAAAAGTATTACAAGTTATTATGATATCCAAAAGCTATTTGATATAAAACATATAAAACCCAGCGCTATTTTGATATCAAAAAAGTCATTTTGATATCCAAAAAAAATAGTTTTATATCCAACGTTATTCTGATATCAAAAGGTCTGATATCCAGTGTTATTTTTATATCAAAAAGCCATTTTGATATCCAAAAATTATTCAGACATCCAACGTTATTCGCTAGCCAAAAGTTGTTATGTATGATAAGCAAAGTTATTCCCATGCCAACAAAAATACATTCTTACATTATCCAAAAAAGTGTTTTGGTGTTCAAAAACCATTCTAATAATAATAATAATAAAAAGGGTGTTTCGACAGCCCATCCAGCACTAACCATCCATAATTAAATCAATATTGACCCATTGCAGGAAATAGTTTCAGGACAATCGTTTCCGAAACCATTCAAGATAATGCTCCTCACGTTGGAATCGGCATGGTATCAGAGGTTACTCTTTGACTTCGTCTAGTATCTATACTTTGATCATGTTTTCTTTATAGATACTTGGCAGATCTTGCTGTTCTGCACCTATTCCCTTTTATAGGAAGAAAATGAACTCAATGACTGAAATTTAGTATCAACATAGATGAGCGCCAATAAAACCACCGCGGCATCACCGCCAAGATTAATTTATTCACCATATAGACAACATGAAATAATACTACGCGCGCCTCTTTTTGTTCCATTGTTTGAAACAACAATAATGGACTGGTTCTGTCCGCATCAATGCTAATGAAATGGGAAATGTATTATTTAAGAGTTGTTCGTATTGATATTAAGGAGAACACTAAAGACATCCGACAATACATTTGTAAAAAGCGTCATTTGTTTGGGTTCATCTCCAATGACAACTGCTGAAAAAGACATCCATTTATCTGCCTTCTGATCAAATCCCCTGATGATGTCAATAAAATATCTTATAGGCCTATTTGTAACGGTTTTATTGCAGCATTGTTTGCTGAAACATAATAGTTGCAAATAGTTATTCCGATTCACGCCATACAAATTACAACCAACATGTGAAAAATGTCATCAGGGATTCTGTGCACGCTTTTCTACACAGGCTCAAATTTGGATTGTGGCAAAAGAAATAAGCTACAGTGATATTTAGGTCTCCACGTGATATTTCCTCGACTGGTATGAACTTTGTAATCCGGAAATTTTCAGAATGGAAAAGAAAAGTAATATCCTCCAATAAGTGCCTTTGTAGATGATTTTGTCAAGTCCGAACCACTTCGATAATGGCAAGTAACTTGGTTAGTTAACCATGTGAGAATCGCCGAGAGAGAGAGAGAGAGAGAGAGAGAGAGAGAGAGAGAGAGAGAGGGAGAGAGAGAGAGAGAGAGAGAGGAGGGGGGCACGTGTTCTGTTTTGCATCATTCAACACCACGTATTAGCCTAGACAGTGATTGTTTTTTTTTATGTTGATACGGGGAATAACACACATATGTCATGATCACTAAAACATCGAACATTGGTGTACAACTTGCACGAATCATGCAGTTACGAATTGGTTACAAATTAGTCCTTCCATGCACACAATTCAGTCAAAACCTTTAGCATCTAACCTTGTGTTCTCCCTCCCGTGTCTTTTAATTGCCTTTTTAATCAATCTTTTCGGCCTTGTTCAACCCCTTTTATTCATTGCTGGGGTGTTGTGGCTTTCACTTATTGTTGTTTGTTTAATATTTTGTTCCCCAGTCTGAAGCTTTTGCTGTTTTCCATTTTTAATGTTTATATTTTACTGGTTTTATAAATTGTTGCTTTTGTGCCGATTTTGTTTAGGTCGGACACATCTCCGATGACAGTTGTTTTGAACTTTTGTCTTCACCTGGGCATTTTAAATTGTAAATTATATAAATACATGTCCAGAGGTTTAAAAAAAATATTAAAAAAATGAAATAACCTATTGTCAGAGATAACTGATAGCCAAACGTCATTCAGACTTTTTTTTTTTTAATTATACTGCTGATAACTATTTTGATACTATCCTGGCAGTTGTGCGCAATAGGTCCAACGAGTAGTTGGAAAAGTAACATGCGAAAAGTAAATGGAATAAGCCATAACATATTGAGAAAGTGTAGGTCCTGTAGTGATTATAATATGCATCGACTGGATATTAATCATAAACACAACGTACATTATAACACAGGTTTCTGTTTTCAGGCACGACATTTGGCCGTTGGAAAATGTTCATTCAGTACCAGGGTTGACCTACAAAATATGCTTTTCAGACTCTTCAATAACAGTTGTGTTGATTTTTCTGAGGGCAGAAATTTCTGAGGGCAGAAAAATCAGGGGGGAAAAAAAGGAATATGATGCCTGTATCATAATGAAATGTTTCCTAATAATCTGAAAAAAAGAGAGAACAAGAATGAATGAAAACATTCGACAGAAAACTTCCTCATTAGGACAGGGTCTCACAGAAAACAAGATTCATCACCCAGACCGACACGATAGAGAACCCAACCCCGAGGCCAAGCAGTAGCGCTTGCCCAAGACTGCCGACTTCACTTCTAAGCACCATCTTCATGGGCCGGCTTGTCATAATTATATGGACGACTGTTGCGCACTTTTAAATCATCGACGTGGAAAATTATGTCCGACAAGGTTTTGTCGGACATAATGGTTTGTCGGACACATTGGGTCGAACATTTCGTCTACACAATGGTCTCACACAATGGTTTGAATCGACTGTCGAACGGGTCCGTAACACCCACACGCAAGTGTTTTAATGACCTCCAATCGTTGACCCTCCTTTGTTTAACGCTTTGTCCTGACAAACGTGGACCCCATTGTTTTCCTTTGCGATAGCAACCGTGCACCTATTGTCCCTTTTGTTATAAGTCCTCAGTTTGAATGTCACTACAAGTACACGCACACAATGGTTCTTTTAAGAACAAAGTCGAACTTAGCCGTGGAGAAATGACTCACAATGGTATCGCGTACTGTGTACCGTACCATACTAATTTAATGACACATATACAGATGTTGGAAAGCGCATCATAGCAAATTACAGAAACTGGAAATTGGAACATAATACACACACAAAGAATCGTAATAACATAACTGTTCTGAGTCAACAGTTCAACCCAAGTTTCTTTATTGATCAAACTTGATGGGAGGTAAAATATGAAAATAAATTACTAACACCTTTCATAACAAAGCTTTATGCTCAAAACAACTAAGGCTGCCTGGCCTCAAATATCTAAGTCGACCTTAGAAAAACGAACGGGCCTACACAAAATTGGACGTACTAATTAAGTGATTAATGAAGTCTGCGGTGACAGTTGCAGTTACAAAAAAAAAACGTGAGAATAGTACCGAAAATAGTCATCTCTTTCATGATTATTTACAAAAAATAAATTAAGTGTTTTTCTTCTCAAGTTGTCCTCACTTCTCTACTGTCACAATGAACCATTTTCAAAACTGCTGACAAAGACAAACTGAAACATCAAACTGTTTGTTGACTCTGTTTTCATGGGGTTGGGAGGGACGAGGGTGGATATTCATATGCCTTATCCAGACTAGGTTTTAAAACAATTTTTTTTTTTTTTTTAAATATGACGTTATGGGTAATGATTTCCAGAAGGTGTTGTTTCAATTCTCTACTCTTTTTCAGATTTTTGGCTGTGACTGTTATAGTCACGTGGAATCGATGGCCCATACAGCACGCGTGGCTTAACAATTACTCAAAGTGACCCCCCTGTACTGACGTCACACGCAGCTGCTGTCTGCCCATGGTCGGCCATTATGGGAGTCAAACAGCATGTGCAGAGATACGGTGCGCACCGACAGTGCGCCTTCCTCAGTAATGCACGGGAAAAACTGACTCTCGACATAACGCGCAAGCAAGACGATTGTGATGACGTCACGTGAACTGAGCCAATAGGGATGTACGTTCTACAAAATGACCCAAATGGTTTGGAGAAGTCTGGAGAGGAGATTCTAGAACCGGATGTTGCGATTTTCCAATCATTTCCAGACAACTCAAAGACATTTGAAAACAAGACGCCCCCATGAAAACATCCAAGTTACCACAGCAAGCAAACGTGTTCCCTGTCGACACCCAGGAGATGAGAAATAAGATGGCGAACTCAAGATCATGATCCTAAATACATGATTATTAATCAAATCTTATCTGCCGAAAGGCGTTTCCACTTTGGAAAAAAAATATAAAAAATTGATAACATTAAAGTAATCTCCCTATGTAAAAAAACAGAGGCCATTCTATGTGAACAGTCATTTTGAATAGAACACAAAGGCCATTAAAAACACATTTAGATTACTGGTTTCTTTCTGATATGAAGATAAAGCTATGTTAGCTTTGACAGAATCATATCATCTGGAATGCTGACCCTCTTTCGGGTGCTCAACTCGTCTGGGCCAAATGTCATAAAGCTGTTGAGGACACAAAATCGCTTAGCACAGCCGGATTTTGCTTAGCAGAAACAGGTTACCAACCAAAATACAAGAGCCATGTATTGTTTCTGGTTGGTTTCCTGCTAATTTTTGCTCAGAAGAAAACCTTGCTAAGCACAATTTGCTGCTAAACTGCTACGCAAAATTGGGCCCCGTACCTGACATCATGGCTCTGCTTACCATAGCAGGAAAAATGCATAGGTTATTAAGGCATTTTTGCTTGTTCGCAGCTAAGCATTTACCCTTTAAACAGCTAGCGCAACAATTTGGTGCTTACCTATTCAAGCGGAAAATGGTTACCGCAGAATATCACGGCCAGTAGACCCATGAAATTGAGTCCTGCTTAACTGTCAGTTATCCCTCCATAAACTTGCATGCTGCAGATCAATCAGTTTTCTCACTAGGACAAACTTCACAGACGTCGATGAAGTTCACACTATTCAGGTTTAGGTACAGAGGTCTTGTCAACGCAAGCTTCCAATCTTGAATTTACAAACAATTTTGTAGGAGTGAGTTTGCTTTCTTCTTTCTTTTACCCAGCTGCAGGCGACCTACTGCAGATACGTCTTGTGCTCCTCCTCCAGATTGCGTTCCTCTTGCATGTGAGACTGTGTTCCAAGATGGAAGAGAAGATCTCTAGGGCTGTAGCAGACACATTCACACAGCCAACATTGGATCGGCTGCTCAAAGTGGACAGTGGATCTATTCCGAAAACAAAACAAAACAAAACAAGAATCTCACAAATGTTAGAATGGCCTCTTTAAACATAATGTTTCAGTCCGTTCAAATTAATTGCACAAGGCTTTTAACATGTCAGTTTCTTGACGATATTTTGGACGTACACTTGGGGTTGTGGTTGGTCAATGCATTGGTTGTGGTTGGTCAATGCATGGGGGGGGGGGTGGAGGGGCGGAGCTCAATAGATGGGTTCTACTGAAAGTACATTACATCATGTAGTGCCCGATGATGAATGTACATTGAAACTGTGTTCACATTGCTCAACAATGCAAAGTTCAACAGGCTGGCTGTATAGCTATGGCAAGTAGGTGATGGGATTGTGCCTTTGATGACACAAGCGTGGAATTTATCACACAGTCAGTGCATGTCATGAGATATTTGGCGATAGGGCCATCATCGAAAAACTAGCAATGGCAGCCGTTTTGCAAAATTTTGAAAATTGCTTGTTATTCTTTCTATATTTTTTCAAAATTCAAATTTGCGATGGCCCTACAGCCAAATATCTTTCTCATGACATACTCTTGACTGTGTGCCAAATTCCATGCTTGAATCATCAAAGGCACAATTCCCCCACATATTTCCCCTTTCTGCCCCACTAAGTGTAGAAAACTGCTAAGCATGAATCGCTTAGCTGATCCGGGAGGACAGCCTAAATTTTACCAAGCAATATTTTGTGTTCTTCAAAACCCTTAGCTGTTTTGAATGTTTCCCAATGGGAGTACTTTGTACATGTGAGGATGCAGGTTGTTATTCTGTCTGATAATTTCCACAGCCGTTGGCAGATGGGATCACAATTGAGAGCAGCCGAACAGTATGCAGTGTTTTTCTATACTGCCCTGGTTCAGTTATTACAGCTCGATCCTAACCGCTTTCTCTCCTGGAATCATCAAACCCATGGGGGCACTCGATAGATAAATGTGGGATACAGCTGGCTGGTGTGCTGGCTGTAAATGCCACAGCATCACACGTTATGGGCAGGGATGCCCCCAGATGCAGTGTTTTCAGACAGTTTGTCATTGTCAGTGCCATCCTGGTCGGTAAGTGATGACGTTTTTGGAGCCGGAAGTGCAGTGTAAACAATGGGTATACATACACGTACATGTACATTTGTTACACTGCACTTTCGACTACAAAACGTCATCACTTAACAACAGGACACCTATTTGCTTTGGTAATCAACGGATGAAGTGACTGTTTGATATGGGTGAAGCAGAACGACTTGGTGATGGGGTAGATGGGAGGGGGAGGGGGAAAGGGGGCGGGGTGGTTAAGGGATGACTTACCTGTTTGCTTTAGAATGCATATGATCTAGGTGCCTCTTATTGTGATGGTAGTTGATAATGAAGTTCTCTGTATCGTCTTCCAGCTCCTCCAGCATGATGCTGTTGTGATATTGAAACAGGCTTGGGAAGTGTGTGGGCCCTTTATCCAGACCGTGGGGCAGCAGGTCCTTGGGATCAAACTGGTTGAAATAGATAGCACAATTCAGTTTAGGTTACCTTTCAAACATGGAGATTAATGTTACCAAATTAAATCTCCTCCATTTGAGGCTATGTGAAATTACACAATACTTAAGAAAGGTGCATTTTTCTGGACAAATTTAAACAAACCTCATACATACGTGAAGGACATACATAGGCCTACTGTTTCTCTTCAGAAAAGCAACTTGCTAAAATTCACTTTAATTAGGCCTAGGTAAAGACTACAAATGCCAAACCCTGCATCTAAATCCTGAAAATGATTTCGCCAAACATTTGTTCATAACTACGCATGTTTGTTCATAGGCATCACCCATTAAACCAAACCTTTACAAATTGATAATAAAAAAAAAATACATTATTATTACAATTTTCTAATATTTTGGATCTACCATACAAGGATGTGTTAGCCTATAGTATGAACACTGTACACTTAATGCTCCCCCACCCCCCATCAAGTCTTGCGGACAAAATTCCACAGGCACACCACTCGGGTGGGATTCGAACCTACGACCCCCGCACTCTAGAGCAGATATCTCAACCACTAGACCACTAAGTGTGTCCAGTGATGAGAGGCCAGTTCGTATCCTGTAATTCGCAACATTAACCGCAAACAATTCAATCGTTGGAAAAGGCTGATTACCATTTGCAAAACAAAACAAACTGTGTTGATTGTAAAACAAAGCAATATTGATATGGAGACATGACCCCATCCTCCAATAAAAACATGAACTCATAAACAGAGACAAATGAAGAAAAAGAAGAAAAAAACGTTAGGGGCCCACTTGGATTTTATGTGAACCAATTGGCAAGTCTGTAGAGCTGACAAATTCTCATTTCACTTCTAGTGGTCTCCCCCCCCCCCCTACAGACAGAGACTAGATCCAGACAGCCAGAAAGATGAGCATTACAAAAATTCAATGATGAAAGGCTGTTCTGAAATGTTCCACAATGGCTGTATGTAGAATACTCATCATAACAAAACACCCATCATTCCATACCTGAATAGATTAGTGAAACTAATTTATTATGATCTCCCGCCAGGTGGTTTTCTTCATTACAAACCCCCCCCCCCACACACAAGAAAACAAAACTTGGTACATGGTATTGTTTTCCTCAAAAAAATCTCCATGTAGGAGGTTCGCGGAGGATGGACTAGTCTTGTTTGGTGAATGAGGGGTCAGAAAGAAGTGCTGCTTTTAATTTGACTGGGTCAGGCTGGGAGATGGTTGACTGTAGGAGCTGATTCCAAGATTTGGTGGTGCGTGGACAAAACCACGTACAAAACAAGACACAAAACCTACAAGACCTGTGGATCTGATTCTATTTCTTTCTGTAGAGATCATACCAGCCAATTGGTGAATACATTTTAGATGTTTTAAAAACCAACGCAATATTTAGGATTTATTTACAATTAAATCCTGCAAACATTCTGATATTGTACATTGTTTATGTCAATCTGACTTATTAGTAATTTGGTTGTATGTTTCTGGTTACGGTACTAAAGCCCAAAATCCCTTGAGAGCCAAACCGAATCAATGTAGCTCGAATACCAGCCAGAAATCTGTGAACAACTAAGGCTAGGGTACAAATACAAAATGTAAAGAGAAGTTAAAGATCTTGTCACATTGCTGCCCCCCAAAAGACCGACCTTGAACAAAATCAAGTGTTATAAATGTAAATAATGAAATAAATGCATTGTGGATAAACAAAATTAATTTCACTGATGTGGTGATCCTGAGTCCTGTGGAAAATTTCACTGATGTGTGATTCTGAGTCCTGTGGAAAATTTCACTGATGTGTGATCCTGAATCCTGTGGAAAATTTCACTGATGTGTGATCCTGAGTCCTGTGGAAAATTTCACTGATGTGTGATCCTGAGTCCTGTGGAAAATTTCACTGTGTGATCCTGAGTCCTGTGGAAATTTTCACTGTGTGATCCTGAGTCCTGGGGAAATTTTCACTGATGTGTGCTCCTGAGTCCTCTGGATAATTTCACTGTGTGGTCTTGAGTCTTCTGGAAAATTTCACTGATGTGTGATCTTGAGTCCTGTGGATAATTTCACTGATGTGTGATCTTGAGTCCTGTAGAAAATTTCACTGATGTGTGATCTTGAGTCTCGTGGAAAATTTCACTGATGTGTGATCTTGAAACCTGTGGAAAATTTCACTGATGTGTGATCCCGTGGACAAAATATTCTACAAGTTTCTCTGGTTGGATTCGAACCCACAACACCTGCATTCTAGAGCAGATGTCTTAATGCTATACACAGGGATGAGATCTGAAGAAGGTGGAAATCCTGTTAAGTGGCTAGTGGGCTGCATTCCCCCAGTATTCTAGACCCAGAACCTCCCAGATGTTACAATTCAGGAAGTTTACAGACTAAGCACATCACCAGAAATACAGAACTACAGGCTTGGACACAATGTGGACTACTTCTTTCTCCCTTTGGTGACTACTTCATTCAAGAAAATTTGAAGGCTCACAAAGATTTGGAGAAAATCCTGAAATCAGGAAAAATCCTGAGAAATCACACACCCGTAGATAATACTAAACTATCTGGTGACACCAGAGAACAGTTCAAATTCTGCAAGGTTTCAATAAAATCATATCATGCTATTATAAAAATGTAAGACTTTTTGTTTTCTATCAGGCAGCTGTGTAGATTTTCAACCAGCCTGAAGTCCACACGCTCTTTTTTTTTTAACTTGTGATTTCAATCAGCAAGCGGTAATGTACAAGAGATTACAAAAAGAAGAACAAAAAAAGTGAGTTTTATAGACTGTTAATTAGAGAAAAAGACCCTGTGTAACAACCATAAAGATGCGAGCCATCTTTTAAAGTCTATATCCAATCATATCTCATCAGTGGGAAAACCTGTCTTACGAGACATCAATTTAAGTAATGCTTTATGGGGGGGGGGGGAAACATATTCTGCTCTTAATTAATTAAAACTTGAGTAATGACTCCATTGTACATGGTTTTCCCACTATATATAAAATTGAACATCCGAAAAGCAGGCTATTACTGTTTGCAGTATTTAACGATACATGCATCTTGTAAATTATTAACATTCGTGACATAAAATTTCACATATCCCATACGTAATTAAGTCACTCAATGTTGAATTAAGTGAGTGCCGTTGAGAGGAATAAATAAAAGGCACTACAAGGCCATGAGCCTTGGTTGTCTCTTTTGTCCAGAAAGATGTTCGTACCTCCATTGTCAGTGCCCATTAGGCTTTCAAAACAAAAGTTACAATTTGAGCGTCACAGCTTGACTCACTCCAGAACACCATGGAAACACCATTCCCCGCTCCATTGAACGCATTAATCATTCCTTAGATATAAACCATATTAACCAAAATTTAGCTTTTGTCCTACTTCGGTTGTTTAATGCCAGACCCATTAGCATTCTTACACGAAAAAGTCCTTTTTATTTTCTAAATTTGTTGTATATGATCTTCAAAAACCTACAAGTGGAGGAAAAAGAAAGTATACAAAACAGCAAAATAATTTTAAAGGGAAATCAGAAATTTGCTGCGTCCAGAAATACAGTGAAATATTTCTGGCAATGCAATGGATTCCTCTCGTTGACAACAAATGAATGGGGGCTTTTCTGGATCCAAATCTCCCTGGTTTTAGACTGATCTAATGTCTGCATTTCATGCCAGACTAATCTGTCTTTGTCCTTCCGAAGGAGATGCATCAGCCCAAGATTCCATCTCGATGATGCATACACTTTGGCCGATTTTGGCCGATTTGACCCCCAAAGTTAGATTTAAATTTTAATTAGCTCTTTTTATGGATTACAGGTGAAAGTTGCAAGCTTTCATTGAAGGTAATGCGTGAGAAATCGGCAAATGATAAGCGGTAGATACTTAAAAATTAAAAATGAAGTACTGTCAGGAGCCCTGACATTAAATTACGACCATCAGCCAGGCACAACTTTGGACGTTACATGTATTCTGTGCATTGTCAGTGGCATATGCCAAAATTTTGTGATGTTTCTCGTTTGGACATACAAAATTATCTGTCAAAATTCGTTCAGAGAAAAGAAATCTTAAATTTTTTTGGTTTAAATTTGAAGGGGGAAAAAAAGAGCAAAAAATGTGGTCACGCAGCTTTAATTGATTACTGCATTCCCAAACCCCTTCGGTAATTTGAAGGCAACTACCCCTTGCAAGTTAACCCCATTTCATAAATTGATCTTCCACTTTTGTCCTTTCCAACCGTTCCATTAACATCCGTCCAACGGCACGAGTTTATAAACAGTGTAAACACACACCAAGAAACAACATTCTCCTGGGAAATTCAAAGTTGCAATGATTCCATATAAAATGTTTCAGCTTCTGATATTACTGTGAGGGAGGCCTGTATAACGATCGGATTAAAAAAAACCAAAAAAAAATGCCACTGTTGTTTACGATCTACCACAATTTCTTTCCAAATAATATTATCCCTTTACGTAGATCGGGAGCGATTCCCCTCGGGGGGAATTAATTGACGAACTTCTATCAGGGGTTGATTTTCATCTTGGCTGATTATATGGCAACTGAAATTATTCTGGAACTGGAATGAATTAATCTGCTTCACTAGACAGTACATGCACCTATGTGAGTGAACGTCACCAGCCATAATGTATGTGACGTCCGTCTTGTCAATCTCGATTAACATCTTAAGACACTACTTCAATACTAACTGAAGCATTCATTCTCAATCAGATCCAGACACACTGGAGAGTTACACGCTCAATTTAGCCTCTCTTGATAATGCCCTTAGGAGGAAACTGACGTTTTCCAACAATCGGAACATACCTTTCATTTTTTCAATCATCAAACTACATACAATTATATATTTTTTTTTTGGGGGGGGGATTATGATCAGTAAAGTATGAATGTGTATATAGCTTTTATCAGGACTGTAAGCCTTCCAAGAGAAAACACTGCATCAAAACCCTGTCATTTGAACTGCCATTATAACAGCACACTGGAGCCATTATTCTTGTAGCCATACACAGACAAAGATTGGGGGAAAAAATGAAAAAAAAAAAAAAAAATGGGGACATCATCCAGGAAAAGCAGCCATACTAAATGGATTTTGCATTAACCACAGTGACTCTGAATTTTAGTGATACATTTATCAATGTAAATGCACCCAGATGCCAGTACAAGGTGATAACCAGCCCCCCCCCCACACCCAGCCATGATGTAACCCTGTGAATAACGCTGATGACGATTTGTAACCTGTGAATAACGCTGACGGTACTGTGTCCCTTGTTACCTGCTGTGTGCATGTGTGCTGTACAGGCCAGCTGTTCCAATATACTGTGTTCTCTGGAGATGAAGTTTGTAATTACTCAGTGCACGCCTCTCAAACCCTTCAGATTTTCCCACACATTGGAACACTTAACAGCTCAAGAGCATACTCAATAAATGGGGGGGGGGGGGGGGGGGGGGGGGGGGGGGGGGGGGGGGGGGGGGGAAGGGAAGGAATCAATGTAGAGTAAAAATGAGTATTCCTGTCTGTCTGTCTGGGCTTTATCTCTCTACTACAGACAGAAGGTGTCTTCATCAACCCTCGATCTCTCTCTGTCCTCAGGTCTATTATCCCAAGCACAGCCACAATATCCCCCGATGGCATCTCTTCATTTATCCACTCTCCACTGCAGGTGGAAGGCGTCTGCATCAATCGCCGACCCCTCTCTACCGTATGTGCACTCTCAACTCTCTGTGAAATGCCACACTACCCCGGGACGTCATCTCTTAATTTCTACTTGCTCCTCTTGAAACATGCCCTAGGGGTTTCCACTCTTGTTATTTGGCATGTTCATCTCGCACCGTGCCCCATCCATCACCCGCCAGTGTTTGTGACCCCAGTCTCTGTTGTTGTGTCTCCCATCAGTGTCATCTCCATTGCTCTTTTTCTCGACTCTTAGCTTCTTATTCCAAATCTTGGTCGTATTCCAAGTCTGTGCCCCCATATAGATCAGCTGGTAAAATACACTGATAAAAACAGTTCTGACCTGAGATTTTGATCATGGAATTTCAAGAGAGGGCTTGATAAACTTGACTGATGCATGTGCTTTTTCATTTCCTCTGCAGCTGCATTGTTGTGACCGATTTGTTTTTGCCTAAGTAAATAGAACAACCTACACCTGGTGAGTGTTCTGACTCCCCCCATATGTGAAATAGATGGATGAAAACAAAGTAACAACTGTTTTGGGCTTAATCAACTATCTTTGTTTTGTTTTTTATCAGTGGCATTCTGAGAAAAATATATCATAAATAACAATACTGGTGTGGATTTCACAAAACTAGTCCTTATCTAGGACTAGTCCTAACTGATGACTAGTCCTATAAGTTAGGACTAGATACTCATCCGAACTCTAGATAAGACTAGTCCTAGCGCTTTGTGAAATCCACATTTGGAGTCTTATATAATGTACGTATTTACCAGATAGGGACTCAAGGTGCTTATTATATTGTTTTTAAGACAGGTTTTTGAGTTCTGAGACCCATTTATGCAGCACCTTATAAGGGTTTACAAAGTGCTGAGGCGTATTCAGCAGCCACTGCCAGAAACACCAAGGCAAACCCCCTTCTCTTAGTGATACGTGCACTAGGTTCTTTTACGTTCATCACACAACACGCGGGGCCTACAGCTTTGCGTCCCATCCGAAGGGGGTGGCAATAATGGTCAGTGTTACTTAAAATGGCTGAAACTACAAAGTTGTACATCGGCATCCCTTCAAGCCCCAGCTCAACATTGGTAAACTGACTGTAAATGCTTCCATTCTTTGCACAAATCAAGATATTTGTAATAAAACCAACCTGTGCAAATTTCAGCTCATTTCGTTGTTTCATTTGCGAGAAAAACAGTAAAAATGCATTCAGCATTTTTGTACGCATTCCTACAGGCAGAGTTTTCGTCTCACTGAGACGAAAACTAATTTTGGATATTATTTTATCTATTATTAAACAACGATAACACTTCAGGCAGACATTTTTCAAGGAAAGTTTTCTACCATCGTTATCTTTATACCATGTAAGGTATATGTAAATCTGTGAACATATATGTTTTTCTTCTTCCCAATGTTGAGCTCAAGAGCTGGGGCTTTAAATCTGTTGTTTGTGCCTTCATTTGAATAAATACACACAATACCAAGGTCAAATGAATAAAAGGTTCACTTAAAAACTCATTCCGATTCAAATGCAGACGATCAAAACATAAATATCTCTCATTCCGTCAGAATAACCTCTGAATTTGTACCCGAAGGAAATCTATAATTGATGGAATGGGAATGTTATGAATAATGATTTGCAAATCCTAATGGTGATACATAACTTAAGACCATTAAAAAAAAAAAAAAATACATTTCAAACATACAATGAATGTAAAAAAGAAAGAAAGTAGTATGCACATCAACAACAAAAAAACAAATGAATAAATAAATAAAATGAGCAAGCTTTGAACAGTTCAAGATCCTTTCAGTACAAAGCAAACTGAATGCAGAGATAAATGACGACATAAAATGAATGTAACTTCAGGCATAAGGAAATATGCAATCAACTTGATAGGCCCATACTACCATATCGTCAGTACTATAAGACCCTTAATTGTAATTTCAAATCCGTAAGATCCAAAGGGGATTGAAATGAAAAGTGCGTAAAACTTTGACAAACTAAATCAAAAATTCACAAATAAATATTTTTCATCACAAATCAATGACAATTACTTTAGAGACCACTGTCGATCAAGAAACTCCATTTACCAGGAGCTCCTAAAAAGATGCAAAAGCAATTTTAAGAAATCCATACAAACTTGCACTAACGAACTTAAATTCCTGAACGGACAATAAGAGAGGCACAGTACGGGACGGCAAATTAATGAAAAGGGACTTTGTAATGATTAGTTTCAATCTGAAAGCTCGCTGATTACAAAGTTCGAGCAGTAAGCCCCAAGGGAAACTGACTGGGTAAATTTTAATTCAATTTGTGGGGGTGAACAGAGCAAAATTTACTATACACTGAGATTTTGCACTGTCAATCGAAGCACAATGAATACAAAAAAAAAAAAAAAAAGCTTACAAATGTACACATTACACTTAAGAAGTAAACTTTATAGATGTGCAAAATTTAGTAGATATTTAGCCCTAGGGCTTTATCTTGCACTTCTTGCAAAAGTTTCTCGTGGTCAAGTATAAAGCTTCCCTAAGTTATGTCACATCCCCCCCCTCCCCCGCCCGCGCCCTCAAATGAAAACGTCTATCGACGCCACTGCTATCCAACCATAGGCACAAACGCCTCTTGCAGAATTTGATACCAGAAGAAATAAGAGAGCTAATGAACCTGGGGGTCAGGTTGGCTTGGTGGTTTCTTTCCCTGCCTTTCACCTCTGTGGACCCCGGTTCGAATCTCGGACTGGAGCCTTGCATGTGGATTGGGTTTTCAGTCCCTAACCTGATAGCGTGGGTTTTCCCCCTTTTGGGGTTTTTCCCTCCAACTCCTCAAGCTGAACGTTTCTTCTCGTTTCCTGATCACCATCCTGTTATTGGCGTTTGCGCTTTTGGATGTGTAATGAAATAAAAAATAAAAAAAAAATAAAAAAAAACACTTACCTGTTGCCATAGATATGCTCGGCCAAAATGAAACGGCTCAGCTGCCACTCTCCTCTTCAAGAATAACCTGTAGGACCCCCCCCCAAAAAAGGAGGAGAAAATTTTTAGTTGATTACATACACGGTACATCTTATATCAACTTCACTTGGTCTTTTTATACAGGGAGTTTCAACAAACACACACACCTAAAGTGAACTGTATTGTCTATCTATAGATTTAGAGTGAAGATAGGGAGTGATCTTGCACCTCCTCCCAATATCTCACAGCCTAAAGGGTCTTTCATCCACTTTCTGCCATGCTCAATTGTAAGAGAAGAGAATTGCCTACAGCTAATTTTGTTAGCAGATGGCTGATGGCTTTACGCTATTGAGGCCAGCAACTTATATTGATGTTTATGTAAAATCACAGCCCCGCCACTTTTTTATTTCTTTTCCTAAATATCAAATAAGCAGACAGTTGACCTTATGTATTGACGTTATCACGCCGCCATCTTAGAGCTAAAACAATGGTGAAACAATAGAAAGGCACAGCTATGTACACACGGCGAGCAGGATGGGCCAATTAGCAACCTTGCTTTGACCTAGCCGAGAGCACCCTACTCAAATGACATCAAGTGCATAAGGTCTTTACAGTCCTCTATCTCAAAGCCTAGTGCATTCTTTGTAAATTCAAACTGACTATTTGTTTGAATCTGAGGATCACATTTTATCACCTTTTACATAAGAGAAATTATTACAAACTACACTGTAACACAGTACCATCCTACCACAAGCTCCTCCACTTGCCTTTGAAAACATGGCCTTTGGGTCAGTATTCGATTGCTAAATTCAATGCAAAATATTAATCACTTTGATGAACCAAAAAGGAAAGAAATGGAACAAAGACTGCTATACAAAATAATCACTTTCAATTTGCATACTTCAATTTGCAAAAATCAGCTAATGACAGCGTCTCTTGACACAGTTAATTACAAAAATGACAACAAAATAATGCAGTGCATCTCTTGAAGACCATACAAAATAGTAACCTGTAAACATCAACATAAACAAATTGCTTCAATGTACATGTTATAGGCCTGCATGGCTGATTAGATTAGATTAGATTGCATTTATTTTCCACATTTTAAAAATGTAGAAATTCAGTTTCCACTATCAACAAAAACAACAATACAATAAGTACAAAGTACACAAGATAAAATACAACAAACATTAAGAAAAAAAAATCACCATAAAAATGCAGCATGGACTGAATAAGAAAATACACAAAAGGTTAACAGTAATGGGGATAACGGAGAACCAGAAACAACCAGAGATGCTAAGAGGAACAAGGGAGACAACAACATCTCTGGTTGACTAGATGGGTATGAACAGGCCCAAATGGTTACTTCCTTCCAATTGGCCAAAACACCCAGAAGCAAATGCAACTCCAGACCAATCAATTGACTTGACTGGTTTTCTAGTCATTTCTTGTTGTCACTAGGAGTGGCTTTACATCAACGTTCTGCAATAAGATGGGGGTCGTGACCCCAAAGTGGTGGGTCACTAAACTTTGTCGGAAACGCTAAAATGTATCATACACTTCTGATCATTCCGTCAACAACAAAAATTGCCTCACAATCAATCAATCATGCAAAACATTGTATATTTCAATTCAATGCAATTATACTCACATATATATATATATACGTATATGTATCTACCAACCAAAAACAAACTGCTTCAACGAATAACTTCTTCCCAATAAAACTAGCTAGTTTTTATGGCCCTACCTCCAGGTCGCGGTCAATTGTCTGACATTTACATTGGATCGCTGGTCTAAAAGTCTGCGAACCGCTGCTTTTACAGTAATGATGATTTTAAACTTGAAATGTTAACTGATTGCACGTCGAGTAGAGATCAAACAGAAGGAACTTACTCCAGCATCAATTGTCTGACCTGACCCTGAATCTTCAGCATAGCATGCTCTCCCCATTGTTTTCTTTCCTCTTCACCTCCGATGGAAAGATTTATGGCCGTTCGGATACCATTAATCTGTATTCAGATCAATCAGAGTAACAACATTAAAAAAAGTTTCAAAAATGGTGTGACAGTTGGCAGTGAGTGTCTGAGGGCCATAGTCTCTGCACATGCATATTCTTAACTTTAAGCACAGCCAATACATAGTTTATTACTAGTAATAGCTTCATATGTCAAAATTAAAAATAGTTTGACAATTCCAACAGAGCGGTAAAAAGCAACGAAATTCCAAAGTACTTTCAAAGAGTAGGGATGATCAAATAATCCCGTTCGTAAATGTGACGTACTTCCACTGTAAACCATGCCCAATTTACACAAACTGGCTGCACTGATTACCAGACGCCCATGGGAGATGCATTGAGCTAGTTTTTTCTCCGATGATTCACGCAAGAAAAGTTTTATAATGGGAGACTTTTGAGGACACTAGGTGGCAGCAGACTTACCAGGTATATCCATTGTTTTGGGGGAATGTGCGCATGCTCAGAACTATGCAAACAATGGAAATTTACCTGGTAAGTCTGCGGCCACCTAGCGTCACAAAGTCTCCAATTCGGCCTCGGTTTTTACATATGCTCTTCCAAAGACTAAGGTCTTCTCAGAATTAGAAGTTTCTGTCATAAGAATGGGGGATAAAATGGGTGATTTTTTTCATTGAAAATTACGCACAAACGTACGTCAGCTTCGGAGCCGGAAGTAGCGAAAACTTTGGGCGTGCAGCAGATACGCTTGCATGTGATGCCTTACCAATAGAATACAACATTAGGGCAAACCAAAATAAAGTCAAAAAAACCTACCTTTGAGATGTCGTCATTTGTAATGATTGTGTCAAAGGTCACCTCAATGTCATGGTCTGGTAACACGGCTCCTTTTGATTCAGGATCATAACCCAGACCACACAGAGCTCCCGTCAGTCGGGTTTTATCCTTGTCAGTCCTAACAATGCAACGAAAAGGGCAAGCAACAAAGTTTTTAAAAATGAAGAGGCCATGTCCTTCTAATCCTGTAATTTTTCCCTGCAATATACATGTATCATATTTCACTAGTCACATGTTCACACATCTATTCAAAATTCTTGAACAGTGATAGATTGTAAATTGGTAGAAAACAAGTTTCAGGTAGGGAGTTCCACAGTGCAGCAGTACGAGGGAAAGAGCTAGGAAAGTACATGTATTTGGCAGTTCAGGTCTTTGGAACAAATACAGTGAAAAGATGAGCTGATAGTGACTACTGTGTGCTGCGGGTGACGGTGTATACCGATGGAACAACAAGTTCCGAGATCTACTGAGCACCGTACCCTGATAGTACCTGTAGAACAGGCTAATAGAAACAGGAACCATTATGAACCAGCCTTTGGCTGTGATGGACTTGTTTAGCTCTTGCTGCTTTGACACCAGCCTCATATCAACCATCAACTTGGACACTAACCAATCAAAGGAAATCTAACCATTCATAATCAAAACAGTACAAGTCTATCAGCCATGACTAAGGCTAGTTAGGGACAGGTCTTGGTAAGGATGGACAAGTCTTCCAGAACACCCCACCACTCCCCTCCCAAAACACACACAATTTTGTTGACCCCATGAATCAAGGACTTCTCTTTGATCTTCCATTATTTGGACTTAGTTTATATAAGCAATGTCCCCATTGGTTCGATACTCAAAAGCAAAGTGAGGACGTTCTTGCTCTGTCAAACACCCAAATCCCTTTTCTTAAAGTCCCCAGTTTCAATGGGTAAGACATCCCCACACACTCTTATCTGTCACTCTCTTCCTTTCATTCGTACCTGAGCTCAATGGCTGGAGAGAACACCATGCACACCAGACTGGGTAGGTCAGGTATGTTGGGCATCATTGTCGTATCCCTGCTGAGCAGGGTGTTGCCAGAATGATTGAGGCCGACGCTAGCGGCCACCATCATCTTCGTAAACTTCTCCTCCGGAGCGTTGCTCAGGGCAACGGAGTTGACACTGTCTCGTTCCACTTTGGTAGCTCTGGTGATTAACAGAAATTCCTCACCAGTAAAATACAATTCCAAAAAATTCAACAGCATTATACCTTTAATCTACTTAATAAATCATATCAATCAAGGTAGCCAGTTACAATCCTTAATTCCCCCACCCACCCTGCAGCAAATATTGCCTATTTCATGACTATATAATAATGTTCAGTTATTAGTTTATCCATCTCTGAAAAGGCAAGATGACCCATTCAGGGGCAAACACTGGGTCCAGCTAAAAAACGAAAAAACAACAGCAACGGCAACGGCAACGGCAACGGCAACGGCAACAGCAACGGCAACGGCAACGGCAGCGGCAGCGGCAGCAGCAGCAGCAGCGGCAGCGGCAGCGGCAGCGGCAGCGGCAGCAGCAGCAACAGCAACAATAACAATACCACCACTACCCATTTGAAACATTACAATAGCAAGAAACAATCAAAATAATAGTAACTTACAGACATAAATTTGACTATATTGATTCATAATGTTGCAAATTTGTTGATGTTATTTGATTTAAATGATTCCCTTCCCGTGTTCCTAAATCTGAACAACATTGAAGTTGTTTTTATTCTTTGAACATTGTAAATTTCCCCGCAAATTGACCCTTACGGTCGTCATGAATAAATTTCACAGAATAAAGTAAACCATTCTGAATGAATAAAAACACTCGATATTCTGACAGTGATCTTCACTGTGTCCATGTTGCATGATCTTTGTTTTTATGGTACAAACATGAATTTTAACTTACTTCATTCTTCCCACACGAGTCATACTGCTGAACCTGACCTCGTACGGACTTATTGGACCACGCAGAAACGCCTAAAAGACAAAAAAGCGTCAATCTTGAACTGTTGTGTGATATCGTACAAATGGCTTGACTTGTGAATTCAACTGAGATACATAAAAAAAAATCGTTTAAACTTCAGGTAGGATATTTGACCCATGAAAAAAAAAAAAAAAAAGGAACCTTTTTATTTAGTATAGGGGCTGAGCAACATAATGGTATCAGCCTTTATATACATATTTTTTCAGCCTATTTAATAAAAAGCTTACTGATTTTCTGAGGGAGGGGTGAGGGCAAAAAAAAAAAAAAAAAAAAAAGGAAAAAACGGCAATCAGATGAAAGTTGGGAAAATATCATGCCTGAAAATGCACATTTCATAATCCTTTATTCATTCTTAGGTTATCAGGTATCAATGATTTGATTTATTATGCAGGCCTAATACTTTACAAAGGCAATGGAAGCAACTGTCTCCATGCCTTTGTAATGTTCCGCAGTGGAAATTTACATTTCCCTTCCCTCGTAGAGGATCCCTTTTACTAAACGTAGTACACGAGCGAGGTATTGATGAGGTCTGATGATGAATAGTATGTAAAAATCTCTTGAGATAGTGGTATGGGCCTTTGGAAAACACAGTAAAAACTTTCTACATACTAATTTGTTGGAAAAGCACTGCATGACTGTAAGAGGCAAGGCAGTGAAGGCGATAACGAAAAAGCATGTTCAAAAAATTACACGTCACAAAAAGTTATTATAATATCAACATTTTCACAAATTCATTGAAATATCTTACATTTTGGCAAATCTGTGTTTTTTCATACAATTTGGATGTAATCATTGATATCAACATTTCCCCCAAGTTTCAAGTCATAAAAACGTAACAGTTTTGTTATGACACTAATTAGCACAAGGATAATATCACCACCTTACTTTCGAGTTTTCACAAACAGCCACTTGTCGATTTGCCATTTTTTACATTGAAAAACCCACAACAGACAATCGATATCTTTGCCTTACCCTTCCCCTCTTTCTTGAAGTCAGCGCTCCAAACCCTTCTGATGAATTAGAAACCTCTGTCCAGCCGGGGTCAACGTATTTATATGAAACCTCCTCTTGTCTTTGGAGATTGTTCATCTGATAAAAAAAAATAACATGCCAAGTACTTACTTCATAGAATTATTTTTAGCAATGGTTAACTTGGATCATTTGGGGATAAAAACTTTAACGTTGTCAACTCACTTCATGTAACAATTGCAAATTCAATGGAGGGAAACATTTTAATTTTTAAACAAACAAAACCCACTTTGGGAATTGAAATATGTGTTTGACATAAATCGTATTTAAGCCATGATTTTGATTAAAATACAAGAGGAAAAGTACATCAAAAATGTATAAAACACTGAGCCAGTATCAAAAGAATAATAAAGTACCTATTTTTTGAAGAAAGAAACATTTCAAGAAATATAAATCAGCCAACAGGCTTTGAGGAAGAAATTAGGAACCTGTTTTAAAGAAGAAATTTGGAACCTGTTTAACAGAAGAAACTAGGAATCTGTTTTAAAGAAGAAATTAAGAACCTGTTTTAAAGAAGAAATTAGGAACCTGTTTTAAAGAAGAAACTAGGAACCTGTTTCAGACAAGAAATTAGGAGCCTCTTTTACATATTTGACATACAAACATGTTCCACCATCATTTTCTCAAATTAATGTTGTAGCCCCCAAAACAATTACCTACTTTTCCTTCAAGTAGGCTTTTTGAAATTAACATTATTGCCGCTGTTGCACCATTCCAATTAAGGGCTTAATTATTCAATAACTCAAAAGTCACAGAATTTTTGTTTAAACTCCGACGAGTTTGTTGAAACTCCAAGCTTACCGGTAAGAGGAATTAACAAAAACCAAATTGCCCAGAAAGCCTTTAAAACATGATTTCTGACCAAAGGCTTCGTGAACGGGTACTATTAAATCAAACGTAAAATCTATTTATACTTCAAGTGGCAAGAAATAATCAATAACAACTCTCAATCCCTCGACAACAAAGTGGAAGACTTAACAATTTACGGTTCATAACCAAGCACAGATCTTCTTTACGGTAGTCTGATTACACTAAAAGCCATGTTCCCTTCCGCCATGATTACGGCAACTATTGAGAGTCCATTAACTTGGTCTCACATCACATCAACACCGCATTCGTAACTCCTATGTCTCTCTCTCTCTCGCCAACACCCACCTCCCGCCCCCCCCCCCCACAAATCTCCTTCAGTTTCATCAGACTGTTATCAGTTTAATACTTTCCGCACAGATTGGCAATAATGACAAGACTGTCATGCGATCCTGGCAAACCCTCCATTGGGTTCTTGATTGTGGAGGCTGGATCCTGAATAACGCTGCCCGCAATTACATCACGTTTGTTGCTCCGAAACCCACAAGCGGTTTCTGGAGAGATATGACAAGGGCATTGAATTTTTAAGATGAGCGGATGTAGACATTCATGGCTCATGACTCTTCTTGAGATGGATTTATGCTTTTTACGGGTACCTTGAGTTGTCTGAGAGGTTACCTTTGAACCTTCTTACATAGTGTCTAGCTATGTTTGTCTGCATAATCTGTTGTCTTGTACATGTATTTCCAACTCTTCTGTCTGCATGTATATTGACCCAATTCACCTGATGTCATCATCACAATAATCTTGGTTGCACCATTTTGGGAATCATTGTCCCAAAGCGCAATGCGCAGTTTAGGCGGCACGGCGTATACATGGTTTACCATTTTATGTGCAATTTGACGCCCAAAATGGCGAGCGTGGCATACAGCAGCCCGCATGTGACAGTGGTGCAAAGGAGTCAATACATGTAGGTGGCGATAGGTTTTGCTACAAAAGCCTCAGCTTCACCCGCGCCTAGATTTTTGTCTCACTGCTAATTGTTTCAAAGAATGCAGTTATGCTTGTAAACGGTTACTCCTGATCTCCATTGGTACGGCGTATGTAACTAACTTTGAATTTCACATAGCATTGTTACTGCAGCTGAATGAAACTACATGACAACATTCAAAGATACGAATGAATTAATGAAGCAACAGAAGTCTAGATTTAAAAGAAACGTGTATGCCAAAACTACAAACAAAAACAAAACAAAACAGAGCGAAAAGATCAATCTGTGTGTTTAAAAGAGGTTTTGCACAAACTATGGTAATTTTATATAATGATTTCTTGGTTTTGTTCCCCTCCTCCATGCTCTTCCCTCATTCAGTTCTTCCGTCACTACCCCTAGTTGCTTTCCACTCGTGTTAGGTGTACCGCTTGTTATTGTCTTCATTTTTGTTTGCTTCTTCTTCTTTTTTTTCTATAGCGTAGCTCGAGATGAAACTGAGTTGAGCCTTGAAACTCAGCAGACAATTGAACCTCAATATGAAGACGACACAAATTTGATGACGTCCTGATGACATTATCAGATGTCGAATTACACTGAACCAAAGTTTAATATTAAACTCATTATTTATTATTACATACGCATCAGAGGAAAGCAAGTCATGAAAACTACCAGCGGAAGGGGTCCGTAGACAACTCTGAGCAACAATCACATGTCAAGTACTGGGTAGTCACTCTTCCACAAACTGTGCCCAGCGTTTATTCCTTTCCTCATCATTTATAAGGCATTTCCGACTACAGCTGCTGACACACCTACTTAAAACACCAGCATTACATTGCCTTATCTTGCACACTACCCTTAGGCAAGCATAAACACATCCCAGTAGTGGCAGAAACCACAGTACAGGTCAAATGAAAATGACCTAGAAAAAAAAATTAAAAAAAAACTAATAGCATAATACAATTTTATAACACTTCATTCAAGTCAAGGTACATTTATTTGGGAGCAAAAACTTTACCTTTGAAACGTACGGCTCTTCAGCTTTGTCAGCAACTTCTTCATGTATCAAGATTTGATTGATGTGCAAGGACGGTTCTTGGGAGCAGTCATAAAGATCCACTCGGAGCGTCCCACTCACCACCGAAAACACCTGCAGATTTCAACAAGATAATGGAGTGGCTCAGAAAGGGTCTAGCATAACTCCAGGCTCAGATAACTATTTAGAATGGAAATAATACGACACTTTGCTTCGTGGAAACGGGTAGTTTTTCTGTTGCTGATCGATAATTCAAATACGAAACTGCAACCCCTGGAGAAAGAGCCAGCGTTTCCGACTGTTAAGGGCATCACTTGATATCAAACAACTTTTCTATGGACAAATAATATGTGACACAGGAGTATAAACCAAGCTCGTGTATCATTTCTTGATCGATTCATTTTATCTCAAAACACAGGCTCAGGATAAAAACTATAATGCATCCAGTGGCGTAACTAAAGAAAGGGGGCACGGGGTGCACGTGCCCCCCCCCCCCCAACTGATGTCTTTACCACCCCGGGTGCCCCCCGCCCCGCCCCACCCCCCCACCATTTGAAATCTGGACTTTTGAGATTAAAAACTTCCAGAATAAAATGTTACATTTTATGAGCTTTTACGTAGTAATTTCATTGTTTTAAAAAGGGGCTTGTTTAGGAAAAATGCCAACGGAAACTACAGTTTTATTTGACCAAAAGTGCCCCCCTAGGAAAAATGGTGCCCCCCCCGACCTGTGCCCCTCTAAAATTTTACCCTAGTTACAGGGATGAATGCATCTCTTTAACCAGTTGGTGTTGATTGACAGGTATACACGCCGTTATTTTCCGAGCCAGCAAATGGGTGACGTGGGTTTTGTAATTTTGGTGTGAAATTTGAAGCACGGAACAAAGCCGTCCGGACATTTGGTTTCGGAGAGTGCACAGAGTATTCACCCAAGGTGCAATGCTTCCTTTCACTCACGCAATGAGGCCAGATGGTGCTGAATACTTTGGGAATATTCTGCTACTATGCGGGAATTATTGTGTCATCCCCGATTCTTGTTTCAAGAAGAGGATTACAAGACATCCAGAGGCTTCCACCATTGTGTGTTCAATGACTTCAGTTAAATGGAAGCAAGTCTGAGTGAACCAACTATCCAGCCTTGCTCCTGATTTAGGTCCAATCCTCGGTTTCGCCATTCACAGTACTTAAAATATGACATTTTCTCAATAAAGAAATCGCTAAAAAACACTATATTGTACAAAACAAAATCCAAACTGTATAATCCACATACTAGTATTGTTTTCTGTCCAACAGTATACAAATAATGAATGTTTATGAGTGTCGTGCTGAAAATAGTTTCCTGAGTTGAAAGATGGAATGTTCCAATTAACGAGGCGAAGCCGAGTTGAATGGAAAATTCAATCTTTCATCAAATGAAAATGTTCTCTCCATTCATTGCACGAATGCAATATATCCATGATTTGTTTTATAAGACATTCAAGTAGATCTTTGTTGTTTGAGGAAATACTTTGAACAAAATGTACGAGATTGTGTTCTGGCATCCACTATGAGGGTGGGTGTTTTGTTGTTCTGCTGTGTGTAATGCGTGCATGCACGTGGTGTGGTCTAGCGTGAAACAGTCAGGAAGGATGGGGCCGGAAACGCACTGTGATTAGTTCCAAAATGCACAGTGTATGACCTAGGCCTTGAAAGAGTATGAATAATGAATGCCGCTTGACCAACAATCCTCCAATCAAATGACAAGGATCAACTTGGGTGTTATACAAAATCGAACACAATGTTTGCCATTTGATTTTGATAGGATTGGCAAGGTTAGAGACTGCAAAGTTCAAGTTTGTTGGCACTTTGATGTAAATCATGTACAAATCAGCTTCTATACATGATAATAAACCAATAAGAAAGAATGAAGTTCATTTACAATTACCAATGAAAACCATAATAATATGACAGTGCTACCTTGCCCTATAAAAATGTTTGAAATTTGAATACATACAACATGTACAAGATCTAATGCCAATCATTATACCCTTCATATTTACCTAATCTACATGCAGGACGCACCACAGCCCAAATCAGTGTCTCATGGCAAAAAGTATTGCCAGTCTTATTCGAAAATGTCCAAATGATGTTTGCAACTTAGCCCATCAGACTCAAACTTCACCCCAGCAATTTAAAAAGATAAACATTCACGTGTTTATGTTTGTGAAATGGGTAAAACTAAGAAACTATGGTTCACATATATTCACAGTGTTCCGTTATTTGGGAAATTAACTGGACCCACATGCAAACTCAGAACAACTTCACAAACCAAGAGCTGTTTATTCTCTGCAGTATTTAATCAAAGACCTTGGTTCCAACGAGAAGACAAGCCCACACACGAGAGTATAATTGCCTCCAATCGAGGGCCTCCTCCAATCGAGGGCCTTTCTTTTGTTCCTGGCCATTGTCCTGACCAGCACGGACCTGTTGTTTCCTACTGTGTTTGCAGTCTTAGACCTATTGTCCCTTTTATTTGAAGTCTTCAGTTTGAATGTCACTACAAGCTCACACACAGACACATTTGTCAACCTCGTGAATAGAGGACTTCCCTTTGTTCTCCCGCTGTTTGGACTGAGATTTTTTTCAGCCACGCCCCCATTGGTTTTGTACTTGAAAGCAAAGAGAGGACGTCCTCGCTCTGTCAAAACACCCGCATCCATTTTGTTAAAGTGTTCATTTTTTTAACGGGTAGACATCCCCCCCACCTCCTACACACAGAAAAAAAACCTTGCATGAAATTTAAGGCCGCTGTTATTGGGATGATGTTTCATAAAGAAAGATTTTAAGAGATGTATACATTAAATTCAATCGCCAAAGCAGACGTTGCAAGAAGAATGAGCAGAAGCTAGGTGGCGGGACATCCAAACTAATGAAGACACATGTTGGCACTGATTGTTTAGGGCAGTGACTCATGAAATTTGATAACAACATACTGCCAAAGACATTAAAAATGTTCACAGCGTAGGAAGATATGTCATCCACTTTCACAGACACATCCGTAGTTTATTGATGCGGTTGTTTTTGATAGCGTTAACGCACTTTTTCGGGGTGTGGAGATTTATAATTAATACAACTCGCACGACGGCTCTATTCACGTTAATACTGGGACGTGGATCGCGTGAGACATGATGATCTGAACAATAAACCAAGCTGGGAAACATTATTGGGCACGGAATAGTGTTTTCCGTCACACAGTTAACCAATGACCAAAGATCTGTGTGCTCTATAACACAAAGTTTGGGTATCTTATTACCCAGTAATATCTGGACTGTTCCATTTGTATGTCTTCGCTCTATAAAAATGGAACAGTCCAGATGTTACGGACTAAAATAAGTATCCTCATGTAGAACTTTGAGAAAGCCCATATTTGTGAACTATCCAGAATTATATAACACCCAAGTAGATCCTTGTCTTTTGACCGGCATTCATTATTCAAACCATTACATGGCCTACGTCATAAACCGTGCATTTTGGTGCTATTCACCGTTTATTTTCGTCCCTATATCACACTAGACCACACCATGCGTGTGCACGCGTTATTATGCAGTATACAGCGCCCTCATAGAGTGGATGCCAAAATACAATCTTGTACATTTTGTTGATTGTTTTTTCTTCCAAATGACAAAGATCTCCTTGGGTGTCATATTATAAAACAAATAATGAATGTTTGACATTCGTGCAATGAAGATAACATTTTCATTCATTAAAGGATGGAACGTTCCATTCAACAAGGTGACTCGTTGAATGGAATAGTCCATCTTTCAACTCATAAAATATCCCCACCATTGCACTCATCAACATTAATTATTTTTATACTGTTTTCAACTGCTGTGTCAATGAATCAAAATACACTAACCAAATCAGACATATCAGAGTTCACAAGCTTAATTAGTGACCATTTTGAGTTGATTTTAACCTACACATTTCATCTTCATTATGTTTACACTTTCAAGGGATTGGGGCTTGTAATTACAACAAGCATACCCATCCTTGAAAACCTTACACTAAGCTACAATACCACTCTGTGAACAAAAAATACATTGTCTATTGGAAAACTTTTAAAAATATACTGGTTCTCTAGAAAATGCTGACCGAGGCCTGAATGCTTCGTTCTTGAAAGGGTAAGGTCACCAAGGCATTTTCTTCTAGATACAGGGCACCGCTATGAGGAAATTGTAAATTTCTGTTGGAACATTTCAGAGGCCCCAAGGCAATGAGCAGGGGCATGTAGGCGATTGCCTCTGTTGCCTCCGTGAAGTAGCAGACCTTCTGCCCTGTTCAGAGGCATCTGTTTTTGACAACTTTAATAAAAATACAAGAACGATACGGTAGTTTTCAAAACAGTCTGGCATGTCTGGACCCGATTTCACGCAGAACAATTTTTTTTTTCAATATAAACTTATTCATAGCAATGTTAAATACTCAGGGTTTCCACTGGGTGAATAAATTTGTTCTATGCTCAGCAAATTTTGTACAAACCATCTTTTGGAATTCAGGCCCCTGTTATGTAGGATGTCCCTGTATTTGCACACGGTTTGACAGTATTGTAGCACACATCTTTAACCTATACACGGTCGTGTTTATTCAAGACATAAACAAACACGATTGGGGTGTTTAAATGCGTGATCTAAATACAACCTAGCACCTTAAAAACTGTGCATTATTATCATTACTCATCGTCGAGAGATTCTTTCCAATTGATCCCCCTGAGCTGAGGTTCAAGTTACATGGATACTGGCGACGACAAATAATAACATGATGAGTCCTGAAAAATGCAGCGTCACGTTCCATCATCATCGCAGGCCGGAAATCAGAGCCACAGGCCCCCAGGGGGGGGGGGGTATTAAAACCATGGCATCTGCCACAGCCATGTGCATCGCATCTTTTGGAGATTACATCAGGGGCTAATTTTATAAAGCTGTTTACCGCTAAGCGACTCTTTGCGTTTACTCTAGCAGAAAAAATATGTGTGAGCTTAAGTGTATTTCACAAACGATCCAGAAGACTTGAAGGCGCCAGTGAACTTTGAATTGTTGCATCACTCATCTCTGTTTTTTTTTTAATGCAATTTGCCCATCACAAGGCCCAAAGGCCACTTGAGGTGTGGGCTACTTTTAGAAGGGATAGAAACCTGCCCCAGTGCGCAGAAACGAGACATGGAGAGATAATAAACACAAGTCTCTTTACAGCACAGCTAAGAAACAGGGAGGGGTAAATGAATCTGCTGCGAGACAAACATAACTGCCTCTTCCCTTATTTGAAGTAATTATAGTTAAGTGTCTTGCTTAAGGACACACGTGTCATGACCGGGATTCGAACCCACATCCTGATGACATAGCCACCAGAACTTGAGTCCAATGCACTAAACCGCTCCGCCATGACCCAGGCCTTGATCTTAAGAAAAATGGGGGCAGGCCTTTGCTGGCCAAATCAGAGAAATTGTACAAGAGTATGCTGGCCAAGTTAGTAGTGACAGTGCAATTTTTCTGAAGGGCATGCTGGCCAACTCGACAGGGCATGAGGCCAATGGCCTCGGTGGCCTTGGTTAAGATTAAGGCCTAATGACCTGCTTCAGGCTTACCCGAACGGCCCGGCAACCTAGCATGAATTTTGTTTCGCTGATCATATACAGCAATTATGAAATAGACATTGTGCTTAGGGCCTCTCAATAAGCAGAAAAAAAGTCTGCTTGTGAAATTGGCCGCGGGCGACTTGAAAATTTAAATGTTATACTTGAAGGTGTTCTCCCCTTTCCTGCCGTTATGAGTCATGACACCTTGCGTTGGGAGAAATTGTCACCTGAAAAAAAGCCATCTGCACACTTCTGTGTCACATAACCATGGATACCGACATCAGAAAACAACCATTATCGTGGGTCATTCATCCAAACACATTATCAGTGAACGTGATTTTTCAGATCAATAAGGTTAGACCCAGAAGACAGGAAGGTCAGACGTGCTTAAAGCACGCAGCCAACATGGTTTATTGTCAAAGAACAGTCTCCGCAATTTCACCCAGCATATACATGAAATAACAAACCTGGGAAAGTTTAAGCTGATCAGTCAAGGGAGTTACTCACAAAAAAAGTAATGAAAAAAAAAAAAAACCTTGTGTGTTTTCCAACATCACTTTACTTATTTCTCCAAAAACTATAGCATTTCAAGCAGAAATATTTCAAGAGAAGTTTTCTACCATGACCATCACTACACCATTTGTATTTTCAGTCTTATCAATGTTGTGCACTAAGAACTGTCTGTACGAAAACAGACTCGGCAGTTTTTTTCTTCGAAAATCACAAAAAGAACATGAATTTGTTTAAATAACGCTTGTGTTTGAGTAGGGCCTGCCAGACTTTGAATAATTTAAAGGGGCCCTGAAGTGAATGTTTCTTAGGAACATATTTTGTGCTACTTTCTAACTCCCTTAAGTGAATGAAAACTAATTGACATCAATTTTTGGTTGGTTTTATTGAACCGAGCTTTTCTTCAAACATTAAAAAATGTCCATGCTTTTCCGGACAACTGAGGACGCTGTTGCCGTGATGTCATTTTTTCAGGGAGACACTGTGGTTTTCTATTGAAATTCATGAAATTGTGAGCCCCAAAAGTTGCTTATTGTCAGCATTTGTGAGAAAAATTTGCTCACTGGGTTGCTGCCAAGACCTGACCTTACAACAAATCACTGAAGAAAAAAAACTGTATGACAGTGAAATATCCTCAATTCTGTCTACTTTTTGTGCATAAACTAATTGCAACATTGAGGTTTCTGCCTGATACTACATCACACTTTTGCTCATGAATACGGAAATTCAAATTAGCATAAAAACCGAAAAAGGCACCAAATACCCTTGAAAATGGCAAAATAAAAATTGAAAATAAAGGTTAAACGGGACGCAAAGGTGCATTTCCAAGGATTGCATTAAACAAAATTACACTTCATGGGCACTTGAAGATAAATCCAACAGTTAGGGTTAAAATTGTGAATCTTGATGATGCTGGGAGGCTGTCATCATCATGTACTTCAATCTCATTCTGAAAACCCATGTGGGAACAGGCAAAATTGCACCTGAAATGCAGACGCAATCAACTAGTAGTAATTGAAACGACTGTTGTCATGGCATCGGGTTTTCCAGTGCACATGTTGAATGGATCACCATGCCAGCCAAGTGAATTGATATCAAAAGTTCAGCGCGGGAACAGAAAAAAAAAGTTATATCCCTTTCCCTGGTAATTTGTCACAATTTCTCGCTCTAATTTCATGCGGCAAAAAAGAAAAAGAAAAGCAGCACCGAAGTAGTCCAATGACTGAAGCTATAACATGTGTCTGCAGAAGGTAGAAAGGTCATGGTTGTTTTTGCTTTTTTAAAGCTGTGCTGTTGGTGACAAACAAGTTCAGGTTTTTTACAGGCATGATATTTTTCACCTTGGGGGGAAAACAAAAAAAGGGAAATTTGTTTTGAGTGCAAGGGCTGATATAGGTTTTAACAGACCTTTTCAGGCTATTGTAAAACAATCCCACTGATTTACTGAAGGCACATAAATGATCTTGTGCATTCCAATCCATATCCTGTCATGCAAGATAGCACACTGGCAATATGAAGGTGAAAATAAAAATCATTTTATATCAAAATTACCACATAAAATCAAAAATTGTACAAATAACAAGTTTTGAGATGTGCCCCAATTTCTACATATTAAAAAGATTGATAAAACGTGTATGGTGCAATCTCCAGAGAACCAAAGATTTTACTCTGTCTTTAGGGTATTCAGGTTGGCTCTGTGATTTCTTTTCGCCTGCCTTTCACCTCTGTGGACCCCGGTCCGAATCCTGGACTGGAGCCTTGCACGTGGACTGACATTTTTCTTCAACATCTTCTCTACACAGGTATCTTCAGGCCTACGGGTCACAGTGCAAGTCACTTTTGAGGGTCCCTTGGTTTCATTACCAGAAAGATATGAGCTGTGTACAAAGTGTGCATGCAGTAAGTCCAGGCTCTTTAATTCTTTTGTAAACAGGTGATGTCACAGGTCACATGGTCTAAGCTGGCTAGCTACAACTGATCCAGAGGAAAACAACTTCAAAAAGGGGTCATTCCCATTCTTTAAACAAATAGTTATTTCTTCAACTGCATGCTTTGGTCATGTAGTTTGTGAAGTACTGTTCCACACTAACTCATTTAATTTACCTTTTCAAAACTTGGATTACATTCTTAGATTTCATAGCAGGTGAAAACACATCAAATCATTTTTAATTATACCTTTTCCCCAAGGACCATAAAAGACTTCATTGTTGATGTTGTCATCAATTTTTTTTTATATTCATTTCGTACTTGTACTAAAACGCAGTTATTATTTAGCTGACGTTTCATTTCATGAAATACGTGAAAATCCTCAAAACCGTTTGTACTTTTAACTCCAATGCTGTTGAATATCGCCTTCTAAAAGGTCCTCTCCCTGTACCTCAAAAAGAATGAAACCTTTCCAACATTGATTTATGCATCAAGACACAACACGCCATTGCCAGTTTTCAGCCACAGATACGCTATTAAAATAATCTGCTATATATAGATAAAGCACAGAGTTAAGAGCGTTGAACCTTTCCCAATCCGACACTACAGAGGAACTTTCCGAGGAACTTATTGATTCAACCTTCTGGAACCAGGTGATGTGAACTGTTCGGTAATCAATGAGACACTATGTCTCAATCAGCAGTATTAAAACATCATTACGCATCGCTCGCCATATTCAACAACTTGGCACCTGGTACAGTACGTCTGGTTGGTTCATATCCGGCAGCAGAAGTAGAGCAAGTACGACCTTTGCAACTCAAGCCCTGCTGTCTAGGCGAATGATGATTTACTTAAGTCCAGCCTACTAAGCAGCTACCACTGTTGCTTCATTACACTCCAACTGACAAAGCTCATCTGAACCGCAAAAGGGTCTCCACTATTGATCAGCCATGCGACTAGGAAGTTATTAAATCACACTTCACTTTGCAATTGAGAGCCTTTGCTCATCTTGCGACAAATCTGTATTCAATCCTCCATGGTGGACAAAAAAGCATGGCACGAATGCTTCAATTCCTCACCATTCTCACGTTTTGCAAATAATTCTTTTGTAAAAATGATTGACTTATTCATTACTGTTAACATTTCCACCAAGTTTCAGGTGATAGTTTGCGTAATTACACTAATTAGCGTGACCCCAGGTATCACTAGATTTGCCATTTTGTGTTTCATGGTTCGCAACCGATTCGCCTGGCCACAGTAGGTTATAAGCGAGCCACCAAGCCTGACCACCCTCACTTATAAACCTCCCATGATACTATCATGGTATCATGATAGAGCATCCACTCTTTAAGCAAGGCGGATTGCATTATCATGATACGCAACCCCTCACTTACAAGCTACGATGGCTAGTCAAATCAGGAGCAATTCACAACTTTAGTCACTGAAACACATAGCGCTGGCACAGTGCCAAACACATGTGGTATGACTACAATCTTTTCACAATGTGATGTATCTGTTGACCTACTTAATTTTAGCGTTATCACAAAGCGACATATCTCAAAATACATTAGTTTGTACACAGTGCTCTGCATGCACGTCCCGTTTTTCCTGTTTTCACAAAGTGACGTATGTGTTAAGGAATTATTAATAACTCGTCAAAACAATTGCAGGATTGAAAAAACATTGACAGTGAAAAAGTCAGCTTTATTTTGATATTAAAAAAATAATTTAAAAAAATAGTACGCAGTCTCCAAATCAGCAGTTTTTCAAACACGGAATTTAGGCTGTGCAGCAGCAAACGTCACTTCATAAAAACACAATTTTTCCCGGTCTGTCCATCTTACTTATATAATACACAGAATGTTTTTCCATCATCAGAAACCAAATGGGCAGGAAATCAAGTTTAAAAATAATAATTATATATGAATTTATTGAGCACATTTTTAAGCCAAGTAGGCCCATCAAAGTGCTTGACAATATTATCAGCCAATCTGTTATCCATTACTATGGTGTAACAAAACAATTGTTGCACTCTGTGCGATGGGGGCGATGGGGGTCCATGGGTTTTGTACACCCTCAGGGGCAAATGGCATCCGAGGCGACCCTTGAATGTACAAAACATAGGAGGCAATATTTACAGGCAACTTGGAGGCAACCAACTGCACTGCGCGACAGAGGAACACTTTGGTAGCACAAGGAACCCGTTTTTTGAACAGTGTCTTACATGCCCCAAAGAAAATCATGTACAAATTTATATGTGAAAGATTTGTCTTCTTGGAGATTGGCTGGAAGGGGTTGCCTCAAAAACTGCCTCATGCGACGTGACCCTAAGAGAGCAGTGGAACTTCCTCCATTCTGTATACACTGACTGAGACCAGTAACAAGTCTAACCAGAACCACCCCAACCCCCAACCCCACACCCCTAAAAAAACTGATACACTTCTTCTGCCATTTTTCTACCAGTGCAGGCAAACTTTTGCAACACGCACATGTGATCAATATTAGGTCTCCAATTTTCAGGTCCGATACTTCATTCCTCTAACGGCAAGACAGTTTTTTTTCTAAGGGCAAGGGCACTTCTATGATGGAAAGTTAATTTTCTACTGGAACATTTCAAGAGGCACCAAGGCAATGACCAGAGGCGACGTCGGCAATTGCCTCCATTGCCTCCTGGAAGTATCAAGCCTAGATGTTAAAAGGAGGTGTGTGTTTATTATAAATGGGGTTCAAAAAGACGTTACTGTCATCTTACCTTGGCAGTCATGATGCCATTGCAAGCTAGCTGATCCAGGCGTTGTTTGGCCTGTGGTAACCACTGATTGTTGGGCAGATGATAGAAGGGTTTGGTCTCGCACAAAACACACTCAAAGGACTGAAAATCAAAGATGAACACTTTATTCTTACTTCCCGCATGGAGAGGCAGATATTCAACAGTTTGTCTCTTTCTTGTTCTTGCTATTTACTAGTGTCACAGCGTGGCCAATTGGTCAAGTGTACCCCCGAATCAAGTTCTGGTGTTTCTGAACAGCAGAGTGTGGGTTTGAGTTTCCGGTTTTGACACTTCAGTCCTTAACCAGTTGGTGCAGGCTGACGTGTATCCACGAAAACATTTTTCGTGCCAGCGACGTTGAAACATGCCATTGTATAAAATCGAAATACCAGATCAAAGGTCGCCCAGAGAGTCCTCTTCTGAGCAGAACAGAGCATACACACACACACACGTGTAACACTTCATTTCACCAACACAAACAGGACAGATGGCACTCAATATTTCACAGATTTTTGGCTATTGTGCGGTGTTAATGTGTAATCCCTGATTCCAAACGTTTATCCCTTTGTTCCAAGAAGAGGATTACAAGACATAGAGCAGCTTCCACCATCGTTCGTTCATTGTATTTTGGTTCAATGGAGGTAAGTCAGAGTGAACCCGGCATCCAGCCTTGGTTTCGGATTTAGTATTAATCGTGGGCCGTGGCACACGGCTGAGGTTTTGCAATTAACGGTGCATGCATTTGATATTTTCACGATAGAGTAAACAAAAATCGCAGTGCAATATGGAGAATCTTTGTTCTCTTGGCTTTGTCAAGTCAAGGTTTCTTTGTGCCAGCGATACCCTCAAAGAAAAATAATTCTGGCAATTCCGTCAGGCTGGATGGGAAAAAATGGAAGAATCTCGGAGGCAACTGGTTCAGCAAGACACTCAGGCCTTTGTCAATGCATTTTTTACAGCGGAAACAATACCTGTGAAATACAGTGCATCTGGGCAGGTAACTTATTCCTGCTAAGCAAGATAATTCCATGCTAAGTAAAGTATCGACCAACCAGCTTAACAAAATCAGGCCTAGATCTCCTACCTGGAATGGTATCTGCAGCAGACTTCTGGGCATCTTCCTCAACTCCTGCTTCTCAACCTCACCCATGTTGCCATAGTCCAGATAAAACACCTGTCAATAAACAAAATTGGTGGAAACAACTTCATCTCTTTGGCCAGAAAAAAATTTAAGGACACCATCCGGAGAGGGGCAAGTCCAGGGCTATGCTCATAACAGTGACCTATGGAATCAGAAATCCAACGTGCTGGGTCCACGTGTAAGATACTCCACATTAACTGCTTCTCATCTACAAAAAAAATGAATGTTTCGGAGTGAAGTGGTGAGAATATTTTCATGAGTTGAAAGATGGAACATTCCATATTTCAGCGAATGGAAATATTCTCTCCACTGCAGGAGCAGTAATGTTTGTCTCGCAGCGGATTCATTTACCCCTCCCTGTTTCTTAGCTGTGCTGTAAAGAGACTTGTGTTTATTATCTCTCCATGTCTTGTTTCTGCGCACTGGGGCAGGTTTCTATCCCTTCAAAAAGTAGCCCACACCTCGAGTGGCCTTTGGGCCTTGTGATGGGCGAATTGCATTAAAAAAAACACTGATGCAAGATACTTACAAATACCCTTAAAAATGGATTGGTCAATTGTGATTTATTACTTATGTATTTGTGCTACACTGTGGCTTTCCAGACAGCAGACTCGTAATGCTTTCACCAGACTGGACTGAAGAATTTTTACTTACCCGAACCAGATTTCCGTTGGTCTGTACAGCCTCAATACGGGATCTATAAAACTTCCGGCCATCCTGATCTGTGAATGGAGCCAGACAGTACAATCCTGGCCTCAGCATTACTTCAAGTTTCTATGAGCAGAATAAAAAACAAAAAAGGAGGAAAATTCTAAATGAAATGGCCAAATAACTGTTTGTATTGTGGGGTTAACCCCGCAATGTAAAACAAAAACACAAGAAGAGTTTCAGCCTAAAGCACACCCACAATGTAGCTCTTGTTATTCAATCCCCAGCTCAACATTGGTAAGAAAAAAAACATAAACGTTCACAGATTTACATATAACTTTCATGGTATAAACATAAATGATGGTAGAAAACTTTCCTTGAAACATTTCTACCTGAAGTGTTACCGTTTTTAACTAGTAAATGAAATAAGATCCAAAATTAGTTTTTCATCTCAGTGAGACGAAAACTCTGCCTACAGGAATGTGTACAAAATATGCTGAATGCATTTTTACCGTTTAATCGCAAATGAAATAACGAAATGAGCTGAAATTTTCACAGGTTTGTTTTGTTACAAATATCTTGATTTGTGCAAAGAATGGAAGCATTTACAGTCAGTTAACCAATGTTGAGCTGGGGCTTTAACCTAACATCACTAGTATCGCCTCTCTTCCCATTTTTAAACACTCCACTAAAAAATTCCTCGGTGGCAAATACAAGTGACCGTCATGTCTGTAGGTGTCTACATTTCTACATTTTGTAAGAATGGAACCCATGTTTAATCCGTCTACGGGTACCCTCCATCCAAACTCTAAATGAAGGTTGACTCGCTCTCTCCCCATGCTGGTCTAGACAAAGCTACATTGTGTTGCTCTGTGTCTTTGTCCTAGTTGTTTAAGGTCCTTCTGTGTTTTCTTTGTGTGTTTACCAAATTTGCTTAAATCAGTCCCCAGTACTTGCCAATGATAGAGTCGGGGATCAATCAGCTCAGTGTTTCTCGTGTTCATTCTAATTACCACATTTCGTTTTTCACGTTTTTGCTTGCTCCATAATGCTTCAAATTACTTTTTTTTTCTAGTTTGGCCGGAAACATCCACTCCACCATTGGCACCTACATGGGGTCCTTGATACAAGCCCAATGGGTTTCTAGATGGCCCTTCTCTCATTACTTATTATTTTCTTCAAAATCATTGTAATCATGTTTACTACTTTCTTGAGTGGAAACAAAAAACAGACCAATCAAAACCCCTCAAAAAAAAAACTTAAAGAAACAGATAAACAATCTGTATGACTTGACTTACTGGCATATCAGCGGCATTTTGACAGTTGATTTCTCGCATGATATGTTGCAGCAGTTTGAAGGTCTCCGGATCAGCATAGTGAGCCCAGAAGCGATTCCCATCGACAACCTACATCAAGCACACCAGAAATATAATCACAGAGTCACACAGGTGTCAAGACATTTATCAAGATTTTTGATTCACTTTTTGCAACTAAAGTCCCCCCTCCCCCACACCTTAATCATTTTAGCCTTTTTGGTGCCTTGTGAACCTGTTTCTGCTATCATTTAAATGAATGAATTTAAAACAAAAAGCTTGACTTTTTTGTCTTGATTTGAATGGCATTCATTTATGTTCTTAAAGGAAAATGGTTTCCGATCTGAAACCATACTCTGCTAGTCAACATTATGCTTGATCACAAGAGGTTACCGTTAGGATGTAACTTATGCTATAGAAGAACACTCACTACAGCAATAGGTTACACTCTACTAGATAACCTAAAATTGTACTCATTTGTTTATTCATTTCTTTATCAAATCCTTTATTATATTTTAGTCTTTTATTTATTTTACTATTATTTTTTATTTGGGGGGGGGATCTAGTACAGCAAGAACCTACCTCAGTGACTAGAATATCAACCCAATTCCTGCTAGGAGGCGGCAATGCAACCTGTCTTGGAGCATCACTGTCTACAGACACCGACAATCTAAGAACAATTTCAAAAAAACAGTTTGCGTTATTACATATCATGAACATAATGTGCAAGTCCTCCCAGAAGTTCAACACATCTGGTAAGAACTCCAGTACTCTCTAAATAAAAAAATGTGATATAGTTTCCAGAAGTATGTCAAGCAACAAAGTCAGTACAGTTAGATTGTGATACCTGTTTTTTAATAATTGAGAAAGAATCTTATCTTCAAATTTATGAGTGTGTCTAAACTGCATGACTTTGATAAGGTCATCACGATAATTTTTATTATTATTATTAACTTCTGGAAATGAAACCAAGGATGCCTCAAAAGCGAACTTAATCACAGTAGCTCGGAAGCCTGAGGAAACCTTTAGATCAGGATGCTTACTATCTGAACTAGAAACACCGGGGTAAACACCTACTCGTTCACGGTAAGTGTTCTGGGTTCTTTTATGGGCACTACCCATCCCAGTACACAGGACCCACGGCTAACGTCCCATCTGAAGGACAAAGCGATTATAGTAAAGTGTCTTGCTCAAGGACACAAGTGTTGCAACTGGCCAGGCCACACTCTGTAAACACCAGAACTTAAGTTCAGTGGACTAGACCACCCAGCGACGAAACTCCATAGACTGGCCTCTAAAGCTATTTTGAAGTTATAATAACAATATGCTTTAAGTATCGATGGCCCGTGCACTATTGCTACCCCATGTTCATTGGGACTTACTCATTCCTAAAACCACCCCGACTCCTTGTGCAGTACCAGCAACCAAATGGGCACACAGGGGTTGCTAAATCATTCACATCAACATTCTCCAGGTACCCATTTTACTTCTGGGTGATGAGAACCAATTATAGTTCTCCTGAAGACGATCAGAGCAACACTGATTGAAACGTTGAGAGACTATTCTCATCACTGTTTCTTCTCAGGACCACCACAACTTCCCAAAAAAATCTATGTACATTTTGTCTCCCCAAATCTCACTAGATTGTATTGATGAGACTATTCTCATCACTGGTTCTTTTCAGGACCACCACAACTTCCCAAAAAATGTATGTACATTTTGTCTCCCCAACCTAGATTGTATTTCCACCATGCAAAGTTACAAATCCTTATTATAGTTGTCTTCCCCAAGGACACAAATGTCATGACCAGGATTCAAACCAACACTCTGATGACTCAGCTATCAGAACTTCAATCCAATGCGCTAGGCCCTGACACAGTACGTACATACACAGATGCAGTGATCGAGTCACAGTCTAAGAGAATTGTATCGGAGGGGCTCCATAACTCAGCCCAAGATCAGTGCTACTTACCTCTCAGTTTTCAACTGCCGACTACTCTGAGACAAGTTCTCCCTACCCTCTTCAACGAACTTGACCTGTGACTCGTTCACCTCGTAAAGGTCAATGGTCATGGGGAGACGAAGTAACCTGGAGAGTAACACACCAATGGGTTCATTATTGCAAAGAAAATAATGTACAAACAAAAAACTATTTTACCAAAGTTTGGTTCTATTTGTGATATATGGGCTTAAAAAAGGCCATTGCGAAGACGTGTGTGTGAAATGTCGGAGCTGAGGTTTAGAGACAGCCATATGTACAAGACTCTTTCCAGACTGTGGCTAATTGGGTTGCGACATTACTGGCCCCTGATAGTTCAATTTAAACCCGTCCAAAAAGGTTAGGAATTCTTTTTTCAATCACCTATATTCCAGTTATTTGTCACTTGTATAATATCTTGCTGCATATCAATGGAAAGCTTATTCCTTCCTCTTCACTATGAGACAACATTTGTAACAATCACTTGTTTGGGAGCTCAGCAACTCTGTCATGAATGGAGTGGGGTTCTGAAACAGAATTTGCCAAATCTACCTACATACATTCATGCATGGTCCAGCACTCAAAACTGTTATTCCAGTCTTACAAACAGTGAGTCTTTGGTATTGCCCATTTTACCAAAGTGGAAATTGGTGTCTACACCGAACATTATCATGCCACGTTTATCCAACCTCGAGAAGGCCTGTGCTATAGGGCAGGTTGAAAGCTGGTGTTCCCCAGAAGCAAGTTGCAGTATCATTTGGAGTCAGCCACAGTATACTATCCCCAAACTGAAAGTCAAGTTCCGTGAAGCCTGTGATGTCAAAGGCAGAGCACGAAGTGGACGTCCCAAGAAGACAACACCCCAAGAAGACGTTCAATGAAGCCTAAAATCGGCAATATGTCTTATTTACTATTTTTCACTGATAGAGTGTTGGCTACTACTGACAAAGTTAGTTATTCCGTTGATCCAAATAATAGCAATTTGGCATCTTCTGTTTGAGACCCCCACCCCTCCCTAAAAGTTGCTGAGCCTTCAAACAAATGATTGTTATAAATGTGGCCTCGATGTGAAGAGGAAGGAATAAACTTTCCATTGCTAAGCGACATGTAATAAACAAATCACAAACAACCGAAATATAGGCAATTGAAACAATTGAACCAAAAAACTTTTTGTGACGAGTAAGACAAAGACTACATGAGTTGGGGAAGAATCAACAGTGTCAACAACAAATTTTAAAATATTGCACAAGATTAGTCCAATTCCATGATTGTCTCGGCTGGAATGACAAAAACCAAATGTCGACAATCTACAACTTGACAACAGCAACCTGGCACACAACGGAGTACTTTGCAGTTTATCTCAATCGATCAATCCATCACATCACCCACTTCAGTCAATCAATCAATCAATCAATCAATCAATCAATCAACCAATCAACCAACCAAACAACAAATATTACCTCGCTCGCATGATCGATCTATAACCTACCTCATTTTGACAGCCATGTACACTGCGTTCAGGATGGGGCCGGACTCTGTGGTGTCCATGGTGTGGGGGCGTTCAAACTCAATCAGTGCCCTGAAATAAAAAGGCCAGGCAATTTTGACTAAACTCACCAGCATAACTGATGAGCAACTTTTGCGCCGAACGGCTTTGTGAAATGGGGTCCAGAACCTATCATTATCAAGTCATGAAAATCACTGAGAAAACCTCATGTTTGATTTCTGTAGTCTGATCGTTTGGTTTTGCATTGCACATAAGCCACATGTAATTTTCACAAATCATAGAGATTGAGAAGGCACAATTAATAATAATAGATATAATATATTTATATAGCCACAAAATCCGCTCAAGGGCGCTTTCCATAAATATAGATATAAAAAGTAAACCTTTTAAAACAATACAAGCTTATAGAAAAAAAGACGGAGCCTAAAAAGATGAAACTTTTCCCGTCTCCTTACAACCGAAAACTACTACTGTACATAGAATTACTGAAATGATGTCCTTCACTCTTTACAGAGCATAGTGGGTCGCAAGTGGCTTATACTAAAATGCCCATAGTGGCCGCAAACAGTCGAAAGATTTGACCTCTTTCCACTGACCCAAAGAGATTCAAGTATAGGTTATGTCCACAATTGATTTTTTCCCAATGTTTCCCAAAGTACATATAGTATCTAAACTTCTAAAACGAAACCAAATTTCCGTTTGATATTATCTTTGTAGACATTTTCACAGAGAAAAAAAAAAAATGGAGTTACAAAAACAAGAATATTAGGTATGCCTTAGCGTATTGTGATGATGTATGTTTTTGATACGGCCAGTGGATGTCAAATTTCTATGTTTTTAAAGCCCCAGCCTTAATAAGCCTCAACAGCCTTCATCCACTTACTTGGATTGCTCAAAGTAGAGGTGCTTTCCTTTACCGCACTGCTCAAAGAGACTTGCAATGGCTGTCTTATACAGGTAGCCATGGGTTGGGAGATTGGATATCTTCAAAAGAGATATATATAAAAACAGAATGATAAATCCCATTGTACAATCGTCATATTGCTGCCAAAAAATCATGTAATAAACCACAAGGGAAACTGTCAGTTTCCCTTGTGGTTTATTACATGATAATTTAAATAAAAAGTCACATCCTCTTGAGGTGATCCAAGTCCTGCCACTTCCAAGGTTATATCCAGAGAGCTGTTTAAATTCTAGCTCTGTGGTTGTGTAAAATCGGAATACTGGAACAAAGGTCAGTCGGACATTCCACTGTTGAGTGTGCACAGAGCACCCACATGCCATGTAACACTTCGTTTCACCCCGAAACAGGAAAGATGGTGCTCAATATTTAGCCGATTTTTGGCTATTGTGCAGGTCTTTTTTGTGTTGTGCAGGCCTTTCTGTGTAATCCCCCATTCAAGACCTTTGTCCTCTTGTTCGAAGAAGAGGAATAGGGACATAGAAAGGCTTCCACTATTGTTCATTCTCTGTACTTCAGCTAAATTGAGGTTAAGTCAGAGCCTTGGTTCCAGTCTTTCGGATTTAGTACCAATCCTTCGCCATGGCTCACTGCAATTTACGGTGCATGTATTTGACATTTTCTCGATGGAGAAAACAAAAATCCCGGTGCAATAAAGAGACTCTTTGCACACTTGGCTTTGTCAAGTCAAGGTTTCTTTGTGCCAACGTTACTCTCATAGAAGAATGATTCCGGTAATTCCGAGAAAAATAATCCCGTCAGGCTGGACGGGAAAAAGCGGAAGAATCCAAAGTAGCAACTAGTTAATACAAACTAAGTACTGTACACAGTGCATTCTAATGCATTCTTATGCAATTGGATGTGATTGTAATTTTAATTATATTAATTGTAGGTAAATTGTAAATTTGATTCCTGTTTTAGATATATATATTTTGGGTGGGGATTTAATTTTTTTATTGTTGTTATTGTGGGTTACTTCTTAAGTATTTGTTTTTGTGAGTTTTTTAATGTTTCCTATTGTCAATGGAACACAACTATCTGTGTTTTACTATGCAGACAAAATAAAGAATTCTATTCTATTTTATTTGATTCTATTCTATTCACTTGAAGTGTAATAACAACTCACCATGACAGTGGTGCAGGGGTCCTTGCCTGAAAGCTGTCTCAGAGCATCAACTTCATTTGGTTCCTCTGAGATGAAGTAATTAGGGTAGAAGGCTCCAGCAAGAACAAGCTAGAAATGACAACAGGAAGCAGATCTATTATTGCTTTACGGAACACTGTGGGGGAAAAAAAGCTGCTAAGATAATTCCATGACTACTCTTGAACGGGCAGGACTGATTGTTTTTGGGACTGATTGAATTTATCTTTTTCGTCGTTAGAGAAAACAAAAATCCTGGTGATCAAAGAGAATCTTTGTTCTCTTGGCCTTGTCAAGTCAAAGTTTCTTTGCGCCAGCGGTACTCTCAAAGAAAAATGATTCTGGCAATTCTGAGAAAATAATCCCGTCGGGCCGGACCGGAATAAATGGAAGAATCTCAGCGGCAACTGGCATAAGTGTACTGGGCTCATTATAGTGCATCACACAACACACAGAACGTACGATTGTACATCTCGTTCGGAGGATGAACCAATTATTAGGTGTTCCTGCTCAAGGCCACAAGTGCCATGACCGGCACCCGAACCCACACTCCTGACAACACCAGAACTTGCGTCCAGTGCACTAGACCCACTCGGCCACAACTTCCCATAAATTGACAATACTTTACCTTGAGTAACAGCATGTCGTGTGTGTATTCTCGCTGCTGTTGCTTCCTGTGGCGATCCCTTGGCACCTTGACATTAAACTTGACCAGCCGGTCACTCAGCTCCTTGGCCACGTCGGATACCTGTCAAATTGGGTTTGCAGGGAAAGAAAACAAAATGTTATCTCGTTGATCAAAGGCAGCATCAGTCTGAATAAACTGAATCACAATCTGCATTGAGTCTGCATTACAAAAATGGTTTCTTGAACTTAAGAGACAGTAAAAATATGGCCCTCTTAGAAAAGATTTGGACAAGAGTAATTGCTGACACAAATATTTACTTACTGGACATCAGCTTTTTGTAATTGGACCGAAAACTATTCAACTATTACCAAATGGACTCTTCCAACACTCTCAACCATTGGTGTCTTCCTTTCAGTATTTGACATATTTTGCTTTTCCCTTTTCATTTTTTTATGAGCAGCCATTTTGAACTTCAGGGATTCGATGTTGATGAGGAGAATTTAAAGTTGATTCAACAATTAATCCAAGTAACCACGTCTTACCTCGCGGATTCTGTTGATCTGGATCATGTTCTTCTCACCCCATCTCCTCTCGTTCTGTTGTAAACAACAAATCACATTCAAGCTCAAACTACTAGAGAATTTGACCCATTCGCAGGCCTGGACTCGACTTCACAAAGAGTTAGGATTGATCTTAATTGCTAAGCAAAGTGTGATGTCACAATACAAATTACTAAAGTGATACTGACAGCTCATCTTGAAGATGAATCTTAGTGCTTTGTGTAAATTGACCCCTGGTACTCCATTCTTTATAAGGGCAAAGGAAAATCAGCCTAAGTAAGGGGCACTTCAGCAAGAGAAATGTCAACTTGTTCTGGAACATCTCAAGGCGCACCTAGGCAATGGCCAGGGGCATGGAGGCAAATCAGTAGGATTTCAGACGGAAGTATCTCTCTGGAGGATTGGTACTGGTATGAGCTTTATAATCAGTGAGCTTTCAGACTGAAAATAATCATTATTTAATTCTACTATTATTACTATTCCTGTACATAAGCATGCGGACAATATTAATAATTGTTAAAGACCAGTATATACATGAAATAACAAAGGTGTGAAAGTTTTAAGCTCAATAGGTCATTGGTTTTACAAGAAAATACATGCAGTGAAAAACCTCATTGTTTGTTTTCACTGTTTTGAACTCGCAAGATCAAAACTAATTGTTTTACTTATTTCTCAAAAAGCTATAGTACTTCAAGAACAAATAATTCAAGGGAAGTTTTCCACCGTGACTATCTTTATACCAAGTTAGTTACATGCAGATATGTGGCCAGTTACATTTTTAATCTTACCAATGGTGTGCCCACCCTTTCACCTGATCCGTAATAAATGGACACAAAAAAACCAAGATGGCTGCAGAATCTGAGACAGGTGTAGTAATGAATTTAGTGACTTTGACTCACCATTCCCGGTCTTAAGAATCCGTTGGTCTCCTTGAGGTGTTCCCATTCACTGTATGCGTTCAGGATGGCTATGCAGTCGCTGAAGGACTTATCTGCCCATTTCAACTTGGACCTGGTATCGTGAGCAGACAATCAACAACAATAGGGTCACCTTCATCATGCACAGGTCACATAAACAGGATCTTCAGTTTTTGTATGTTGATACAATGATATCAAGGGGCAAGTTCGCGCAAGGACAATTGTCAACTATTGTTCGACTAACTCCACCCAAACGCTGTTTAGTCACCTATGGTTAGTTAACGCTAGTCAACTATTTGGAACCAGCCTACTGAAGGTGGTCGCTCAATGGTTGCTTTGCTGGTTATCACAGGATTTGTTCGTTTTTAACTATGATAAACTGCACGGGAACCACGACAAAATAAAAATAAAAATGGCAGAATCTGCGGAGGAGAAGAAGATGTGAGTAGGCCTATGTTTATAACAATGCAAACATATTGCTGGAGGCCGCCACGTTGACATTACACAATTTAGCTCACCCTAGTTTGACTAGAAACTTTAATATTAAAGCACATGCGCACTGTTAGACACAAACCAACCATTGGTTGACGATGGTTGCTGCGCGAACTTGCCCAAGATTGAATCTTTAGTGTGTATTACATGAGCAACGTCTATGATTGATATTTCATAAATATTGGATGCATGTGAGTGCATTGTCGCAAAATATAACTGCGAGGTGAAATCTGGACTGTTCCATTTCATGAGGCAGAGCAAAGTCAAATGGAAAAGCCAGATTTCACCGAGTGATTATGTTCTGCAACAACGCACGAAGGAAATGCATTCAATATTTGTTTTATATAACTCACACAAAGATCCTTTTCATTTGATTTTTTTTTCACAAAAAAATAGACACAGTTCTTTGTCCATCCCACACTCTGAAAATTCTAAAACCCCCTTCTAAACAATGTGAACAACCATGTAAACACTAACCTTGGGACACAGACATGCTATATTTTTTCTGTATTTCACGAGCGCATGTGATGACAAATTTATCTTTAAGCAAACTTGACACGCAATACGTGGAGTAAGAGCAGCGCAGGGTGTAATAATATTCACCGTCCAATAATTATCCATATAAATTGGCAGTAAATACTTGCCAAGAATAAAGAATGAAATGTGACGCGTGTTCCACCAGTCGATTCACAAGGATCTTTGTGTGTGGTATATAAATATCAATTATTTCTAAAGATGAAATTAAAGATTTATCAAAATCCCAATGATGCACAAAAATCTGATATAATTATTGCATCAGGATGGACAACGTCAGTTTAGTTTTACCCCAAGCCCCTCTTACAATAAAGGCAGTGAGTAACTCACCCATAAGATTTGAGTTGATCCTTATATGGTCTTGCAAAGAAACTCTTCACAGAGAGACCAGCAGCTGAGGATACAAATTTGAATCAAATATTCAAGCATAAAAAAATTAGTTTTTTACTCAAAAACCTTTTGAATTTGTTTGTTTGTTATGCAATTTGCCCATCACTGGGCCCAAAGGACACTCTAGGTGTGGGCTACTTCTTGAAGGGATAGAAACCTGCCCCAATGCGCAGAAACAAGACATGGAGAGATACAAACGCAAGTCTCTTCACAGCACAGCTAAGAACAGGGAGGGGTAAATGAATCCGCTGCGAGACAAACATAACTGCCTCTTCCCTATTTGAAGCAATTGTAGTTAAGTGCCTTGCTCAAGTGTCATGACCGGGATTCGAACCCACATCCTGATGACTTAGCCACCAGAACTTGAGTCCCATGCACTAAACCGCTCCGCCACGACACGCTACAAACAACAAAAATGGGTAGAATTGTGTGGTTATGGTTTAGCCCTAAATTATAGCTTTTAATACTAGGACAATTTACAAACTACATCATGGATGTTTAGGTTTATATTTCAACTGCATTCTGAAACTTCAGAACTTCACATATAACAAGGGTCAAAACATACATCCAGATTTGATGTTTGTAATGAACACCCCGACACATAAAATGAGATGAAGAACAAAAATAAAACCTGCTACTTTTTGAAGTATATTTTCCAGAAATTTTCTAGGATAGGGGAGTCTCCTTTGTTTTCCAATATAGTAATCTATGATAAATAAAAAAATAATTAAGATACAGCTGGTACTTAAAAGGGGGAAACAGAAACGCGGTTTAAGAACGACCTTAAAAAAACTGTTAAAAAATCTTACCAATGATGAGGCATTCCTTGAGACAGTCAAACACATGGCCTAGTACCAAGAGTTTTCCTACACGTATGTCAACAGGGAGCTCCGAGAGCACCTTGCCAATAAATGTTAGATCACCATCGCTATCGTTGGGCGAGATGACACCCCCTGTGGTAGTAGACAAAGCGCCGACCTGCAGATAATCATAAATTAATTATCAAATAACTGTTTAAGGGTTACAAAGTTTCAAAGTGTGGAGTCATTCTAGGAAACCCAAGTGTGCGATAAGGTTAAACCAGTTTGACCTCATCATTCTCATCCACTGCATTCCAAATTTGTGATGAATAACAGATCCCGCTCTAACAACATAAAGATTGAACTCAACGCTACAAAGATGCCTCATAAGTGAACTTAATCACTGTATCTCTCCAGCCTGAGGAAACAAGTAGACAAGGGGTAAATTCCACTACTCTTCCTTGATAAGTGTTCTGGGTTCTTTTACGTGCACTATCAATCCTAGTACACGGGACCTACGGCTTAATGTCCCATCCGAAGGACAAAACAATTATGGTAAAGTATCTTGCTCAAGGACACAAGTGCCGCGACCGGGATTCCAACCCATACTCTGCTGCCAACAACACCAGAACTTGAGTCCGGTGGTCTAGACCGCTCTGCCAAGACACTCCACATTTTCAAGGTCTCAATAAGTTTCTGTCTTCTCAGATGTTGCTGAATGGTGAGACATGTGAATTTAGCTTGAATTACAAACAATATAAATGCCAGCTTCGGAGCTGGAAGAAGCCATTAGAAGCTTGCAACCGATACACCCCCACAGTCGTTATTTCATTCAGTGGTTACCGTCTGCGGCCGTCTTACACATTCTTTCATGACTCACGAATGATCACCCACAGAGCATACAGGCCATGCAGGAAGCCAGGTAAAAAAAAAAATACATACAACATGAAAAAAGGATTTTGGACATTTATGAGATCAGATATTTCAAAATCCAAACAACTTTCAGAACTTGTCGCTGCCATTTAAGGTTGCAAAACATCTACTTTAATATAAAGAGAATGATCTTGACTAATTTTGAGGTGGAAATTTGATTGTTTTGAGCTTCTTGACTGTATTGTGTTAACTGCATTAGTCAGTCACAAAATGCGAAAGGCCATTGCCAAGAAAGTGGGCATGATGTTCATAGGAGGAGACGTTGGGCTACGACGATTAAACACAACAATTATGCATTCACTTACCAACACAACACCTAATAAGCTTTAAGATTAGCAACTGTCATTTAATTTCTCAACTAGTCAATATTTAGATGATCAACGCTAGCTAACCTACTCACTCACCTCCTTGAGGAGTAGCACTGTCCTCATGATGTTATCCAGGTTGGGAGGTTCTAGCGCCAGGGCCAGCAGGGCCTTGGGTTCACCAAGGTCGAGGCGCTTGACTTTGAGAATCAGTTGCTCTAAGGGGCAACGCTGAGGGAGAAGAAACAGGAAGGAGCCATTTTAAATTGAATTGAAAAGACAAACTTTGCATCACACGTGTGTACACTCACGCGATCACTGCATCAGCGCGCCGGGACTGCAGTGGTACAGTACCAAGTGCAAACAAAACACAGGCACATGTACGTGCGCGTGTAGGTCAGTGAAATTCAACACCGTCTGAGATCCTGCTATTGAATTGAGCTTTGGTTTAGCAGATATAATTTTTCTCAGTTTGCCTCTCGTGACAAATAACATCCTCAGTCTTAATAAATGTTCTGTTCTGTTCGCTCAAATCGTTACAAGTTCAAAATAATAAATGTCCAAACAAACCCTCATTTCAGGAATTCCAAAGTCTTGCATGTAATCCTCATAAAACTCTCTAGTGACAAGTCTGTAAACTCTACCAGAAGAAACACGTCCAGCTCTTCCTGTGCATACGTATAAAACAGAAGTCTTTAAACATCAAAATAAACCTGCCATATAAAGACAGAGGGTGAACGAACCCCTTCACAGTTACCATAACAATCGAGCAGTTTTAAGGCCATGTCACACAGGGGCAATTTTTACTGGCAACTTGGGAGGCAACCAACTGCACCGCATGCAAAAAGGAACACTTCGGCAGCAGATAATACGATCATCTAGCTGTAACTTACTATCCCCAAGAGAAGAATGAGAAAACTAAAATGTGAATGGCCTTTTCTTCTCGGAGATCACCTGGAACTGGTTGCCTGTAAATTGCCCACATGTGACATGGCCTTCACAATTTCTGGTGTGTCATGGCTGAGCGGTCTAGCAAATCAAACTCAAGTTCTGGCGGATGAATGATCAGAGTGTGGAATCTGAATTCTAGCCCCCCCCCCCCCCCCCGAAACATAAATAAGTAAACAAATGCAACCGATAAAAAGTGAATGATTCACATTGATTTAAAAACTGACTTGAGCCATTTCAATGTACAATATCGCGCCACATTTTGTCTTTGTACTACGCACAGACTCACGTATTTATGTCACTTTGTGGCTATTTGGGATCTGAGATGAAATCCGACTCTTACCTTTTCTTTGGATGGCATTGGCCTTGGACGCCCACTGTATTTTAAGACTCTGGAAGTTGGTCTCCGGATCACAGACCATGCACTTAGTCAACATGAAATCAATGACTGTAACAAAGAAGGAATATAGTCTCATAGCGTTAAACCAAGACGTCCTAATTCAAACTATGAATGCCATGTTAATGTTATGCCGAGCAGATAAGAACACCGGACTCAAGCTCTGGTTTTTCTGATCAGCAGAGTGTGGGTTCGAGTCCCGGTTGTGACACTTGTGTCCTAAAGCAAGACACTTAACCATTATTGCTGCGTCCTTCGGATGGGGTGTAAAGCCGTTGGTCCCCTGTGTTGTGTAATGCACGTAAAAGAACCTAGTGCACTTATCGTAAAGAGAAGGGGTTCGCCCCGGTGTTCCTGGTTTGATCAGCTGCAGATTGTGCCACAGCACCTTGTAAACCATTACATGGTGCTATGTAAAGGAACAGGTCTCATACTTCAAAAACTCATCATACCTTGCAGGAAAAAAATACTGAGTGCTTTGAGATGCCCATCGGGTGTGATAAAGCACTAAATAAGAACTGCGTATTATTATTATCTAGTGAGATTATTCGCATGATGCATCAAAAACTGAAATCATACTCTCAGCTCCACATTACACACAACATTGGTTTTACAGAAACCCAAGACTCTCTTTACCGTATTTGATATCGGGCACCGTGATGGAGCTCTCTGCAATGTTGGTTGCCAGGATGACTTTCCGGAAGCCGTCCTGGGCCTTGGTAAAGGCTCTGGCTTGCTCCTGAGATGTGATGGTAGAATGAAGAGGCAATACCCACAACCTGCACACATCAATGTTAAATAGAAATCAGGTAAAAAGGGTACTTTAAAATGGGACTATTTGACTTTGTACCAACTAAGCTTCTGAATACTTCATTTAGAAATGATAACAGAGCAAATGATGTAGTATCCCTTTGAACACAGAGTTTAAAACTCAAGATGTACCTGTGAGAAGCAACTACACTGACGAGCATTTCATCCAGTCTGTTAATCTCTGCCAATCCTGAAATAAAAATCAACAATCCCTGTATGTCAGTCTGGTAGCTTGGGGGAGGGGGCAGGTGATTTCTTTAAACCTTCATCTCCCATTCTTTCAAGGAACTGTCCCATACTGTAACTACCAATCTGTCAGGTATAATGATAGTATATTATACCACTTGTCAGTTTCCACATAATGTTTATATCACAATTTTCCCCATATGGTAACAAAAAGACCTAAACCGTTGACCTCTTAAATGGTTGGCATGCCTGACACCATGCCGATACTCGGGTGGTTTGGATGAGCTGTACTGAATTTATCAAACCCAGGCAAAACAAGGCCTAGGAGATGGATTCCCGAGAAAGGACCCAGACAGTAATTCGATCAACGTAGAGGATTTGTTTATAAACTTATTGCAAAAAAAAAAATGACTAATTGAAAGGAGTTGATATGAACTATAGAATGATATGCCCATCGCATTGCAATTAATCAATGTTATACCAAAGTTTTAATAAATGTTAAATTTGTATCGGGAATAAAGAATATTATTTGTGCTTTTTTAACCCTGAACCAATGTGTTCAAGCATTGTATACTCAGTACTTTCCCAGAGTTCTGTGAAAAAATCCACAAGCATATGACTCAGGTGGGATTCGAACCCACGATTTTTTCACAGAATTTAAGAAAGTATAAAGTGTATAACACACATCAGTGCAGGGAACAAAAAATTAATTGTACCAATTATATTAGCGATTATATATGACACAATTATACATAATTGCTACAGTTTAACATGAAATAATTTAGTTCTAAAAACAATATAACATGAACATTTTTTCAAAAACTGGACTACTGCCTTACCTGGCAAAAACACCAAGACGGTTCCCCTGTGCTTAGCACGCCCACTCTTCTCACTTCCCTTGTCCCTATGTGTCAAACCAAACATGTCCATCATTAAGCAAAATTTGTATATGTAGGTCTACTCCATGAAAAGACGGGAGAACTTGGAGGTGGATTTATGCGCTCTCTGTGGATTTGATTTTTTTTGCAGAGCTCATCTCTATATAAAATCTGCCAGTAAGATAGTACCCCCCTTTTTACCAAACATAAGCTAAGAAACGTTTATGAGATGGAAATTCTGTTCGTCAGATAACGTTCTGCTACAAGACACTTTGGGAAAATTGAACCCAGATAATAATAATAATGATAATAATAACAGTATTTATAAAGCGCCAAATTGCCAAAGGATACAAGGCGCTGAGAAGGAAAGAAGAAGGAAAAAGACAGAACAAAGATAAAGATAACCAGCTAAGAAGAGGCAAAAAGGTGGGTTTTGAGAGCACGTTTGAAGGCTGGGACACTGTTTGAGCTTCTGGTAAGGGTAGGTAGAGAATTCCATAGTCCGGGAGCAGCAATTGAAAATGCCCTGTCACCTGCGAGTTTATGGGTTTTGTGAACTGAAAGGGATTTACCAGTAGTAGAGCGAAGAGAGTAAGAAGATGTCTGGAGTGAAAGGAGAGAGGAGAGATAATCCGGGGCACAGTGATTGAGGGATTTATATGTGTAGACCATAGTACGGAATTGAATGCGTTGGGCAACTGGAAGCCAGTGTAATTGCTTGAGAAGTGGAGATGAGTGAGTGAATTTGGGCAGCTTAAAGATAAGTCTGGCACAGCGGTTTTGGAGCCGTTGAAGGCGGGAAACATCTTTCTGTGAAACACAATTCAGGAGGCAGCAGCCATAGTCCAGCTTGGACAGAATTAAGGCACGGACAGCATTATGGCAGGCGCTGAAATCAAGAAACCTCCTGATCCGGCTTAGGTTGCGTATATGCCAGTTAAGAGAGCAACAGAGCTGAGTAATGTGAGCAGACATGGACATCTTGCGATCGAAAACAACACCCAAGTTTCTGACAGATGGAGAAGGATGAATTTGAGTGCCATTGAGATTAAAGGTGAGGTGATCCAGATTTTTGAGGTGAGTGGGAGAGGCTGCAATGAAGAATTCCGTCTTATCCGGGTTCATCTTGAGCTTATTGGTGACCAACCAGGATTGAAGTTCGTTGACACACCGAGACAAACGAAACAAAGGACAAGCAGCATCTCCAGGGTGGGAGGGGTTGAATGTTAAGAACAACTGTACATCATCAGCATACATGTGGTACTGGATTGAGTGACGTCGAATAAGTTGACCAATGGTGTGGGAGTAATAAGTGAACATCTGAGGTCCAATGACGGAGCCCTGAGGAACGCCATATTTGAGCTTTGCTTCAGTAGAGAGGGCATCCTTAACACAAACCTGGCTAGATCTATCACTCAAGTATGTGTGGAACCACTGGTGAACAACTCCATCTAAACCAAAGTCACATGTGAGCCGCTGAAGGAGAATATTGTGGTCAACTGTATCGAAAGCGGCCGACAAGTCTACCATGATGAGAAAAACGGCCTGGTGTGAATCAATAGCTCTGAGAAAAGCATCATGAACTGTAAGAAGTGCTGTTTCAGTGCTATGACAAGGACGGTAGGCAGACTGCAAAGGCTCAGACAAGTCATTAGATTTGACAAAAGAAGCAACCTGTGAGGAGACCACCTTTTCAATGAGTTTACCAAGGAAGGGTAGATTAGAGACAGGTCGGTAACTCGTGAGTTGCTGAGTGTCAAGGGATGGCTTCTTAAGGACAGGAGTGATCCTAGCTTTGCGGAGCTCAGCCGGAAACACACCTGAAGACAGTGAGCAATTCACGATGCGACACAAAATCTGAATAAGAGCAGGTAAGTGTTGTTTGACTAACCATGTGGGCATAGGATCTAAGTCACACGATTTAGAGGAACATTGATTTATAATACGAGTTAATTCTTCCACAGTTACAAGATCAAAGCTACACATATTACAATTCAACGGTTTGTTATAATTTGGGAGACAATTACCAGAGTTAATACTGTCAACTTCAGAACGAATATTATCAACTTTGTTCACAAAGAAATCCTGAAATTCATTGGCAAGGTTAACAGGGGAAGTAGAATCAGGTAAATGACATTTGTTATTGTTAAGTAATGTATTAACAACTTTAAACATATCTTTATAATTACAGTCAGATAATTGTGCATTATAGTAGTTCGTCTTGGCTTCAGTGATGGCAACAGAGACTTCACGCTGGGACTTGATGTAGGTTTGGTGGTCATTCTCTGCATGTGACTTTCTCCATTTCCGCTCACTGCGTCGTCTTGCACGACGAGCAGCTTCAACAGTCTCATTGAACCACCTGGGCTTGCGACAAACGGTGCGGGAACGGGTAGTTGGCGGAGCATGGAGATCGAAAACTTCCCGGCAACCACAGTTGTAACCAGCGACTAGATCATTTATGTCATCATGGGCAGACAATGATACAGCGTCCATCCTGGCAGCAATATCATAGATCTGAAGTTACAAGATATATATGTAGTCTTCATATCACGGGGTTTATCAAGGTCGAGGTTAAACTTGATGACAAGGTGATCAGAAGAGTGAGGGTGGAATATGGAGTAAGAGTCAATAAGGGTGTCATAGTCTTTCACTATCACGAAGTCAAGAGTATGGCCAGCTGTGTGAGTTGGATCGTGAATTAACTGGCGGTAGTTCAATGAAGCGATGATGGTAGTGAAGGCTTTTATTTCTGGTTTAGATGGACAGTCATAGTGAAGGTTGAAATCCCTGAGTACCACACATCTACCTGGAAGATGCTCCAAAGCACATAGGAAGTCTTCAAATTCAGCCAGAAAATCAGTGACAGAGGATGAAGGGGGTCTGTAAACGATGGCAAAATTGATGTTGCTTTGACGGTATGTAACAAGTGCATGTTCAAAAGTGCTTGACGGAGGGAGAACACTGTTCCTAAGTTGAAGGTTCAATTGGTTTACTTGGTTCTCACGCTACGGGGCCATTCTTGGCATTTTCAACAATAGACCCTTCCGGCCTGTCAATCAAACTGTGCGCATTGACCAACTGGATCATGCCTTTTGGTCATGTGACCTCGGTCAAACTCGGTCACACGTACAGCGCAAACGTACACAAACTAAAGTGTTTGGGCGTGGCTTGTTGCCGAAGCCGGAACGGTCTATAGACCCTTCTGGCCTGTCAATCAAACTGTGCGCATTGACCAATTGGATCAGGCCTTTTGGTCATGTGACCTCGGTCAAACTCGGTCACACGTGCAGCGTAAACGCACACAAACTAAGGTGTGTGGGCGTGGCTTGTTGCCGAAGCCGGAACGGTCTATAGACCCTTCTGGCCTGTCAATCAAACTGTGCGCATTGACCAATTGGATCATGCCTTTTGGTCATGTGACCTCGGTCAAACTCAGTCACACGTGCAGCGTAAGCACACACAAACTAAGGTGTGTGGGCGGGGCTTGTTGCTGAAGCCGGAACGGTCTTTAACAAATCAGGCCCTTACAGCGGACATTGGGAGCACATACTGCTTCACAGCCCTTTTGATTTAAATCTCATCACACTGCACAACCAATAATAATAATAATAATAATAATAACAATAATACACAGTTTTATATAGCGCTTTATCACACCCTATGGGCGTCTCAGACCACTCAGTATTTTTTTCCTGCAAGGTATGATGAGTTACGTTTTTGAAGTATGAGACCTGTTCTTTTACATAGCACCATGTAATGGTTCACAGGGTGCTGTGGCACAATCTGCAGCCGATCAAACCAGGAACACCGGGGCGAACCCCTTCTCTTTGCGATAAGTGTCACTGGGTTCTTTTACGTGCATTACACAACACACAGGACCAACGGCTTCACGTCCCATCCGAAGGACGAAGCAATAATGGTTAAGCGTCTTGCTTAATGACACAAGTGTCACGACCGGGACCCGAACGCACACTCTGCTGATCAGAAACACCAGAGCTTGAGTCCGGTGTTCTTAACCGCTCGGCCACACGACACGCCACAAATGCCGCGTGACCAAAATTCCTAAAGATAACTAGAACAACGAAAGCTGCCATGGGGAGCTGCGGATTGTCTGATAGAGGAAAGATAGCTGTCAGAAAAACTGATCTTCCATGGGGTAAGGACATTAACAAGCATTCATTTGACAACTGCCTACTTGGTTTAAAATGTGACAAAGGGGCTCAGATAGGGGAGGGCCAACTGGGGAAAAAAGTCCCCCTCTGCAATAAGGAATTATGACCATTCCAGATTTTCATTGTTTTAGCTCATTGAACTGGTACCGGTGTCATACTATTTAGTCCTGAGGGCAATGTTTAATATTTAAAAAAATAAACTTTAACATTTTTTTTTATTCCCAAATTTTAACATTTCTTAAAAAAAAACCACATGGCTGTCACTGTATAATGGTTTCACTTAGGGCTTATAGATCCCATAAAACAACTAAAAACAAATCTTGAAGCTTGATGCTAAAACTTGAACATCTACTGAATGCTGACAGACAGCCGGACAGACGGACAGATGAAATCGGTATCGCATTCTGCTAAAGCAGCTTACCAAAAAATTGCTGTAATCCCCCCCCAAAAAAAAAAAAAATACAATAATAAATAAATAAATAAATAAACAAATGCAAAATATATAAAAAGACTTTCCAAACAAAATCCGTCTTTTCTTTCCTTGATCTAACACTTTAGGAAGGACTAATCACTAATTACATAAATTTACTCCAAATTGTTTTGACCAAATTCTATAAAACAAGAAGAATTATAATTATCCCCTAATGGTACGTCACCAGCCCGACAAAATCAGCCACCAAGTCTACCATGAGGAGATTTCTGTTTTTTTCCCCCCCGAAAAACGAGTTCAAAAAGAAGAAAGTGAAGACATTGGTTAGAATTCTCACCCTTGTTCAGCCACTTCCAATTCATCAAAGTACACAATTAGATTCTTGGCAAGTTCAAAAGTCTCTGGGTTGATCGTCGGCTCGCCATTTTCACTTTCTATGAACTGTCAACAGAAAAAAAGAAACTCAAATTTCAAGACGGTGTTGTTGTCTCAGAGAAAACGACAAGAAGAATGTTTCATCATACCCTCAGACATTATCAGACGTACAGGAGAAACCCATGATAAGAGTTATGACCTTGTAGTGCTGGACCAACTGCAAATGGGCAAGCGGGATACAACATGGTTGGATAATTTGAGTTATGACATTGTAGTGCTGGACCAACTGCAAATGGGCAAGCGGGATACAACATGGTTGGATAATTTGAGTTATGACCTTGTAGTGCTGGACCAACTGCAAATGGGCAAGTAGGATACAACATAGTTGGGTAATATAGTAAGGATTTGCGGTGACACCGTGGTTGAATAATTTGAGTTATGACCTTGTTCACTGAAACAGTAGTCTGCTGAGCCAATCTTTATTGGGAAGGTACAGCATCAGTACTGATCAAAGGGTGGATTATCATAAAGCAGACAAAGAAAAGTCAAATATGCTGAATACCTCAATGGGTAAATTTCAAGACACTAGGAGGCAGCAGACTTACTGGGTAAAATGCATTGTTCTCGAAAATGATAACATGCCCCAAACCAATGCACATTTACTCAGTGTGTCTCCTGCCACCTAGTGTGTTTCCAAGTCTTCTACTAGGCATTCTCTGCTCGTTTTTTTTGTTAAAGCAATTACATAATAAGATGGTAAACTCTTTGACTATTAAGGAGAACTTGGGCATTCAGGGTGACTCAGTGGTTTCTTCCCTTCCTTTCACCTCTGTGGACCCCGGTTCAAATCCTGGACCGGAACCTTGCACGTGGATTGAGTTTTCAGTCCCTACCCGATTGCGTGGGTTTACCCTATTTGAGGTTTTCCTCCCAAATCTACAACTGACATTTCTTCATCGAGTCACAGTCCTACAATTGCCTTTGAGAGTCCTTCGGTTTTCTCCACCAAAAAGATACAGTAATAACAATTGTAGTACGGGGGCTGCATTCTAACCTGTCCGAGGTGGCCGATATCTGGGGCATAGAATTCCTGCACATCGTATACTTTCCCCTCGATGTTTACCACAGGAGCATTCTCTAGTTTACCCGCTATGGGCATGGCAAAGTAGCTGGCAAACATGGACGTGTCAAAGGTCGCTGACATGAGGATGATCTGCAGCACATTAAGAAATCAATTTTTGAAGTTTCACATTAATTTTTTTTTAAAATATAATATCACGAACCCTGTTAGGTAATTAGCGTAATGTACTACCCTAGCAACAGAGTGCCCTTAAAACAGCATTCACTATAGAGAAAATTTGATTTTGGTTGTTTAAATATAATGTCCAACACCAGTTCTTCCACCATTATTGACATACATCACAACCGTATACGTGTCGCCTGCAGGTTTTTATCTTACGTCTCAATGGCACTTTGTACAGTTGAGTTAACGTCATTGGTCAAGGACGTAACAATAAAACCCTAGGTGCAATGTGTAGAATGGCACAAGCCCAGTAATGGCGGCGATGGCGTCGTATGAATCTCACACGGATTCACCTACACTTAGGGCTAGAAGCTCAAGGAGAAATGGTTGAAGCATTTACCTTGACATGTCTGGAGTTTGACCGCTGTAGCTTCCGGGCGACCAGAAGCGTGAAGTCCATATGTTGGTCCCTTTCATGTACCTAAAAAGAACACAATACCACATCCGTTAGTCTGTACATTTGGAGGGGAACCAGCATTGCCTTTTGGAACAAGTTATTGCATTTGAATAGCATATCAGACATCATAAGAACAGTTTTGTTGCTCAAAACACTTATTAAATGTGTTCAAAACTGCAACATTTCGAGAGGCTTTGAAACTGCTTATATATGCAAATGATATGCACACGCCGAAAGATGTTTGATTAAATTGGTCGTGAATTGCAGGGATGAGATTTGTCAAATGTGAAAATTCCTAACAATGGCTTTGAGGTCTGGGTTTCCCCTTATTTTTGACCTGGAGCCTATTACAAATCAGGAGGTTTACAGACTCTGTGCATTACCAGAAATACCAAACCACAGGTTTGGACACAGTGTGGCCCATCTCCTTTCCTGGACACAAGGTGGACTATACTCTCCTTTCCCCTTGGATGACTGCTTTATTTCTTTCAAGGAAATTTGAAGGCTCTTAAAAGGACACTCTGAAAAATCCTGAATTCAAGAAAAATCCAGAGAAATCACTTGTGTGGAATTTGCAGCGCACATTTCTTTCCCCCCCCCCCACAAGTGTTTTTCTAATGAACGTAAGGAAATTAAAGCAAGACCATAGTCTCCTTCAAGCTCTTTACGTAACTGCACCGACTGCCTGAAGGCATGTGACTGTAGATAAAAGATGATCCACAACCTTACCTCGTCTAGAATGATGTGTGTGTACTTAATCATGGTTCTTTCCTTGATCAGGTGATTCAAGAGGATCCCGGTGGTGACAAACGTAAGGCGTGTATCCTCTGACGTTTGGTCATCCATACCAACCTGCATTACGGGAAGGAGAAGTATTGACCTGAATTACAACAGACCCCATGAACGTGACGTCATTTGAGTAGGGCACCCCTGGCTAGAGATAAAATAAAGATTGGTCATTGGCTGATCCTGTGTGACATGCGTACATAGATGTCAGTTTCCATTGTTTCATCATCATTTTACCTCTAAGATAGCAGCGGACCTGGGTCCAATTTTGCAAAGCAACACGAGTCCTCTTCAAGATGAGTAACTCATCTTAAGATGAATTTGAGATCATTGGACCCTTGGGCAAGACATTAAGAATCCCAGAATCTCACTACCCCACATTACAGAGATTCAACACTATAGTTTTTATTTTGGGACCTTTATCAAGATTTCGGTCTGCAACTTACTAAATTTAGTTTCGTTGGTTACACTCCCCCTTGGAGGCAAAAAAGATTTGACGATTTTTAAATCTGACCAATTTAAAACCCGTCTGCTTTAACCTGTTGGTGCTGGATTTCCTGTTTACACGCAAATGTTTCCACTGCCTGGAAACGGAAGCTGTGTGAAGACGCCATTATGTAATTTCGGACCAACTGATCAAAGGTCACCAGGGCCATTCAACTGTGGAGGGTGCACAGACCACACACAGGCATTTTCTGGCCATTGGGAGGTGGTTTTGTGAAATCCCTGATTATAGATCTTTGTCCTCTTGTTCCAAGACAAGGATTATGAGGCATCGAGAGGCTTCTACCATTATTCATTCATTGTATTTCAGCTCAATGGAGGCAAGTCAGAGTGAGCTGCCAATCGAGCCATGGTTCCCTGTTTAGTACCACTCCTATGCCGTAGGCAACGGCCGATGTTTTGCAATTCACGTTGCGTGCATTTGACATTTTCTCGGTCGAGAAAACAAAACGGATGATCCAATAAAGAGAATCCCTGTACCAGTGGTACCCTCACAGAAAAAAGATTCCGGCAATTCCGCCAAAAGAATCCCGCCAGCTGGACAGGACAAAAAAATAGAATCCTGGCGGCAACCTGTGGAAAGCTTAAAATCTGGTTAGGTTTGTGGTAACATCATATACATAAAAATCTCTCCGAGTTGTGGTGATTCTGAAAAGAACCGGTCGTTCAACAACTCGATGTTTCAATCAGTATGCTCTGGTCGTCTTCGGGAAAAAGGGCAATCAGAGCATACTGATCAAAACATTGAGTTGTTAAACCACCGGTTCTTTTCAGAACCACCGCAGCTCATAAGAGAGATTTCATTTGCATTAAGATACCGCAAACCCTCCTGAATTGAATTCTCCACTATGCAAAGTTTCAAATCTTACTTAAATCTTACACAGCGCATGCTCATCGTTGAAACTGAAACTAATCAACTTTCATCCCGCCTTTATTTCTGACCTATTGGAGCTCACCTTGTAGCCAACAAGACTCCCAAGTTGCCAGCGCCGTTCCTCGCACACTCGTTTGGCTATACTGATGGCGGCAATCCTCCTGGGCTGAGTCACGATGATGTTGCAGTGTCTGTTGTGCCTGGCATAATGATTCAAGATGAACTGGGGTACTTGAGTCGTCTTTCCGCTTCCAGTCATACCCTGGATTATCGCCACTCGCTGGGCCTCTATCGTGTTGACAATCTGTGGATGCAGTCAATTGTTATTTATTACCATTTCTTTAAGAATAAACTATTGCTAGTAAACTTGCGGGTACAACCTTGTGTTTAGATCTCTTTTGTGAGGAGAGCTGGCTCTGAAAAGAGCCGGAGAGGTCTCGACGTTTCGATCAGTATACTCTGATCGTCTTATTTTATATTCTCAACAAATCAATATGTCTACGGTTTCTTTCTTGTCCATCATCGTCTTGCTGCAGTTGGCCAAAGTGTATATCCCATTCCAAAATAAGCAGGAATTCTCCGTTTCATTAAAACCAAGCCTCCCTTACCCCTTAGTCTCCTACACCATGCAAAGCTTCAAACATCACTTAACATTTCCTTTTTAGAACATTAACTTTGAAATATATGGTTTTGTTTAATTTTCAACCAACATCCAGAAAAAATATGCACCCGACTCAATTGAGGCTTTTCTTTCTCGAAATCTGTGAAAAATATTCCAGAGTTTGTACCAGAGACCTTCGAGTGGCTGAATAAAGCCAGTAAGAACAGTTCCAGCTAGTGTTGGAAATTGATTATCTTATATTTTCATGCACCTGTTAAGTGTGTGAACTTGTAGTGGTTATTAGAGCACTAGTGGACTCTCGTACACTATTGTTTTTAACATGTATAAAAATGAGATTTTCTTTGTTATGCCTTATTGACGCAACAGGCATGGTATTTTGCTCAAGTTTGAAAAAAGTACGAAAGTCTCATTATTTTGCCTTTTTACCCCACATCAATGCATGACAAACACTGTATACTCAGTGCTTTTCTGAGGCATACTAGTCAGGGTGGATTGGAACCCACGACCCTGCTATTCAAGAGCAGATGTCTTACCACTTGACCACTGAGCTTTCCTGGTGACTACAGGCCAGTTCGAATTATATATTTAGGAAAATTTTAATAGCCTTTTCTAGCTATTTAAATAACAATTTTGCTGACTTTTCTAAGGGCTAAAAAAAAATCAGAAATTATATTAAAGTAGAAAGACTGTTATGCCTGATACAATAATGAACTTTGCAAAACTAATTTCTTATTATTTCCCCTTTTTTTCACCAACCTGCTCAGCATACTCAGTGATTGGAAGAGCTGGGTTGTAGGTGTGATCAAAGTTGTAGTTATGGTACACTTGAGCAGCGAATTCTTCTGGGACCACATAGGGCACACTGTAGACATCACTCTCCGTCATACTCTCCAAATCTAGGGGAACAATTTGAAACAGTTTATTGTATCTAAATGTTTGCATGGACATTTGAACGATTCTGTTTAGTTTAAACCAGTAGCTGCCAGATGCTGGGTATACGCGCAAATGTTTCCCATGCCTGGAAACGGAAGCCGTGTAAAGGTGCCACTGTGTAATTTCGGAATGCCGGAGCAAAGGTTGACCGGACATTCCACTGCTGATCGTGCACAGACCACAAAACACGCCATCTAACACTTCGTTTCACCCGCACAAAGATAAAACATGGTCTTGAATGTTTTGGCATTTTCTGGCTATTGAAAGGTATTTTTGTGTAATCCCCGATTCAAAACCTTTGCCCTTTTGTTCCAAGAAGAGGTTTACGAGACATCGAGAGGCTTCCACCATTATTCATTCATTGTCTTTTGGCTCCATGGAGGTAAGTCAGAGTGAGCCGGTAATCAAGCCATGGCTCCGTGTTAAGTACGGCGCGAGATTTTAACATTTTTTCGGTCAAGAAAACAAAACGGATGATCCAATAAAGAGAATCTTTGTTCTCTTGGCATTGTCAGGGTTTCTTTGTGCCAGCGGTACCCTAAGAAAAAAAAAACAACCTGGCAATTCCACCTGGGTTATTATAGCACCCCTCCCCCAATCACCTTAAACTTGTAAGTTATAAGGGCCCAATTTGATAGAGTTGCAAGTAGAAAATAGGGCTTAAAATTTTCCTGCTTAGCAAAAATAAGCAGGATACCAGTCACAGATCATATATGTGCCATGGTATTTGGCTGGTAACCTTATTCTGGTTAGCATAATTTTGTTTGTACTCAAGCTACTTTTTGTGCTTTAAACAGCTCTAGGAACTTGAGCCATGCAGAACTCACCAGAGAAACTTGTGTGCACGCTTCTTGCAACATCAGATTCACTAGGCTCCTGAAGCCTCTCTTCTTCCCATTGCTGCTGATACTTTTCAGCATACTGAAGCTGGTGATCTTGAGGATCTCTATGGATCATCGAGAAAAAATAAAATGTTTTTCATTTTCACAACGTTTTAAAATTGGATGTCATTTTTTCTACGACAAAATTTACTTGTACAGTTGATTTTCAAGTTTCGCCGTAAATTTAAATATCTGTTTTTTCCCGTAACACTTGTGAGGAAAATATGAAACTTCACAAGTGAGAAGATTGAGAACAATTGCTCTCACCACCCTTAGTTTTTCTCCACTGAGCTACTAACTCTTGAGCAGTACTCAGAGCAGAAGAGGATTACGTGACATCGAGTAAGTGTGAGTTAATCATGCACAAAACAATATTTTTTTAGGCTAAAATCTTGAACATCAAAATTGAGTCATCGTTTTGATCAACTGTTTTTTTACACAAAAAACACGCCAACAACTTTATGAATTGCACAGATATAAATCTGGGTAAGGAATCAGAGGACACATTTTTATGATTTTGACTAATTTAAACTTTGCATATTTTTTGTTTCCCTTTTTGTGTTTGAACGGAAGAGTTTCCCGAGATGGAAACCTTAACGCTTGATCTATATACACAAACATTTCTTGACATCGGTTGGGAAACATTTCTGGTTGAGGAGTTTGCATGGACTGAATTATGTCAAATATAACCCCAATAATACTGGCATTAAACGACCCCCCAAAATGGCTACACAGAGGGAAAGTACGTATCAACCAGCGCTGTGCAGCCAACACTACACAGCTGGTATCCTGTGTTGACTGCGCAAAACAATTTGCAGGTCAGGGCATCAGCGAACAAGCAATCCTAACAGCGTTAATATGACTTTTTACACATAAAGAAACAGTCGTTGAGTGTCACGTGACTATTACTAGTAAAATGCAGATTGAACCTGCTCGCTTTTAGTGGGCTAAAAAAAAACATCGATTTGGAGGACAGAAAATGTTAAGTCAAAATCTCAAAAAAAGGAGTACAGCGCCCCAGTAACTGGGTCTATGTTCAGGCAATACGCTCTCTCCGACCACAAGCCGACATGTGCCTTTTGCCCATCATATACAAGTAGGTCAATTTATATCTTGACCTGTCAAAAAAGGTTGACAGAATGTATACAGAGAGGAACAGGCACTTTGAACTCTAGTTGCGATGATCATAACCCTCCATCCTCCCGACGGTCGGAGACCGAAGGGTTACGACACAGCACACACAATCGTTCGCCGAAAGTGCCAATTGGGCCATTTCTGTCAGACTAGTTGACCAGATTTGCCAATTTTTACACAGCGGAGACCCAGCGCACGGAGCATGGCTGGCCGGCTTTTCTCGTTTCCGACTCAATATCTGTTATTCACGTAGTTGCGATAATCGTAACCCTCCATCCTCCCGACGGTCGGAGACCGGAGGGTTACGAGACAAGACTGATATTATCGACGGTACGGGCAGTTTTGACCAGTTTTTGCCAGACTCGTGATCAGATTCGTCCTTTTTTTTCCACTTTCCAAAATCATGACAGACATTCTAAACACATGGAGTTGATCTTTATTGTATGACAACGTCATCTGGAACCCTTAAAACAACATCATGAAAACATTTGGCAGAAAAAACGACAAAAACTTACCAAAAGACTGACCGAATATATCCATAATCCATAGCGGGGCCAACTAGTGATTTTGAACGTCGCACTTGCTTGGCAACAACCAATCAGCGTGACCCAACCAAACACGCATCTGGACGAGCCAAGGCTGTCGTATGCGTATCGGCCATTCCAGCTTGCAAACTCACCGCCTGTGTGTGTAAGCACCGATCCCCCCCGGACCGAGCGCGCAGGATGCAGGCTATGTACACACACAGGCGGTGAGTTTGCAAGCTGGAATGGCCGATACGCATACGACAGCCATGCACAGACATAAAGAACCTATAGACGGACAGTAGGGGGCGCCAAACTGTAATTTTGTACTTTCTCAAACCGTGGGCGGAAGTGAATAACGTCGCGCCTTTTTGCACACTTTTACGCGAAGTCTAAAAGAAGTGCTACCACTTCAAAGGGAAATTCGCTTAATTTTAAATGAGATTTTCACATGTAGAGTAATTTGTAAAAGAACATATGAACTTAAGGAAACCCCAAGAATAAAGAAATCCATCAGATAATTTTATTTAGGTCTAAAAAGAAAGATTTTCGATCTCCTTTCGAAATATCAAACGTCCAGAAAGAAAAAGTATACTTTTCGTGCAAAGTTGCCCTCTGCAACCGTATGCCTCACTCTTCAACCATAGAAGAAGTATTTGTCCTTCCTCCATGAGTCAAGGTATCGCCCATAACAGATCAAAAATGTTTCAACTCTCAGAAAAAGTTATCTTTACAGCTGGAAAGTCGTGTCACTTTATTTAATAATCCAAGACTGAAACAAAATCGCCCGAATTTCATGGTCCACCGTGCGTACGCGTTTGCGTTGATCTCTGTGAGCGTTACATCGAGTACATTGCAAACGTGTATGTAGCTGCGCGTCACAAAACGCGCATTTGCCGTTGCGCATGCGCCCGGGCCAAGTATGAGGAACGTCTTCTGCTTTTGAGATGATATTTTTTCACGGATTTTGCAAATTTTAATCTGTCAGTGTCACTGAGAGTCGGCTGAGAAAATGAAAATATTGTAAAAAAAATTCAATGGATATTAGTGTAGTGTTTTGATAATCTGACATCCGATCTCCTCTCTCTTCCCCCAGCTCTTCATATTAAAACAATTGGGATTTGTTTCCCTTGTCAGAAAATAAATCTTAACTAGATGCAGCCCCAAGCAACATTAAGTTTTGCTACATTTATATAATTATTGTATCAATTTGTAACAAAAAACAACACTGCGCTGTGTACGTGTTCAGTAGTCTAGTTAGTTGTTGTGCAAGGTCGTATCGCTACGGCATAAACAAGAGTACAAGAATGCTACCGCAGTAGGCAAAAGCAAGCCAAATGAACTTTGAAGATCAATACACGCCACACTAGTCGCTGGATCCTATATTATTATTAGCCTCATAATGATGTTAGAACAACGATTGACACTGGGAGAGGAAAACTTACTACATGTACATGTATTAAACAAGAATAAAAGATTACATGGTACGTGGTTTTCTTTTTTTTCTGACACATGGATGGGATGGTCACCATAGAAATTTCGTGCACGGCTGTATGTTACAAAGCCTTACTTTTAATCATGGGTGTAGTTTCTTTGTTCAGAAATACTTAAAAATCTATCAAAACTTGCATTGTTTGTACCCATTTTAATACTACAGCCAAAAGTAATGCTAAATCGGTATGCCGTGTACGTGTGCTGCAAGTACTCCATGGTGCGGTACCGGTCAGTTTTCCGGGCTGGGTGGGACACGCCGTGACATGTGCACCGCATACTGAGGCGCTCACACCCGGGGGCCAGGCTTGCGATCACGGTCCATGGAGTAATACGCGAACGTAACCTAGCCCAATGCTCTCAACGATTGAGTAACAAACTTCCTTAAAATTATGTTTGGCAATGAATTGTGTATCAATGAATAACAAGAATTGGATGTCGTAAGGATTGATATCTATGAATGAATGTCACCGGGTTCTTTAGTTCTTGTTAGATAAACCATGGATAAACTATCCCAAAATGGGTTGAAACAGCGACGGTTTGACCATGACTAAGTGCGCACTTTACGTCGTATCATTTTACTAATGCTTCGAAATCTAAACATTTACCATCACTTTTTAAAAACAAGACAATGCAAAAGTGAGAAAAATTATCTAGTTATTGATTTATTACTGTTTTGAAGATAATTGGTGATTTTTTAAACCTTAAAACAGAAATTTTATATCGTCATCTCCCATCTTTGCCATTGCTTTACACGTTATTCAATAATAAGTTTGCCCACGGTTTGGGGTACAGTCTGGTGCCGTCACAATTACGGTACCCAAGCGTTGTTTTCCACAGGCGCTGTCCGTCTATGCAGCCATGGCTCGTCCAGATGCGTGTTTGGTTGGGTCACGCTGATTGGTTGTTGCCAAGCAAGTGCGACGTTCAAAATCACTAGTTGGCCCCGCTATGGATTATGGATATATTCGGTCAGTCTTTTGGTAAGTTTTTGTCGTTTTTTCTGCCAAATATTTTCATGATGTCGTTTTAAGGGTTCCAGATGACGTTGTCATACAATAAAGATCAACTCCATGTGTTTAGAATGTCTGTCATGATTTTGGAAAGTGGAAAAAAAAAGACGAATCTGATCACGAGTCTGGCAAAAACTGGTCAAAACTGCCCGTACCGTCGATAATATCAGTCTTGTCTCGTAACCCTCCGGTCTCCGACCGTCGGGAGGATGGAGGGTTACGATTATCGCAACTATTATTCACGATGAAATGTCCAATTGGTTTTTTTTAAACAGGCCTAGAGAACTAGTTTAGCATTTTCAACTTTTTAGCTTCCAATTCCTCAAGCCAAGCCGAACGGGCCAAGGCTCAAAAGAAGAGGAATATAAAAAAAATAATAATAAAAATAAAGCCCAACAAATCTAACATTCAATAATTTTTTTTAATAAATCCCATAGAAATTAGTGGCAGTCGGATATGAAATTGCCGGAATTGTTTCCATGGGCCTAACTGCTTTAATGTCTGAAAAGCAAAAAAGAGCATTACCGACGATAGGTCGGAACCTGAGCAGCGTCCGCTTCTTCAGACTCATCCTTCTGCCTCGAGCTCGGCCACCTGGTGCCACCTCGGCCCCTCGTGCTGCTACATGAAACCGTCTCGGGCATACGTGGGTTTTTCAATCCAATTTTGAACCAGTCATCGATGTGCTCGAACGACATTTCGGCTGTAACCCGACTCATTCTTATTCGTTACAAAGAGGCGATGCCCCTATCTTGAAATATTACTGGAAAAGTATGTTTTGATGACCTAAGGCTAGATGTGTTCTATCGATACATCCATCCCCGCAAACATTTCAATATTAAAAGTGTGGCACTGTTCTATTTCAACTATTAAATCAGTGTACAAGACGACAGGGTTCCGTACGTTTTATAACAGCGCCATCTGTTGCCGACCAAAACTTTTTTTAGGCTCTGCATGCTCTACTAATAATTTTTCCAACATGTCTGCGCCCATGAGGAGTCAAGATGGTGAGAAGGTTTTAACAGGCAAGGTGTTTATGAGTCTTTCTCCCTGCGATATGCGCCTCTTAGTTTCGCAGTGGGTTGTTGTAAAAGGTACTGATGGCAAGACACATGCTGGACTGGTATATACGGTAGACCCTGTTTCTAAAAGGTGGGTTTCCTTATCCTCGAATGTGACGTAGTGCTCACCCAACCAGTGTAGTGTTTACAAAATGTATACTTTTCTACAGCGTAATGCTATCCTAGAGTTTAGTCCTATGACGACGTTCTCAGTTACATCGTCCTGACGTCCTGGGTATAAAGGTTCTCTATAATGCGAATAAAATGGGCTTTTTTTCTTGTGCTGGGTGTTTGGTGAGCCTTTGTTTCTCTAGTCATGCTGGTTGTTTGACAACAAGTTTATTTTCAATTTAGGTTTAAGGGTTCAAATAAGTCGGTCTCAGAACTTAATACAATAATACATTATATAGTAACTTAATACAATACATGTACAATAACTGAATAAATATTTTTGTTTATTGCGCCGGAGAACTTCAACACTCCATAACTAACTCCTTGCAGAAACATGCTATTTAATTTATTCAACTTGTATTGTTTAAAGTTGTTCATGGGCTTTGTTTTGAAATGCAATTTGCCACATTTCCTGTCAATTTAGTGTCATGCAATGCAAACATTACCCCCAAAAAAGAAAATTACAACTTCAAAGTGATGTAACTTTACAATGGTTTAATGGGTTTCATTTTTTCCCCAAAGTCTTAGTGTTAGCAAGCTCTTTCATTTGATTTATAACATGTCATATTTGGATTATGTTTTTTTTTAAAGTTTGTAATTCAATTTTAAAGTCGTATCTGTTGGTAATATATTAAAAAAAATATTATATATAATATATATATTCAATCATAAAGAAACAGGATATAATGAGGAAATATAAGTAGATAAGATTGATTCAAAATATTTTACAAGACTATTTTTTTTACCAAAGTCAAATATTGACCAACTTTTCTTTCTAATAAAAAAATTATCATCATTTTACTCAAGTAATTACCATTGCTATTACTACCCACCATGTCTTTTCTCAGGGAAAGCAAATAATTATAGTAATTATTTGTTTAATTGTTGATGATTTTTTGGTTTGTCCACTACAGTATAGTTCTTGTGCAGTTTCCAGATGAGCAATCAACCCTCACTAAAATCATCATGGGCCATGCTGTTGAAAGTATAACTGTAAAGAACGAAGAAATCACATCCCAAATTGAGCATCGGCTGAGTCAGTTATTCAGAATAAATGATCCGCACCAGGATTTATCTGAAGACGAGATAGCTAGACGTAAGAGCGAATTGAAACAGTGGTTGGAGCAGCACCATATCCCAGTGACGATCTCGGGTGATAAAGGAGAGCTTCTGACTATTGCCGGCGCATTGTACATTGAGCCTCCATATGCTTTAGACAACTGCATCAGTGCAAACGAGATCATACTTGGGAGGGTGCAGGCACTGATGAAGAACAAACCAGAGAGATTAGATCCAACGAAAGTGATTCTCAATGAAGGAGAATCGTGACACCAATGTTGGATGTCTGTAAAAAGCTGTTTGTGATTAAGAATTCTGTGGTGAAACCTGGAATTATTCAGCAGGAACTAAACCCAACCTCGGGAGTAACGACACAACGGTTTTTCATTATTGGAACTGTTCATTGGCAGTGTCAGTAAAAACAGAACCAGCCAGTAGTACCCTTCTCAGATGATGTCGCTATTGAATTGCTTGCCAGCATCTACACATGCCACGTCACACATACACACGTTACTGGAACTGCACGAACAAGTGCCATGAAACGTAACAATGGTTGGCACTACATGTACATATCCAACACGTACGTAGTACTCCAGCATGGCAGACCTCCCACATGCACTGGATCTGTATATAATAATTTCTATGGTCTGGAAACTTTTGAGCTTTGCTCACAAAACAAAGATTAAAATCCAGAATTACTTTTACTTTTTCAGGTCAAATTCATCATTGTGTCCTTGGCCAATATTTAACAAATTCTGCATATTGGAATATGGGACTTGCACTATTTGCATCCTCAAATGATAGATATTATTGCAAACTTTTTTTTACCAGCTGACTTTAGAAATGATATCATCCACTTTGTAAAAATACAAATTTGAGTTGCATTTTAGGAACAGGGAACAATAAATGCAAAACTTATATGGAGGGCTATATGGAGACGTCACGCAAGACAACACTTAGTCCAGCTTTAGTCACAACTCTCCAAGCAACATCTGGTGTGTCAATAAGTCAAATGATCAAGTTTGTTTTATTTAGCAGCAGCATTAATTATCCTTTGTCTGCATTTATAAAACAAATTTTATAAACAATTTATGGTATTTATAAAAACACACCTTTAAAATCAGCTAAGAGCAAAGAAATAAAGTATCAATGAACACGTTGAAGTTTGTCTGCATGGCTTTACTTTAATGGATTAAATATTTTATTTTTAGTTTTACATGTTCTTTTAAAACAACACGGAAAATAAGCAATTAAGCGAGAGTTGCACATTATTACTCATTTAAATGTGAAGATCAAATTAATATAAATTAAGTTTAGAGGAAATCAACGCCTTTGGTAAAATGTTTGCCAAATACATCAAAGATTTTGCAATAGGGATTTTTAAAGGTCAAATTCAAATATGTCACAGTTTCATTTAACGGCTAGTACAGAAAAATCTTGCAAATAACCAGCCAAATATGCCACGCCATGTGGTGCTAATAGTTGCACTTGCTTACCTGAAAAAATGATTAACATTTTTTTCTGCGAAGCAACTCTATAAGAATAGGCCACAACATTCTTGAGAGTTTAGTTAATAATAATAATATTAATAACTAGTTTTTATGTAGCACTTTATCTGCAGGTGTCTCAAAGCTCTTATTATTTTTTGATTTTTTTTTTAATCATGAGACCCATTTATACCTTTATGTGGGTTTACAAGGTGCCAGGCCCATTCAGCAGCCACTGCCAGAAACACTAGGCTCTTTTACATGCATTACACAACACACGAGACCTACAGCTTTACATCCCATCTGAATGATGAAGCAATAATGGTTAAGTGTTGTGCTTAAGGACACAAGTGTCAAAACCGGGACTCGAACCAACACTCTGCTGGTCAAGAAACATCAGAGCTAGAGTCCAGTGAGCTTGACCACTCGGCCATGACATGCCACAACTGCTTGGCCACATAATTTTCTAACCAGTTTGAATTATTCACAGGATCAAAGAGTCACTCGACTGGCTTGATTTAAAAGTACTCTGATGTAGGCATTGATTTATGATGATTGTGCCTTCCTACACCAACTTCATTTACTTGTTGTATTGAACTTTTAATACAACAATCCATAATGTTATTTAAACATTTTTACTATCCTGATCACCATTTAACCCTCTCTACAGCACACATGCCTGGTATTAAAAAAATCTAGCAAAAATATTGTTTCCCCCTCACAAACAGTTCTGATATGTTTAAAAAAATTGTTTTTTAATTTTGAAAGTTCTTTTTTTTTATGTCATTGTATGCTAGATATGTCCTGTATTTTGATTTATTTTAATAAATAAAGCAGATTGCAATAATTCATCCAAAAATATCACAATATTAAAAACCTTTGTTGAAGGAAGATTTATAGATTGATGAAACCAAGGTCCCGCAAAGATAAAGACTAAGGAGAGTGCTAGATGGCAGCAGATGAACGATTATTCAAGGATGTACTTCCTAAGACGATCTCACAGTATGTCTGCTCTGGGTTCTGCTTACAAACACAGATATTGACACCTTGCACTGACGTCCAGGGATAAGATTTGATGAATGTGGACATTCCTGAAAAATGGCTTTGGGGCCTGCAATCCCTTTATTCTAGAACCAGAACCACTCAGATGTTACAATTGGGGGGGGGGGGGGGTTTACAGACTTTGTGCATCATCAGAAATACAAAACTACAGGTTTTTGACACAATGTGGATAATTTCCCTCAGACAGCTGCTTTACTTATTTCCAAAAAATTTGAAGGCTCAAGATGTTTTTGAGGAAACCCTGAAATCAGGAAAAATCCTGAGAAATCATGCTTTACGTCACATGCAGCTACTGTCTGCCCAGGGTCTGCAATTTTAGAAGTCAAATTGCACGCAGAGATATCATGCGCACGTGACCGCATGTGAGCCACCTGAAATTCCCACTGCACAGTTATAAACACACAGGGAATCTGACTCCAAAAATGGCGCAAACAAGATTTTTGTGACGACGACGTCGGGTGAACTGGGTCAATAAGTGTGCATGTCGCATTTTGACAGACCAAATTAATAATTCAATAGCACACAAGTGTGTAGAGATTTAGCTGTTGAGTTCTACATAGACCATAGTTATCAAACAGCCTCTTTGGCAGACTCCTATCTTTCTATGAAGTCCACTTTTAAACATGTCTTGCAATATCTTCTCAACTTTTACTATTGGTGAAATCGTCTGTAGTTACAATGACTTATAAAGCCCAAGCTCAACATTGGTAAGAAGAAAAATATAAATGTTCACAGATTTACATATACCTTAATGGTATAAAGATAATGATGGTAAAAAACTTTCCTTGAAATGTTTCTGCCTGAAGTGTTATCATTTGTAAATAATAAATGAAACAAGATCCAAAATTAGTTTTCGTCTCGGTGAGATGAAAAGTCTGACTATAACAATACAAAAATGCTCAATGCATTTTTACCGTTTTCTCGCAAGTGAAACAACCAAATGAGCTGACATTTTCACAGGTTGGTTTTATTACAAAGATCTTGGGTTGTGCAAAGAATGGAAGCATTTACAGTCAGTTTACCAGTGCTGAGCTGGGGCTTTAAAACAAAGTTGGTGAGATTTTACAGTAGTATAAAGGATGTAACTGACAGTAATTCACTGTGTACTTATGAGTTGTACAATAGCTGTGATGATTCTACTGCCTCGTGGGCATGTACATAGATCCATGTTAGGCTGCTGGATCTTATCCTCTAGAAGCTGGTCTAGTTCCAGCCTCAACTCTCTCACCAGCTCAGCTACCTGTAAATACACGGCACAGACCAATCAAGTATACATGTCAATAATAAGTGAGTAAGTGTACTTTGGTAGAGGGGTGAATGTTCTCTCTCTCAAACACATTAGTGCTTCCAATCACGTGTTGATGTAAAGCAGGCAGGTTCCCCTCCTGTGAAACTAGGGTAGAGTTTTAGGGGGGCACAGGGGGGTGCACCATTTTTTCTAGGGGGCACTTCTGACCAATTGAAATGTTCACTTTTCCTAAACATGCCCCTTTTCAGCGCTCTTTTTATGCCGTTTACTATTTTTTTATAAGATAATCTGACATAGAGGTAAAAACAAGTACACTGTCTGCGCGTACACAGAAAAATAGTTTACAACAAAGAAAGTACATGTAACATTTTACTCTGGTAATTTTTAATCTCAAAAGTCCAGATTTTCAAGGGGGTGGGGGGGGGGATTCGGATAACCCTTATTACACCACTGAGGTTCCCTGAGAAATCCTGGCTCTTCCAGAACTTTCCTCTTGAAAATGATCCCCCAAATAAGACTAAAATTACATGCTAGGACCAACCTAAGGGGATTTGATTTCTTATCAAGTGCCTTACATTATAGATGGTCTCACGCCGTTATATGCACTTGTTCAGCTCTTTAACTATTCCCTTTACTATCCAATTAAAATATATCAAGATATCTGACAATCTTTTTTGTTTGGCCTCCTGAAATTTGTGTGGATAATTGCATGGTATTCAAGCTTTTTGCGATGGGAAAAACCTTACTCCATTTACCTGAACGGACGCAACGCTGAATCGAATCCAACCTTCGTCTAATGAGATGATGAAGCGTCCCTTATCGAGATCGATGGATAGATCACAGCCACCAAACAACAGCAGCGGGTATATGGACACCATGCTGCAGTCGCGTATGTACACCTGATCAACAAAGAAAATCTCGTTAAAAAGCTCTCTCATGTCTTTTAAAAACATTTTGTCAAAGGTCTTTGAAGGGGGAAGTCACGTTGAAAAAACAGAAACAGCAAATCGCAAGACTCATTTCAATCAACTATCCCAGATTCAAAAGAAAACAATTTAAGCCCAAATTAACTATGGTACAATGTAAAGTGCCATGTTCATAGGAACAAATGGTTGTGTCATTTGAAGAGCATGTACAACATTGGTATTTGTTAAACACCAGTATCCGAACTTTATGTGACCCAACATACACATGAAACAACATCAAGTTTTGGACTTGCGAGATCCAAACGTATTGTTTTACTAATTTCTCAAAAAACTTTTCAAGCAAAATTATTTCAAGGGAAGTTGACCATCTTTATACCATGTAAGTGATGTGCAAATCTGTAAACAGTTATTTTTTTATTAATCTTACCAATGTTCTTCACACCCTAAGGTAAAGATTAGTAACAAAGTTACCTTTGATGTTTTGATCTTCTCATGATACACCAGATACGGGCTCTCGTAATATCTCACTTGGAAATTTACTGAAGATGGATGAATGTTAACCTAGAAGAAGAAACATCATACTCAATAACGGGAGACTTTGGAATGCTAGGTGGCAGCAGACTTACCAGGTAAATTTCCATTGTTTGCGTACAATTCTGAGCATGCACACATTTCCGAGAACAATGGATTTACCTAGTAAGTCTGCTGCCACCTAGTGTCCTTCAAAGTTTCCCATTGTACATGTAGTAAGCATTTGAGTTGAAGAACGGTTTAATAGTTTCTTGCCACAGTAACCACACTTTCAAAAACATGATTAAATAGCATCAATAATAAATATGATCAGATTAAATATGATCATATGACCAGGTTCGAGTATTAGGATGACATCTTGGCCCAGTTCCACAGAGCTGCTTAACCACAAAAAGTGGCTAAGCACACAAAAAATTATGCTTACCAGAAAAAGGTTATCAGCCAAAATACCATGAGCAAGTTTGATCAAGGACCATAGTTGACCATTGTTCGACCATGGTTCGACTAACTCTGATCAAACACACACTAGTCATCAATGGTTGGACTAGCCTAGTCGACAATTTGCAACCAGCCTATTGAGGTTGGTCACATCCCTGGTTACCAAAAGCCGTTTTAATAGCACAGTGCAGAGAGGACCAGTAAATCACTAAGAGGAATAGTTCGACTAGACTTCAACAAATCAACAAATCACAAATTAACTACTAGTTAATCATTGGTCCTTGCTTAAACTTGCTCCATGTCACGTGCATCTTTAACTGGTATCCTGCTAATTCTTGCTAAGCACAAAATTATTAGGCAAAATCGTCTGCCCCTAATAGAATGAGAGAAAACTGCCCTTCAAAGTTTTACATTTAATTCTTTACTTTATTTATTACATTGTTTTACCCAGTGTATTCGCAAACAGTTAAAACTGGTTTCCACTGGGGACCTGCGTGCATTGCTATATATTAATTTAACATTCAACCTTTGGTAAATGTAACTTCCTCGCTTTGTGTTGAATCAATCAAAGTTTCACGTTTCGGAGAAATTCTTGTTTTATTGTCCACGACAGGAAACTTTAACACACATACATCTGTTTGCTCCTAAAATGGTGCATACGGGGCTGCATAACACATGGAAGGGGTCTACTCCAAAAGTCATTAAATTCTCATAAAAAAAAAAACTCACGTATCCCTCCTCTTTTGTTTTGAATCTGATGTCAGTGGGTCTGGGAGCCTTGGGAACTGCACCAGCGCTTGTCTTACTGTACTTGGACTCTGGTGTCATGACTTGCACAACGTTGGGATAGAGGGCAGCACACAGCACCGCGACTACGAGTCGAGAGTTTTCGGCATTGGAGTTGGCCTGAAAGAGAATAGTTTGACGACAGAGGAGGTTGATCTCTTTGTTTGACTGCAATTGACTGAGCATCTGGTTGGATTTGTGTGCTTTATAAATCTTAGTTATTATTACTATTTCTATTATTATTATTATTAACAGTATTATTAATAAAAAAAACTCAACAGATTTACAGGAAGATTTGTGATCAGGAAAACAAAATTTCATAAAATAAATTTGTTGTTCTCTCAGCAATAGGCCTAACATGCCTAATGAAAAATGCTAAGGATTTAAAAAACAACATTTATTTTATTTCTCCATTTGGTCTTATGACAGTGATGCTATAAATGGTGAGCAATCACATAGTTGGATTTTACAAATGACTGCAACATAAATTTATGCAATGCATCTTAAAAAATGTTTTCTTAAAAAACTACAAAAAGCACTAATAAATTTCAACTGACAAATTCAGCTACTGGTACAGAAACTCAAAATATTATTCTGAATTTGTCTTAGTTATTTATCCTTCATTAAACATGGTTCAACATAAAACCAAAAAGCTAATTCTCTGAATGGATTTAAACGTAAAAACCAGGAGCTTCAAGCGTCTACAAGAAGAAGAAAAAACAGCCGATATTTAGAGACAAAGACATCGTCTCGGGTCGTAACTCAGTTTGGTCAAAAGGTTGTATCTTGCACACATTTAAATATACAATTTGCTGTGTGCGAACAAGGTTGTATCTTAATGCAATGGTTTCTGGCTCACATCCAGGGGTTTGTTACGAAGGTCTGACCTTATCGCACCATGAAAAATTGCAAAAAAGTCGTAACTCGTGCACTGACGCTATGCAGAGGAAAAAAGAATAACAAACTGATTAGATAACATCAAGGATGGGACAGGCCGTGGCTTTGTGTAATGTGTCAAGGACATGTAGAGGTTTATTGGAATTATAACAGAACCTGACAATGATGATGACGGTGGTGGTGGTAAATGTTATCTTATAAAAAAGAGTGGATCCTTACCTCTGGTCCACACATCTTCAAGACGGCATCCCCATTCCCTCCTGTCTTCCTGTCCATCATCTTTGCATTCAGACCATCTTGGATGAAACCGATTGAGGATAACAGCTCAGCAAACTGATGCTTCATACTCGCTATCATCTAGCCAACAATGAGGGCCATGTTACACAAGGAAATATACAGGTAAACGATTCCAGGCAATCTCAAAGAAAACAACTTACACTCACATTTTAAAGATGCTAGGTCCGATTTTGGGCCGATTTGACTCCAAAATTTTGACTTAAATTTTAAATGGCTATTATTATAGCTTTAAGAAATTTATATGCTTTCACTTAAAGTATTACACGAAGAAATCTGCCAATAATAAGTGGTAGTTAATTAAAAACTAAAAATGAATTATTGTCGGGATCCCCACATTACCTCACATCCATCAGCCATGTACAAACAATTTGGCATGTTACATATAATTTGTGTATTGTAAAGTTGTATGTTTATTTTGTTTTGAAACAGCATCTTTTGTCAAAATTCATTCAGAAAATTTAAAAAAATAAAAAATTCTTTCTGTGCAAATTTGGCCATGGAACTTTAATTTTCTGTGGGCCAAAGTGACACACTGTTCCTTGTGCTCTCATTTGTGCTCCTTTTGCACGCAATGAAGAGAATCTCTCTTCTCTTGGCTTTGTCAAGTCAGTCTTTCTTTGTGCCAGCGGTACTCTCAAAGAAAAATGATTCCGGAAATTCCGACAAAATAATTCTGACAAAAAGGAAGATCCCCGGCGGCAACTGGTTGAAACAATTGCCCAGTGTGACAAGGACCTTACAGCCTACTATGCCATTGACATACTTCATAAGATGCCACCTCATCATGCGCTTTCCTTTGGGATAATTCTGTGCGTTCTCATGGCCTGTTTGAAACTTTGATCATTTAGAGTATGAGCAATTTTTCAACCAGATTAGAGATTTTGACTGAGGGGAGAATCTCACCTGAAGTGTTTTGAATGAGAGGAAGTTTTCATGACAGTAACGGTAACCGTTGTACGATCCGCGCTCTATCACTGCAGTCCACCCCTAGAGCAAAGAAAGAAAATCAACAAATGACCCCAAATTGTCTACTAAAATTTCAGATAGAAAGAAACAGAATGAAAAAAGCAATAAGAGCTCCCATTGGTTAATCTAAGGACACTTTCATGACTTTCTGCTTACCCTGGAATAGACCGTTCCGGGTTTGGCAACAAGCCCCGCCCACACACCTCAGTTCATGTACGTTTACCCTGCACGTGTGACCGAGTTTGACCGAGGTCACATGACCAAAAGGCGTGATTCAATTGGTCAACACGCACAGTTTGATTGACAGGCCGGAAAGGTCCATTCTGCCCTTACAATCACCATTCTCCGCTTACAGGGTTAGCACCAAATTTATGCCATAGCTTTTCACTAAGCAAAAGAATGCTTAGTTATGTAAAGTATGTAGGTGCACAGGCAAAAATTCCTTACTAAGCCGGGGATGATTCTGCCAAGGTTTTTTACTTCCGCTAAGCAGAGCCATGACATTGGGCCCTGATTATCCGTTTAAACAACAAGCTACGGAAGTAACAAAATACATTTGGCCATCGGGTTTGGCGCAACTCTTGATCAACCAAATGGACATGATGACCACTGCAGTGTATGTACAAATTCAGACATTCGGGAGTGTTGCCTTATTCAATAACATCAATAAGTATCAAATACTTTGGTTATTTTTTTTGGGGGGAAGAGTATGTTCATTCCTAGTCCTGGTTTTTTCCCCAGAAATCTAAAATAAAATTATGTATGTCATCATGTGTAATGCTCACTGACGTTTCTGATGTTTAAGTTTCTTATTAAAGTTGTTTTGTTTGGTAAAATTTTGCAATTTGGGCATATTCGATCATAAGAATTCAATAAATATGGTTTAAAAACTAGTTTTTCTCAGGGTGACTGGGTACCTTTATAATAACAATTTGGGAGGCTACTCATACTTACTCGCAAAGGCACCTATGGCAGCCGGCCACATCAATCCATAATTATGACCACTGAGCACAGCCAGAGAACGAAAGTGTCTGTTTTTTCCAGAGGGGGGAAAACCAGAGGGCCTGAAGAAAAACCCTCATGGCACAGGAGAGAACCAATGCACAACTCTACTCACATATGGCCCTTGCCGGGAATAGAACCAAGGCCACAGTGGTGAGAGGCGAGCGCTGTACGCACTATCTAGCCAACCATGCCACCCTTTAATTGAGCATGGTCAGCGGGTCTACTCCTACTACCTTCCAACTATTACAATTGTACAATTTACCCCATTGACTAGGTGCAGAAATACACATCTCTTTGCAAACCTGTGGCAATGCTGGTTAGAAACGGAAACTTAGCTGTACCTTGTAGGCTCTGAGCAGAGTAAGATGGTCGCTGTTACCGATTGCAAACTCCAACTTCTTCTTGTCTGCTTGATCACGCTTGTCAAACGGAGAAACCTAATCACACAGGTTTAATTGCAAAGTATACTTTTGGTGAACAAAATCGTTCTCTTTCACAAAAGTTACATATTTACCTCTTGATTGATAGATCCCTAAATAATTTTTTTTTTCAGTATAAAGTTTTTCAAAAATTGGTTACTTCACAGAAAACCCAGCGTTAACATTTCCAGATTGTAGTCTAATTTAGATTTTGGGTTAAAACACTTTACCATGTCAATAATGCCTGTTAATTAAGGCAAGGTTGTTCACGTGGATGGGAACAGGTTTGGGACGTTTAACCCTTAAACCGCTTAACCGCAAAAAATGGTGAAATCCATTTCTAAATTTTCTAAGCGTTTAAACAAAGCCAACAGTAAAAAAAAAAAGGGACCTTCCTTTCTGGGATCTCCCCGCTTTGTTTTGGCAACAATTAGTAACAGTGATAATAATATTTGTGAGCGACCATGGTGAGCATATTCCCACACAATAGCAAAGTGTTACTTTCTGTTTTCTTTCAAATGTTAACCCCAGACACTATCCAGGGAGAATGATTGACATCCTTTTTGTTGGTCGGAATGTGTCTTAAGTGTGTTGACATCTGCTCCTCCTTTACACCTTTACAGGTTGGCTTAAATTGGAGAGGCGGCATCGATAATTGCGATTACCATAGTTCCGATACTCATTTGGATTGGAATCGGTAGAAACAGTTAAACAGTTAAACAAAAGTTACAAGCACGACCCCCCTACTGGGAATGTAAGTATGAATCCCAGATGATAAAAGAGAATAAGGAAGCTACACCATGCCCGATATGTGGCAGCGGGAGCCCCCCCCCCCCCAAAAAAAAAAGTTCCATAACTCTAACACACTCTTCACCTCTTGTGCAGAAGCACCCCCCCTAAAATCTTCAAAAGAATTCCGGAGATTTCCAGAACACAATGAAGACACAACAGGAGGGGGGGGGGTACACCCTGCCACATATCGAGCACAAAATGAAGGTAGCACTTACAAATGGTGACTTGAAGCTGAGACTAGCAGCGATAGTAAGCACAGGATCCAGACAGCGGAAGATTGCACCAAACAGCATAAGTTTGCCGATGCGTACATCAACAGGTAGAGAGGCTAAGTGATAACCGAGCGGCGTTAAGGCCTGGGAACGCAAAAATGAAAAGTCGTTATCTACAATCAAGATCTAGCTGAAACAAGAGGTTTACTGTGCATAAAGTGAGACATTGTCTGGGTCAATGGATCTTCACCCAGGGGTATAAATGGGTACCTGCGAGGGTAGAGGTTGATATTGTGTTTGAAAAAGCCTTTGGAACGCCACGGCAGCCCGGGGCTGTATACTCCCCAGGAAGCTGAGAAAAATCACAGAAATGTTATTGGCCCAATGACCAGGGCATTAATGTAAAGCGCGTTGAGACATTATTTTGAAATGCGGTAGATAAGAACTAGTTGTAAACTAGTTGCTAAGTGTCTATGAATATTTTAAGAATGCTTTCGATTTTTTTTTTTTTTTTAAGTAAATAATGATGAGGATTGTGAAAACAGTGAGTTTTTCATGATGATCTCACCTGGCTAGCGTCCAACGCTCCAAGATTCTGTAACCTCAAGATAGAATCTTGTATGTTAGAAATGGGAGGAGGTTCCAGCAGGTTAGACAGCACATCCTGTTAACACATCAATACAAAATACCCCGACTGTTTATATCACCGTTTTCATCGGCTCAGAACTATAAGGTCATTAACTTCCGTAATCGACAAAAGGTCGTTAACATTTCCAAACTAAAAAACAGTAAATAAGATTTAAAAATCAAAAACTAATGTTTGTCTATCCAAAAAGTAGTTTAACTTGTTATTTTATACTACTTTTTGGATAGACAAACCATTAGTTTTTAATTTTTAAATCTTATTTACTGTTTTTTAGTTTGGAAATGTTAACAACCTTTTGTCGATTACGGAAGTTAATGACCTTATAGTTCTGAGCCGACGTTTTTATACTGGTCATATGAAATAAATGAAATGACCAGTCATATGAAATAAGACCAAGTGGCGTGCCATGGACTGTGACTCAAGTTCACTGGTGGCTAAGTCATCAGGGTGTGGGTTCGAATCCCTGTCATGACACTTGTGTCCTTGAGCAAGACACTAAACCATAGTTGCTTCTCTTCGCCCAGACGTAAATGGGTACATGTGAGGGCAGAGATGGTTCTTGTGATTGATTCAGCTTGGTGTGTGCTACTGTTACATACTCGGCAGCAAAGACTATATACTTCCAAGGGAGTTTAAAGATACAGGCTCGTCGGAAAAAAAATAGGCGTCGGGTATCTCTCGCAGTAAGAAAGGCGACTTGTTTCACGTTGTAGGTGTGTACATGAACCTGTACATGATCGTTAGTGCCACGAAAACGGCTGTTGGGTAATGGCGACGAGCCTGTGTCTCTAAGGAATGAAGTAAATGGCCCAGTAACCAGGGGTAGTAATGTTTGAGCACCATGAGCGTTATTGAGTGACGGATTTCAGTGCTATATAAGAAGCCACTATTATTATTAAATCTTCATTGTCAAAGCAAAGCTGATGGTGACTTTATTTTCGAGAAAAAATGAATAAAAATAGTAATAATCTTTTTTTCACAAGGTTATAAAAAGGGTCCCGATAATTAGAATTCTATTGGCTATATCAAATTCTTATAGTCACAGCAAACAGAACCAAAGTCTGCCTGAGCCATTAATGATTTGTTCAGTGAAAAATGTAGTTAATAAATAAACAACAGGGGGCTACTACAATAGTTTCCTTTGCAAGAGAATATTTTTATTTAGAATAAATATATTTTTTATAAAGTCACCTGCACTGATTGCCTTTTGAAGATCTCCAGAATTTTGATTCTCAGTAACAACTGCTCCAGTGGAATCCTCTGGATCTCTTTAAAAGTAAAAAGTCAAAAAACAAACAGATACGTCAGAATTGTTCCATGTTTTACCATTGAGTTGGAACTCCCTTGTTGTGAAACTGAATTACCAACATCTTAAGTTTTTTAATACATGTTCTATTCCTTAGTGTTTTAACATGATGGTTTGACACTTAGCCATTATTGCTTCATCCTTTGAATGGGAGTAAAGCCATGGGTCCTGTGTGTTGTGTAATACACATTACAAAAACCAGCACACTTATCATTAAGAGAAGGGGTTTGCCCTGGTGTTTTCTGGTATAGTTGGCTGCAGATTGCGCCGCATCACCACGTTCTATTCCTTGATGTTTTTTTTAACTGGGTAGCATGATCAGTAACAAACTGCTATCTCACAGGTCCCTATGCAACACATATTTTTTAACAACCATCTACAAAACCCTTCACGAAGCAAGGCAGCAGTTAGAGAAATTGTGTTTAAAATAACAAAGGTAAAAACCCACTAAAAGGCATCCCTAAGGCAATATATTACAAGAATCATGAGTAGGAATCACATAAATAATATTGATAATAATGACATGTGGACTCCAGTTTGAATCCCGTCCCAGACCCAAAGCCTCGCATGTGGATTGGGTTTTCTGTCCGAACCTGATTGCATGGATTTTCCCCCGGAAACCCGTTTCATACTTCACGCGAACGCGAAGGGGAAACAAATTTGACATCACTCTCCTACATTCGCAGAGAATTTCGCAAAAAGTTCAACGCATTTTAACTTGAGCAAACTGTGTATTGCGAATTTGTGCCGTCAAATTCGATTCGCCTTCGCCTTCGCCTTCTCATTCGCGTGAATTATTGACCGGGCTTGAGGGCTTTCCACCTACATCAAAAACTGAACGTTTCTTTGCCTTCTCTACAAACGCTATCTTAAGGCCTAAGGGTTACAGTGTTAGTTGCTTTTTGTGCTCCTCTGGTTTCCATTACCAACAAGGTTTAAATAAAATAAAATGCACTAAAAATTCACCGAACCAAAAGGTATCTTGAAAAGTGCTTTAGGGCTGTAATAGCTACCTGGGATGGGTTGTTCCCTCAAGTGTTGCTCATAGGTGTGTTTGGTGAAGAGATGAAAGCACACCCCTTCAGTGACACGCCCGGCCCTTCCCTTGCGCTGTAACGCATTGGCCCGTGACACCCAGGTTGTTTCCAGGCTCTCCATTCCCTTGGATGAATCATATCTAAAATAGCACAGGAAATTGTTTATGTAACAAACAACTCTTTACGGTTTGTGGAGTGTTGTGGCCGAGCGGTCAAGTGCACTGGACACAAGCTCTGGTTTTTCCTGATCAGCAGAGGGTGGGTTCGAGTCCTGGTCTTGACACTTGTGTCAAGACACTTAACCATTATTGCTTCATCCTTTGAATAGGAGTAAAGCCATGGGTCCAGTGTGTTGTGTAATGCACGCAAAAGAACTCAGTTCACTTATCATTAAGAGATTGGGTTTGCCCCGGTGTGTCTGGCATGGTTCATTCTGCTGCCAACCATGCCAGACACACCGGGGCAAACCCACATCGCCTCGTCAAATTATTACAAGGTGCTTTATAAAATCATGGGTCTTATTATTCAAGCAAAAGCTTCACAAACCTAATGTATAATGATTACGTTGGAATGCCCGTCGGGTTTGATAAAGCGTTATACAAGAATGGCGTATCATTCAGATTATATCGGATGAAAAAGAAGAGAAAACAAATTAATGAGACAAACCTTTTCTCCTTCATTTTGCCTACATCTATAACAAACACAACATCATCAATAGTAATGGAGGTCTCGGCGATGTTGGTAGCGATGACTACTTTAGTCACGCCCTCCTTTGGCTTGATGAAGGCGGAGTTTTGCTCCTCACTTGAAAGTGAAGAGTGGAGAGGTACCAGCTTGAACCTGGGGCAAAGGTCGTGTTAAAAAAAAAGATCAAATTAAATAGCTGAAAAAGACAAATGTAGCAGAAAATTGATGGCATTTGGTGATAAACAGAACAACACCTTTAAATATTTTAAAATGTTGCTCCCTTGGTATAAAATTGGCACTGACACCAGCTCTCATGAGAAACAGTTATGTTTCAAATGTCGTCATCTCCATACAATTGTGTTTGATTTGAATCTATTGTTAATACGAATGACAGAATTGTGAAAACATGCAAATCATAATCACAGGTCATTATGTTTCTTAGTTCACTATTTAATCAATATTCCCCCCATACACATGCACAGCTTCACTACACTTTAAAAGACTTTCTCTCAAAAAAGAGAGTAAAATTTGCACATGTTCGGGATATTATACAAAATTGAGTGGCTCAGAGTGCAATGTGAGGAATATTATCGCAAGGTAACATTTTGACTGTTCCATTTTACAAGGCAAAACCAAGTGAAATGGAACATTCCATCTTTCAACTCATGAAAATATTCTTACCATTGCACTCATAAACATTCATTATTTGTATATTATATAACTTTTTCTGTACTCCATGCGGGCGTGAGAAAGAATTTATCTTTGACAGTCAGCTTAAAGAAGTGCAATATGTGGAGGTACAACAGCGCAATATGCGGGGTTTGATAATATTACAATCTTTTGCACAGGTGCTCCTTTGCTTTAGTAGCTGCGCTCTACTGCTCATAAACATTGGGAATAAGGAGGAGCTGATACGGATGGAAGTAGTAGTGAATGTCACATGATGTAAGTTCCACCAATCAAATGACAAGGATCTGTAGGTGAGTTGTATGAAGTTCAACAGTTCAAATGAAAAAGAACACACAGCACTGATTTGAAGAGATTGTTAAGCAGAGCCTGTCTCTAGCCAAGTTTACCACACAAGAGGAATTCACCAGAAAGTTCTAGGGGGGCCTTACTTTTTCTTAGCCCTTGGTCCACATAGAGAGCTCTGCAGTTGCTCATAACAAGATAATATCTCTGCTAACCCTGGCAAGAAGATAAGAATGGCGCCGTCTTTAGGGTACTGTCGGAATAAAGAAAAACTCTCTTGTTCGGTTTTTTGAAAACAAGTTTAAAGAACCTGAAACCACACAAAAAGAAAAGTTTGTCAAATAGTAGATGGACAATTTTGCTATCTTTTTCAGGTACTTAAAAAAAAATTACAACCACTGGAAAAACTGCTGACGTGACAGATGCAAAAAGTGGTTCCCTTCATTGTGTTTCTTGTCATTTACTCTCTACATTCCTTGCAATGATATCATCGTGCGCATGAATGCCAAGTTATCTTTTGTGTAATTTGACCCAAACCAAAATGTCTGTGGATGGGAGCTGAGTCTTATGTACACGGAAGGGCTCTTTGACCACTAGATGTCCCTCGTCCTACCTCGTGATCACCGAATACGATCCACGATACAAGTTCTTCAATCAGGTCATTATTGATCTTGTCTGGATCCATTGTCCCTAGAGTCTTGATGGTAGTTTTACTGTAATCTATGGAAGATAAACAAAATCAAAACATCTGTTGGAATGACACAAATAAGCAGGTGAAAGGTAGAATACAGGACTGGCATTCATTAAAAACAAAATTATATTAGTATCAGTCTAAAAGCTTACTGATTATGAGGTTCATACTAGCACCAATCCTCCATAGAAATATGTCTGTCTGAAATACTGTCAAAGTCGAGAAAATAGAATTTGAAGACCTCGATTTTAATTTCAGTTGCAACAATCAAAATTAAGGACAATGTGTTTACAAGCTGAAAAGTGTCCACTATTTCTTCCTGACCCGGATGACGGATTGAGCCCAAATTTTCACAGGTTTGTTTTTTTCATATATACATTGAATCACACATAGTAAGAAATGTGCACTCTCAGCTTTACCAATACTATATTTTACCTTCGATGAAATTGCTGTTTGAGTACTGGATTTCTTATACCAGCCCTTTTTCAAAAACAATGTCCAAATGATTCTTTAAAACAATTCGTTACTTAACCGTCCTTCTCTCCAGAATGTTTTTCCAGTGAGTTGACTGACTGTTTGAAACCATTCAACTGCCGGCGTTGTGTATGGTGGCATAACTGCGAACAGAACTAATCATGTACTGTGTATTCATTCACAACATGGAATGAGAATGCAGACTGGACTAGTGCATCTATCATTCCAAACAAAGAATGGTCGGACAGTGATGGTTAATGAAAAATATTAGTGGACTACACAACAAACAAAGTGCAGCATTTTGGTTAGCAACTACCCCGAACAAACTGTTTTTGTGCACAGCTGTAGGAAAATGGCCCCCGAGTGAGGTGTACATAATTAAATGATTTAGGATTGGATGATATTGAATGGTCAGACAGTAGGAGGGTTAAACAGTCAACTGACCGTCTATATTTGCCATTGTGATTCTTGTTTTGCATACCTATTTGCATGGGTAATGGGAGACTTTTGGACAGTCCTTTTTTCGCATTTCTCACCAGTAGTACGCATGCTCAGAACTATGCACGCAATACTGAGCATGTGCGCACACACTCAGAACTGTCAAAAAGGACCTGCTGCCGCCAGGGTCTCAAAAGTCTCCCATTAGAATGAACGTCTGCGTCATACAGTATGGAGTTTCTTACCGCTGTATCTGAGAGCAAGCTGTGGAATGGTCAGATTCCAATCCTTGACATTCTCTTTAGGAGGGCTGATGTTCAACGAGGATAAGGCTTCTTCTATATCATCCTCGATCCCACCGTCGTGTTGAAATCCCCTCAACTGTTTGGAAGTACTCTCAGATTGTACAGCATTGCTGCGCTTGATTGGCCGGGCGTAAGTGGAATTCTCCTCAAGTACATAGCTGTTTGAAAGGTTTTGCATCAGTAAGTTTGTATAATTTTTTTTTGAATGAACAATTTTGTAAAACAAAGAGCAAGAACAAGATTTTTCGCAATTGCGTTGAAGAGACAATTCTCATACACAGCATTAATTGTACAACCAGCCAGAATGTTTTTTAAACTCAACTCTTTTTTCCTTACAAAGGCAATTGCTATATATTTTGTAAAACTTAATGGTTACCCTCTTACTTCTGGTACAAAAACAGCAAGTGAACAGAGATAATTCAGGTTTGCGACAGTGGTTTGTCCAAAAATGAGGAAAGCACAAGGCACAGCAAGACTTTGTACTGTGTTTTTCAATTTTCAATGGCACAGCTGAGAAACCAACAACGAGGGAATCGGCTCGAAAGCTGCATGTCTGATAATTATAGCCTTTTTGTAATGGCTCTGTGCCTGTGTACTATCTATGCAGTTAACCACAAAGTAAACGTTCATAAAAGAATACCGTGATATTCAATGATCGGCCATCAGGAGGCTTTATAACATGGTAACAAGCAATACATAAAAGACTGATCAACAATGTACTTACTTTGTCCACTCGACGGCATCCTCCAAAAAGTACTGTTCAACCGGGAAGGTTTTCCCTAGAAGCAGAGATGTTCAAAAACACACTTAGTATAGACCATAAGCTATTTTGAGATATGGTGGACACGATACTATGACACAATTAGATTTGGGTAAATTTGTCTGTATACACCCAAATCAAACAGTGCACTCCTGTAGTTTCCGCCGTATCTCACAAAGGCTAATAATAGTCTTTGGGCCCGGAAGAAGGAAATAACGAAAGTGTGACCGACAAAAAATTGACCTTTCCCATGAAATATGCTAATTGCATTCACGCATGCGTACAGACCCTGTTGGTTGGCAATCGCCATTGAAATGTGCACAAAGCAGACGCACAAAGCGCGTACGCGTCATGCGCCCATCAATCCCATGCAAAAGGGCGCACTGTTCCCAAAATTTTGCCAACCAAAATGTAAGTGCGCACGCGCGATGTCCAATTTACATATTTCATGGGAAAGGTCTATTGTAAGCAATTACTGTTCAATACTGTGTTTCAAGAAAACTGATTGTAAAGGTTCAGTTGTTTTGTTGCCATTTGTAAGTCATTGCAGGAAAGTTAAACTCCAAATAGGAATGGAAAACCATGTCTTGGGAGTAATTCCAGCAACAAGTATACAACAGTCATGCTATACTTTTACTACTACAACCATTTCTCTGGATCAATAGCTGTTAGAGGATGAAAACTTAAAAATTGGAATTAAAGGGCCCATCAAGTGGTATTTTTTCACCTTACATTTTTGGGGCTTAATATACATGTATGGTTTGATATTAATAAAAATAAAAGCCCTTACTTTTTATAAGTTTTTAATGAGTTATTAACTTTTAATATGTCGCTCAAAACTTGTATTATCCATTTTGATATCGCCCTTCGTGGTGTAGATTGAGGCACCCTATGACAATGCAAACGCAGTGATGATGTACATTCCTGACCATTCAGACTTTGGTATATTTCACTGTAACAAGACGCCTTTACGCCTATTGTCCCCATAACAAAAGCCAAAATAACAAGAGATTTGTCCGTAGAAACTGAAGCCCCTGAAGTTACACAGTTATGCAAATGTAGCACATCCACATATATCGATCTCCTCGCAACGACCGACAGCATTTGCCTCTTTCTACGTCACAATCTTCCCCTTTTAGGGGCGTAGGTGTCGCCCCAAATTTTCAGTTTTTCGTTTTTCCCCGATATAAACCTGCTATAAATTTTGAGCAAACTTGCATTTAGGAGCTAGGTTAGGAGCTAGGTTATTACGGGCATACCTTTTAGTTAAAACTGGGGAGAAAAAAAACTTCACGTGCCCTTTAAACTAGAAAACAACTAATACATTTCTCATTGGCAATATACATGTACATGTGTCACTCATAACGGAATAAGAATAACCAGAGAGGAGTAAAAAGTCACCTCATACCTGGGATGTGAATGACTGGGCACTCCTTGAAGTACGAGGAGAACAGTTCAGCGTTGAGTGTGGCACTCATCAGGACAATCTTCAGATCTCGCCTCTTGGGCAGAATGTCTCGGAGGACCATCATCAGAAAATCACTTCAGGTTAAAAAAAAGAGGCCACACCAAAGAATTGTTTGTTTAATGTTATAATGTAATATAGCAGTTAAACAATTTTGTAATAGCCACAGAGTGTTCAGTTGGCCATCTTTGCGGGCAATGGTAGTCATTTTTGTAATGCACAACTATGCATTCTGCGTAAATACTGGTGCGGTACACGGACATTCCATTAACTTCCTTGCACGATTGGTCAGTGAGCCACTTGGCTGCCTAGAAAAATTAGAACCCTTGATGCAGCCCAAAACCAAAACCCAAGCTGCCCGTAAAGATGATGTTCATTGACAACTACCTATACAATCTAGTGCTTTATTTTACTCTTGTAAATATGCTACACATGAAAGCTACACATATACAGCATAGGTGGTGCATGCATGAAGACCAATAGATGCTCCACGCTTTTTATGTAACTGACTTTGTGAGGTAAATTAAGATGTCAGAATTGTATTAAGTGGACAGGTTTGTGCGGAATACTTGAAAATTTCGTCAAGGGCAAATAGTGAATATATGTGATGTCAATTTCAATTGGAATTCACATTCATCCTGTATACCAACTGGCAAGTTAGATTTCGTTAGTTTTTCCTCTTGCCATTTTAGGCATTTTATTAGCAATCATGTTATGCAGCATTTATTAATATTTGACAAAAAAGTTGGCCACAAGTTAGATTTGAAAACAAGATATTTATTGCGATCATCTTTTCATTGTACGACCTCTCTTTCCCACCATCCTCCGAACCCGGTTTACTTTACCTCTCATCGCTTCTCTCGTGCACTTCATCAACAATGACATGACTGACTCCATCAAGGTTGAAATCTCCTTCCAACCTACGGAGAAGGATACCCGTTGTGCAAAAGAGAAGTCTGGTAGAGGAAGACTGGGTGGGTAAGACGTAAAAAAAAATGTTGTTTTAAATCATCATTACTTGCGCTGATTATTTGCCAGTACAAGTATTTTACAGTAAAATTATTTACTTTACTGATTTTAGCAGTCTTCATTGTGTTTGTTTGAATCTGTGTACAAAGAAAACTATTTTAAACATATTCACCAATTACACCAAACTACTTGTTTGGTGAGTTCTTTCTTTGAAAATTGATGTCGTGGATTTTTATTTTCGTTTTACTGCAAGAATAATCAACCAAGGTCGCATGACCAGATTTTCGCCGAAAATGTCTCTATAGATTTTTGTCTCTGAATTAACAAATTTTGACCGATGATGCCGTTTCAATATGAAAAACATACAAAAACTTTCACATTTGCCACCAATTTGAAATTCAAATCTAAATGTTTGAGTCAAATCGGCAAAAAATTGGGCCTAGCATTTTTAATGTCCTGAGATAAAATCAGATCTTTTACTTTTTTTTTTAGAGCATACCTCAGGAGGAATGAAGAACGTTCATCTGTACTGTCCTTCCCACATTTCTTATAGCCTTGTTTTATAATGACAGCTATGACATACTGCAATGACGTCGTTAACGTTAAATCACAGTGACATTATTCTGTACCTGCTTGTTCTCTAGTCTAATCTGGTACCCAACTACACCTCCAAGCCTTGTAGCTCTCTCATTAGCGACTCTCTCAGCCACTGCTGTGGCCGAGATACGTCTTGGCTGGGTGCAGATGATGTTACACAGAGATGAGCCACGGTTTGCCAGGGAAGCGTCAAGGATGAACTGAGGAACTTGGGTTGTCTTTCCGCAACTGGCAACAAAACGACAATACAATTCGCAGATTATTTCCCTTCAGTTCCAAAAAACACCTCTTTAGAATTCTTAAATATTCTTAGAATTGTAACTGTCGCAGGCATGTTCACAATTAAAAGATTTAGAAATTTATTTCACTTAAAGACACTTTGAAGACTCTTACCCGGTCATTCCACTCACAACCACAACTTGGTTTTTGTCAAGAGCTTCCAAGATGGTTTCCTTCTCCTTCCATGCAGGAAGCTTCTGTCTGTCTGCCAAGAAGTTCTTGTATGAATGGCCATGCTGTTTCCTCTTAAAGCTCTCTTTCAGGGTTCTATTTAACCTTTCAATTTCTCTCTTGTCTCTTTTTAGTGGCAGGTTCTTCTCAGTCCTAACTGGAAGCTGCTCGATTTCTTCATCCTCCTCTTCGTCCTCCTCCTCCTCCTCATCTTCATAGTCTCCACTCTCATTGCTATCATCAAAATCTTCCTTCTTCAAATTTGTTTTGGCTGAAATCATAGAACTTTTAGTTCTTGCGCCTTGAGGTACGCCTGCAGAAGCACTCTGAGGTCTTCCTCGTCCGGCCCCCTGCTTTGTTTCGAAGTTCTCCTTTTTCAAGGAAGGAGCAAGACCCAACGGCAAGGGCTTCTCTTCAAGGGCCTTAATCATCTGGTCAGCATCCTCCAGGATGGCAACCAGAGAAAATACAACAGGGGAGGCACTTTCAGCTACAGCCCTCGCTTCTTCAAACAGTAGTTTAGAGACATTGAGGCATTTGATAATTGGAAAGTCTGGACAGGCTGTTAGGAAGGCAACAAGGGGCGGCTCCATGGGATACAGGTTCCCCTCCGGGAACCTGATCTCCAGCTGGTAAACCTGTGCATTGGAGTTATCGCAGATCTCCTGGTATGTCTTTCCGGGTGTTACCTTATGTCGGAACTTGCACGACGAGCCAAAGCGACAATGACCCTGCTGGTAAAATCTGCAGATGTTGACATTTGAGAGGGATCGTTCAACCACCTGCTGTTTTCTGTCGTGCAGTTGCCTCGCCTTCTCCTGAAAGTAATCTGTGACATGAGGCAGGTCAAAGTTCATGACCCACACTTGGTTGGGTATCCTTTCGTCAAAGTCGTCTCTGTATATGGAGCTGAGAGCCAGAGCTTCCTCTTCCCTCTGGAGCAAGGCCTCCTTCATGAGTGCCTCACTGTCCTGCTCTCCTCGACTCTTAGTCCGTTTCTTTTTGGTCTTCTTGGTGGAAGTTTCAAAACAAGTTCGGAGAAGATGTTCCACTGCCTTGCCGACATCGCCGTCTGTCTCTTCCATGGCTACCTTGCAGTGGTCACGATGGAAGCCATATCTGACATACAGTCAAAATAATGAAAAATCACACAGAATTTAAAACTTTGCAAGGTGAAGATACAATCTAGAAAGCGAAGTCCAAAGTAGCAACTTAGGCACTCATTACAGTAAATTTGAAGCAACACAGTCTTAGGAGATCTCTCTGTAGTGCCACCACAAACCTCAATATTTCATTTGTCTTCCACTAAAAAAGGTAGCAACTATATACTCTAAAGGGGAAGAAAATGCATTCAAGTTGAATTCAAATTTGACATACACTGTATTGTAAAAACAAAAGGTAATTGGCGATCAAGCTGAAAGTGGCAACAAGAAAGAAAAAAACTAAAATTAAAAAGAGGAAGAAATTGGTGTTTTTTGCCCATACACAGATGTGTGTTAAGCACTGTATACTCTTCAGAGTCCCTTCCTGAGTCCTGTAAAAAAAACTCACAGGCATATTCCTCGGGTGGGATTTGAACACATGACCCCGCCAATCCAGAGATGTCTTACCAACTAGACTACCAAGATTGCCCGTTGGTTCGAATCCCACCTAAGGAACCCGTTGGTTCGAATCCCACCTAAGGAATATGCCTGTGTTTTTTTTTCAAAGGACTTGGGAAAGTACTAGTGCACAGTGCTTATAACACACATCGGCGTATGGGCAAAAAAACATGAATAGTATTCTTATCCCCGATGCAAAATTAACATCTTATCAGGAAGAATGCACATTCCATTCTGAATAACCAAGGCACCTGATACTCACTTAAGTAGTTTGAGAAGAGCGTATTTATTGACGAGCTTCTCTTGCATGTCATCATCCTCCTCATCCACTTGGAAGAAAGAAGCGCCCTCAACCATCATCGTTTTATCTTCAGTCCAGAAGCGGTTGTCGCTTTGATAATCCAACTCCTCATAGCCTTGCTCACTGTGTCAATCACGGCAGATTGAATCAGGTTTATTTTTAAACTCAAGTTGATAAAACTTAAAATATGAAGAAATTTGTTGAAACAATTTGGGGAAGTTTCAGGTAATTAACAAAAAGTTACAACCATTGGAAAAACTGCTGACGTGACTTTATTGTGTTTCTTAATGTGTTTCTTGTCTTGTGCTATATTCTTTTAAAATGTGTGGACAAAGCACTTTTCCTTCTTAAAGGGCACCTCCATGAGGGAAGTGTAAATTTGTAAATTTCTGCTAAAAATACCAAGGCAGGGGCACCTTGGCATTCGTCTTGATTGCCTCTGTGAAGTATCAGGCCTGCCCGAAGATGCTGAAGTCGGACAGGCCCTTAGACAGCATGTTATTAATACCTGAATTCAGTGGGCTCTGCCCCCTGCAGTTCTCTCAAGACGTCACGCACTAGCTCTTGATTCTCCGTGGTCATGTGAAGTTGCTGCATCTGAACTTTTCTGGCCTCACCCCTGCCACGCCCTCTCGACCCGCTGCCACCGCCCCGTCCTCGATACCCATCATTCCCAGGTCCTCCGGATGATCCTCGTCCTGATGATGAACCCTGTGAGGAGCTTTGTGGTTTTCCTGATGAAGCTTTCGAAGAGCCTCCACCTCTGAACAAAACAAAAATTATCTATCTTTATACAGATGTTCGGGGCAATCGGACTACCCATTTCACTCGCAAGGGCACAATTTCGTAGAGATGCTCAATCAGAAAACATTGCTTAATAAATTCAAGCTAAGCAAAAATAGGCAGGATCTGGTAAGCTTAATTGTTTTGAGCTTGGCTACTTTTTGTGCTTAAGCAACTCTATGAAATTGGGCCATGGTTTGCACCGAGACCAGATGCAAATGCAGACAGTTTCTAGCTCAACCATGAAATATGCTTGGGTAAAGCAAAACTCTCTGTTACTGTTTGCGACAATATTGAATTCCTCACATGGCTAAATTATCCATTCAGTGTCACTTTGCCGTCACGTTTTAGTTTCATCACCATTTGACACTCACTGAAGAACATAAATCTTCTAATATAACTCAGTCAGATACACTTGGTTTGCAGAAACACCATGTGAAAATATCTACTTTGACGTACAGATTGTTCTTGCAAGAAGCTGTCTTGCAACTTATCTACTGCTGCTAGACGATTGGGAATCAGAAGACTACCGAGTCCAAACAAGATCTTGTCCTGCTGCTGCAAAACGACTATATGCATTGCTACCTCACCATGCAATGCCTCAAAATGCATAATACAGTCATGAATCAAAATACCCCGAGGACGGTTAGGAATGGGGGGGGGTTGAGAAGGGGGATGGAAATTTATTGACATGCTCTTCTAAAAAAAACTACAGATCCTAAAACAAAACAAAATAATCTAACTCATATGGGTGTACCTGTTAGTGTTACTGCTACGTGAATGTTCCCTTGGCATAAAAACAACATCATCATCTAAGTAATCATATTTCCCCTTCCTCGCTCCCGTCTCGGATGCAAATCCTGCTGGCCTTTGACCTTTGCCTCCTCCTTGAGTTGAACCTTGACCTCTGCCACGACCTCCACCACCTCGCCCTCCTCTGGTTTTGTTTCCTCTTCCGCCTCCTTTGTTGGGACCTCCTTTCTTTCTGACGACGTTGCTCATCTTGACTTGCCACTTTGCATTTATGTCAGGTTTCTCATAGCTACAGCAGTTGATGTTATATCTAAGGGATTAATCAATAAATCATTTTTTTGTTATTGTCTTATAAAACAAATCAGTTTCAAACACACTGTTTGCTGTCAGCCACAAATTGCTTAAAGTAGCTTGGAGTTGGGGCACATTTTGTACAGGTTATAATTGCAGATGCTGTGAATGTGATGTCATTAGGAAAATGGGTCATGGTTAATTGCTTACTAGGCCTACTGTATTAGAGGAGAGAATCAAAACAAAAGTCAGTGCACTATAAAGTGCATTGACCCCTGTATTTGCTGCTCTTCCAATGATCTCATCTAAATCACCGTTAGAAATATGATTATTCTGCAATTTCATATTTAAGAACTTAGGCAAAATAATTTCAAATTGAATAAACCAGGAAAAACAACTTTTGAAGCGGAAAAAGTTACATTTCCTTCAGTTATTTCAAAAGAAAATCCTTTCTATATCTATACTGTATACTTTTAAAGTGTAGGCCTACCTGTAGCAGATGCTCCGCTATCATACAAATGTTCTGTCCTGTTACTTTACTAAACAAAGTTACTTGTACAAAACTAAAAAATGAACATTGCTTGGTTATGCTATCTGTACAGTACCAGCCCTTTGCCCCGCTAGTGTTGCATTATGATTGTGTAATTCCACATAGCTAAAAATAACACAGTTGAACACATGGTTGTGCTTTTTGGATTGATAATCCCTGAAAACAAACAAACAAACAAACAGCAGATACTGGTGCGAGCTTGGGGTCTGCAGAGGTTGCAGTATTGTTGTTTAGGCAGTGGAGTTATGATTATCACATCAAACACGGTTTTTATCTGCTTCACTGTATGACTCAGATTTGGTTCAACTGTTTCTGCAATGAGGGATTTGTATCCTTGAAATGATCGGTTTAAATCATTCCATACAGGGAAAGGTCGGCCAGGTGCTGTTGCAAATGTCAGTCAAGATACTTCCTCGTACAGCACAATGGTGATAAGCAGAGTTTAGGCACTGACTGTGTACTCGGTGCTTTCCGAGTCCTGCGGGGAACAAATCCACAGCAAACTTGGATGGGATTCGAACCCAAGACCCATGCATTCTCGAGCGGACCTTCACATTACACCATCAAGCTTGCTCAGTGACAAAACAAAAGGCTAATTGTTTGCAGTCCTGGGCATCGATGTAAGCCAACATGACAAGATTTGAACTGACCTCTACCTCTATACTGGCAGTTTGGAGTTGGACAATTACTCTAGCATAGTACGTAGTAGTAGTTGCATAGTTGCGATGATCCTAACCCTCCATCCTCCATCCTCTATCCTTCCGACAGTCGGTAGGATGGCAGGTTACGATCATCGCAACTAGTAGTTGCAATGATCATAACTCTCCTCCCCGATGGTCATTGAGCGAGGGGAGAAGGGTTACTTTCATCACAACTAAATATTTCTCTAGAAGTACTTATGTGCTTCTCAATCATCGTTGTAAGCATAAAGTTAAGCAAGTAACGGTTTTACTGTTTACTAGTTTTAATGTAATTCCGCCCCATTGGCATTAAATGGTACTATTAAATATATGCTCAAGAAAAATGAATCTCTGTCTCTGGATGAATTCTTAACTGCTTAAGCCCGGTTCATCATGTTCATAGTCATACTGCCACGAACTGAGAAAAAGGAGTACAGCGCGCCCATTATAAGAACTAGAGGGCATACAAACCATGCGACACGGCCCGACAAGGAGCATTTTTTTACCATTAAGAAAATGGCGCGGACCATTCATTTACACTGGTTACTCATCCGTTCACACAGCAGCCATTTTCTAAGTGGACATTCGTATGCTATTTGCCCATAGGGATTTACGCCCATGCATGGTGAGTCAGTGACAGTGGAGTTCCGTGCGTGGCATAGCGAGTACACCCTCTAGTTCTATTTTAGTATTAACTCTATGCGCGCACCCCATAACAGTCTAACTCGACATAGGCCTACAATAAATTTAATATTGGTTACACTTGAGCACAATAATACTTACTTAAATAACTAACTAGTTCTTCCAGTTGCTTAGACCATTACCATTATCCCATCATGCAGATGTAACTACATCACAGGCCCTCAAGAGGTCGTGCACGTAGCGGATATTGTTGTTGTGTAATGCACAGCCCCAAAATATTGTACATTCGCTCGTCCCCCCATGTGTAGTTGTTACAGGATCTTATCCCCTGCCTCTCTCTCGCTTGGGTTTGCAAAGTTGCGCCCTCTATTGTTCCTGTTTAATGCAATTAAAGATGGCCGCTCCAGAAAGAGGTAACATTTATTTTCTCCCGAAAATCGAACTCTACAGAGGAGCCAGTGATGTATTTATTGTCTTATTATTCTTCAAGTCCGCCGATCACTTTTATTAGTTATTGCTTAACATCTTTGATACTCAACATGGGGCAGCTTTAACGGTGCACAGACCTGATTGCTTCATTCTTGAAAAATGAAAGGGCTAGGGCTGAAGGACAATGCAAGGGCAAGGGGACGGACCAACAACTTAAATTTTCTTTTGGAACATTTCAGGGGCACCAAGGCAATTACCAGAGGGCAATGGAGACAGTTGCCTCTGTTGCCCCTGTGAAGTATCAGGCCTGTGATGGATTAAAGGGTCTATCATAATCCTCCATCCTCCCTACGGTTTCAGACTGAGGGTTACTCAAACTACTAAATTAATTAGGTACCGGTACACACTTGGCAATATTTTTGACAGCATGCGCACGCACTCTGGGAGTTGGTCTTGCACCACGTCCCCGAGATGCAAAATAGTATCAATCCCCTCAGTCGACCGAAGAGTACAGGCACCCCGTTCGAATCCACTGTGATAAAACCGCAATGTTCTTTTTCATCTTCTTTGCACTTTTACTGTAATTTTCGTTCATGTTTAAATTAGACTTCAGATTATAACTGGCAATAATTGTGAATGACCACTCTTGTGATAATGACGATGCAGTTGTGTACATTTAAAATGTTGCAAAAATAGTTGAACAACTTGCCAAATGTGTACCTGTGGTTCTTTGTAACCCTCGGGTCTATGAGAGACCATCGGGAGGATTGAGATTGAGGGTTACGATTATGTTAAATCAGTACAGAGATGGTTAAATTTGTTCATTTGTGGCTCCTTATTTTTTTGCACAGATAATCCCCTGTTTATGTCATGGTACAATAGTGCCTGGATTCCACATCTGAATCGAGCCAATATTATGGACTACTTTGCGGATCGGAGCAACCCGTTTTATGACCGCACCTGCAACAATGAGATTATTAAGATGCAAAGAGTCAACCCAGAACAACTCAAGTAAGACATAAATCAACTCTACTTTGTCGTAGGCTACTTCATCTGTTGTACTTGTATTTTGGAAAAGTCACAATATCCAGGTTTAAAAATATGCACTGGACAGTTGATCTAAGCATTTGGTCAGTAAACTGGTCTTTTGTTTTCAATCGAATAACAATGTCTCATTCTGGAATATCTTCAACAACAAAAAATTGTTCAATTATTTTTTAGTCTGATAAATATCGTCCAATTCTGTTTGAGTATCGAAGTATACTTACTCATTGAAGACAAATGGCTACAAATCTTTTCTCAGTACTTGTGCAAACAAAAACAGTTTATTGTGAATGTTAAACTGTGTGTAGATGTTTTTTTCCATTGATTCTGGTCTTGTAAAACAAATTCTGGTCCAGTAAAAAGTTTGAGCTACAAGTCCTTTGATCTTGTGGATTTTTCTCCCCAAATTCGAGCCCTGTTATCTACAGTTTGGGAAATATTTATGACTGAAGTGTGATCTTTTAGGAAACTTTTCAGAAACTGTCATATGAAATCAATGATAACAAAACCTTTACTGCATTGTGTTTTCTTTCCCCAAATATGTGACCACCTATTTCATTGGTATGTTTTTTAAAGGCAACCTTCAAGATATGCTTCTTGACAACTAGGCAGTTTGAATAAATGAATGTACTCGTCCGAAAACCAACACTGCAACTTTTCCCCTTTATCTGTAGGACGATGACCGGTCTTGAGTACGAGCTGCTTCATGTGCAAGAGCCGATCCTCTACGTCATAAGGAAACAACATCGCCACACACTCGAGCACACCACACCCCTTGCCAACTTCTACATCATTGCAGGCACCGTCTACCAAGCTCCAGACCTGTGCTCCGTGCTCAATTCTAGAATGGTAAGGAACATGGAGTAGGGCTAGGGACAGGGTGGTAATTGGTATAGGGATTGGTATGGGTAGGGGAGAGGGGCTGATGTGGTCTTGCACGGAGGTAAGTATGTTTCTTTGAAAATGAGTTTGGGTATTTTCCAGATCCATAGTTTTTTGTCTTCTTCATTTTTGGGTCGTCTTACTTTGTTATTGTATTAACTTCAATTTTGTATGAGAGACCATTGTTCAGTTTTACTGCGAGTGTCTTTCTAATTGCCTAATAATGAATGAAATTAACCCTTAATAATAACAGTTCTATTCTGTGGTATACCTCAACCAAATTTCTGAATTCAGTTGTTTTTTTTCCCACAATATCTGAGTGATATTTATGAACTATGTATCAGGGCCCAATTTCATGGCTCTGCTTACCGTACGTGAAAAATCAGCGCTTACGTAAGCAGAAAATTCTGCGCTCACTTAAGCGTATTTCACGGGTTAGCAAGAAATTTTTGCTTGTGCCAAGCGTAGTTCACGTAACTAAGAATTCCTCGCTTACACAGCTGGTGCAGAATTTCGGTGTTAACCTCATAAGTGGCAAATGGTCTTCGCAAGCGCAGAATGACGCAGTAAGCAGAGCCATGAAATCGGGCCCAGATGTGTTCAGCTTCACTGTCAATTTAAAACTGTTTCACATACGACAGGGGGGAAATGTTAATTGAGAAATAAACCTCTATTACCCTAGCCCAATTTTCAGACTGTGATCTGGCAGGGCCGATTAAATCAGCCCTTTTTATACTGCTTAAACTGCGTTTGTATCGTGTGACCTTAAAATGACCTATGTGAAAGTTCAAGTTACAACCAAAGTAATGTTTGGGAAACCAACTTTGACCTTGTGTACATTCGTTGACTGCAGTCATATTTTCTGGGATTTTGATTTGCAATTTCTAAAAAAAAAAAGGGAATTTACAGCTTGAAATGCATTGCATTACAGGTTTTAATTATAGGGCACTGCTATGGTTAAACATTTTAAAATCTTGAAAGCCGCATTTACACTCGCATGCGTACCACATCTGTTGCCCACTTTGATTTGTCATGTAGTGGTAACATTTGAGACGTCTAATGATTAAATCACGGCAGTCTTCGACTCTTTGAAAATTAATTGAATTGGAAAAATCTTTCCTTAAATTTTAAAGTTACTTCTCAATGCTAAATTGGTATGTTCTCCTTCTGTGAATGATCATTCAGTTGACAGCCGTTCACCACATTGAGTCGGCGTTTGAAGAAGCTCAATCATTCTCTCGTTATAACCCCAGCAAGGGATACTGGTGGGAGTTTAACGATAAGGACCAGGAACAATCTGGTAAGTGTCTGCGCGCTTGATTCATACCTTCTGGCTTGGTTTGGGGCTTCATTTTGAGCAAAAACTCCTGCATTGAAAGGCCCAAGTACTTGATGGTCTTGAGTGGGGATTCGAACCCAAGAGATGAAAGTCAGGTTCAACTCATGTATTATTACAAAGAAATTGGGTTCACAGTCTTGCCAAACAAAGAACAGAGATGCTTACTGGTTTCTTGCAAAATTTTGCTCAGTAAATGACTTAGTTAGTAATAATTTTTGCTTCGGCAACTGTATAAAACTGGGAGCCAAAGTCCCTGGTTACAAGTTTTTAGACACTGGAGTGTGCATTTGCTTACAGTGTCTGATCTACCGTATGTGAAGTGTCTTTTTCAGAAGGCATCTCCTCCACACAAGTTTATTGTCAAACAATACACCTGTTTTTCAACCCTAAAAAGAACCCCGTAGAATTGCTCTGAGAGTTGATTTCCTTCCCGCTTTCTCAGATGATAAACAGAGGAAGAAGAAGAAGGTGGATGATGCTCCCAGCTCAATGTTCCAGAGGCAGAGGGTGGATGATCTTCTGCTGGAGCTGGCTCGGAAATTCCCTCCAAAAGTCATCCAGGTTGCGTTTTCTTTCCTGTTTTCATTTGCCACTAGAACTGTGCAGTTTCAAACATTTGTAGCTCTGTTAACCACACTTAAAGGACATTCACAAAAAGTACAAACAATAACAATAACAACAACAACTAGTTCTTAAATAGCGCATTTCACAATAACGTCTTTACATTAGTGCCCTGGTCATTGTACCAATAGCATTCCTGTAATCTTTCTCAGCTCCCTGGGGAGTATACAGCCCCGAACTGCCGTGGCACTCCAGAGGCTTTTTCAAACACAATATCAACCTCTACTCTTGCAGGTTCCCATTTATACCCCTGGGTGAAAAGTAATCTATTTAGTTCAATTTGCTGAATTAGGAATTTACTGATATCATGAATTTCACATCTTAATGACTGTCATTTATAATTTATTCGCTGCCTGTAAAGGGTGTGCGCATCATTGGTAAGATTGAAGAAAAAAAAGTTCACGGACTTGCACCTAACTTTACATGATATAAAGATGGTCACGGTGGAAAACTTCCCGTGAATTAGTTTTGCTTGATATGCTTTCGATTTTGAGAAATGGGTAAAACAACTAGTTATGATCTTGCGAGTCTGACACCCGATGTTTGAAAACAATGAAAACACATGATGGGTTTTTTCACTATTGTCCTGTGACTCTGAAAGCTTCAACTTTCACAGGTTTGTTATTTCATGTATATGTTGGGTCACATCAAAGTGCGGATAATGGTCTTTGACGATTACCAATGTTGGCCAAGTGCCTTAAAGGGGAAAATCTCTTACCACAGGAGAACAAAAAGATACAAAATTATTTAATTGTGAAGAGACTTGATCTAAAGATGCAGGCTCGTTGGGAAAAAAAAGTCGTCGCTGTGAGAAAGGCGACTTGTTTCATGTTGTACACGAACATGTACATGATCTTCCGTGACACGAAAATGGCCGTCAGGATATATGGTGAGGAGCCTGCGTCTTTAAGTGAACTTATGAGGCCAGTTGATGTATGGTAATTTAAAATGGAAAGTGTTTAGTTGTAATCTTGTGATCTACTTGAAGTGACCAATAAGAATCTATCATTTCCAACAGACCAAACCTGGTGAGAAGCCTGTACCAGTGGATACAGAGCAGAGCGTCAACACTGTCCTCATCAAGGAAGAACCTAAAGATGAACCAGGACAGCAACAGCAACAGCAACAGCAACAGCTGCAGCAAGTCAACAACAACGCTGGCCAAGCTGCAGGTGCTATTGCTGCCCCAAATCCTGGCGCCTTTTTCTCTGGTGGTATGAAAGTACCCGCAGTCAAGAAGAGGAAGTTGGGAAAATGAGAACAGTACGACGGAAGATGATGTCTTTGAGGAAAAGTGACCGTCGGCCCATATTCAAGAGTTGGTCCTGTTAAACGAACTAAAAGCAGCCAACCATGTCAGCTGGTTGTTCTTCACAATGAGTAATCGCTCTTTAAAGATACAATGCATGTGCCTCACAAGAGGGTTTTTAGGTGGAGATGCTCCTGTGCATGGATTGCCATGTGGTGCCATGTCAGTCGAAGGGAACTGGTGACACAATCATGGTTTGATTTGGACCTGTGGTCCGTGAAAAACTCGAAAAGAAGAGAGCCACTGGTCAGCTGTTACACAGTAGAGATCAGAAGCCTTGAGATAACGCTAAATGGAAAGAATAGGAAGAGGCCTTTTGTACTTTGTAAAAAAGATAAAGAGCTTTAGCCTGTCTTTCTTCCCATTCAAAGCAATATCACCAAAATGAGGCTGGAAGGGAAAATAGTCTGGCTCCCCACTGGCATTGTGATGGCTGTCACATAAACCATCTTGATGTTGGTTAGGATGTGTGATTTACTGGAGCATTTGTTCACTTGTCCTTGCTGCATGATTAAGCACGGTTCATACTTCTTCAGGAGTTGTGAAAGCTAAGTGAATTGTATTGCGTAAAAAATTGAAGGCGGTACACACTGACCGTTTGTGTTATGAAGTCACTTCACTCTCACTTTGATGAAGTATGAACCGGGATTTCAGCTGTTAGTCCCCATTTTCATTGAAAGCTTGCCTTTAAAAACAAAGTAAAAATAGTCCAGTGGAAACGTATTAAATTGATTACTCACGATTTAATTTGGTCATTAGGAAAAATAAGTTCGTCACCTTTTCTTCCATACATAATTGAGGTATCTGTTATGTTGACAATTTTTGAAAACCAAATTTTTACCTTTTCGAAATAAGCAATAAACACCAAGTTGTTTCATATGAATTTATACACACAATAATATAGAATATGAAAGATACTCATATATCAAAATAATTTCATTAAAGGTTAAAAAATTTAAAGCATTTAAAGTTCATCCCATAACATGAACATTAATGAAACTAATAAGGCACACAATTTGGTCTCATCAGTTTTATAATGGATCTAGGAATGTAAAATAAAGTTCGGTAACAAGCTGTGTAAAACTTGAGGTTAAATATACTTGTATGGTTAATGCTACTTTTATTGTACTGTACGCCTGTTGCGTGTCGTGGTTCGAGTCCCGGTCTTGACACTTTTTTTGTGTTCTTTTAAAGCAAGACACTTAACCATTAATGCCGTGTCCTTCGGATGGGAGGTAAAGCTGTTGGTCCCATGTGTTGTGTAATGCACGTAAAAGAACCCAGTGACACCTATCGTTAAGAGAAGGGGTTTGCCGCGGTGTTTCAGGCAATGTTGGCAGCAGATTTCCCCACAGCACCTTATAAACCATTACAAGGTGCTATACACATGGGTCGCACAATTAAAAACATAGCTCTGCTTATCCTGTTGTGAAACAAATTATGAGTGCTTTGATAAAGCACCATATAAGAACCCAGTATTATTATTATTATCATCATGAGGCTGTGGACCATACTAATGGCTTTATGTAACATCCCAATGTTGGTTGCTGTAAGAAGTCCTTCAGTACTGTTTATGTAATAGTTTTTTTTCAGTCAATACTACTGTCAATTGACTGTCAATTCTTAAATGAACCATAATTTATAATTCCACGTTAAATGTCCAGCTATCGGGCAATAATACTTCTTGGAGTGTTTGGTATTTATAGCGGTAACTACCCTTGCTATCTTTCTGCCAAATAAGTGCTTAACAACTTTGGTAATCTGAGTACAATAATTGAAAAATAGTTACTGAAAAATGGAATGTTATTCACTAAAATGCATCCTATCCAAAATCAAACAAATTCCCCCAGTTGACAGCATAGAACAAGAACCTTCAGAACCTGATATGATAGTAAGCATGGTTGGTATTGAAATGCATGATTGGATTCAATCAAACTTGGGGGAAAGAACTGTGGAAAATTTCATGGGGAGAGATGATTTTTTGTTTTAAAATCTGACGGGGACACTACTGGTTTGTGTCTGCTGAAGTTGAACTGCTGTTGACAAGTCCGTAAAAAATCGAACTTGGGTCTTCGAGGAGCTGTTGAGGGGGAGCCAGCTCGGCAACTTGGCCGCCGTTCATGACCAACACCCTGTCACTGTCCAAGATAGTATTGATACGATGTGCAATGGTCAACACCGTGCTGTTGACAAATTCTTGGCGAATGGTCCGTTGAAGCAGCTGATCCGTCTCCATGTCAACACTAGCAGTTGCCTCATCGATGCACAAAACCTATATTTAGAAAGAAAACGGATTGAAATGGATGTTGATTTTCAAGCATGTGACAATGAGCTCAGTTATCAAATAACTATTGAATTTTATTGATTGACCGACTACAGTAGAAAATTAAGAGAAAAACTAACTACAGTAGAAAATTGAGAGAATAACTAACCTACAGAAGAAAACTTTACAGAAGAACTACCTACAGCAGAAAATTTACAGAACTAACTGAAGTAGAAAATTAAGAGAAAAATTTACAGGCAATTTGTTTACGTTTTAGAGGTCAGAACTAAAACAGACCTGGGCCCAATTTCATAGCGCTGCTCACCAAAGAATTCTGCCTTCATGGTGCCCTGTAAATCGTGGTAAGCTGTAAGCTCAGAATTCTGCAGTAAGCAGAGCCATGAAATTGGGCCCTGCATCGACTTCATTCCTTCGCAATATTTAGAGACAAAACCATGATGAAACAATAGACCGATCCATTAAGCCCCGCCCCCTAAACATATTGACCAATCACAGCATTGGCTACATCATCATGTATCGACTTCATTCCTTCGCATTATTTAGAGACAAAACCATGATGAAACAATAGACCGATCCATTAAGCCCTGCCCCCTAAACATATTGACCAATCACAGCATTGGCTACATCATCACTGTACACGTGGGCGGCACAATGTGCGTCTCTATGCCACACTGCACAACATATGAACACGCACACTATAAGTACGTGCAGGCATGTTTACATTTTCCGACTTTCGGTGGCGTACACAAGGAGGCTGTGATCGGTCAACATGCACATTTTCTAACAGGATTTTATCGTGTCGGACTTTTGTCTGACTTTCGATGGCGTACCTAAGGCTGTGATCGGTCAACACACACATTTTCTAACAGGATTTTATCGTGTCGGACTTTTGTCTGACTTTCGATGGCGTACCCGAGGCTGTGATCGGTCAACACGTAATGGGGCGGGGCTTAATGGATAGGTCTATTGAGAAGTACACCTCAATACGTGTGGGGTGCACAAGTCATGCCAATGAACTACCTACTTTTGAACTTTAAAAGAGAGCACCCTAGTCTTGTGACATATTATACAAATGGTCTATCAACCCCAGGTACCCACAAAAATTGAAGCGCCATTATTAACTGTACATGTAAATACACAGGTCAAGGTATGTAATGTAGTCTTCAAGTTCTATCACAAACCACAATCTAGTCTTGGTGCAAGTCTTGTAGTGAAACCGTGCACTCGACACAACATACATGGCACGATAATTTCACCGATAGAGGGCGTCGAGTGACAAGGAACAACGTCTTGCACCAAGACTAACCACAATCCGGCACAAATTCACAAGTTGCATGATTTTCTGCTATTCACCCAGATGTGTAACTGGGGACAAGTGAGTGCTGATATGGCAACCGTGTTAGTTTTAATATCCCAACATGAATTGAATGCTTCCAAAGAAATTGAGTAAGTTTAAAAAGATAACAAGGGATAGTAAAAACGGTATAAGGATGTTCCTTTCGGCAACAAGAAACATCCAGTTTTTAATATTATTATTATTTATTCGGCAATTTCACATAAAAGTACAAGAAAATATACAAAAGAATAAACATTTTCAAAACATTACTTAATTACTTTGGTTACCTTAGCTCCAGAAAGCATTGCTCTCGCTAAGCAGATTAGCTGCCTCTGGCCAGCAGAGAAGCGTCGGCCCTTCTCACCGGCCTCTGCCTCCAGCCCTCCAAGAGCTTCCACTGCCGATTTCAGATGACATTTCTTTAAGACCGACCACAGCTGACCCTCTGTGAACTGACCAGTAGGGTCCAAGTTTTCTCTGACGGATCCAAAAAACAGGAAGGGATCTTGTGGGATGATTGCAAGCTTCGACCTGGTGGAGAACAGGTGACAGAGAACAGGGTTAGGCTGGTTCTCGGATCATGAAGCCAAAAAAGTATTCATTTTCTATAATAATAATAATAATAATAATATTTATTTCTTATATAGCGCATTACATCAATAAATAATCTCAATGCACTTTACATAAAAAAATTTTATAAAACGACAGTGGATTAAAATTACAATAGATTAAAAATAAATGAATCTATGAACTATCTTCTAAGGGATTGCAGGTTATATTCATATAACTAACTGCAACTTATGTAAATTTTACTTCAAGATGTATGTGGAGATTTGAGCGTAGTAGTCTAAAAGTGGTGGTTCTCATCTGAGAAGAACCAGAGGTGAGGTAAGTTGTGAGGTTGGAGACGATGTACTCTGCTTGTTTTTAGTATGGTAAAAAAAGAACAGTTTTACCATTGGACATGTTTGTACAGCACTGTGAAAACACAGATATAAGTCCTGTGAAAAAAATCCACAGGAATATTATTGGGGTTGGATTCGAACCCACGACCTTTGCCATTCAAGAGCAGATGTCTTATCACCGAGCTTGCCCTGTAGCTAGAGGCAGTTTGAATCCTAGATTTTAGCAGTGCAACGATTTTAATAGATGTCAAATTTGCATCGGGGTCAAAGAATATTATTTTGTTTTACCCATACACCTGATGTGTATTAAACTCAGTACTTTCCCCGAGTCCTGTTTTTTGTGTGTGTGTGTGTTGTTGTTTTTTTCAAAGGGCTCGAGCATACAGTGCTTAACACACATCGGTTTGTGAGTAAAAAAAAAAAAGAACTCTTTATCCTCGATCCAAATTCAACATCAGGTAAAACTGACGTTATTACTGTATTGCATGGTGTACATGGCGACAATGGATCTTGAAGCGTAAACCTTTGGTTTACCTTAGTTCTTCTAAAGACAAGTGAGCAGTGTCGACCCCATCAATAGTCACGCGGCCGGTTTGAATCTCCACCATCCTGAACAGAACGAGTAACAATGACGACTTCCCTGAGCCTGTCCTTCCCACAATGCCAAGCTTCTCTGCAGGGCGCAGTTCAAGGGTCACCCCAGACAGTGCATTAGGGAGATTAGCACGGTACGCAAAGGAGACGTTGTGAAAGGATACTTGTCCGTTATGGGGCCATGATGACGGCGCCTAAAGATAATCAGAAGATAATGAGAGAAACTCTTTTCATCTAAAAAAAAAAATCATATTTATATATCGAGTCCTCCATCACACCATAGATACATTTTTTTGTAAGGTTACTGTATCTAATCATGATAAGAAACACAATTTTTACCATTCACAGTTGGGGACCATGTTTTTTCTTATTTCTCTTTCAACCACGATACACCTGCAGTTTGCATTTGGATGGATGGAGAGAAAGATGGACACAGAACTTTTCAGTTCTAAGTTGACTTTTCTTTCAGGATCATGTATTTAGATCGATTCAACATTTGTTTGTGTTTTAGGTTTTGTAGTACGGCAGGTAGGTGATGGGATTGTGCCTTCAGTGATACAAGCATAGAATTTAGCACACAGAGCATGTAATGAGAAAGATATTTGGCTACTGGGCCATCGCAGATTTGTCTCTTGAAAAACTATGGGTAGAATAACAAGCAATGGCAGCCATTTTGACAATTTGGAAAGTTGCTTGTTGTTCTACCAATATTTTTCAAAAGACAAATCTGCGATGGCCCTATTGCCAAATAGCTTTCTTATGACATGCTCTGACTGTGTGGCAAACTCCACGCTTATATCATCAAAGGCACAATTGTCTCCAATATTTCCCCCACTATTGTTTGCATTTTACCTTACGAATTCCTTCTTGTTTCTCCCATGGCACATCCACGGTATACTGCCGAGCCCTCTCCATACTGACCATGTTCTTCTCGGTATCCGTGAAGGTGGTTACCAAAGACTGAAGTAATGCACTGATTGACAGAGTATAGGAGATGGCAAGCCCAACCAGTCCTGCAAAGAATCATTGACAATGTTTTTTTGTTTGTTTGTTTTTTTATTTTATGCAATTCGCCCATCACAAGGTCCAAAAGCCATTCGAAGCGTGTGCAACCTTTTGAAGGGATAGAAAGCTGCCCTAATGCGCAGAAACAAAACATGACGAGATATAAGTGCAAGTCTCTTCACAGCACAGCTAAGAACAGGGGGGGGGGGCGGTAAATAAATCCGTTGCGAGACAAACATAACGGCTTCTTCCCCCATTTGAAGCAATTGTAGTTCAGTGTCTTGCTCAAGGACACAAGTGTCATGACCGATATTCGAACCCACATCCTGATGACTAAGCCACCAGAACTTGGCCTGGTCCACTAACCGCACAGCCATGGTAGGTCATTGCCTCACTTGCGTGGGCATCTACTTGCGTGCGCATCTGCTGCACGCCCAAAGTTTTTCGCTACTCCCGGCTCCAAAGCTGGCATACGATTGTGTGTAATTTTTTACCAAAAATCACCCATTTCATCGTTCAAAAGCATTTCTTATGGTAGAAACTTTTAATTCCGAGAAGTCTTTAGTCTCTGAAGAATGTATGTAAATACCAAGTCCGATTATCAAACTTTTCTTGCGTAAATCATCAAAGAAAAATTAGCTCAATGCAACTCCTATGAGCTTCTGGTAATTAGTGGAGCCAGTTTGTGTGAAGTTGGCGTGGCCTACCTACAGTTAAACACTTATACCGCGCATATATCTGTCAAAGGATACCCAATATGGTTGGCTCAGTGGTTTCTTTCCCTGCCTTTCACCTCTGTGGACCCCGGTTCAAATCCCACCTCAGACCTGGAGCCTTGCATGTGGATTGGGTTTTAAGTCCCTACCTAGTGGCATGGGTGTTCTCCATTTGGGTTCTTCCTCCCACATCTAAAACAGAACATGTCTTCTTGTTTCCTATTCTTCGCCCTGTTATTAGCACTTGCGCTGTTGGATGTGTAATAAAATAAATAAATAGAGATGGGTTTTGAATTATCTAGGGAGGACTTTGACTGATTTGAGACGGCTCTCAGAAAGAAACATCTTGGGACGACATCAAATCTTTACCTGGGTTAACGCCTTCGAAGCGGTGTTCTATAACTGCTATGATGGCCACCATGGTGATGATTGCTACACCCAACATCTGAAGGCAAAATGACAACCAGCAAGTCACTGCAAAACTGCAGAATCGAGCTCTCTGATTGGTCTCCAGTTTGCTGGCATTCTCAAGTCGGAATCTGCCACGACAAAATGATACCTTGAATTCATTCACTACCACTGATTGGGGTGATCTTTTTTCTCGTCACTTCTTCAAAAAGAAAATGTTTTTAAATCCAACAAGTCTTGTTTGTTAGTCTTTATGGTAATATCATGTAATAATCTTCTTTTGGGAAAAGGTAGCAGCTCTAAGATTACCCGATTTATTTCACCAGTTTGTCTCATGTACTCTAGCCGTCGTCAAGAGATTAAAGGAGAGACGAGCGGAGTAACCAATCACCTCAAATTACCCCACCCTCCCCCTTTCCTCTGAGGTTTACAAGAAACAGTTTCTTTCCATAACCCAAAAAGCACAGGTATTAGGTCCAAAAAATCTGGGGGAAAAAACCATAAGGAGGGCTTCTAGGTACAAAAACAGCTTAGGCCCAATTTCACGGCTCCACTCGCGTAACTTAAAAAATCTGCGCTTACCGTAGCAGACAGATCTTAGTGCTTAACGCAAGTGTATTCCACAGGTCGGCAAGGACATTTTTCCTGTGCATGTGAGCACGTCATGTTACTACACTTACACAGCTAGTGCAGAAATTCAGCCCATCAGACTGTACTTAGTAGAAAATGGTGACCGTAAGCGCAGAATTCCACGGTAAGCTAAACCATGAAATGGGTCCTGGGGTTGATTTCACAAAACTAATCCTAACTTAAGACTAGTCCTAACTTATGACAAGTCCTATAAGTTAGGACTAGTTACTCATCCTAACTCGAGATAAGACTAGTCCTAGCACTTTGTGAAATCCACCGCTGGGCCCAGATTCATAGAGCTGCTTAAGCTGGAAATATTGCTTAACAATTTTTTGCTAAGCAAAAATAAGCAGGATACCAGTCACAAATGTGACTCAGTATTTTGGCAGGTAACCTTATTCTGGTAAGCATAATTATTTTGTGCTCAGCTACTTTTTGTGCTTAGGCAGCTCCAAATTGGGGCCAGGCTCAAATAAATATTCTTAATACCTATTGGCAGTGCGCAACGCTCTGATGGTTGATAACCCAGTCAGTGTCTCTGAGAAGTGGGCGTAGATTGGAGACATGGTAACACTCTCGATCCTCCTCAACTCACGGGACGTCTTTCTGTAATAGTTCTATTAACATAAAAAACACAATACCTTCAGCTGATCCATCTGTTGAGTCAAAGCAACAAGGTCAAACATGTGATACAACTGTTATTAGAAATGAAGGTTTTTGCTAACTGCAGAAATGTTCAAGGGATGCACCTCCACCAGTGAGTGGGTCAAGGGTTGATTTGACTCAAAGTTCTAGTGGCAAGATGGCCTGAAAAAAGTCAAAATTTCAAATTTGAACGAATTGGAATTACTCCACCTTTAACAAAGCAAGAAATACATCTCCAAGGGTCGGATAACACTGGAAAGCTAATTTTCTACCCAATGCTAAATGTACTAATCCCAGTGTTCACAAATTGCAACCTTCACTCTGTTTTCGCAAAGGCAGATTAGCAATAGCGTGTTATCGTTCTCACTGGTCAACAGCTGTTGTGTATTTTCCTATATCCCAATCTGAAATCCAATATTGCATCCTGCGAATTGAACGCAACTCGCATATTTACATGCTCACTACAACGCGTTAAATGGTTGTACAGCCAATAGCTTAAGTGTAGATTTGTATCAGCACAGCAATTCCTTAGAATAAACTTCAAGCTTTCCAAGGGTATAATCTTCTGAAATTCACATTATTTGATGTCGTTTTACAATATTACTATTAGTGCAAACCTTGAGAAACAATCAAGCTGAAATAGAAGAACACCAATTGACGTCATTCTTTTCTTACTGAAAGACAAATAAATTATCCTACACACCCTTGTGGAATATGGCAAAATAAAGCACCTCTGTGTACCATAGCCTCACTACATGCAGGACAGAGAATCACAATATATTTCTGTACTCCAGTAAAGAAAGACTTGTGGAAAGACTAACACCAGACAAGATGACCTACCTGTATATACATGTAGATGAGGACCATGGGTAGCAGCACCAGTGCGAACCAAGGTAACCCATAGCATGTGACTACGAGGGCGCCCACCGTGCTGAACAGTGACGCTAGAAAAATATTCAAGACGAATGGGAGTCCGTCATCGATGGTGTACACGTCTGAGGAGAAGCGATTAATGATTCGGCCGATGGGTGTTACATCAAAGAAAGAAACGGGAGCCTGGTAAGAGTGAAATACAAGTGATGATTGTGACTGTGAATATCAAATCGTCAATCAATGCCATAAGTTAGGTACAACACAGGTACAACACAGGATTGGTATTCATGCAAAAATGTTTTTATCAGTCTGAAAGCTTACAGATTATGTAGTTCATACCAGCAGCAATCTTTGCATAGAAATGTTTCTGTCTTAAATCCTGTCTGTTTTCCATTGGAAAATCTGAACGTCTATAGGAAACTTTGAATTTTTTATTTTTATGGAATTCGCCAGACACACAAGGCCAGTAAGCCACTCGAGGTGTGGGCTACAAATCAATTGTTTTTTTCCAGGGCCGTTGCCACCTACTCCTGGGGCTGAAACAGGGTAACCCCCTTTACAGTCCGTAAGGATGTAGGCTTGGGTATCATCCATCAGAAGCCTGGCTGGTAGAGCAAAAGGCTCTACCTCCCCAACTTTTACGGAGCAATTATGGTTAAGTGCCTTGCTCAAGGCCACAAGTGTCATGACCGGGACTGGAACCCACACTTCGATGACTCAGCCACCAGAGCTTGAGTCTGACGCACTAACCACTCGGCCACGACACGCCACTAAATTGAAATTGAAATGGCAACACTGCCAAGACTAGGGCAACAGGGCCTCCGTGGCCTCTGTGTAAATCCAGGCCTGATGGAGGGGAATGGTCCAAGGAGTGTTCATCCAAGATTACCTTTCCAATAAGTTGATCGGTAAGAAAAACTGACATTTCAAAATGTCCCATCTAAACTAAAAAAACTTACTGAAATGCTCCTATCATCTGAATAAAGACATTAGTGTCTTGAGATTTATACCTTCATCACACTTCTCAGAAGTCTCTTGTGTACAGTCCTAGCTGCACACAAGCCTCCATACGCAAAGAGGAATGCTCTGAACAAGGTGAAGATACTGTTTGCCCCAACAAGGCCTCCGTAGATTCCAAGGTAGAAGCGAAGATTGTCACCGCTTGTAAGGTTGATCCTGGTAGAGGGAACGGAGGCATCTAACAAGGCACTGTTGCTTCTGGTTTCAACAAGAATCATTGCAGACAATATATCAATCAGATTAGTACAAAAGGGATATCGTGGGGAGGGAGGCATGGTGTACTCACAACTAACTGCTCATAAATGTCAAAACAACTGTGTCTGTTAAAGGGACGCGTTGCCTTCAGATTGGGCACTTTGGGGCTGTAAAAGGCATTTGTTATGAAATGGATGTGGTTGGAAAATGTTTCAAAAGTAGAATATAATGATTCACATATACATCCCTTGAAATTGTGTGGTTTTTGTTTAATTTCGTAACAGAAAACAACGGTCTGCCATTTTGTAGAACCAAATTTTTGACTCCACAAAATGGTGTACCGTATGTTTTTATGTAGAGTGTGGTTGTGTATTTCCAGAGGCAAATATTCACTTCTCACTAATTACAACACACTGTAGGATGTTTTATTGTATGAACAACTCTTAAAAAAAAGATAAGGAGTAATTTCAATCAGTAACAAAGGTGTGATATTATATACAACTAATGAATGTTATGGGTGCAGTGGTGAGAATATCATCATGAGTTGACAGATGGAATGTTCCATTCAACGAGGCCAAGCCGAGTTGAACGGAACATTCCATCTTTCAACTCATGAAAATATTCTTACTATTGCACGAATGCAAAATATTCATTTTTTTGTTTTATATAACATCTTTGTCATTTTAATTGGAGGATAAAACTAAAATAGAAAGACCGATAACAATACTGCATTATGGCAGCCATGACTTTGTGTCCTGTCAAATGAGGGCGTTTTGTACTGCTTTGTTTTTGCACACGATAGTCGGGCGTGCAACGGAGCAAAAAGGATACAACAAAAATACACGCTGTATAGTACAAAAAATGCACGCTCAATGACGTAGCAGTGCAATAGTGTGAATAACAAATGCCGCGTGACTAACAATCCTCCAATCCAATGACAAGGATCTACTTGGGTGTTATATAAAAACCATGTATTGCACGGTCCATATCCCACCCTGCGTATTGCGTTGTTTCAACCCCGCGTATTGCGCTATTTTAAGTCTGCTTGAAGATAAGTTCATGATCACACACACGCTCGTGAGAAACAGAAATGATAGCACATGTGAGTCCCATATCCAACTTGGCCTTCAACCTCATTGGATATTGGATGCAGAAGCGCTCTATTGGTCCATATTCCCTTAGCCCTTGTGTGATACCTAATAATAACTTACCTATTATGTAGATTCTTTATGGGCAAGTTGCTAATACCGGAATTGATGGGTACTTGATTATGAGAGTAAGTAACCCAGTAAGATAACCACCAGTCAGTCATATTCCTGGAGGCTGGTCAGCAAAGACAAGTTGTGAAACGTTGTTACAAGGAATGTATGCTACCGATTACTTCATACAGCACAAGGGTTCAACCAGAGTACTTTAAATGTCAACCCTTGCGATACGGGCGATTTCCGATCCACTGCACCCTCTACAGTTTGCCCAGGAGAGACCATTTTCACAGTGCATCATGGGAAAAGGTACAGTTTTTAGTCGTCTTGCAGTGCCCACCGGTGACTTTGATTGTTTGTGGTTTGCAAACAAAGCAGCAAGTTTGCGTTTTTTCATTGTGTTTACGGCGCAAGATGGTATTTTTTAGAGAGGCTGGTGAATGTTTTTCACATTTGTGTCAGCCTCTTAAAGGCCCCAAACTCCCAGTTGCCAGTGTGATTGTTTGAAATTGTTTTGGAAAAATGGCCTCTCCAGAGTAAACCGTAGAGGGGGCACTGTATTGTGAATCGCCCTCGTTGTAGGCAATTAACCATAAACATCTCGTACAAGAAGAATACAAAGATTTCCCGGTTAGGAACCAAAGAACGATTCTAACAAAGTTTTACAGTTTTCTTGAAAGTTTACTCTCCAAGGTATTCTGGTTAAAAACTAAACCTCAAGACCCAACCAAAACCCAACCAAATTTCCGCAACTTGGGGTTCGAAAAAAACACACAAAATCACCAAATCAACTTCTATAAATATTTAAGTAGCGTTTGAGAAAGACTCTGCTATGCTCGAAACGTGAGGACATTAAACAATTTTTCGCATTTAATATTTAAATAGGGCAGCTAGATCACTGTTACATATGAGATTGTATTCTTACCTTGCATAAGGAACAAAGCGACAAGAACACTGGAGGCCAGTATGCATCCTACAGCATTCCAATACGCCTTATATACATGCAGCTTGACCACGCCCACATCTTTCTCCTCCTCTTGCACCAGTTTGCCATCCTCTCCTTCCTCCCCGTCCAGAGCTTCTGCCTCCTTCTGGTCTCTCTTGAACTGGTCTAGAACAGATTCTTCTTTCTCTGGGTCGTCATACTGTAGTGTCGTCATGAGTTCTTTGTTCTTTAGAATCACTGATGGATGGCCTGCATGTTCAAATGATAATTCGAGACAGACATAATTGGTCAGTTATAAATACTCTTAGAAAATTAACTGTTTTTTGTGTTTAAAATTGTTATTTTATTGTTAATTATTCACATGTTATAATTTGTATATACTAGTTCAAACTTGATAACTTAAGACAAATTGATAACTTAATATACTAGTTCAAACTTGATAACTTAAGACAAATTGATAACTTAATATACTAGTTCAAACTTGATAACTTAAGACAAATTGATAACTTAATATACTAGTTCAAACTTGATAACTTAAGACAAATTGATAACTTAATATACTAGTTCAAACTTGATAATTTAAGACAAATTGATAACTTAATATACTAGTTCAAACTTGATAACTTAAGACAAATTGATAACTTAAGACAGATGTAATTGGTCAGTCTGTATATAAATACTTTAAATTTAATTGTATTTCTTTTTTGGTAACTAAGTTTTTGTTATAATAGATGTCAATTTTTGCATCGGGGATAAAACATAATATATATATGTTTTTCATCCATACACCGATGTGTGTTAGGCATTGTATATTCAGTACTTTGAAAAAAATCCACAGGCATATTCCTCGGGGTGGGATTCGAACCCAGGACCTCCGCCATTCTAGAGCAGATGTCTTACCAACTAGACTACTGAGATTGCCCGGCAGCTAGAGGCAGTTCGAATCCTATTAGCAGCGGGTACCACAACCATTATAAGTTTTTGTTGTTGATTAATCGTGTGTTGTTATTTGTTGTTGTTATTTGTAATGTTTGAAAGGATTGTCTGTTCGTTAAAATTGATCATCTTAGACAGATGTAATTGCCAAGTTAGTGTATAAATACTTGTAGGAATACTTAGGGCTTTGTGTTTTAAGGGATTTATTTCAGTCATGTATTATCATAATTTGTACCCTAGCTCTAGCTCTGGGTATGACCCCTCATTTGGGCCACCAATAACAAATTAAATCACTACACAAAAAAGCCACCTGAGCAAATACAAAACAATCCAAGCTGTTTTTGTCGTAGCAAAAACAAGTGTGACTTCAAAATGTTCTTAAAGTGGTTGAGAGATATGGCACTATCTGTTCACCAAGGAGGGTACACACAGCTACCGATCCTTACCGGCGTTGGTTATTTCTCCATGCTCCATCACCACAACCAAGTCTGCCTCCTGAAGGTACTTGGTGTGATGAGTGCAAAGTATTCTGGTCTTGTTTTGAAGCAGTCCCATAATACATTGGGAAAAAATGTGAGCACCCACGTGTGCATCGACTGCTGCCAGAGGGTCATCCATCAGGTAGACATCTTTGTCCTGAAATCAAAAAGCAATAATAATAATAATGAGTATTTATTATGGCCAATCAAGGTGCCTTACAATATTAGTACCACTGTCCATCGGGCACTAATCTGTCCTGAAACCATCTCAACTCCTTAGGAGTACTCAGCACCGGCAGCCCAAATGAGCGCACAGGTTGCTGATCATTCACATCAACCATCTCCAACCTCGCAAGTACCAATTTACTCCTGGGTGACGAGAAGCAATTATATAGTTGAGTGTCTTGCTCAGGGACACAAGTGTCACGAACCCACACTCCGGTGACTTAGCCACCACAACTTAAGTTTGTTCTGCAGACCAGTCGGCCATGAGGCTTAAAAGCAATAAGTGCAAGAAATTCTGTTCAGCAGACAGAACACCTGCTCAGCAGAAACCGTGTGCCAGTCAAAATGCCACTCAATGAACCTCGTTCTGCATCAGGTTCTCTGCTCATTTAAGTGTGGCATTCACATTTGTTGGCAGTATCATCGGCTTCAAAAGCTTTCCTGAAGTAGGTTTTTGAATAATAAGACATAGACCTCCACCAGCTAAGACTTTCTGCTGCCATTAAAGCGAAGATCAATTCAGAAGGCAAGACACAGAAATTGTGAGCTGAAAAAAGGGCCTCAGTAAGAGTCTGAATTTGCCACATAAAAACGACAAAGTTCTTAGGACTAGAGCAAAAAAGAATTCAATATGGAAAAGGAGTTTGCAAGAAACATCGACTTAAACTGCCATCAACAGAGTCATTTTTCCGATAACTCAAGCTGTATGTAAGGGTATTGTGACAGCTCAAAAGTGGATTTTTGGATTTCCTGGAATAGGCTTACACTCCCTTACCTGATATACTGCTCTAGCTAGAGCTACTCTTGCCTTCTGCCCTCCACTCAGCGTCACTCCATTCTCACCAATCTCCGTTTGGTCTCCGGCAGGTAACATCTGTGAGCAAGAATACATATTATAATCCAGAAACAGTTGTAAAATGTAGTATCCATGCATTGATAACACTCTTGATATTTTGTACAACAGGCGCTCCATATACTATGTTAAGGTCAGAGGTCGAATGAATAAATAAGTGCTTCCATCAGGTAGTCAGAACACAGTATTTCAGTGATCGTTTACTGTGTGAGTTTCATTAATAGTAATCAAGGCTAGAACATTACACAAACATTCCTGAGCTACCAATGCACGCTGCTTGAAGATTTAGGCAACCACTAACACAATGACGGAAAATCAATTGCGCTATGGCCTTTCAGAAATCAGTACAAATTCCTTACTTTAGCGATAAATATCTTAGGTTTTGGGAAAAGTACATTGACTGAGAAGTGGTTAGCGATCACAAGCACTACAATGTTCTCATTGTTCACCTTGACATCTTCAAGAAGAGCACATGCCTGCATGACGGCCCTGTAGCGTCTCGGTATGTACTCCACCCCGAACATGATGTTATCCCTCAGCGTAGTGTGTTGTATCCAAGCCTCCTGAGGTGCTAGCCCAAAACCATCACCGAGATTGGAGACGCTGATGGAGCCACCAGACTTGGTCATCTCTGCCAGGATGGCAGCAAGGAGAGAGCTCTTGCCAGATCCGACACAACCTACGACTCCGACCAACTGACCCTGTTGATGTTATTCAATGTATTATACTGACAGATTGCATTTTCCCGTTGCTTTTTAGGGTTGAAAATCCATATTTACCAAGAACAGGTATTTGAACCTGTAAACTCCAGATTAAAGTGCCGGCTCTCCACCAACTGAGCTATCCAGCCCTAAAGTTGGCGGTCTCCCTATTTTGTCAATATCTGTCTTCGGCGGTGCCAGTCAGAAGCCATTCATCCTTAAACAGCCGTACAACTAGGGAGCACACCCAAGTTTACCATACAACCTCGGAGGCTGCGGTACAGGATCACCTTAGGGAGATGTGACTTTCTACTTCGAATAAAAAGTCATAAACCACAAGGGAAACTGACTAGATAAATTGTAATTCAATTTCGGGGCGAACACAGAAAAATTGACTAGAATGCGATTTGAAACTGCGACCTCCATTGTTCTTTTACATGATAAGATGATAGAAATACATACACATTTCTTGTTGTAATTGCATAGTGTTTGACAGGCAAACGTACATTGTGTTTTTAGCTTCAATGTAATTTGTTTACATCAAGAAACAACCGTGTGAAATGTATCTCTTCCAGAAAGAAGTGGTGTTTCTGAGAAGAACCAGGTTTGAGATATTGGTCTCAACATTTCGACTTGTATACTCTGCTTGTCTTCAATCTTCAAATCTTATACTATCAACATCGATGCCTTGCGAATCTGAGATTAAACTCCTCCTAAGATTTACAGCATACCTACCCTGCCAACTCGTAGATTCAGATTAGACAGCCTCAGGGTCCCCGTCTCCTCCTCGTCCTCCCCATCTCCTTTATCCCCTTCCTGTGATGCCCCTCTAGCTTTAGATGTATCCTTCTTTATTGGCCGCTCCCACTGAAAGCTGCCGTGCTTGATTTCAAGGTAGCAGTTGGGATCCATCGCGTCGTCTGAAAGGGTCGTACAACACACACACTGTTACGATTATCAGTTTACACCAAAACCTTTGCTGTGCTCTTTGTCTGCAGCGGCTAGAACCTACCTGGGGTATAGTACTTTGAAGGATCCAGCTCCTGTAGCTCCAGGAATCTCTGTACCCTCTTGAGAGAAACCCACGCCTGGATGACACCATTCAGTACCCAGGGGAAGCTGTTTAAAGGACCGATCAGCATGTTGAACAAGGCCAAACTTGTAAAAATCTGAAAGGAGAAAACATTGTGCAATTATACCAAGATCACAACTCCACTTGTGTTAACTACTTTATTTTGTTTCCCTTCATCCACTTCACACCAAACAGCGACAAATCAAAATAGACTGATCCATTAAGCCACGCCCACTGTGCACGTGCGCATATGCACTAACGTGTTTGTCGGTATTTTGTCTGACTTTTGGTTGTGCAATCATGTCTGTGATTGGTCAATACAGCAAAGGCGAGGCTTAATGGGTCCGTCTATTAATAGTCAGATCGATGGTGCTTGCCATAAACCACTGCAGTATACCCCCACTCTTACAAGACAAGTGTTCTTGGTTCTTTTACATGCTTTTGCCTGTCCTTGTACAGACTGCAGTAACATCCCATCCGGAGAACTAGGCATTTATGGTCAAATGTCTTGCTCAAGTACACAAATGCAAACACCTCCTAAGACAGGATTAGGACTTAAATATGGCGCATAATCCCGATCAGCTGTAATGCTTCCACAAGATTAAACACATATGCCTGATTTAATCCTAACAAATTCCAACACCATATGGGTAACTCAACAACCACTGTGGTACTCTGATTATGGTGGTATGCCTGAACCCATGTAAAGCATGATCAGTTTACTCATGCAGTCCCCAGTCCAACACAACCCCCAAAAAACCTGCTGTTAGAGTTTGATGTAATAGGGACTGTTAGGGTTTATAGTGGTTTGTTTTGGCAATTAATTTGACTGTACATTCCAGAATGTTTAAAGATAACATTCCACTCTTCATACAAACTTGTTACTCTGATGTGATGAAAGTATCAAAGTGATGCCACTGATGCCACTTCTATGCAGTCAAGTGGTTCACCGACTAGTCTTTCAAGGAATTCAACAAAACTCCCACGTGCCACATGTGGTGTTTACGCATACATGTAGTTGGGCGTTCCAAATGATGTATCATTGTCCGTAAAGACGACCGACTTTACCCCTTGTGATTTCAAGACGGAACTATCCATACAAAAAAAACACAAACCTTTGCAGCAGTCAACTGGTTTCCAAGTAGAGAGTATGTAGTGAAGGATAGGATTGAGATGAGTACAGGAGTTGTGGCCCAGAAGTACACACACAAAGCATCCAGGTACTTGATCCCTTTCAAGCTGCTGAGCTCTAGATCTCTCAGCCGTTTGATCTTGCCTGCAAAGTGTTTCTCCCAGGCGTAAAATTTGATCACTCGGATGCCACACAGGACCTCGTTCATTGCCTGTAGAATGAAACAATCAGGACCCAGCAGGAAATAACACTTTAAAATGTTCTGCTTAGCAAAAGTAAGCAGGATACCAGTCACAGATTGTACATGTGACATGGTATTTTGGCTGGTAACCTTATTCTGGTGAGCATAATTTCGTTGTGCTTAGTTGCTTTTTTTTTGCTGAAGCAGTTCTATGACATTGGGTCCTGGTCTTGAATTAACATCAGAAAAAGCCATGTCCATCCGAAGATCTGGGCCCCATTTCATCAATTCTGTAAACAGATGTTTTCTGCTTGCGGAGCGGCCATTTAATAGCAGAATTTGTATTTATAAACACTGCTAGCCATAAGTAAAGCAAAAGGCACGCTAACTTGCCGGGGTTTCTGTTACAAGAAGACGAGTGTCGCAACAATGTAAATCCACCGTGAATGCACACGCACACTGTCAAATCTTGTCTATCGTTTATGAAATAAACTTTTGCTGACAAATGTTTTTTGGGGTATAGTAAGCACAAACATTTGCTAGCAGGTAAACAGTTTTATGAACTTGGGCCCAGAATGACATGAGGAAGACTTTTGAGGCACCCAAGGCGATGACCTGGGCAACTGGAGCCTTGACCACGGGAACCAGGGGTGGATTTCACAAAACTAGTCGTAACTTATGACTAGTCCTATAAGTTGGGACCAGTTACTCGTCCTAACTTGAGTTAAGACTAGTCCTAGTGCTCTGTGAAATTCACACCTGGGCCAAATTTCATAGAGCCGGTTTTTGGTTGATTTTTTGCTTACTGTGTGATTTCCATTTCATAGCGCTGCTAATCGTAAGCTCACGAAAAGGCATGGTAACCTTCCGGTGCTTACTGTAGGAAAATTAATGACGTGACAATGGAAATCCATGGTAAACGCGCAAGCCGGCTGCCTAATTTTCTTGCTAACCTGTGAAATATGCTTGCGCTTAAGCAAATTTTTCTACTAAAGTAAGCAAATACAAATTGCTTACCGTTAAGTAGCTCTATGGAATTGGCCCCTGCTACGCAAGTTTTCACTTAAAGGGGATGCGTCGTCATGATTATGGCAGTAAATGGAATAAACCAGTTACTGCGTGCACCTATGCGCCGGCGGTCACATCACAGTTACACAAAGACGCCACCCTTTGTGATTTGACCGCAAGCGCGTGCGTGTGCAGTATCTGGGTGAGAGTTTATCTTCCCATGCACAGCCACAGGCCTGCTATAATCATGTCGACACAGCCCCTCTAACTGAAACCTAGATTTTGTTTATCAACGTTTACCTTTATTCGACTATCCTTGTGCTTCATCAGATCTTCAAAGTACTTCTGTATTTTAACCGTCAGCCATTTTGTAATAAGAACCAAAAGAAGGGTAAAACCAACTCCTACATGTGAACGGAGAGTAAAAAATTAGCTGCAATATTAAAAACACTGATGACGAAGGTCAACAACAAATTGTGTCCTAGAAAAAAATTAATGACACACATCAATTTTGTCCTTGAGATCTTAAGATCAATCAGACACTCTGTTGTCTGATTAACTTATCTAGTTCTAAGTAATAAAAAGTATATTTATATTTATATACAAAATATAACACACGAAGGAAAAGGCTCTGGCCTACTTATTTCAAAACTGTTAAATATATCTTCTTTCAAGAAACCTCAGCAGAAACTGACCTACAGCTTTACTGTAGAATTGTACCTTTGCTACAACGATAGTCAATAAATTAAAAGTTGATTTGATTTTCTAGCAGCTGTGCAGCAAGGTCAAAACTCACTCTAACAATCAGGTGCAACAAGGCCACATTTTACTTTGTCTGTTTTATGTCTGAATCTAGAAATGCCTTTGCCTTTAGATCAACACAGCTGCCCCATTGCAGCAAATTTTACATTGGTCTTGATTTCATTGATGTACTGCATGTTTACATACCTGTAAGGAAGGCCAATCCAAGCTGTTGATGCAACAGAAACAATGCCACCCCAATCTTCACTGGCAGACTCCAGAGCTCATGAAAGCTCTGGCAGATGTTAATGATGCGCTCCGAATCCACACTCATGAAGTTGACAATCTCCCCGGTCGTGAATCTAGACAGCGTGGTGGTGCTGACCACCAACGCTTTACGATACGTCATCGTGACAATGGCAGCCCGCATACGAATCAAGATCTTGAAGATCTGGTAGTTATAGTGAATCGAAATGAAGGCCACGATGAAGGACGACAAGCAGAGACCACCAGCATACAGCCAACCATTCAACACTGGCTCTTTGTACTTGTTTTCCATGAAAGAAACAAGTGCGTTCAGGAGAAGGGGTCCGGAAAAACTCAAGAGATCACACACAAATTTAACGACTCCGAGAGCAAAGTAGCGTACTCCGAACACTCCAAGGAGTGCCCCTAGAAGAGTACACTTTGCTTGAGACTTACACGTAGGCGATTGCTGGCTTCTGATTTCACGGGTAATTGAATCTTCAAATTCACTGCTGTAACTGTTGACAGGAAGTCCATGAAGCAACTCATCTGAGAACAGAGAATCAGCGGGCGTGTTAGCACTCCCCTGGGGAACGCTAGAGTAAGAAGTATTGTAATCTGTGACGCCGTAGGCCAAGCTTCCTTTGAAGAAGACTTTACTGAAGGAGTCTTCAACATTTCTCGTTTGCAATTGCCACGGTAACCTGAAGACATCATCAGCTGTCCGTAGATCCCCCCGAGCCCCACGTTTCATCAGGGGCTGTATCCATGACAAAACCATCTTGGAAAAGAGGTTTGCGTGTTCCTCAGCGACACCCAGCTCTAGCAGGGTACCATACTCATCTCTTGAATATGATCTCCTCCTAACAAGAGGAGACTCCTCGTCTGCAGTATCATCATTGATGCTGGGAAAGATGCGCCTCCCTTGACTTCTCTCATAGTTTGCCCTGGCATGCTTTGGGGACGGTAAAACCGTCAGTAAGTAGAGCAACTGCAGAGCAATCCCTACAAATGTCAAAATCTTATCAATCTCTTTTAGGTTTGATGTGGTTTCATGCTTGAGAGTCCTTACAACTTCAACCACCTTAACAACTGTAGAAAGCAATGTCAACGGCCACATTAAGAGAACTGGAATATGACCGCGTATGTGCTTGATGCCAGCCCTGCGTAGCTTCACAAGATACACTGTGTGAACCACCCAGCCTAAGAAGGTAAAACTGTACGTGAGATACTCCACGGGTGATAACTTCACATGTGTGTTGAGCAAGCTCCATACGATGTGTATTAAGGGAATGGAACTGGTCAAAAAAGACACAATCTGTCTGGACTTGAGAGCTCTAGATTTCTTCAGGTTTTGGTGTTCAGTGTTTTGAATGTACCCAACGTAGAGACCACTGGTGACTGCAAGCATGACGTGACTTGTTAAATCAAAGACTAGGAGTTCCTTGCAGTAGCCGTACTTGCTGTGCGGCCAGATGACAGAGTCGTTATTTGGCGGTCCGCAGAACTGCCTCAGAAGGCTGTCATTGTCTGAAGAAGCCATGGTGGAATGGTTTTCTTTTCAATCAAAGAGTTCTAGTGAGTCGTCATAATGTATATAGTGTTGCCATGTGCCCTAGAGAAAGGAAACCAGAAAGACATTTATCATCTGGTTCTGGTGCATTACTGCATTTAATCACCTCAAATGGGGACGTAACATGCAGGCACTCGTGGCTAGATGCGCAGACTAATTTTTATACTGACACCCCCTAATGATCTGTTCAGGTCTGGAATTGCAGGGAGGGCCATGGCTTCTGTTGCCCTGGTCTTGGCCTTGGTGCCCTTTCAAAAGTTTCCCACAGACTTAAGATTTTCCAATGGAAGTGCCCTTTGCAGAATGAAAATGGAAGATGAAATTCCAGGCCTGTTAATTTTGGCTAACTTGCTTTTGATCGAGTCTATACTAGAGTCTAGATGCATCCCAGATACTTGATGGTGTTTTTTTCCATGCAGCGAATGCCCGTGGAAAAATGTACATTGATAATGACGCTCAATGCATAGAGCAACACGGACTAATGAAGTACCGAGCATCGACTAGTGCTCAGATAAGGTAAGATTTCAATACTAAGTTAGTCTCAACTTTGAGAGATAAGTTGTCTCAATATATCAAAAAATGTGATTAATCCCAACACCTGTGATTATGGGACTTCCCCACTAACTAAGGTGGGGAAATTCATGACATCATCATCATGGAATTTATGTGTACATGTTATTGTCTGTAGATTAGAATGAGATATGACCCTCATTTGTTGTGAACTACAGTAATAAATAATAAATAATGTGGTGAAATGATTGTCGTCGTTGATGTAGTGTTGCCAAGACTATTATTATCATTATTATTATTATATTATAGATAGGGTCATTTTCGACAAAGCTAAACCTCAGCAAGATAAGAACAGTTTTGTTTTTTGTTTTTTTTTAATAATAACACACAAACAAAGCAAAGAGTCCCAAAGTCATGAAAGACATAATGGCGAAGGACATGAAATGATGAAGGAGCCTAGTTCAGAACATGGAGGTAGAAATAGCTACCTCCATGTTCAGAATTAGTAAGGCTTAAATGCGATGATCGTCGAAACCCTCTGGCCCTGACCGCTCACGTCATGGCCCAGCAGAGGTTTATGATCAGCTTACAATCAACGTACACGTCTATATTTAGGGCGAGTAACATTAACAAAACAACAATTTATTCGAGTTGACAAAAAAACACGACAAAGTAAAAAAGTCTAATTTAAAACCATTTGATTTCAAAACCAGCTTCACTCGAGCCAAAATCACAACTGAATGAAACCGTGGACTCGGAGTTATAATATTTAGGTGGTAAACCTATAACGACAAAGTTCTAGAACGAAGTAGGAGCTATTAATAGTTTTATAACTTTAAATACCTGTAGGCTGTAGTAAGACTAAAAACGTCAGTATTTCCGTCTACGATGTTCGCTTGTCTTGACAGCTTTGTTGATCAAGTAAAATAAAATAATGTTTTATTTAATGCTGAACAGCGCCCTCTGTAGTCAGATTCTACTTATTACTTATGAATTCGTTCACCAACCCTGCAGCGCAGTACTCCGTCGGGCAGTGGCCGACTTATTGCAATAAATTATATTAAACATTGTCGACATTTTGAATGTTGTAGACACTGCTAACTTTCACCTAAAAAGTTCAGGTCCAGAGAGAAAAATAATAATAAAAATAATAATCATTATATAAAATAACGATAATAATAAATAAATAAAATAAATAAAAATCGGGTAAAGCAGAGGGGAAAATTTGGGCAAAGCAAGAAGAAGGAAAAAAATTGTACTTGGTACTTGGTTTTTATCTGTGTAAAATTTCGGGCATATCAACCCCCGCCCCCTGTTCCCTAACGAAAGAGTCCCCATGTGCCTTTGTTGGCAGACTTCTAAGAAAATGTTAGTAACCGCTGTCAATGGTGAGTACTTTCAATGACTTAGCTTCCTTTGTTCAATTCAAGTGTATGTTTCCACCTCTGTGCAAGAACTGATTGCTGCAGCCAATACTGAGTGGAAAGTTACATTGATGAAGTACTTGACGATATACTTTACTATAGCAGTCAGGGCCTACTTTCAGTTTCAAAGTATGTTGTACACTAAGGAGTTATCTGGAGATCGAGAGACACGTAACTTCAGAGGGGGGGGACCTGAGCCCCTGTACGATATTACGGAAACATAGCGCTCATTTGCTCTATCACGCGTAAAATATGTGACAGACAATGCTGTAAAACTCTGATTTTTTTGACAAAAAGACATAGCGGGAGAATGCAGCAAGCAAAGTTCACACGGATCACTCACTATTTGAAAGAACTACACACCCTCTTTTAAGTCATATTATTATTATTTGCTTTATAGTTATTTGCTTTATAACAATGGGAATCGATTGCCTTTTTGGGGTTGAAAAGTGGTCTTTGTTTCTCAAGTCTATAGTTCGATATTAAATAGCCCCCCAAATTAGTCTTTGCCCCCGTTTCCATCCCTCCCCCCCCCCCCAATGAATATGATAGCCACTGATAACGACGGTATGTGACTATTATGAGTCAAGATACTAAACTTGGTGTCACTTCAAGTTCTCCTGAACCTAAAAATATCCATCCGTGTTTTGGATAAGTTCGCCCGTGGTAAATGAGACTCATTCTCAAGAAGACCACCCACACCTGACAGAGAGCTGGACTTTGACACTTGGCGACTCTAAGTGAGACAACTCGTCATCAGAGACTGGCTCCATACCAAAATCGTGTATTTTGTACGGTATACTCCCTGCCTGCACTTTGGAGTCAGTATTTTGGAGTCAGTTGACGTCAGTTCTGACGCGACGTTTCTGCCGCTCCTTGTGGTGTGAGCTTCTGATATCTTTCCTTTCCTCTAACCTCTTTTCAAGAATACAAACAAATGCCACAGTGGAGACTCCAAACAATATTACCAAGTTGACAATGAGATGAACAGAATCGAAGATAATGTTAGCAAGGACAAAGAAGCTGCCGGGATTGTGGAAGACCCATCCCCCGACACAGTTCCGTACAAGTTCTTCAGCTGAGAGAATTTAAGGCTTGGTGAGAACCGTCTTATAAAAAGTACCTCATATAAAAGGCAATAACTTTGTAGTTATGCTATACAAGATTTGTATGATGCCAAAGTCAATCGTAATGATGGCAACTGCAGACAGACACGTATGTTTTAGAATACTACTGTTGCAGAAGAGATTAGGTACAGAACGGCCAACCACATGATACCGCTCAACCACGACGGCTTCCCGGTTCTCAGATGAATTTGAATGGCCACAGAATGAACGAAATGTATAACTCACCGAAGAATCCAACCACATACAGTCCAAAACAAGATTGCCTCTCGTCAGCAAACCAGATCCCAAACTAAATAAAGAAAACGAAGCAATTAGCTGTTGTGAGGTCGACAGTCCTTTCGAAACCATCGTTGAGTCGAAACCGAGTTAGAATACTGTGAAGTCAAGGCACACCATCATCTTCCCAAAGGTAAACGTCAATCTGCAGGGAAAATTCCCGTATGCCAGCCGAGCCTGGCATCATCCGTTTCCCACAAATGAGAGTGTTGTAGGACCTATGCTTCATTTTTCCCAAGGTTGAACGCGAACTTGAAAACCACTCATACGTTGTGAATGATGTAGCCCGATGTAGGACTCTTCCTCTGTGCTGTACACAAGATTATGATGGGGAATATTAGCGTCAAATAGGGCCTGATCTTGGTCAAACTCATGGTGGCGCATTGTATTGTGAATCAACGACATTAAAGGCAACTTTCTGCCATAAACTCATGGAACATAAAGTTTTAAAAAAATGCAGTTAAGATTCAGTCTGATTTTTCGCAATCATTTAAATAATGAATGGTCATGATTAAAAGCAGATAGCAACCATCTTCGACAATACTTAAGCTTCGTTTAGCATTGAAGCCTAAATGTTTCTATCAATCACACAAAAATCCCAATTTCAGGACAAATGTTGCTCTGCCGGGAAAACAGTTACAAATAGTACACTTTTTTTTTGCAATTTAGCGGTTAACTTTTTGGAAATTTTTTTTGCGTCAGCTTATTATCATTGTACTTAAGTAGCTCTCTGCACTTCACGTAATAATAATAGGCCTAACAATCAGTTTCATAGCGCTTTATCAACGGACAACTCAAAGCGCTCGTTATGTTTTTTTAAGACACTGTGGTTTTTGAATTGTGAGACCCATATCACCTTCGGTTTACACGGTGATGTGGCGCAATCTACAGCCAAGTTTGCCAGGAACACCCGGGCGAGCCCCAGTTCTCTTTGCGACAGTGTGTACTGGTTCTCTTTGCATTACACAACACACGGAACCTACGGCTTTATGTCCCATCCGATGGGATAACACGTCCATTTCAAACCGCGGTCTTTGCAGTTGAGTCCATTTTATAGCTCCTTGTAGCTGACAAGTCCCATGATTTTGTCTTGATTCGGAGAGGGGTACGGGGTGGTGAAGAAAATAGGCATTTACACGCAGCAGTGTGTCCCTTTTCCAAGATATCCAATTATGTTAAAAGCTTAAATCAATCCATGCACGTTTCCAGCTGGCTTGTAACTTGACCACAGCAAAATATGACAAAGCGTGAACTAGATGCAAAACATATTTATCTTCGTTTCACTATCATCTGGGTTAACAGGGGTTTTTTTCTCAAAAGTGTATACTTGCCGCACACAACGGCATATTATTTTCTTGTCAGAAACCAGCGCAGTGCCATTGTAAATATGAATGTCCTATACAGGACTGATACCCAGGGGGTGGTTGCTGAACTTTTGAGGGGACCTTCCGTGGTTGAAGTAAAGTTTGAGTATCAATTAATTCTCAACTACACGGCGCCAGCGTTGATCAATCAAACACAGTAATGTTACGAACGTTTTGTATTGAAGCCCCCTTCAAACGGCCGTCCCACGGTATAACGTGGCATGTTGTTTGTATTCCACTGCAAACAGAACGTGCCATTACAACAGCGTTTCCCCCCACTGGTGATAAACAAGTCATTTGTTTGTCAATAAATTTTGGTCACGGGCTAGCAGTACGCCATGTGTGGGTAATTCGTCTTCAGTGGCTGGTCCCATGGGCGAAGTTGTATAGAGTTCCCAACTTCAGCTTCCAAGCCAGTGCCGGGTGAAATCAAGAGGCCTTGGGTAGTGGTAGTCGTCCCATCCTCACTAGCTTCCTGTGCTCAGTATATCTTCATCGCACAGAAAAGTTTTTTTTTTTCTACATTAAGTAAAAACAGAAACAAACTAAATGCCTCCTTTTCATTCATTTTTTTAATTTTATTATTATTCTGTTTGAACTGGACTTTAGTATTTCGTAGTTTGTGTAAAGATGCTCTCCAAAAACCTGTTAACTGAACATTATTTGGCAAAATCATCGATCGAATCTGATATCTTTGATTGGTCCGCTCTAGAGTTGACAATTTTCACAGATAACAATCCCATCGCACTTGCTCAATTGGGAGGCTTGACAACAAGCCCAAGTTGGCTTTCCATATTTTGAGGTCCCAAGCGAGCAAAAGATAAGAATTGGTCATGGGAAACGCGATGTGACAACATCTTTAACGGGAGTCTGTCTTCCGTTGACTGGGTTTAGGAGGATGAGGTTATGACACGACTCGAGGATAAAAAAGCACACGACATTTGACTTTTAATTGTTTTTCCGTATCATTGTTGTTCATTCTGATCTTCCACTATGCATGTTTTGATACCCTTTTTCATGTCGAGTGAAAATCGACAGTTCTTTTCTGACCAGTACTTTGCAGAAATAGGTCAGTTTGCGGTGTCTTTGCAATGTCTTTTGGAAATGAATGGACAATTTGAAAGGCAATAAACGTAGCCTGAAGCCCATGCCAACTGCTGTTTGTATCTTTGCTTGGTACCTCCCTAAATCCTACAGAATACATTCTGTGTAGACCCAGATAAATTGGATGGTCTTACATGACAAACATGATCGATTTGGCACCGCATCACTGAATCCGCAATATACAAATTTTGTAATATTAGAGGTTTGTTAAAAATAAAAAACAGGGTAAACGAACTTTTGCACACCACGGTCGTAGTTAAATAAGTGTACAGATCTGGGGCCTAGTTTCATAGTATTGCTTACCTGCTGGGTGAAAGTCGGCAGGGAACCAGTCATAAAAAGTATACATCACGTGGTAATTTGGCTGGTAACCTGATTCTGCAAGAGATTAAGAGTTGATGTGTTTAGAAGTGCTTATCAATACCAGTGTGCTATATAATGGGGTATGTGAAATTTGTAATTTGCCCAAGGTTTGGGGAGTGCAGCGAGGCTGACAGGGCGTTGCCTCTCTGAACTTTTGGAACTAATTTCTTCCACATTTTTCGAGATTCTGACTTTTGTTCTGTCCAACAAATACTGGGGACAACTTCACGGAGCTAGTTGTGATAAACATTACTGAACACACAGACGACTTTTGCTTATAAAAAAACAGGTCAGAATTACAATGTTTTGAGTGTTTTGTTAAAACCCTTTTTTTGTTACCCACAGTGGCGAAACGAGGGTAGAATTTAAGGGGGCACAAGGAGGGTGCACCATTTTTTCTAGGGGGCACTTTGGGCCAATCAAAATTGTAGTTTCCGTTTGTATTTTTCCCTTTTTCAGCGCTCTTGTTATGCCGTTTACTATTTTAAAAAAACATATCTGACAGAAAGGTAAAAACAAATACATTCTGTGACTGCAGTAAAAACAATGAAGTTAGTACATGAAAGCTTATAGAAAGTTATAACATTTTTATTGCGGTAATATTTAATCTCAAAAGTCCAGACTTCAAATGGGAGCACCCGGGGGAGGGGCACAGACATCAGTTTGGGGAACGTGCCCCGAGTACCCCCCCCCCCTCCCCCTCTTAGTTACGCCACTGGTTACCCATGGGGGGATGTATAGTAAAGCATTTATTGTCCGCTCAGTGACGCCGTGAAATGTGCCCACCCCTTTAACGGTGCAAGCCCCTCCATCAAAGAGCTATGATGTGCAGAGTGGGCTGTCATAACATGACAGCGCGAATGGCCCCCATGCTCCCAGCCTGATCCCGACCCGATTCCATTTACGGATGTTATGGCGAACATTCGACTGCGTGGAAGTTTTGAAGAGCCCCACACTGTTTATTTGTGTTGAACGTCAATGAATCAAAAGCACAAGTGATTTCATGGTTACATAAAGGTCTGATTTTATGAGACAAGAGGGGCTCAAGTGGAGTATCACTGGTCCCCTGGACTGAGGGGATATCGGTTATTGGCCCCGAAATATTTCTGCACGGGGGCAAAGTCCTGCTGGAGCCCAGAACTGACACTGTCTCATTGTGACGCGAGTAATCAAGGGACGCATATACAGACAATCAGTAGTGTGCACAGTCCATCGGGTAGGAGACATATCTGGGTCAATTTGACCAGGAACTCGGATCATTATAGAAAGATAGATTGATGCATGTATATTATTTAGGTTCCGGTGGGCCTGACCCCTTCTGGTGTCAGTTCAACCCGGACCCGGACTATGGATCATAGTTAACTACAGATAGCATATTACTTCCGGACTTGGATCCTGTGTATGAAGTATCAATATCAGAGTCAGCTTGACCCGGAATCTTAATACGACCCTATAAGAGTCAATTAAGTTCTTAATCATTATCCAATTCAGGACTGCAGATTTGGGAGTTTGGATCGAGTTGCAGATCGAACTGACGCAGAATGATAATCCGAAAAATCCAGGTCAACTGTTGCCCAAAAATGTTGCAGGGTGCAAAAGAAAAACAGATTAATTTAAAGAAAAAAATGTGTGATTAAAAATATTTGAAGGGACGCACAAAAAACTAAAATACCAATATTAGACTACCGGTATGCCTGTATTAGCTATGGTAATTCTATAACTGAACGAGTATTTATTTCTTTAATTTATTTAACTTGTTCTATTAATTTTACAGTTTTATTGAGGCCCATCGTGTGTGCAAAATGTGAAAACGTGCAGCGTGTAGATGGGACATAAATTTTAAACATTTTAATATTTTGTTTATAGGTGTTTCTGAGCTTGCTTGCACCCGTTCGTTATCTTACCCCGATTCCATACTTTTCCGGTCGTTGGCGTGAGCTCATCGTTCCCAGGTGGATGACTTTGAATTCTAACAAATAAATAAATAAATAAATAAATAAATAAATAAATAAATAAATGTCCAGATGCAGGGGGCCACTGTAATTTCTGAACGTACTTTCCATGTCAAGGTTCATTTAAAAGTTTGGAAAAAAATATCACGCTGTGCAGTCACGTGAACAAATCAAAACGTACAAATTGATATATAAGATGGTTCAGGCTGCATTCTTGTCAAAAGGTGCTCGGCGGTCGTTCAGTGAACTCGGATGAGTTTGTGTCATTGATATTTTTACTACTTCAACCATACTGCACTTTATGATATCATGCGTTGGATTCGTATACGCGAAGGACATTCATTGTTAAAAAAAACATAGGCCGTGTTTTGAAGAATTGCCGATAACCCATTGGTGTATTGATATTGTCAGAATGGGTGAACGGCTCACTAAACTTGACGACAAAATATTGTTTATGTTTTGCAATGTATTCCAGATTTTACGATTTGGTTTAAGGAAGCGTTGAACTCCGTTTGGAAAATAAATGGATTCTGCGATTTCAATTTGAACTGAATGTATATTCCATCAGAGTCGAGAGCTAATTTTGTAGAAACAATCATTAAAAGATGGACTCGAATTCAGTTTTGTGATGGACTCAGGTTCTAAAAGATAAAGTCACTTATGAGAGTGAACAAAATTAGAAGTCTCAACCTCGTTAAAATGGTGTAAAATGCCATTGTATTTAGACTCCAATGCGAAATTTATCAACATCCTACAACATCCAAATACGTCACATTTCAAATAATATTGGGTCTTTATATTTTTGAACAGAAAAATAATGTTTAGTTCATTCCTGAATTTTGATTACCTTCGACAGAAAAGGGCTTTGTCTTTGACTTTTTGACTGATGCAAAAAAACAATTGTGGAATTTACAGATCCTTTTTTGTTGTTGCTATCCAATGACGTCGTCATGTTTCAAATTTCGCTCTGAAAGAGTATAAAATAAAATGGCATTTTACACCGTTTTAACGTGAGTTCATGGAGAATTGTAACATTGTCCACTTTCAAAATAAGTGCATCGCAAAACTGGATTTGACCTACGAGACCCTCAAGTTTGAACCCCATTCAGTGTACTGAGAGTACACTAAAATTATACTGCGAGTAAAAATGGATCAAACACCTGCCGTCGATCCATGCAGCCCTGATTCTGTTGTATCAAAAAATGACTTTGGTGTGTATCATCGCCATCTTGAATTATTAACTACGAAAATGATCATTCGACCTGAAAAGATTGCAGACATTTATTAGAAATTGAATTCTGATTTTGCAAATGGGTGGAGCTTCGTGATCGGGCCCCGTGTACAGAACGTGTGTGAGTGCCCGGACCCACTGCATTTTGTGTACGCGTTTGTTCTGGGTCTTGGGATTTCTTGCTTCGTTCTTTGTTTTCCTTGTTGGACGCACGTGGTGAAAACCATCGGATACAAATTCGCTCTTCAAGTTTGACTTTAGGGGGAAAAAAGTTACTTAGCATCTTTGGGGATTGCTTAATAACAATAACTGATCGTAGCGAGAGCATAACACACACACACACAACAAATGTACGTAACAAACGATATAATTTTCGGCCAAACTTCCTTAATTCACTGGACTATAATATTATTCTATGAAAAAAGGACACAAACTCTACCAACAGTTTACACTAACTGGCTCTAGTAAGTACCTGATGTCGGCCTTCCAGCACTTTTTCATATAGTTGCGCAAACGTAATATACACGGACACTCGAGGGCAGGTTGTCTCAATGAAGTTCAGCTGGTAAGTGTGCTGTACAAGTTAATAATAGAAAGTGTAGTTGATGCTGCGTGTAGCATTTTATCTTCTGTTAATAATTACCAATTTGGACATTGTTCTTCCTTGTGTACAGAAGTGAAAGTTGATCAGAAAATGCGGGCCAGCCAATGCATGCGCAAACAACTTGCACTAGAAATTAATTAAATTAATGGGTAGTGGGGTGGATTATCTCAACTGGAGAAGCTTGAACTCTCAGGGGTATTGCGTATAATATCGGGCAGCTAGGGGGTAGTGCCTGTGAGGTCAACCAACCTGGATCCACCTGGCAGTAGGTTAAAGCCACCGCCAATGCCGTCATGCACTTGGTTTAGCCTCGTTCACAGCACGACACTCTAAATCTCTTCTGCCTCCCTTCATCCGACCCTATTCAAAGCATTGTCATGGCCGTTCGATGCACCCTCCCACGGTAACTATACACACAATGTCGTTAATGGAGCAAGCGTGCGTGACTCCGTCAAAAAAATCCAACATCTAGCACACTGCTGTGATACGGGCATTCGGCGAGCAACAAAAGCACGACACATTTCCACTTCCCTGCCTCTATGTCCTCATTTCAACTCGTCAACTGTTTTAGGTGTCGTACGGATCGATCTTTGCATTTCAAGTGCCTCCATGACTTTTTTTTCTGTTGCGCATTTCTGAAAGAGTATTACTGCCGTGTCTGCCTATCGTTATGCATGATGTCCTGAGTTGACCTCCGAGGCTGTGGAGGACTAAAATGCCCACCTGTAAACCAGAAGGGCTATATAAAGAGCTATCATCATCTGTCACAGTAGTCAGTCAGTCTTGTTTGGGACACGTCACTGGAGCTCACCTGTAAAGCTGTAACCATGGCAAGCTTTATTGTATTCATCTACCTGTTCATCGTGTACCTTCTACCGTGTACAACGTGGGTCAGGCTGGTTGGCGCTTTACCCGCCGTGGTTGTTCTCCTCTTCACCTGGTTCGGTCCGCCAGAGGAGCGGCTTGCGGCCACGGGGAAGGCTGTGGTGGTTACTGGATGCGATACCGGTATCGGCAACGCGTTGGCCAGGTACCTGGACAAACTAGGCTACCGTGTCTTCGCTGGGTGCTTGTTTGCGGACGGCAAAGGAGCTCTCGAGTTAAAGAGACAATGCTCAGACAAACTAGTTGTGCTCCAAATGGACGTAACAGACGGGGAGCAAGTTACTGGAGCAGCAGCCCAAGTACAGAAGATCCTACAAGCAAACAGAGAAAGTATGCGCATCTTTTATTCTTTATCTTTAGTCTCAATTTAAAAATGGATTCAATGCGAGAAATTAAAGGGAATATGTCACAATGTTGTTTGAAATGTGTATCTTTTCTAATCTATAGGCAGTGGCGTATCCAGGCATTTTCATTGGTGGGGGGGGGGGGGGGCAAGCGGACGCAAAGCCATATTTTTTGGTGGTGGTGGCTGTTTAATGTATCGACCATTCATATGTGATTTTTTTTAATCTCATTCGGGGTGCAAGGATTCTGAGCGGGGGGGGGGGGGGGGCTCCAGCTCCCCCAGTTACGCCACTGCTTATATATAGTGTATAACAAGAGATGATTTAGCAGTCATTTTAGTGTAATAAGTTATTGAGACACGTTATGAGGATCTTGGATTTTTTCTCTCCAACTGCTGATTCTTTTAAATCCAAAACCAGGTTCCGGAATCCACGGTCGTTTTAATTGGTTTAGTGGGGGTTCTTCTATTGCAGGGCAAGTTTGCAAGCTTTGAATGTGTACAAGAGTAAACAGAAATATAAAAAAAAAATAACGTTTTGCAGGTGTGCGGCCGTGCTACTTTATAGACAATGTTTTTATTTTGCCTGATGTCTAGTCTACTATACCTTTCCGCATATTTCATGCACGTATGAATCTTCAGACAGCGAGTAGGGGGCAGAGAGGTGTGGGTAAGTTTTTTATTCAGAGCTTGCTTTCATGCCCCTAATTCGAACATGATAACTTCCAATTCCAGACCAAATTATCTGAAACATTCAGGCACCTCTTCTATATGTTTTTCTCTAAAAGAAATCCAATCTTTCGCAACAGTCTATAGGTGCCCCAACCCATTTGAGTTCAATCTTATACAGTACACCCAGGCTTTTCACCATTACTGTGACGCTGGTGGTACGCTCACGGTGCGCGCTGTGACGGCGCAGACTTGAACTCGCGTGGCGCTGGCGTTAATTTGTTACATTTCAGGTGCGCCAGTAACATCGGGCGGGGATGCTCGTGGTGCGATACAAAATTAACGCTGGTCAGGCGCGATTTAAATTTTTGCCCGGCTTTTTTTTTATTAAGACAGAAATTACCATTGTCGCTATAACTTTAAACAAGAGGGGGCACTGTGAAACATAAATGGGTTTTTCTTTTTAGACGAGAACGGCAATTTCTACCTAAACAAATTGCTGGTGGGCGTAATTGCGTCCCACTAATGGGGAGGGGGCGGAAATCAGTCTTGGCTAACCAATTTGACAAAATAAACTCTCATACCCGATGAACTTTTTCAACAACTTTAGCTCTGTCATCAACTGAATCATTGTCGGGGGAAAAAATATCTTCCCGTTGTCTTACTTCATAAACATCACTAGTAACTTTTATCAATCGCCAAAAGTCAACCGCTGTGAAAGTGCAAAAGGTTTTGAATGCGGTTAACCGCAGGAATTAGAACGAGGTTGAATTTCCAGGAGAGGAGGAGATGAGCTAGGGAGAAATTGCCCTTCATTTCCTTCACCAGGAACCTTTGAGTTTACCCCAACGGTATACCCTCATTTGAGTTGGTTCACTCGTTATTGGGGGCAGGTGATGTTCAGCCGAAAGAGAGTTGTTTCCTATCTATAACCTCGTAGTTAAGGTGGTGAAGACAGGGTAGGCCTACCTATACGTCCTCGGGTTTGTTTGTCAGTGTTTGTTGGGTGCTGTTCTTTTTGTTGTTGTTATCAAATCCTCTCTCTTAAAGTTTGAGAGCTCTGATCGATTGAAACTATGGGACAAACCATCTGCAGGCTGACCCAAGTTTCAATCGATTAAGAGTGAATTTCAATCTAACGTTTAAGAGAGAGAGAGCTGCCGTTCCTGAGACACTTTTTGTTAAATGTAACCCCATGAAAATATTACAAAAACAGTGAAAACATTGTAAGACAGCCGATACGTTTTTTAAACGCTCTGTTTATGGCTTAAAGTTGCAGAAACATCCCATCCCACCCTTTATTTGAACAGACGTAAACAAGCTGTTGCTTTATTTAGTGATTTCCTATAGTTGTGTCTAACACCACTTTTACATAAGAGTGGGCTTTTCTGTCTTTTTATTTTTATTTGTTTATTTTTTTATTCCATAACTGTAAATTAGTTGTTACTATGAGTGCTGCTTTTTTTCTTAAACTATATACCGTCCTCCTCTATTATATGCACAGTAAGTTTTGAAGGAATAGCAACACGCAGGGGAATGTCGGTTGATGACTTCGTCCGTAAACGGTTGTTAATACACCACTTCACCAATTTATGAACCAATCTATGAACCTCTTTATTGTGGAACCATTCCACACGAATATAATGAGGTTTGTCTCTAAACGTTTGACCCACAATATGCTTGTTTGCGACGAGTGTGTAATTATTAATTAAACAATGATGATTTTTCCCTAGATATGGCTTCCATATTACCCCCCCCCCCCTTACAACTTCGTGACCGTGAACAAGGAAGGGGAAGGTTGACAGTTGTTGAGGACAGGGGTGACGACAATCCGCCACCTTCAGTAACGTCAAGCGCGGGCAGGTCGTACGTGCCTAGCAGCAGTGTTGATTTGAGGGGGCGTGCCCTTGGACCGTGACAGTCAACGCCCCTCTCAACTTGTCCTCTGTCCTGTTCATTCATTGTTCGCGATATTAAACTACTTTTTCTTTCCGCACGCGGTACTAACATCCTCACACCCACGCAGTTCTCATAGATTTTTGTCTTGCATCATTTTATAATGACTGGCCCGTCAGTACAATCGGCACACTGTGAATGTAAGCTACTTGATAATAATGAAATGGAGGAACTTCATTGGCTGACGTCTCAAGTTCAGTTGATATAATTTTAGCTAAGCCTTACCCTTACCCTCAATAAACATAAATAATAAAATGAACAGATGTACATGGATCTATATAGGCCTGCACTTGGTACCATTCCACCTGAAGTGATTGTATATAGTGGACAACAAATATGGCTGAGAAAGAAATGCAAGAGACAGACATAAAATTATGTAGGCCTAACAAAATAAAAAAAGTTTTGTATGCGCTTATATAAAAAAAAAAATCATGTGTGCCACAATATTAAACCACATTAGTACGGCGAAATCGATACAAGAAAACTTAACCAGCTAGATTAGTGTTCAAAAAATAAAAGCAGACAATGACAGGTTATCTGAGAATAAAACACAACGGCTCTTTTAAGACACGAATTATATCTGTGCAAGTTTTGATATCCAGTATACCGGTACACAACTATATCGGCCGAGCGAGCGCAACTGAAACAGCCTATATATTACAGATCCATTTTGGTAAGAATCTTTATAACATGAATTACGACAGCTAAAGTACGGTATAATTTTGACGTGATTTATCGTGATACTTGGGGTAAAAACTTTTCAATGTCGCTCACTTTTATAGGGAATTTATGACTGGAGCTTAACCGTTAGTTTCTTTTCAGGCTACCACCTGTCATTCATATCAATAAACAATTAAAAGAAATATAAAGTATTTATAACTGCTCTTTTGCTGTGACAAATATGCACTAATCCTAACTTCCTCACATGTGAAGAATTAATGGCAACTACGGAGAGGTCAGGGTGACATTTTGCAACATTTTTTCTCCATGAAGGGTTTAGGGTCAAGGGTCGATAACATGTGTTTCTGCACGTTTCGTTTCACGTTATCGGTCTTCATATCATCCATTCTGAACTGTATCTGCTTTTTCCCCCATCAACCAGCGACTTCACTATACACTCTCAATGAGACCCTAGCAAGCACTGCGTGGTCAATTAACACACAAAGCTTCTTCAAACCTTATGTGCCAAGCTGTTTTGGTCTTCGCTCTTGTAACGTCGACAGGCTGTCAGAGACCATGGCATGCAGACCAAGATGGCCGTGGGAGATATTTATCACTCGTAGTGGCAGTTCCGCAAGTTTGAAACGCTCTTCCAAGAAACATCCAAACGGCTACATCCCTACAATGTTTCAAGTCCAATCTAAAGACTTTTCTGTTCAACAAAACCCCTTTTTCATAACCGGTGACTTTTCATCCAAATTGAGCTACATCTGGTGGTTTTATTTGTGCTTCTTTTGTGCACCGTGTGTGTGTCTTTGGCAGATATGTGCGCATTAGAAAGTTTAAATCATTTAAATAATTGTTGAATTAATATTATCTTGCCTTGTATGGAGAAAGCAGATCTATATTGTTAGCTTTAAACACGAATGACGTCATTGACATTTGCATGAGGGGAATCTGATTAGTCAGCCTTTCAAATGACGTTTATAAAAAAAAAATGACGTATCACACTCACTATTTTCGTCAGATTTCCTGTATACACTGCAGTGTGACTGTTATGCATTCTCATGCTCGAATCATAAAAGGGATCTGACTATCCTAGCTCGACTGTTACATTATCGTTAAACAGAAGAAAAGCGAAATAGTTGCACCAACGTTTGAGAGAAAAACAGACTGCTGAAATCATTTAGAGTGATCTCGTAGAGCCCACTTTTTGTATTTTTTTTTCTTTACATTTTTTTTTATGTACAAGAACAACATTTTCCCATGTACCACATGTCTTGCTTTGTACAAGAGGCTGGTAAAGGTTAAAGTTGTGTTTTTTGGGGGGGTTCCCGGCTTTTTTTTTGCCCCACTATTATGAAAAGTGTAATAAGGATTTTCTGCATAAACCTTTTATGAAACGTATCGCTCAAGAGTTGAGCTGCTAAGCAAACAATAACTGATAATTATCAACAAGTTCGGATCGTTAAATGGCTGAAGACAAAAACCCCTGATTGTGTGGGTGTGTGTGGCTGTGTGTTTGTTTACAGCACTTAGAAACTGTAAAGCATTTTGTGTGGAACAGATTTGAGTCTAATGGGGTACCATGATAATCATTGTGTATTAACTGGTGTCTTCTGAGCAAATATTGTCCATTCTCATCAACAATGATCTGATGCTACATATACACGCAGCTTAATGAGATCGAACTCGTACCGAGCATAACTCATGCATGGCTTTAAGACGCGTGGCCTTTTCTAGTTTGTCAATTTATCATGATTTCGAATTTTTATGAGTGTGCTATAACAATCAAACTAATCCATAACGACGACAAGCCATTGTATAAGTCTACAGAGTATCTGCATCCACCTCAATTATTCTTTTATTCCCAACAAACAATCTGATGTGATTTGTTTATATTGATGGTCAATCAAATATAAAAAAGAAACACAATCCCGAGATAAAGGTACAAGTACGATTGAAATAGCCGTTTAAATATGATTAATGATAAAACGGCCTTGCTTAAACTTGATGAATAAGATCCGAGGTATGTCAGTAACCGCTCGGTCATTGCCCCCTGCGTTAAAGCTTTCTTTGAAATAAGCGGTTTTGTATAGTTTTTTTTCCCCCAATTATATATAGCAACCAGCCTACTCCTATATCATATTATGTATGCATCGGCAGAGGTTCCCGACTACGCATACATATCTTTATACAAGTTAAAGTTGAGGAATAAGCACGCAGATTTTTGTTGTACCTCAAAGAAAATTTGTGAAGATTTCCATATAAAGAATCTCCTATAGAAAGCAGTTTATTTGCTTTAGATCTGAATTGGTACGTTGTTTGGTACCTATGTTTCAATAACATGCGTTTCATTTGTCATTGTGAGTTTTTTATTTATTTATTTATTTTTTATTAGATTGCAACGATGACGTCGGGCGCCATATTGTTTGCCAATCACCACAATGCCAAACCTTGGCTGTGACGTTGCATTGAATTTTTGATATAAAAAAATCCTCCATATCAATGCACATACACGGATCAAATGGCGAATTAGAAATAATTATACTTCCGACTGCAAGTCATTAGTCACGTACAATCACCGGAATAAAATCACAAAGTTTAGATTTTAATTCCAATTAACTCGATTTCCTCCATATCCGTCCATAGCACGTTGATTCTGATAATTGTTGTCGTCAATGCCCATTGCGTACAAGGAAGCGGTTGATACCCTCGGCGCAGAGGAGAAATTAAAAAAAAAACTGGGAGTAAAACCATACTGAAAGCGCACTTTATGAATTAACTGCAGTGTTAGCTATAAGCCAAATTTGCTTAAATTTTCGACACAAAATATCCGGACGTAATTTGTACCTTGTCTTGGCAGACTACAGACACAGTTGCAGTCTATCCGTAAACATAATACTGACAAAATTGATCGTACAACTTACATCTAAAATGCCATACGAAAATCATGATGAAAAATAATTACTCTCTATATTTAACTATATTTAACTATAACTATAACTATTTACTCAGTAACCCTTGGATACTAGCCGAAAACCAGCCACAAACAATACAAGAAATACTTTGTAGTAAATTGTTCTAAAAGAATGTGTCTTTGTTTAACAATATTGTGCGTTATGTTTGGCAGATGTAATGGAGTGGGTTTAATTCTGCAGACGGTCTGGTTCAAAAAGCACCGAGAATGGTCTCAGCCAATTAATAATAATAATAATGATAATAATAATAATAATAATAATAATAATAATAATAATAGCAATAATAACAATCACTTTTAAGCAATGTGTGATTTGACAACACCGCTATGGCAACTGATCACTATGGCAACAATACCAACTCATCTCAAGTTTAATTGTCTTTGGATTCAAGCTCAGGACCAAAGCTCATTAGCGCAGACAAGAAATTAAAAGCTTTGAGTGAAAAGGTTATACAATGATTCGAATGGGAGAGAATCAAGATGGCCGCACCATGATGAAGGTCTATCCAGGTGGTAAGTATGATGACGTTTTGGAGCCGGAAGTGCAGTGTATAAACGAATGTTGATGTACATGTATGTATACCATTCGTTTACATTGCACTTCCGTCTCCAAAACGTCATCACTTACCAACTGGGTATAACCAGCTCATCAAATCAAAGTGGAGGGTTACTCCTTTTTAAGAATAGTCTGCATTGTTGTATGCACTCTAAAAAGTCAACTGTCAATTATATTGATTGGGACAAGGATCAAGATCGGTCATAGCCATTTCCCGGTCAGCATGGCCAGTTTTGCGGTGTCAGCATGACCTCCACTCTGACCCGGATGGTTGGTCAGTGCGACCCGGAAATTGGTTTGGTCCAATGAGATTCCTTTTTTTCTGGGTCAACTCAACTGGTTTATGGCTCTGAAAAAAAGAAACTGGCGGTGAACGTTTTGATCAGTAAAAATTGGTTCAAGAAATGCCTTGAAAACCAACCGACGGTGTAACTTACTCTCCAAGAGTTAGTTTAAGAGCCCCGTGGGTCCATACTCTACCTGTGTGACAGCGTTTTGCCTGATTGCACGACCCTTTCAAGTCTAATCTGAAAATGTTGCTTTAAGAATTCTTATAAATTGTATGAAATTAGTGAATATCAAAGAATTATTCGGAAGAGGAGATACGTGGTTACTCTTTCAAAATTTAGAACTGAATCATTTTTGTTTATCCCCGATGCAATTATTATTATTATGACATCATCTGTTAAGTTGTTCCTTTCTTCTTTTTTTTACTCGGACTCGTTTGGAACTTTTCGTTCAGAATTGACCCGGTTTCCCCCTTGGGGTCTGACCCATTTCTGGGTCAGTGTGACCCAGAATTTGTGTAAAAAAACGACCAAGAAATGGGTCGAAATGACGCAGGATCCGAGTTCAAATCCCATTTTTTAACAAGCTTCCGGGTCAGCTTGACTCAGAAATGGGTCAGGTCCCCCTGCTGAGACTTAGAATCCGGGTCAATTCTGACCCGGAAGTTGTTAGATTTTGCCATCTTATGTGGTAATTAGGTATGTAGGCACACCAAACAAACAAAGGGCCGAGCTATCTTCAACTCTAGTCTCGATTTGGTTTGGTATACTTCGGTCAAAGCAGAAGAATAACACAAGATAGTTTCATCCTTATGTCCGTAAAGAAAAGCGAATCACAGCAGCGAACTGACTTGTGTTCAATTTGACATGCTTCCCTTTAAATAACACTCAACTACCGCTGATGTAAATGGGTATCGCAAGCACGATCACTCACCTCCAAAGGCATTCACCTTTCCTTCAATCTACTGACATAGCCCTACATACATGTAATTGCAATAATAGTATCCTGCCGTCTTGGATTTGGTAAATATTGTAATAGGGGCTGTTTAACCCATTTTATTCATTCGCACGCCCCGATATCGTAGAATTAAAATAATACGCGCGGGCAGTAATCCGAAAGGGGGTTAGTCAAGCACTGATACTGGTCTCGGTTTCATAGAAAGTATAAAAAAAAAACCACGCGGGGCCGCGGGGGTACGGCTGGATCGAAGGGAGCCGGTGGGTAGCGGGGCTTGGAGTGGTTTAAGACAGCGGCTTGACTAGGGAGAAGTTACGGTGAGAGGATCTATGAGGGTGTGAGTAGCATGGGGGTGAGACCCGTGTGCGAGAGGGCGGCTTTTCAAGGAGCGAAACCCCTTGAAATTCCTCGCCCCCATTTATTGATCCGGTGGTAAGCAGGCCGTTGAACCTGGCCTGAGGAGGGGACGGGGGAAACGGGTCCATACATGAAGCTGGATGGTCATGGGGGGTAATGACCGGCAGACCAAGCGGGGAGAACACGCTGGAGAATGAGAATAAGGTCTCCTCATTACTCAGTCTTTTGCTGAAGCTAATATTTTGTAATCCATGGTCCAGGATTGAGGTATTGTCACATATAGGCCTAGTTTCCTATTATGTTTCCATTTCGTTTCTGTTTAATTTATTGCACTTAACTAACTTATTATCATTGTGGTAAAGTTTCCATGGAAAAGTAAGAGATAAATAATCTTTTATAATTTGATTAAATTTGAATTGAGCCTCGCAACTCGATGGATGCTATGTTCAATATTTTGACGGCAAATTGTTACAACGGGTATTCCGCTTTGCAAGGCTTCTTCAAAATCCGACTGAAGTAATTATTAATATTTAATTTTAAAATTAAATGGTTATTATGGGCCCGTTGCGAGGAATTTATTCATCATCATAGAAACATATAAAATGTAAAGCTAGGACAAATTATGGTATGGAATATAAAAAATGAGTTACAACGCCAGCTGGGAAGTTGTTTTCAGTATAGTTTTTATTTTGGAGCCTTATTCGAGGAACGAGCATTCGTCCTTCCCGATGAATTGATGCTGTTTTCTGACATATTTATTGGGCTGCAAATTCTGTGGCGAATTTCCAGAGGGCATATTCGTGATGGATTTACAGTCATTTAATTTGACCACGGGGATACGCCTCGTCACATACTACGTCATTTCTGTCACATCGACAGAAATATCTTGGACAGGAGTTGACAGCTATCATTGTCGGGCTTAATTTCCATACCACAGAAACTGAAGTCAGTATACGAACATTAAGTTAGCGACGCTGATTTTCGATGTTCGTGTAATTTTCGAGGAATGCGTCCTTTGGCGTGTGTGTACGGCTGGCCTAATTGCCAACAATTCAACAGACATACATAAATCACGATTTGGGTGGTGTGGGGGGGGGAGCTCCTCTAACCCATGCGTTTATCGATCCGTTGCTCGCAGGCGGGGATGCTGAGCCATGACAGCGGTGTTGAAAGCGTCTCTGCGAACCCGGGCCGGCCAGGGGTACGAACGGGTGTAAATCGATGGGACCCAAAGCGTCCAATGAACCCGCCGGCGTTGTCAATGACTCCGCTCATAACCAGGGTGAGTCAGCGAGGTTTGCCCGTGAACTCAACAATGAACACCGCGCGGCAGTTTTAGATATTTCCATGATGGAAATTGGTTACCTAAGGCAAAGCGTCATGTCTTGATTCTCGGTTCGTTTCCTTGATGGGCGGGAGCTCATGGGATAAACTCTATTTGACCCCCATCTCTACAACTTTGGCTCATTTGAAGATGAGTCGAAAGGGCCCAGGCCAAGGTTTTCAGTCAACTTTAATTGACCTCCGATAAAAGGCGTTTTTTAGGGTTAAGTAACCCTTGAGAAGTCTAGATTTTGTTGGTTGTTTTTGCTTTTGAAATGTTGTTGTTTTGGTGGGTTTCTTTTGGAGTTAAGATTTTCAGACGATGGCCAAAATGTTGACGATGCTTGACTCAACTCATGACCATCGTATAACAAGGGCAGTATATGACCCTGTTTAAGGGAGCTGAGATCAAACTTACCACCATGTTACCATTCAAGAATCATAACCGGTCCTGTACAATCGGTCCTTAACCCCCCTACATATTTTCATGTCTTAACAAACTTTACGAGGTCAATAAAACCTTTTTTTCTGCTGGATGCTTCAGAGGATTTTCCCACTCGTTCCAAAAGGCACCTAGTACGTGCAAAGTACAATAAAATGTACACCAGCGTGGTTTTAGAACCCCAACAATAGGTATTTTTTCCGTTTTTTTTTTTTTTTAAACAAAGTGCGAACAAAGTTTAACCACCTCTGCCTATTGAAAGTTATCACGTGTGTTTAATGTCTCCATGCCCTGCTGCGCTGAACCCCAAATTCGTAGTCTCATTTCTGAGCGATTGACACCAATTTTCCCACTTGATTTATGAAGAGCCGTTATGTCTAAACATGAGCAGGGCACCGATGGGTCTATTGACATTGAGTTTATCGAACTACTTCAGACTATTTATTTTGCCGGATGGGTGGCATTGCATTTTCTAACTTCCTTTGTAACATTGGAGTCCAACCTATACACAGTGTTCAGTCTACAATAATGGCACACACCCATTTATTTTTCTGTACCTCAGAACAAACTAAGTGGAACTTTTGCCGCGTGTGAAAAATTAGTTCATTCAATCAAATACCATCCTTTTGAAGTTAAGTCAGCTATATTCCCACTATGATGGATTGTGGTGTGCATATATAACTCACCAGTCATGTCCGTGGCCGTGCCACGTTGTGACTGAATTTAGTCACCCGAGGGGGTGGCGTATAGAGATTTTCTAGGGGGCACTTTGTTTGGACATAATGGAGGCCCTGGGTTTTTTTCTTAGAGAGTTGATGGATGCTTATTTCAATTGGTAGTGCCACGTGGCCGTTGCAAAAGTGACAGTTCCCTTATTGCTGTCCGAAAAATGACATATGGTTTCGTATATGTATCTTGTTTACCATTGGGAGAACTTGAAAATGTCCCAATGTTGTGGGAGTATTGACTGAGGAGGGCATTGCACCCCATACCTCGCGCCGTCCATGCCCGGCCTTCTACCTCAAAGGACCCTGCCGCCGTACACCTGCAGACCCTCCACGGCCGTTCGGCTTCAACAACCCGGCACCTTTCACCGAAAAGAAAAGGAGTATCAATGACAGTAACTGGAGGCTTGCTGAGGGTTCCGTAGCCAAGAATATGGACCTTGACGCAGAGTTCATTGGTAACGCCCCTTTATTTGTTACCGTACATGATGCCTTCACAATGACACACCAGGACGGCTGAATCGCTAGCCCAAGCTCGTGCTTGATGTGCAGCTAATACACGAGGTTCAACGACCGACCAGTCATCCACCGCAGCAGTTTTACGTGAAATTTTTACAAACCCTCGTTAGTGCATATTCATCCAGGACTTTGAGATTATTTGCTTAAGAAAAAACTCCCGTTAAAATATCAGTATAGGGACGTGTCAACTAAAGATAAACCAAAGACGAGTACATGTATCTTTAAAAAAAAAACACCAGGTTTATCTTGCAAAAAAAAAAATCAGCATTTCATAATTTGGATAACATATATACGGCACGGAATTTATTTTTTAACGAACGTCTGTAGGTATTGTCAGAAGTGCTTTCGTTTCTGTTTTGTTTTAAATAAGAGGCAAGTGGACTCAAAATAAGAATGTTAGAATATGTTAGTGTGTGTGAAAGAATTACCATGAGGTTTTTTATTCTGTCTCAACAAGACTAAAGCGTACGTGTATCTACTAGCAGCGGTGTTGACAACGTCCCTACCTGCTGGTGTAGTGGTGTGCCTAATAATTTACACAACAGCTAATGCAGCTTGCCAACATCACACAAGTTTTATTAAAGGAGAAACACATTCTGATCTCGATTCAGGGACACTAAGTTCAATACAAAACTATTACCCTTGTCATTGATGGGTTGTGATTGAAAGACAACAGTCATGCCTGTGCTGTGAAGTTTTGCCATCTCATCCAATTCCCTACCCTACTGTCAAGTTGTACTCTCTTCCTCTGTGGAATAATAATATTGCATTGCATTTTCCCTCTATTTCTTTCAGGTTTGTGGGGTGTGGTCAACAACGCAGCCGTGAACGGTTTAGGGGAGCTGGAATGGATTAGCCTGGACACCTTCAAGTCTGTCACAGATGTCAATCTATGGGGCAATATAAGAGTTATCCAGGCTTTCCTGCCCTTCATCCGTCGGTGCAAAGGTGAGACCTATCTAGGGCAGTGTGGTTTGCCATTAAAAATACTCTTGGTTTAATTGAAGGGATGGCTTATATATATTCAGGGGGCTGTAGTGTCACCTCACCACAGACCAACGGTATTGCAGTGGGTTGACATACTTGTGTCAAACCTGAGAAAGAAATCCCTTGACATAGAAACCACTGCCAACATTCTAGAATATGACCAGATTTTCCGAAGCGCTTAATGATGCATTCATGTCTTAAAGACTGCCACGCACAAAGAACACCGTCGAACGAGCATCGCCCGTTTTGAAACCCACCTCGGCAATTCTTATAAAACATCTTTTGATCTCCTTTTTTCTGGTTCTTTGAAATTCTTTCCCAACTTACAAGTCATCTAATTTAACTTTATTTCCATTGTTTTCAATATGGTTTTTTTTTTGCGGAGTTCGGGACGCCGCATGATTCAGTTAATGTAGACAGATCTCGTTTTTAAGACAAGCGGCAGTAAAAACACAACATCAACAGTAGCTATACATTCAAAACAAAGAGAGCGAAACGAGGCAAAATAACACTGCTAGCGGTCATTTAGAGTGTGATAAGCAAACTTCAATAACACAGTTTATAATACATTATTCTGGAATGCCCCCCTCCTCTGAAGTCATTGCTCCACCTCTTGAAGGACAAGCACTGCCGCTGGGGGGCAACGACCCGGAACATTATCAATTGACTCAGGGAGGGGCTCAGGAAGGGGGAAGACTTAAGACAGGTGTGAGGGGTTAGTCCTAGGGGGTCATTTAGGTCGAGTCGGTCATCGGATGTGAATATGGAGACAATGAAGAATGATGTGATTGGCCAGAGCTTCCTTAACTACAGGTGCAATAGGTTTTGTTTCTCCAGTGTTCTACATTTAGCTGCCGGTCAGAATGCCTTCTGTTCCCAAGAATAATGGCCCACAGATGTCTGTAAAAGACTGGCTAAGTTTCCAAAAATAACAACATTTTGAACGGCTGTAAACATGGGTTGTTTTTAGAAGTGAACTTGCTAAGAGGTAGCGGTTCGCATCGCACAATATTACGAGTGACACTTTGAGGAGATTCAAAATGTTCTTACATTGAAAAGCATTTCTCCTTGAAACGAAAAACACCTCAACCGACCAACTAAACTTTCCAAGGATAAACAGTTAGAATTCGGTCTCAATCCCGTTTTTGCTTTGTTCAATATCACTTACTTTCCATCGCTGGGAAATTACAAGTGATACATCTTTACTCAGAATTTTGTATTGAACAACAATTGGGTATTTATTCCTGATGAAGGACTGTATGATCGCCGTTTGACGGTAGGGGGCGTCAGAGGACGGACAATTATTATTATCGCGTTTTAAAAACATTTTGTTTTGTACATTTAATTACTCAGGTTGCTTTTCCTCCCTATCAGGTCATGGGTTCATACACTAAATTAGACACATTACCAGTGGCGTAACCAGAGGGGGAGGACTGGGGGCTGGAGCCCCCATGCCCTGCTTAGAACCCTTCCCCTCTTCCCCCTCAATGAGATTTTTAAAAAAATGCACAAATGAATGGGTTGATACATTAAATAGCTGTCTGTATTTAACGCTCTGCCTTTAGGTCGTGTGGTGAACATGAGCAGCATCAGTGGGCGTGTGAGCTTCCCTTGTAACTCCGCCTACTGCCTGACCAAATACGCCGTGGAGGCGATGTCGGATTCCCTGCGTCATGAGATGTACAAGTGGGACGTTAAGGTGATCCTGGTCGAACCAGGAAACTTTGCAGGTGAGCTATTCTAGAATTCCAGCATCTTGACTGAGAATCATTGCGTCCAAATGTGAGAAGACAAAACAGTTATTCATTTTAATCAACTCGGTTTGAAAAAAAAGAAACGAAGACGAAGACGAAGCAGAACATAAATTTAGACTATGAAACAATTTGCATTGACAAAACATATATTATCTAACGCGAGAACTGCCAATAAAACGGTTTTGTAATATGATTTCCCCCGTCAATAACAAAAACTATGTACATAGGCCAATTTTTTTTTAGGAAATCTTAGTTTTTCTTTCTTTTTTTAAATACCAGTCCCATTTTCACTTTGCAACTACTTTGGTAGATCTTTCATTGCACATCTCATTTTCACAGGAGCAACCGATTTCTTCAAGAAAGAGAACGTCGAGAACATCTTGCAGGGAGTCTGGAACAAGATGTCAGATTCCCTGAAAGAGGAGTACGGCAAAGAGTACTTCGACTTCGTCTTGCGATCCATGTGCTCTTGGTCGGGTCAGGGGTCCTCCGACCTCCAGCCAGTCCTCACAGCCGTCGAGGAGGCACTGACAGTGATAAACCCAAAGGAGAGATACGTGGCTGCTCCCTTCGCCGTCCAGTACCTCCTGTATGTCTTATTCGTTCTTCCTACCTCATGGATCGATTTCTTCTTCACTTTCATGTCTGGAAAGTCCAACCTCCCACGGGTGAGCAAGACACCCCTAGACCCCGCCCCAACGAGTACGCCACCCTCACCAGCCTCGTCACCACCATCGACCCCCGATGAAAACGATAACGTGATTAGTGTCAACGGCAATGCAGCCAATGGGAACATCGACTAATAGACAACAATTTTGTTAGTACTTTTACTCACCCTCCCCCGTTACTCATATTTAAATAGATATAATATCCGCCTGCGACAATCGTAAAAAGTGTTTTGTAAATTTGCGTTGGACATTTTTATCAAACTTTTATGACATCACCAGTCCTTCATCAAAATGAGCCAACGCCAAGGCCCTTTACGAAACTACGGCTTGGGGTTGGGCTCCGGCTGTGGCTCCTCTCCCAGCTGTTTGAAGCCCTTGACAGAAAGCGCACATTTCAGTATAACTGACGGAGCCTATATAAGCCGGAGCCCAATCCAAAGATGTGGTTTCGAAAAGGGTGAAGGGCCGAAGTCCGTATTCCAATTCGTCGGGATATCAAATCACTCACAGAATGCTGAAATTTCACAAAGTATGTCCATCTATGATTTTGTACGGCCGTAATATTTGTAACATTTTGCGACTTTTCTCTAACTTCGTGGGATCAGGTCATATCTTTGCACGGGATATACTTTTTACTTGATTAATTGACACTCTGTACATAAAATACTCCATCTGTGGTATTGTAAATTCCAAAGAGCTTTTGAAGTGTATATTTAATGGTGAAATAGTCTACAGTAAAATAAAATAAAACTAACGAAAAATCTGCATCACAACATGAAACTAGTTTTAAAGTTACGGCACCCGCTGCTAAATAATAGGATTCGAAGTGCCTCTAGCTGCCGGGGCAATCTCGGTGGTCTAGTTGGTCCAATCCCACCCGAGTAAAAGTTGTTTTTCACAGGACACGGGAAAGTACTGCGTACATAGTGCTTAAAACAAATCGGTGTATATAGGTAAAAACACATAGTAATGTGGTTTAAAAGAAACAATTTTTGATAGTTGAGAAGTTGCGGATATTTTTTTCAACTTTGATGGGATTTATTATTCACTTTGTTTTATCTTTTAAAAAAAGGTCCCGTACTGTTTGAGGTGTAGTAAGTTTTAAAATGTCAATATGCTACAACTACATCACGGATTCATGACCAATCAACACGCGAGAGATATTATTTGGAATGTAGATTGGCAAGGGGCGATTGTCTCCACTCAACCCCGTGTCTGATTTTTATAAAATTTTTAATAAACAAATAAAAATGATTGATTTACTCACACTAGGTTTCAAGTTCAATGATCAAAATTTGGTTCAGTAGTGGAACTTGATTTCAAAACTCACACCCCGACCGCTTCACTTTCGAACTTCCCAAAGCAGGAACAGCCAAAACTTTGTAATGAAGTTTAAAGTTTTGAAATCTCTAAAGATACGACCAGTGGTAACACATTTTGTTGTACTTTTTAAGTTTTGTTTGTACAAACGCTTATAAAAATATGACCACATGTGCTTATGTCTATTCTAAAAGTAAAAAAAAGAAACATTGAAAGTCTTATAGCTGTACAAAACAAATCAAAAAATTGGAAAAAGGTATATTAGTCATTGTTGATTATATCAGTTGTGTGACCGCCAAAGCGGCCGCCGAAAGTAAATCTAACTTTGGAAATTGCTGTCAATCTAGTTTTATTGATAATTTCCCTCAATAACACTTCACGTTTAATTGGCTGTGGCGTTTGTTTGACTCAGGATGGGGACTGTTGTATAAGGTCAGTTATACTCCCCGTTCACGATGGAAAAGTGACGGCAGTGAATACCTCGGTATGTCGCTTTAATTAGTCTCCCGTCATTGATAGGGGATATTAGGAGAAGAATATTATTTTTGGAGAGGGCAGCGTAGATTTTTTTCCCCTTATGACCAAATGAGAACAATTTGTATCTCTCTGGCCAATGACAGTTAAGATTTCATGGTATGTCTTTGGTTTGATTCAGAAGTCTCTTGGAATTGAACTCAAAGTCGAAATATTAGATTAAAATTGTAAACAAATATATTTGAGTTTATACTGGAGAACGAACACGTACCTCTTTTTGATTGCATTCGCCTATAGGAGAAAGTTGGACGTCTGGGTCTGTTATCCCCTCACTGTGAACTGCACACACAACCCGTGTGTGTCGCTAGCCAAAGTTGCTGGTAGGTGTTGGATCTTGTGCTGTATTTAGTGTCATTAGCGAATACGAAATAACTGAACTTACAAGGAATACTCAATTTAAAGTTATAATTGTATCAACTCTTTACTGTCTTCAGTGTATCTTTTGGAAGCCGGCAGAGGGCGTTGTTACAATCCTACACAGAGCTGTTCAAAGTAGATCAACTTAAACTTTTTAGTATTGACAGAGATCCGGTCACTAAGTTGTCAATTTAAAAGCTGTCTCATTTTGGTGTTTTTTAAACGGGTGCCAATGAATTTCACAACACTTGTTTTTTTCACGTTACTTTAGATGCAGTTAGTTTTTTGTATAAACATGGGAAAGGGTTGTTATGCTGTTTATCACGTGTGAATTTAATACACTTTTTGTACTCTTTTTGTGAATTTTTATACATTAATTCTTTTATCTGTAAATTTTGATTGTAAATCGTAGTTATTGATATGTCATAAACGATAGTCTATTGTAAATTGCATATTTGTTTTGATGATGTAGATCAAGCAGTTGATTAGCCAGTTTGATAACTTAAGTAACTAGTCATGCTCCACGCATTGACATCTCAGATCGTAATGCCTGACGACCTGCTGTACAAATAAACTGAGCTTAATATAGTGTTATTTTTGTTCATAGGATGGCATATCACATCTTTTATGCAGTTTCAAAAATAACAACCGTGTAAAACCTTTGAAACGTTTAGAAAAAAAACGTGAACTTATTTGTAGGTCCATTGTTTTATGTGGTCCATTCGGCTGAACACTTGAATAATAATAATAATAATAATTTTACAAGTTCGGCCGTAGGCTACTTTTATTCTGTCTTTTAATTAAAAACATATGGACATGTTGACTGCTTTAAAATGTGTAATATAAAAATGGACGTCTGTTTTGATATCAAAAACAAATGTGTGACCTCAGCATTTCCAATAAATATCGAACTCTGTGATTATAATTATTGACTTGAGCAGTGAATTTAGTCCAGTAGTGCTCCCACTGGGTGATGGGGGCTTGTCCCACTTCGTCAAACTTGGGGGTCTCGCAGGCTAGCTCAATACACACAGCCTCAGTTAATAATTCCTATTATGACCCGTTTTCTCTCTTTAAGTCCCCGTCTTATATAAAAAAAAAAAAAAACCTCTTGTACAGCATAATAGGTATTAAGGGGAGCATACGCAAGGTCTTGGGGAGGGGCACCATTTTTATCATCATGTTCAAAATACTAATAATACATTCACTTACTTTTACCATAGGCACAAAGAAAGGACCTTTTCTATAATTTATTTTTTGACACAGCATTGAGACACACAATGGGTGGCAGGCAGTGGCATAAGAGGGGGATGGGGCGGGACCCTCCCCCACCGAGAACCCCCCTCCACCAAAGGAGATAAAAAAAAATGCGCAAAATGATAATGAGCCCTCTAGCTCTAATAATGTCTGGTTGCCAGTGAGTGGTGGGTGGGTGGCAAGTGCCGTGGGGACCCCCCAAACCCACAGTTTGTATACTGACCTTGCTCATGTGATTTTGAAACCAATCGAGAGTTGTCGAACCACCCGGTTCTGCTCGGTCAGAACCACCAAGTTATGAGTCGAGCCAACGAGGTATCCAAAAATGGCGCGGCGAGATCAACCCCCTTTGGAAACGAAGTTGCAAAACACCCTCTTGATGGATTAATGTGTTAACTAGAGAGGGCGCCCTTAAAACTTGCCGAATATTTTGCGATGTGAATCGTTTACCTACGTCGTTTACAACAACAAGAAGTCAGAAAATGCCTTCGTGCGCTGCTATTAACTGTTCGAACAAACAGGTCAAAGGATGTGGCAAAACGTTTCACCTGTAAGTTCTTGTTTTTATATAGCTCCATTAGAAAAGGAAAACAGACTGATTTTATTATTCAGTGTTACTTATTCATTGTTACAAAATACTACTTCAACTTGGTGTGAAAGTCGGTGTAAGTTGCAACACAACAACCTAAAGAAAGTTGTCAACAGACTGTACTAACTAATTAACTTCATTATGAAATCAGACAAGACGTCTGGGACCCATTACTACGATTCCCAGTAAAACTATTCCTACTTGGACTGACAGTGACACTGACAGTGACACAGTGACAGTAGCTACGGCAAAAATGCCGTATCCGGCTGCCACATGTAAATAGTGCAATACGCTGGACTTATTGCAACTGTCACTATTGATGGTGCTACACTACTCTAGAAACTATTTGCGTGTACAAAGTGTCGAAATTATGAAAAATAAGTCATTTTCGGGTCTATAAAGTGTAGTGCCTAGTGGTCTTCATTGAGAATGCAACTCGCTCAATGCCAATTTAGTTCCTCTGGGCATGAGTGCATGAGAGTTCGTGCCGCACTATGAAATGTCTGCTGGAATTGTCTTTGTTTGTTAAAGGTCAATAATTAAGGTTTCCAAGGTTTTAGCTGCCAATTCCTCGAAAGGAATATGAAAAAATGTGAAATATATTCCAACAGCCATTACATAAAAGACACTTGGATATGGAAATGTTTCCAAGGGATACATTCCACAGGATCAATGGAAAGATAGCCCCATAAATAGTGCCAGTAATATGCTAGACTATCTCCGCTCCTTAGCTCAGCTCTCACAATGTGACACCAACTTTCAAATTGAGACTGACCTTTTTTTGCCCAAATGACAGGTGGCATCGCCATGTAAAAAAAAACAAAAAAACATATCTGCACCCTCTCTCATCCGATGCATACGCTGTATGCCTCAGCAGGCCTGTTCCCACTACCCAGCAGTAGCGTGGCTGATGGATTTTGACGTATCAGGTGGTGTGTCAAAGTCCGCAAGCCACACTAGTGCTTTTAGTCATAAATGGGGAAAAATTGGCAGTGGGATTTGGGATCTTTTCCTGATGATTTTTGTCCTTATTATTAGTGATTAAATATTGGCTATATTCCTGGATCAATCCATTTTTTTTATTTGTGATTTTTTTTCCTTCTTTTTATCCTCACATACTAGCTATCCATCTAGTCGTCCATCCCTGTTACAGAAATGGACAGAAAATACCAGAAGAGATCAGTGGGAGCCAAAAAAGACAAGTGTCTTATGCTCGGACCATTTCACCGAAGAATGCTTTGATCGAACGGGACAGACTACAAGACTGAGAGAAAATGCCGTTCCAACAATATTTAACTTCCCTCCTCCCAATCAAAAGGTAGAACTGAAAACATTCACTAAGAAAACTGCAGAGTCTTCAGACATGAGGTCTTTAAAATTAATGGACATTTGGAGTAACCTGGAGGTCAAGACTTCTGTTGCCCTAGTCGTGCCCCTTCAAAAGTTTTCCATAAACTTTAAGATTTTTGAAAGAGAGTGCCCTTTGCAAAATGAACAACCTTGCCCTGTCAAAGATGAAATTCCAGACATGACATTTTGTATCATTTGTCGGTTCAGAACTTCAGCACAAAGTCCATATAACAATTTTAATAAATTGTTTACTATAATTTGGAAGTGCCCTGCCGGATGGGTGATATCTTCCTCAGCATATTTTAAAGCCAAATTTTAAACCTGTATTTTGTTCGGAAAAACATTTATCTGTGGTGTAATTTTTTTTGGTGATTTATAACCATTTTAAGATTGAAGCCCCTTTTGATGATTTTTAATGTGAAATTTCTGATAAGGACATTAGAGCACTGAACAGACAAGTTAATAACAGAACAGAGCAAGTGTTTTATATTATTTACGAACATTAGTTACAAGTACTTTGTTGCAAGCAAGAAACATTAATTGTAAAAGGAAAATACGGATTGTGTTTGATTGTAGTGCAGTCAGCAGGGTAGCTGTGAAATGAAGGACAGGCTGTTTTTTTTATTTGTTTTAATTTGTACAATTGTTATAACTTCTAACTGATTTAAAAATAAATGTATTTTTGTTAATTGTTTATATGTTTTTTGTTGTTATTTTCTTTTTGCAGCACGGAGAAAAAGGAAAAACACGCAAATCGAGAAAAGTTTCTGCTAAGATTCTTAAACCGAGGGCAATAAACATGCCAACAGGAATAGCGGTGGACAATGCTGTGCTGCAAGGCCCCACTCAAAGACATGATGAGGTCATTGAACAACCACCTACTTGTATCATGGCAAACTATTTCATGTTACCATTCCAAAATACTCCGACGCCCACAGGCATCATGGCGAATCCTGGTGGTGTGTTGCCGTTCAGAGGATCTAACATGGTCGGTACCCAAACTCAAGCTGGTACATGTACCTCTGTGGCCTCGGTAAAACCCCACATTCCAACTGGTGTGATGGTAAACTGTAGTGAACTACCGCCCAGACTACCGACCGTCACAGCTACCCCAGTTCCAACAGGTATCTTAATGAATCATGAACTCCTGTTAGAAACACCCAACATCGTAGATATCTCATCTCCAACCAGTGGTGTCACGAATCGTCAACCGAAAAAGGTTTTGTCTCCAATGCAGTGTCCAAATGTATCTGTTATCAAGTCGGATCATGCCTACTACATCCACGAAAATCCACAAACAGTCAAATGCAAATTGGACAGAGCGAGCACCCAGCTGTGCCAAATGAAGAGGCGCTTAAAGACCACCCAACAGAAATATCGTCGGCTGAGCAAGAGGTATCAGGCATTACTGATATTTGTCAAGTCTCTGCAGGGTTCTGTGCAAATTATTCAGGATTGGTCAGATGAAGAACCTTGCTCCACTGAGGAGGATGATATGTTGACACTCTGTGATGACAAGTAGTGCCAAATGGACAAAATTACTTCTAGTACACGTTTCGTAAAGCGGGCATTGATTCTGGAGACCAGTACTTCAAGGGAGCACAGAGATGCCTTAACCTTTGACCCCCCAGCTACCCTGAACACCGTCAGAAAGCGGACAGTGTGTTGTTTTCTTTTGATTGACTCCGTAATGCAGCAACATTGCTTGGAATGAACCTGGGCAGCAAGTCCACAGGTTTGGATGGGAATTTTTAACATACTGATACCAACTTACCAAGTCATTTCCCCGAATCTATTCAGATGTGGTGGTGCACCTTACTACTAATAATACTACTTTCAGTTGAGAACTCACGTATAGGCAACACTTTGCGGCAAATATCTGCTGAGAATAATGGACTTAAAATATATCTGAGCTTTTAGACTGGTCTCCTGTCTTTATTCGCAAGGATAAAGACAGGCACTGGTCTTCAAAACCTAATGGTTTTATTGGTACACAGTGACGTGTAGCCACCAGACTTACAGCGATATAACAATGTACACGAGTGTCTGTTGAGGGTAGCGTGTGCATATGCACACAGTATTATGGCCTGTGAGGTCAAAGGTTAATTCAGGAGGATCCAATGGCCGGTGTCTGGCATTATTCACAAGCCTTGCTGTATGAAGCCAGATGTTCAGACTTGTGAGCTTTCGTCTTGAACTCTGATAATCAACCAGGAAAATGCTTTCCACAGTTCAGTTACTTGCTTTACGTGTATCCAATTTCAATCATCAGTATTATTTTGTGCCCATTGATCACTTCATTCATCAGTTTGATTTAGGAAGAGTTCCAAGTAAACAACAAAGTAACAGCACTGGTCAGGCCCCAATTTCATAAAGCTGCTAAAGCAGAAAGTATTGCTTGAAAATGTTTTGCTTGAACAAAACTAAGCAGGGCAGCAATCACAGATGCTATGTATGTGGCATGGTACTTTGACTGGTTACCCTTTTTTCTGGTAAACACAATGTTGTTGTGCTTAGCTACTTTTTTTCTGCTTGAGCAGCTCTAGATGAAATTGGGCCCTGGCTCAGTGTTAAATTTCCAAATAACCTGTGAACTCGCAACTTCAAATGTTTTTATCAGAAATGGTCTTTATGACAACTTCATCAGTGATTGTAAGTTTAGAGAGTGTGCCTGTAATATATTGTGAGTTTTGTACACAGTTTTAGGTAACCTATTACTCCTCGCCAAAGTTCCTCACCTCAGAGTTCACATTGACCCATTGAAGTTGAGCTGTGCCACGCTCACCATTTTGGAAGTCAATTGGCCTGATTCCCCAGACGTCATCATCACAATAATCTTGATTGTGCCATTATACAGTGTAGTGTGCATTTTAGGCGATGTAGTGTTTACCCATTGACTTCCCAAATGGGGCAGGTGAGCGTGGCACAGCCGCTGCGTGTGACGTGCGTGCAAGGAGTCAATGGGTATACGTGTAAACACCATGTTGCCTAAAATTTGCATCACATTACTGTATAACACACAGTGACATTGACTTTAAAAATGGCACAACCAAGATTATTGTGATAATAATAATAAGTTAAAATTTGTATTGCGCGACTTTCATAAAATGATCAGTCAGATGATGACGTCAGGTGAATTGGGTCAGTGGGTCGTCTCACTTTTGTGGTTTCAGGCACATACCTTTGACTAATTATTATGGCAGTTGGCCAATATTTTAAAAGAAATTAGTCAATGGAGAGGTTAAACTTTTACGGAATCATATGAGGGGTCTTAAACTGCAAACTTTATAGCATGGGGTACAGGGCCCGCTTAAGGGTCCCAAAATTTTGTTAAATTCTAGATGCTCTTTGGTGCAATCTGAGGCGATTCCAGGTCACTTTCCCCTCGATTCTTAGCAAAAAAAATTGATTGGTTCACTCCTGTGGTCTCATAAAGTTCCTTTTATACTCACATTTCCATCTCACAAAAATAGGGGAGCTATCTGGACATTTTCTGCAGGACATGCTTGGTCGCTTGGGGTACAAACATCTTCTAATAAAGACCTCTTCATTCGTTTTTAACTTGGGGAATTTGTGGGCTCAAGCAAATTATGAGATGCAACTAGTTAAAAAAACACCACACCTACACATAATAGTTGTGCGGCCATGGCCGTACCACTTCCTACGGGCCTGACAGTGAAAAGGGGAAACATGGGGAAATACCTAACCATTTGTATCTGATTCTCTCCCCCTCCCCTCCTCCACCCCTCCTCCACCGCACCCCACCCCTGTCCGCCTGTTGCCAGGTGTAGCTTTTGTTGGAAGAAAGTCCTCTTCGTTCAAATATTTTTCTGTTATAAAAATGCCCTGAAATACTATGTGCCAGACAAGGTTTACTAAACGAACACTAACTCATACTTCCCATCGCCCCCACCTCTCAACTGTTAACTCATTTATAATGCACATCAGTTTTTTTTCTGCAGCCTGTTCCCTTGACCTTGAATGGGAGTTTAATAGATACAATCATGATAAAAACCACTGGGCCAGTTAAGCCATGTGAGGGTTTATTGGTACTCGCACTTCTAGTGCATCACTTTTTCTTTGGTGGTATGAAAACAATTATTTCTAATACTTTGAACTGTGATCACACGGTCTCTTTCACCCCCCCCCCCCCCCCACCACCAGATTTGCCTTAGACTTAGGCCACATACATGTATGTTTACAATCTCTTCCCTTACAAAAACTCAAGGTATTCACAACTGTAGCTTTGTTGGGTAGATGTGATTTCTTTTCCTTTTTTTGTTTGTTAGTTGTCCCCATTGCTTTATTGTTGGTAAAATTAACACCATGTCAGTGTTGTCACATATATAGATACCAAGAGCATCAATTCAACACCCCAGTTTTTGCAGAGTGTTATCAATCATATACAAGAGGTTGTCACAAATAAGTGATAACGCCGCAAATTTAGAGCGTTATAACACCGTAAATTTAGGGAGTTATAACGCCATAAATTGGAGTGTTATGAAGCCGTAAAATTGGGTTTTAATACCATAAGCATTAAACACTGTACTTACAGTAATCAACAATTAAGTAGAGAAAATCAGTAACTTGATTAATTACTTACTAGTCACAAGTACTGCAATAAACTGTTTAATGTTGAAAGAGATATGTTTTCTGGAGGTTTGGTCCAGGTTTGGTCTGGAGGAAATGTAACGCAGAATGTTGAAAGAGATATGTTTTAATCATCTTCTTGAATTGGTCGGTTGGCTTTTTGGATGAAAGAGGGTGGACTGCTCAACAGTTTAACTAACAATTGCTGCATGCAGTGACAGTAAAGGTTCTGTCGCCAGCCTTACTTGTGGGTGCGAAGGAAAGTTAGAAGGGAAGGGTTACTGGAGGTTTGGTCCAGGTTTGGTCTGGAGGAAATGTAACGCAGAATGCAGGATTGCATATAATCTGGTAACTAGCAGACTGGCTGCCGAATGATTTGTAAACTAAAAGTAATATCTTGTAGCGAACTCGTTTGGAGATTGGTAACCAGTGTAGTGACTGCAGCAAATGTCTGGAATCCTGCCATCGGTGCATTCTATCTCTAGGCGCGGTTCTAGAGCGATTTTTTTTTTTTTTTTTTGGGGGGGGGGCTAGACCCTTCGCATGGCACGTGACGTCACCATCTAACTTTTGCTACTTTTGAAAGCGCCTGTCTGTAGAATAGGCGGGCTGCCCACTTCTAGAGGCTCTGGAGTACTTTAAGGTGATCTGCTGGGAAGCAAGTTTTAGTGTAACCTTTATGCCAAAACAGAATAAGACCTTGTGGTGGAAGGTGCCCGAGTTTTTGCCAACCAAGATGGAGAAACTACGGGGAGCCATGAATGCAAAGCAAAGACAGATAATCACAGTTTGCAAAAATGTTACACAAATATTCAAAAATTTTTGTTCAAAATTTGTTGGAAGCAAACCAACCAATAATGGGATGTATTTTCCTTGAATAGAAGGTTGCAAAAATGTTGAATTTGGTCACCACGTCTGTCAACTAGACTTGAATGTTTTGCTACATTTGGCTGTCCATGCCAACCAGCGTGGTTTGTTTATCAACAATGGAAATGTCCACTAGTCAATGTTTTTGTTCAGGGGTGCCATCCAGTCAGAAACCATTCAACCGGTTACTGCCGTCTAGCCAGGGATCAAGCCAACGTTTACGATACTATACACACGTGTACGGAAGTGTGACTTGGGTCACTGATCAAATCTGGCTTCGTTCACGAGCATTGAAGTGTGACGCTAGATGGTCGGGCTGAGTTAGACTGGTTCCCGGTCCCTACATTGTTCTCTTCTGACCGTATATCGGGACCGGTAGCTACTATCGATATGGCGCTTTTGATAGGCCCTGGATTGTGCGGGCGCAGTAGTTTTTTTTCTAGTTTTAGTGATGACGTTTGTGACTGTGCTTGTTGTTGTTTGACACTAGCACACGTGTGTATCGTAACCCTTCACCCGAACATATAGTGAACCAACCTTCAACATCAAATTCAAGCTAACTTTAGAAGAACATAAAAAACGTTAGTCTGCACGACGGGAGATTCTGAGACTCTGTGCCCATCATGTTTTTTTGTAAAGGCCGCATTGCATTATGGGATTACGTAGATCTTTATGCTTATTCTAATTAGCATATACCTGGCAGAAATCTGCCAGGTATATGCTAATTTTCATTACCCGCTACCGGTCCAGAACGTAAACGATGTAGGGACTGGGAACCAGTCTAGGGCTAAGTTTATCCTTGAGTATTCGCACCGTCACGCAACGGAGAATCAGAGCGAAGATGAGTGATTGCCGTGGAATTAACTTTCAGGAAAATTCTAGCTGTAGCACCGTTTTGATCATGGTGGCTTACTTGCAGGCAGGACAACCTTAGAGCGAAGGTGAGATAGAGCTGGTGGTTACAGTGGTTGTTGTATGTAATGTTTGTGATTCACGTCCATAATTACTATGGTTGGTTTGAGTAGCCCCATACTGTATCGATACATTGTGCCAATACGCTGGACTCCCTCTGCTTCTGGCTTCTAGGGAGTCCAGCGTATTTTGGCGTAATGTATGGGGCTAGTTTGACCTGGGAAGGTCAGTTTTGCAAAATGTCATTGAAATATAATTTCCATGTCAATGTAAAGATCTCTAACATTGATAACATATAGCTAGTCAATGCATATCCAGACTACGTGGACCTTTACTGGGGGCCGGGGTGAATTTCCGATCTGCCACGACCGTGCACACTGCCCAGCTGCAGCTGTTCACATTGTTTCCCATGACAATAGTCTTGGAAAACAGCTAATCGATTGCGCCTTTTTTAAAATTGGAGTATAGCAACAAAGACTTATGGCGTATGGTCAATCTGATTTCAACTACATGTATACATCAAACTTAGACCCAGTAACTTGGGCGCTGTACTCCTTTTTTAAAAATTTTGACATTGTCGGTCGTAGCTAGTACGAACGACAATGTCAGAATTTAAAAAAAAGGAGTACAGCGCCCAAGTTACTGGGTCTACATCAAACTATATCATTATCTTTTCATTTGTCTGTTTGTCATATCTGATTACTCATGTCATTTATTCCGAGAGAAAAAAAACGTACTGATTTATTGCATAGGCCTTCACCCGGATGATGCATCTTCTCGATAAACTTATTTTAACGATTTACGTTTCTTTTGCCTTATTTCAGATTTTGCCATATTATTATACCACCAAACAAAAATGGACACTACCGGGAATGTCGTGGAGTGTGCGCATGTGTCCGGCGTTCCCTCTAATACGTCATTAACTAATCGCGAGCGGGCTCAGGCAAGGTGGATAACCGTGGAACCGGTAATTTCACTTGCCATTTTAGGCTTTACAATTCTGAACCTATTACGACCCCTTTACCTCAAACAGCGGATTAGCGAGTTGTACAATGTCACCGATGTAGACAATGTTACCGAATGTGGTGCCTCAAATACCACCGACCCCATCCACGCCCAAATCCAATCCGAGGTCTCATTATGGCTGTTGTATCTAAGTGGTGCATCGGGCATCCCTTCCATCATAACCACCGTCATTTACGGGACTCTAAGCGATAAAGTCGGCAGAAAATTCTGCATGGCTCTTCCCGTCCTCGGCTTCATCATCCAGGAGGTTATATATTGGCTGACGATTTATTTCAGCCTGCCTTTACCAGTCCTTCTCACAGGAGAATTCTTACAGGGTGTTATGGGGGGATTCGCACTCATGTTCGCGGGGTGCATCTCCTACTTAACCGATGCCACCACTGCGAATCGGAGGACCATTCGAATTGTAATAGCCGAGATGCTGACTTTTTTTGTGGGCGGGATAAGCCAAATAGGTGAGGGGTATCTCATACGTTACTATGGTTTCCTCCCACCTTTGTACATCGCTCTTGGGGTCAACATCTTACTGCTCCTATACATTACAACTCCTCAAGTTTTGATTGAGACGGTCGAACGGGGGAGTCAAGCGGACCAGAAGGGCATCTGGGAAACTGGACGGAGCATTCGGAGGCTGTTTTCTTTTAACGAGAATGGCCGTAGGTGGCAGCTGTTGCTCCTTAATTTCTTAATCTTTGCGGTTTTGGCGGTAAACATGGGAATGATCTCAATCCTTGTACTGTACGGCACTGCACAGCCATTCTGTTGGTCCCCAGATACGGCAGGTTTTGCTTCTGCTATCTCCTTGTTAAGTATATCCATTGGTGAGTAGTTTGCATCAGCATTGAAAAAAGGGTTTCTTTCCTTTTTTTATGTTGCCTTAGATGGCATTTGCCTAAAAGGATTTAATAGTAACAACACCGTTGGCTCTGTCAGCACTTTGAGATCAATTTTGACAATGCAACTTCGGCCAAAAGACAAAGTGCCATTTCAGAAACTATCATGTAGACACCTCACTGTTGCTCCTTCTTCAGAAACTCAAAATGTGGAGATCTCTGAGTAGAAAATCCTTTGTCTTTATCTGTGTTCCTTCCATCGTCATACAGGTATGTTGGCCGGCACAAAGCTCTTCTCGTTATGCCTTGACGATTACTGGCTCATACAGATTGGTTGCCTGAGCATGTGCCTATCTCTGATTGGTATAGCCGTTGCTCAGTCATCGCTGATCCTTTTTGTAGGTGAGTCAAAGTTCATGGGTGGCTTGTGCGTAAAGCGCTCGCCTCTCACCAATGTGTCCCTGGTTCGATTCCCGGCTAAGGCCATATGTGAGTAGAGTGGTGCGTTGGTTCTCTCCTGTGCCACAAGGGTTTTTCTCCAGGCCATCCGGTTTTCCTCCCTCCGGAAAAACCAAACACTTTCGATCTCAGGCTGTGCTCCGTGGTCATGGGTTGATGTGGCTGGCTGCAAAGGGCGCCCTTGAATGCCCATTTCCACACTTAAATTCGTCCAGGTTGCATCCGGTTTGTATGCTGCAACGGTATCTTTCCAACCACCATTGACCTTCTGTGCTTATGCTGGATTCTGTAGCATTCCCGCTGGAACCATAAGAACTGTTCTTTTCAAAAATTATTTGAAATCTGTAATTACAACCTCCTGTAGAATGATGGGTTATAGCTAGATAAATATGGACTCTCAGGGTGATTTTTGGTCGAAGCAACTGTCGGTAATTGTATTTAAAAAAAAAAAGCCATCACACCAGGGAAAGCGTCAAATGTTTCATGAACACTGTTTTTGTCAGTGTTTGTCAAACAAACAACACTTTTATCATTCTTCATGGCAACTGATCTTGATATTCTAACTTGCTATCTAACTTGATGGAGACCTATACGTTGTACAAGGGATGAGTGGGATTCATTTGACATTGGACTTAATTTGGTAAATAATGTATCTGCATGATAGAAAGTTTTTTTTAAGTTTTTGAATAATAAACTTTTGATCTCTTGCAGGGATTGGTGTTGGCTTATTTCAGGGTATACCTATTCCCGTTGCAAGGTCGGTCCTATCAAAAATCACCAGTCAAAATGAAACAGGTAAGCCATGAATACATTGACAGCACTACCCATCAGTAGCGCACGTTAATAGACCTCACGAAAAGGGAATACATTGTGTATGGTAAATAAAAACCAAACTTCAGATATCTATTTCACCTCAACAGTCACAATAAGCAATGCGAAGGGCAAAGTTTTTTTTAAAGGTAAAATACAGGATTGGTATTCATCCATTCTTTTATGAATAAGTATCACTCTGAAAGCTTACTGATTATGAAGTTCATGTCAGTACACCAATCTGCCATAGAAATGTTTCTGGCTGAAATACTGTCGAAGTCGAGAAAATAGAATTTGAAGACTGTGTTGAACCAAATTTTTTGATTTCACAAAATGGCGGACCGTTTGTTTCTATGACGAGGTGGCCCCGCTGGTTGTATTTCCATGAGGCAAATGTATGTTTTTTGAAACACTATACGATTTGAAGGCAATGTGCCCCTTTAACTATAACTTGAAGTTTTTGTTGTATGGGCAGTTGCCACACTTTTCTTCGGTTTTGTATTCGCTTGAAACATTCCCATTTGCCACAAGTTCTGCTATTCATGCTGCTTGAAGAGCGCAAGCACGGTAATTCCAATTTCACTGTCATTGGTCGAAATATTATGACGCACATCGTCTCCAACCAGTGAGATGACACAAACTCTCCCACAGTTGACCACAATATAAAGATAAAAACGTGTGCGCTTACACTTTTTACAGCGCATTCCAACTTGTTACAGTTGGTCCAATACCCAGCACACTCTAAAAACAAACTTAGTCAAAACAGCATTAATTAGTCATTTTAGACCACTTTTTTGACTAAAATTAGTCAAAAATGGTCTAAAATGACTAATTAAGGCTCTTTTGACTAACTTTAGTTTTAGAGTGCAGAAACCAGACTGAGTGGGGTCCCGGTTCAGAACCCTTTCCCCCTTGCATCCCCCGAAATTAGATCGGAGAAAAAGTCCCAGCATAAGAATTGTGTTTTGTGATAATTTTTTTCTTCTTCAGGTGCAATGTTTGCAATTGTCGGTTGCATAGAGAGCATATCCACACTTATATCCGTCCAGGTTGCATCCGGCTTGTATGCTGCAACGGTATCTTTTCTACCACCGTTGACCTTCTACGCTTATGCTGGATTCTGTAGCGTTCCCGCTGGAACCATACTGTAAGAACTGTTCTTTTCATGTCCGGACACGATTGATAGAGCGTGTTCAATTTTCTGACTTTTCTATCGCTAAATTTCAAATAATGTACAATGAAAGTGCTAACGTTTGTAAAAAAAAAAAAAAAAAAGACAAAACAAAAACATGGCACCGTTTTGGACTATGGCTATGTTAATACTATTTATGGATGACTAAGTTGGCGAATTCAATCATTTTTATATTCCGGAGATAACGGTATAAATGGTTCAAATGGTTGGATACGTTAAACAGCCCCCAAAAACACGTCTTTGCACCCCCAAGAAAATGACTGGTTACGCCACTGGTCATCTGAAGTGAAAACCAATTGAAAACTAACTGCATAAATATAAATAAATCACTGATAAAACGGGAATATTTATGTTTTAGATATTGCATTGGCTGTAAAATTCACGATGTATGCTTTTTTCTGTTTTAAAAATTACAGAGCTCTGCAGATTTTCTGGCCGCGGAAGAACGAATACAAGCCACTGGAACCCACCAATAAAGACTAATTGTGTGATATGTTTATGTCGGGCATTAATTATGAAGTTTAATTTAGTATTTACATTTTTGTTATTATATTTATTACAGTATACATGTATAAACTCTGTACAATGTGTTTCAGTTTTCTGCAGGACTATTAACAAATAAGAGGGTATCAGCTGAAAGGTAATGGTGGTATTAGCATTCATTAGTAATACACACATCATTGTATGGGTAAAACACAAAATAACATTCTTCATCCTAGATGGAAATTTTAAAATCTATTAAACCTTTGTAGTACCCGCTGCTAAAGTATAGGATTTGAACTGCCTCTGGCAACTGGGCAAGCTCAGTGGTTTAGTGATAAGACATCTGCTGTAGAAACCCAAAGGTCAATGGTTCAAATCCCAACCGAGTAATATGCCTGCCGATTTTAGTTCATGGGCCTCGGGAAAGCACGGAGTATACAGTGCTTGTCACACATCGGTGCGGGTTAACAATACAGTTCAGCATTATTGTTAAAACATGTAGACGAGTAGAAGGGTCTTTCTGCTCAACACCAACAATTTTAATAAAAAAAATGTTTTTAATCATCATGCTTCTTTTTTTTTCTCTAAAACAACTTTTTTATCAGGGTGCATTTGGTGTATTTTGTATTTTACTATGAACAGTATTATATTAAACAGTGAGATTTCAAAATAAAGAAATCACAGGCAAATACAATGTATGTTGTTATTTCCTTGAAGATTATAGCCTTTAAGGAATTCTGACGTGAATAATCTCAATCAGTACTAAATATTTTGTGATATTCATATATGTGTTTTCATTGACCCTGCGAAAACAATGACATCAAATTACACTAATCATCCACAGAGTAACTCTTGCTGACAATCAAAAGCTCTTGTTAAAACTTTTTTACCGATAGAGAGTTGCTTGTTACTGACAGAGTTGATTGTCCCGTTGAGCCAAATAACGGCAATTTTTTCAGATCCCCCTGCATTCACAACATAGTTTCTGGGTTCTCACACAAGAGGTTATTGCAAATGTGGTCTCGATGTAAGGATGAATGAATGAATGAGCTTTCCATTGATGTGCAACATGATATAAACAGGTCACAAATAACTAAGATAAAGGCAATTGAAAAACAAATCCAAACTTGTTTAGGGGTATATTATTATGCAGGGCAGGATTGTTTTAACCTGCATTGAGACTTCATGATAAACTTGTGAGCACGTTAAAGAAATGATACACCTCATCACTGTCATACACGGCAACTTCTGTGTTGCACTTACTGCATCGCACCGGATGAAAATACTCCTCTTGATCCCCGCTGCTGCCGTTTGTTGTTGTCGATGATGATGATGATGCTTCAGCTCTCTCCATCTGCATCTTATGCTTCTTCCTCCACTTCCGTCCCGTCTTCTGTGGGACGGTGTACTTGAGACGCTCTGCCCGAACGATGCTGCAGTTGAGGACGAACATTGCGCGGTACTGGTGCGTGTACAGTTCATGCCGTTGGCAGTCCAAGCACAGCGTCGTTAAACAGGCCGGACAGTTCAACACTGCATCACTCTGTGGAATGGAACTTTCCTTGACCTTCCCATCAGGGGAGCTATTACTGCTCAAGTCCGACGCTGCCGTTCTGTCGGCACTCTGGCTGGGGTAGTACTTCTGACGCTGTCTGTTGACCCATTCTTGGTTTTGATCATCGATGTCCGGGTCATATAGCAACTCGTCATTGGTTAGCACACGGTGCTTCTGATGCTGCTTTTTGCCTGCAAGAATGCAGTAAATATTTATTTAATGTGCATACATACTTGGCACTACATCAGGCACTACTCCTCATGGTCCAATGCAGACTATTTTTTGAGAAAAAACAGTTTGGGACGGGCATCCTGGGTGTAAAGTATGAATGAATTCTAGTGCAACACAATATTCCCCCCCCCCCCCCTCTCAAAAGACTAAAAAACTAGTTTTGTTAATTTAAGTTTGTTGATCTGACAATAAATCATTTTTAGAAAGTACAAAGCACTTTATGCAGGAATCCTTTCAAGGTAACAGGTACTTCAACCAAATTTACATAAAATCAGCTTCAAACAGTTTTGAAATTAATGGGTTCCAGTGATGTATTCACTCAAATCTAACTGAGGGAAAACAGTTATAACTAGGACAGTGAAATGCTGAGCAATTAAACAAAACAGCAAACAAGCACAAAATATTTTTTATTTACTCTGCTTTGATGTGCTGGCTTCTTCTTTCTCCTCATCGGAATCAAAGTAGATGTCATTGTAGAAATCTTCATCTGGAGGAGCCTCTTTGGTTGTTGGTTGGCTCTTGTCTTGATTACTGGGCGCCTGGTTTGACCCAACGCTCTCTGCTGCAGAGTGATATATTGAAGTACAGTAAGACTGACAATATCAAAAGCGACTACAGAGTAAAAGCAAGGGATGGATTAAGAAAGAATGTGGAATCCTACGATTCTGCATCTGCATCCGTTGAAACGTCTGAATGGTGGCAACGTGCCTAATCCCAACAATCCCAAATCTTCCTGAATCTTATCTGGAAAGTAGTACCATCTTGTAGGATTTGGGACAGCAGGTCCAATGCTTATCACTGCAGGGATTTCCCTTTAAATATTTCAGTGACTTGCGAGCTGAACCAGTTAGCTTGTCATTTCTGCACTTCAGCTTTTTCACTGACCAGTCTATATCTCATATTTCATTAGGGATGATTTTCAACACTGAACCAGCGGACCACTTGGAGAGAATTTTGACTAGTCCTCAGGTGTTTTTATTAGTATTTGTCCAGCTGTTCAATGTAAAGGGTGAAAGCTGCATTGGAACAGAATACGGATCTTATCAAAATCCAAACATTGAGGTGTCACTGTCGAGTAGCCCTGGAAGCCTTTCACTGTTCTAAATTTTTTTAGTGACGTCCTGGATAGGGACGGAAAGTTTTCAGATCTCCATAATTCAAATCTTAGCTGTAAGAAGCTACTGACCTCACTGGATTAACATTCCATGGTTGCCTACATATTTTGGCGGTGGGTTTTGGACATTAGATATTTCTCATAAATCCGACGTTTTCGGAAATAACTCGGGCTCTCTCGACGTTAAACATTTCTGTAAACTTGAAACACAGTTCATCACACAAACTAATTACGCGTGTGTTTTTTTGTTAGTCAAAGTACACTGACGGCACAGCACTGTACATGCGGAAAAATTAAAGCGTAATCGTCCTGCGTCAAAATGCTAGCATATGTGTATGCAAATCATCCATGTTTGAGAGAATGAACAAAACAAAAACTTTTTAATGTAGAGAGCTGAATTATTTCACACAAAGTTATGAGGAATATCTGTCGTCCAAAACCCACTGCCATAAAAGGTATGCGGCCATGGAATTTTAATCTGGTGAGATAAGTAGCTTGTTATAGGTAAAAGTTGAATTGTGGAGCTCTGAAAATCCCCCCCCCTCGCCCCCGGAAATGGACCCTCATATCCAGGACTCTGTGTCTTTGTACAGCACAGAGGAAGAGTCCTACATACATGATATAGGGGTAGGGTGCTGAGTTACCATACAGTTGAACATTTTGCAGAATATAGGTGGGTCTCTAGCCAAAGACACGAGGGGTGAGGATTAAAGGGGAGTTGTCACTCATCGTGGGGATGGAGTAACTTGATTGGTACCCACCTGCACTGGTAAACTGCTGCTGCTCATGTTGTCTCATAGTCTCATCCAACTCTTTATCCATTTCTTTGTCAAATTCATCCTCACTTGACTCGGACATCTCTAAGCTGCCTCGACTGAGGCTCCTGGTCAGCTTTCTCTTCTGCTGCATCGTCCCATGAAGGAGAATTTCAAGCTCATCATCTGAGCTAATAAATACAAGCACAAAAAATAAGTTCTTTCTTGCTGACCATTAAAAACACAGATGAAAAAGCACAGGGAACTGTACCAAAATGCAAGGCATATGACGTAGTCGTAGGCCATGCCCAGGATGTAAAATATGGTTTGTTTGGGTTTATGAATGCCACGTGACCAACAATCTCAATGAAATGACAAAAGATCTTTCACTTTAACTTAAAGGGGCTGTGTCGTCATGATCACAGCGAGTCTGTGGCTAGACTGACTTATGACCGCTCAACCTGTTATTGCACGCACACGCGCGCAAGTAGCGGTCACATCACAGAATAATAAAGACGGCGACCTTTGTGATATGATGGTCAATGCAGGCGCATGCAGTAACTGGGTGAGAGTTCATGTTTCTGGGCCCAGAAACAGGCAGACTACGATCATGACGATACAGCCCCTTTAAGTTAGCCCTAGACCCAGTAACTGGGGCGCTGTACTCCTTTTAAAATTTGTTTGACATTGTCGGTTGTATTAGTATGACCGACATTGTCGGTTGTATTAGTATGACCGACAATGTCAAAATTTTTTTTAAAGGAGTACAGCGCCCCAGTTACTGGGTCTAAGTTAGCCCTATAAATAGTGCCAATACGGACTACGGAGGTAGTGCAACGTATTGGTACTATTTATGGGGCTAACCTTAAAGACGCCTGCTCGTCACCATTACCCGACGACTATTCTGTGGCACAAAATGATCATGTACTTGCATTATAATCTACGTACAACACGTGCGCCGGTCAAAGGTAATCTTTTGTGGCATAAATTTGTTTGTCGTGTGTTGACGCGCGGGCGTCTTTGAGTCTACTTTCAATTTTGATTGTACTTGATTCCCACACCTTTAAGTTGAAGTTATAAAACAAATGAAAATATTCTCAACATTGCAATCATATCTCATTATAATATTATGCTTTTTATCAATGTAATGTAAGGATTAAATAGGCCTATCAAGTAAAAATTGAAGTATCATTTATTCATAAAATAAAACATTATTTAAGTTAACAAAATATTCACAATCACATTGAAAAAACAATTGACAATTTCATGTCCTATGGCCATGTAGATGTACCCACATGACCCATGATCACGTTTCGCTAACCTGTCTTTTCCGCGTTCCTGGTCACTGTCATCTTCAATGAAATCATACTCACTTAAACCTCGATTGAGGTTACTGAGAAAACTCATATCTCGAGTGAGAAGTTTCCAAACTTTTGTCAACAATTTGTCAATAATTTCGTTGCTGCACTTTCGTTTACCTATCTGGTGCTAATCTACTTAGCCATATCATAATACACAGGAAGACGTCAGGGTTAAAACGCCAAGCGACTTCGGCTACGGCTATGGCCGTCGGATGCAACGACAGCGTTGATGAATAGGACTTCTCAGCCATCGGGCCATAGCCAGCCGGCCATTGCTGAAGCCATTGATTTGGACACGGCCTGACATTGACATCGAACTTCTAGCCCGTTATTGGGCCTAGAATAGCCAGCGCATAATTTATATGGGTAGCTTTATTTTTGCCACTGTCGTAAAGATTTTCAATGGGAATTTTTTCTCTTTGAATCGATTCAAAAATGGGAATTCTTAAAAAAAACATGACTTTTTTTTCGAGGATGGCAATTCTGGACTGCAGAAAAAAAATGTATTCCGCGGGTAAATGCCAGCCGCGTATTCAGAGAATTAGAATGCATGCAATACAGGGTGGAGTAATTGGCTCATTTGCGTAAATCCGTTTTCTAAACGAGAACAAAATTCTTGTCAGGAATAATATTGAAATGTTATAGCTATAAAACATTAGAAAGTATTAAACAAAGAAACATACTCTTGTTTAGCCCTCGAGGCCTTCACTTTCGTATAAATACTACACTGACGTCCTGGACATGAGGTCCGTTTTCTGGAAACAATTTCAGAGCTCCATAATCCAAATCATAGGCTTTGGCAGTGGCTTTGGCAGTGGCTACGGCCGGAACGCCGAGGATTCCTATTCTTCAACGTTGTCGTTGCAACCAGCGGCCATAGCTGTAGTCGAAGTCGCTTGATTCGGACGCGGTCTTCTCACCGGATTAACATTCCATGGCCGCATAAAATTTTTGGCCGTGAATTTTCGACGTCAGATATTCCTCATAAATCCATCCTTTTCAGGACATAATTCAGCTCTCAACGTTAAAAATTTCTATTTTGTTCGTTCTCTCAAACATGCCTTCATCACTTACGCGTTTCTAGCGTTTTGGCGCATGACGGTTGCGCGTATTTCGTCCGTATGTTAAGTGCTGCGTGGTCAGTGTACGGTGACGCGCGAACACGCGCGTACTAGATTTGCGTGATGAACTGGGTTTAAAGGCATTGCATACGTTTGGTAATGACTCTGAAAATTTATGGCAATAAAAACTTACTTGGTAAGAAGTACAGCTGCTTTGGATAGTGTAATGCATATTGAGAAACGTTCAATTCGAAGTACCGCCGTTATGGGAAAATATATCACTTTTTATCTCCAAAAATTTGAATCTGAGAAGCGTTGTTGGCGGTAACGCTTCTCAGATTTTGAACGTTCGAATTGACTAACGCCCTCAAGTGTCTAAGATTAACTGCTTTGTAAATTGATTCCTAATTGGTCGTTTTCGCCGATCGATCTCTGAATGGGCAGTTCGCCCCTGGTTCGATCGCCCTTACACGGAATCGCCGTCTTGGAAAAATGACAGCGAGTCAACACCAATGCGAATTTACTTTCCAACAGTAGATAAAGGCCCAGTTCCCCATCTTGCGCCTACGGCGCTGTATAATCTTTGGTCACCACTGACTGCTGATCTCTATTGCACGAATTACGTAATTCATAAACATGTCACATTTTGACATTGCTGTGTGCCTGACGGATGAGTTGTCGTTTCATATGTTCCCAAAATTTAACTCTCTGAGAAAGATATGGATTAGGAATATACGCACAGATCCTGGATGAAGTTTCAAGGTAAGTCTCAGACATTCATTGTCAAAAATGTTTATTTAAAACCATACCATGGAGGTACGTTTCGTAACTAGAGTAGGCTGTAACTCGCTCTTATCTTATTACTAAATACTATTTTATTTACTAAGTATTACTAAACAGTGAGTAACGTTCAGACGTTAGTGCACGCATACCGTCGAAGAAGGAAGTGTACTCCATATGTCTGCTCTCTTCTATGTTCTAAGTAAGGTCAGACTGCACGAACATGTGGCTCATTGAGTCGAGTGTACAATAAAAAGCCTGTACAAATAAGTTATACTACTATAGGACTCAACCATTGTCAACTAATTAGTCTGGTGGAATCCCTGAGGGTTTTCCTGATTTCACTGGACAATTTTGTAAATTTATGATGTTGAATTGCTTCTTATCTTGAATTGAACCATGGGCATAGACGAAGGACGAACTAAACTGACAAACTCAAAACTGCTTATGTTATAGTCTTTATATAATGTCCTCAGAAGTTACATGAATGGAGGTCTTTAACTCTGAATATTCTAAGGTCTTTCAGGGATTTTCTTGGTGCTTTACTGATTTTCTTAATTTGTTTTTATTTTTGATGTTTTGAATTTCAGATAACAAGATGCACACATGTTTGTTTGACTCACTTTAAAGAAAATGAGTTTAAAAACCACAATGACTGGGAAAAGGCTTCTTAAATGCTCCAAGCATTTTTCCTTGGACTGTGGAAACTCCTAAAAGGCGGCAACTTAGAAGAAACAGAGAGTAAGTATTTTATTTATATCAACTGAACACAATTAACTCTTTCTAGGGATGTGTTGACTTACAACTTAGTTATGCAAAGCATCTGTTCATTCGAAATCTTCATTGTGCTGAAAGCACTAGCTAAATTGTATGTTTGGCATTGTACAACTTTTTAAGGCCTCTCCCCCACCCCACCCCACCCCTTAAGAATGGTTAGTGGGTGGTTGCTACTAAACCTGGGAAAATGAAGATATAACATGAAGTCCCTCCTGATCCATTTTTTTTTAAAGCTTTGCTATCATTACTCTACAATGCAAAGCTTGAAATCCTATAAATGTACGGGTAAGTTTCATTATTAAAATTGTCAAAATTATGTGTCATATTGACAAATTTCTTTACAATTAACAGGTGTCCAGCAACAGCTGTGAAACATGGAGAGTGACTGTGGTGTGGAGAAGCATTACCAAGTTACCGGACCATGATTATCTGGATCACATCCCCTGTAGAAGACAAACTTTTAGGCCACGCAGGAACGAATTGAACAACTGGAAAGCAACTTGATAAACAATGCCGTCCAGAAAGACATTTTTCGGAAAGGTATTCCAAAGATCCTGCATAGATTTACACGGCATTTCCAACATACACACTGTTGATGGAATTTTTTAATTTTGTTTTTCCTCATGCATCAACGATGACCCGATGGAGCCAAGTGGTGTGTTCAAAAAGAGGAGAAAGTTCATCAATGCGTGCTGGCTTTCGGTCTGAACTGCCACTTATTGACCAGTTTTTTTCTTTTCCTGAATAAGGTCAAATAAGGTTCATTCGATGAGGACTTAGGAGATAAATTTGGCATATCTAGTTCAACAGTCAGCAGATTTAGTATTACTTGGGCTAACTTTCTGTATGCTGTGCTTGGGAGTATTCCTTTGTGGCCAACAAGAGAGATGGTCGACCGACATATTCCAGATGCCTTCAAACAGTTTTCAAAATCTTGTGTTATTTTAGACTGTACTGAACTATTTGTGCCAGCACCGTCAAGTTTGAATTTAAATTCAGAATTTTTTTCGCAGTACAAACGTCATGAAACATTTAAATGCCTTATTGGAATATCACCAGGAGCAGGAGGCCTTGTTACATTTGTAAGTAACCTCTATGCTGGTGGAATTTCAGACAAAGAGATCACCAAGCAGTCTTGTATATTGAATTTACTTGAATCTGGAGAAGAGGTAATTGTAGATAAGGGGTTTGTAACAGAGTACCTGCTTTGTCCTGTTGAATGTAGCTTGGTTATTCCAACATTCCTTACTGCTGAAAGTGGTCAATTTTCCAAAGAAGAAACTGAATAGACGCAGACCATTGCAAGACTCTATGTGCATGTAGAGTGAGCTTTTCGTAAAGAAATTTCATCTGTTTGATGGCCTCGTACCAATTTCCCTTGCTGGTACAGTTAATCAAATGTGGACAGTCTGTTGTAATGTAACAAATTTTCAAGGGCCATTATTCTAAGTCAGTGTAGAAGTCTAACAGTCAAGTGTATAATTTTATATTTATGCATGAACCATTGAACATCATTTTATGAAGTAATCCTGTAAAAAAGGCCGTTTGCATCATTATTGGAGACAGCCTAGAATCAGTTGCCTGTAAATTGCATCATGTGACATGACTCTTACGAGTGACAGCAGGCATAGATTGAAGGAACCATACCTCTGTATCTTCTCCAAGAAATGGCTTTCTGTGGCATTTCCCCTACATATTTAAAACAGGTGCTGGTCAGCACAAACTTTGACCTAAAATGTGCATGTATTATAAAATAAACTAATTATGCCATTGCACCCCAAAATACTAAAAAAAGGACTTAGTTTCTGCAGTAGCACCATGTAAATTATCGAGCCCTGTGGACATTTTAGATTCCTTAATTGTTTCTTGAAGGATCTGCGACACACTCAAAAGCAATTACTGTATGTGGTTCTTCATTGTTTTATGTCAATAAACAGTGTGTTTAAAAAAAAATAAAAAATCCCGTATATTGATTTTGTTTTGTTTTCTTTTATAAATAATGGTTTTCAGGAACGCAAACAAAATTCACATGCATTACACAATATACTTTGTGGCTACTTTTGTGAAAGAAACAACACTCTCCTTGGACTTACAATGTATGTGGCTCAGATTATTGTCCTCTGAAATGCCCATGAATAGCTCCAGAATGAATTACTCAATGATAACGGGAACCACAATGTGTAGAGGGGGAAAAAAGAAAAGTTTGACTAAAGGACAAGAACTATTTTATGTTTCAGTCTTTTTTAACCATCAATTCGGTATAAAATCAGGAGATGCATCTTCAAGTAATTACAACTTGTTATCACACAAAGCTGGCAGCAAGTACTGGAAACAAAACGCGCCAGTTATGAATAGTCTATCATCAATGAATGTTCCTTCTACATGAAAGTCATTTGTTTTCCACACAAAGAAATCACACCATTTTGATCCAGTTAAACCCATCATCTGTCCCATAACCTGGACATAGTAGTTATGGGACTTTCTCAGTTTATATAACCATGGAGGTAGGAATTAAACTCATGATATAAACCATTCACACAAGACTGGTACTGAACTTCCGTGAATGAACCCTTCATTTGGGCATTTATTTCGAGGTGTTTCTCTGGGGTCGTAGGCCCTTTTCGAAACCACGGCTTCGGCTCCGGATTCGGCTCAGGCTAGCTTGGCCCCGCGGTTGTTATGACAATTGCGCGTGCTTTGCGAACGCGCTCAGGGCCAGCTTCAGACGAGAGGACGGACCCTGAAGCCGAATCCAAAGCCAAAGCCGTGGATTCGAAAAGGGCCATAAATCCTTCCGTCTGGGGAACATGCCAGATGTACGCATGATGGGTTGATTACTATTTTCCTTTGTGCCGGTAACTACTCCGGTCGACGGGCTACGTCCCGTAGCCATAGATTATTTATTGGGGGGGGGGGGGGGTCGTTTGTTTTCGGTTTGAAACATATTCAAAAAGGAGTCAACATGATTCTTGTAAATATTAGCACGGAGCAATAAACTGATTTATTGCTTCATGATAACCACAAGTCGGGCATGGGCAAAGATTATTTACCAAACAGTACATCATAGCAAATGATTTGATTGAGCTTGGATTTCCTCGGTGATAACATCAGTGAGCACAATGTGTAGGCCTACTATACATGACACTGCGTTGTTTATTACATGTCCATTTCGATTACAAAAGCTACCGAGCGACCAAATTGGCCTAGATACTCTCAGTTCACAATTTCACCACAGTACACGCATACGTACTGGACATGTGGTACCTAGAACACAGTACAATGTACATGATGTGTGCGTGTGTGTGTGTGTGTGTGTGTAGCTTACTCCATCACGTCCGCTTGCGGTCAGTCGGCTCTGCTGCATATATTATCATAATGTTATGGGACCTGCCAAACCACAGTGGAGAGTTCGTGACCCCGTTTCGGGTTACACGAAGCCGTGCCACGGCTGGCACACGGACCCCCCGGGCTGGCCGAACGAACCAATTTCAAACGGCCCATATTGGTATTTTTAAGATAACGACCACAGGAGGGCGGTAGTACTTTTTCAACGAACTACAATATGAAATGTCGAAACTATTTACTAACTGTTCTCCGGCGTGAAATAACCGTTCTAGTTTGTCGCCGAAATCTCACAAACGCTACTACCTTTTGAAATGAAACTTTCACAGGTTAGTTTTATGGTATATATCTACAATTATATTGGTTTGAAACAAACAGTAGGCTCAAATTACCAAACGTATGCAATGCCTTTAAAGTTGCAGAATTTCTTAACGCTGATGAGAGTGAAATGGCGGATTTATGAGGAATATCTGACGTCCAAACCCAACGCCAAAAATTGTATGCGGCCATGGAATAATAACCTGGTCAGATTAATCTGGTGAGATTAGTAGCTTCTTACAGGTTATAAGTTTAGAATTATGGAGCTTTGAATTTTTTCCGCCCCAGAGAAACGGGTCCTCACAGCTATAAGAAGTAGGACTCTGCATCTGTGTACAGCACAAAAGAAGAGTCCTGCATAGTGCTGTAAAATATTAGAAAACATGAAAATAAACCAGAAACGCGAAGAAAATGTGAGTGGTAAACTATTATGTCTTATAGTCAGTCACGCTGTTAAAATACTAAAACACATTTTGAAAAGAATTTTTACCCTTCATTATAAATAAAACTGGACCTTTTAATCCAGTAATTTAAATACTGTGATCCGGGGCATACCAAATTTTGGAGCTGGCTAATTCAGTGGTTAATGAACCACCAGACGCCATTTTCTATCTACAAGCACAGACCTTTACTATTAATTTGTTTGTGTGGGTGGCCATCTTTTTTTTTGTAGGCTTCCTTGCTTACACAGTGATAATGACAGTTCTTCTCATCCGTTTAAATGGACCAGACTACTTTTTCCCTTCCAGCCTCGCTTTGGTTATACATCGGGATAAATGTTTGAAAAGCAAAATGACCGCACCGTGATAATTAAAGGTCCATTGCCTAGCGGTTGAGTCAACTACCTCTTTAAACGAATTTGTACCCGGCATGTATGAGTAAAAAAGTTTTATTAGCACATGCAGAATCTTGAAGAATGTAACACTGGGCATAGAAAATGTTTGAGCTGGCTAATTTAGCCCTGCCACTACTTTAGTGGTTAATTAACCACAGTTACATAGACGCCATTGTCTGTGTAAATATACGCACAATTGCCAATGCGGTTTAGTGAACAACCTGTACCCTTCATTAAATAAAAGTGGACTTTTTAGTCCAGAATCTTAAAGATTGTTACACTAGGTAAACTAAATTTTTGAGTAGGCTAATATGGCCCACCAATAATCTACGTGTTCCCAGCTTACTTATAACATTTACCCAAAATATGTTTCTTTGATTAACGCTTTCCAATGTTTTATAATCTGTAAGTTATGGAAAATATACTTATATATTTTTCCATTCAGATAATAAACGGCAAATGAGCCATTTCACCACCCTGTACTGCATGTGTTCTAATTCTCTGAATACGCGGCTGGTATGTTCGCGATGGTTTTTTTTCTGCAGTCTAAAATTGCCATTGTTGTAATGATTTTCAGCCACCCTCAGAAATATTTTCAATTTTTTAAGGATTCCCGTTTTGGAATAGATTAAAAAAACAAAAAAGTACGAAAGCCCAATCGTGCCACAGAAATAAATAAAATCACTGGAAAATAATCCGTTATAACGAATTAATAATCCGTAATAACAAATTAATAATCCGTTATAACGAATTAGTAATCCGTAATAACGAATTAATAATCCGTTATAACGAATTAAATAATCCGTAATAACGAATTAATAATCCGTTATAACGAATTAATAATCCGTAATAACGAATTAATAATCCGTTATAACGAATTAAATAATCCGTAATAACGAATTAATAATCCGTTATAACGAATTATTAATTCGTAATAACGAATTAATAATCCGTAATAACGAATTAATTAATTAATTCGTTATAACGGATTATTAATTCGTTATTACGGATTATTTAATTCGTTATAACGGATTATTAATTCGTTATAACGGATTATTAATTCGTTATAACGGATTATTTTCCAGTGATTTTATTTATTTCTGTGGCACGATTGGGCTTTCGTAAAAAAGTCACTTCCCCATTTAAAATCATTACGACAGTGGCAATTTTGGACTGCAGAAAAAAACGTTTCCCGCCTAACTCCCCTCTGCGCTAAGTGGTCGTACATTTGGATTCACCTGTGGCACCAGTCTACCCGCACCTTTAAAACTCCCGGATGATGCATCGCAGGCATCAGAAGCAGCGGCGTTTTAACTGGTTGGTTGCCGGCCAGCACGGCGAAATCCTACACAAATAATTCAAAAGTTTAGCGAAAAGGTACCAGCGAAGGGCGTCCATAGATAGAATTACGCATCATGAACTCATCAATTCCGAGGCTTTGAGTCACAGGGGACTCCAAAGTTTTCGACTTGTCAGGATTTTTATAAACACCATTTCACATTGATGCGTTGTAGTGGGATTTCGTCTACAGAAGGTAAATTTTCCTTTTAGTATTTTTTATTAGCAGAGATTGATAACGGTGGTTGTTTTTGCGACTGTTTGGGGGAATCCTACTTTACCGACCGATTCTATTTCTAACCTACACGGGTGGTTCGGGATCGTGTGATGCCTGAGTGATTGGGTGGTGGTTTGGTGTGGTCCATCATGGAAGTCTAGTTCTACCTCCATGGGTCCATCAACCTACTTGTCAATAATCAATGTGGTTGTGACTGTGGAAACAGAGTGATGAACAACATGGGCTTTTTGAGTAGGTCTAGCTAGGTGATGTTTGGACGATGTTTGGACCATGAGAATCAACACAGTACCACTCACTCATGTCATAATGTAGTTAGTTGTGATAATCGTTACCCTCCATCCTCCTGACGGATGGTGGGTTACGATTATCGCTAAATGTTACGTTTATTAGTAGTACTTTAATAAAAGCCCCATACAGCTGAATTAATTAGCCTATCCACTTTATCTGGGGGTCAATCCACTTCGTCTGTTCGTGCCTTGGCAATTGACTCCAGCACCATTGCAATCCAGTCTTTGTGCATGCTTTGCTTTTCGAACAGCAACGTTCCAGATATATCACTATCAGTGATACAAACTTACCGATGGAGTGCTACTCTACTTGCAGTTAGCCTAACCGCTGGAACTGGAAGTTGTTGGGAGAAAAATCAACAATTGTGTGATAAAATTAAATGCTTTTCGAGAGTTAACTTTTGTACACACAACTCAATGCAATTTCACTTGTTCTTTGAGAAGTCATACATGTTCTCATAATTTGGGTTCATACATTTGTTTTCTCAACATTATTATATTTAATATGTAAAGGGATCGAGCACCAGTCCAAACATTTGGGTTTGATAACTTGCAGTAGCGCTAGGCATGCTGGGTAAACCAGTCTGGTCCTCCATGCCCATTAATTATATCATGGCAGTTGGTCATATCTTTTATTGCAAAGTTCCTTAAGGGAACCCGACAAAGTGTGGTTATTGAATTTGAACCCAAAAGTTGTGACTGGTGCTCGAACGTTGAAAAGCAAGTTAACACTGGAGACGTCAATTTTCAATTTATTTTCCAAAATAATGTCACCCGAGGACACTTCTGAACCCAGCATTCTTGGAATTCTGGACATAAGGAATATGTGCACCAACTTTCCGCTTCCTCCATCAGGTATAATAAACATGAAAATATTTTGTTGTAACATTTTTTGCAACGGCAGGGGATCTTTAAAATACTCTGCATTGTATGCAACGGAGGAGTCCAACCTGGGCTACTTTATGGTATATGTCTTGTACACACTTTATGTGGAAAAGATGCCAAATCCAACTGACACTTTTTCACCCACTGTAGTGACCATGATGGACCATGGTCATGATGCCCCGTGGTGATGGACATGGTCCCATGGTCAATTTGAGGTAGTTACATCGCAAGATTGAAGAAAGGCAGTAATGTAGTACAAACAATTATTTTCAGAGTAAACAGCCCTCTTGTGACAATGGCATTGTTGAAGAATGTGTGGTAGTAATGTTCCAAAGTCAGCTTTGATCATCTGATACCATGCATGCCCAGTGACAGAGGACAAGATATTGAGACTGTGTGCTAAACAAGACTGTCAATGAAAATTTGAATTTGGGAAATTTCACCAGTGAATTGGACCAGGGTCGACTATGTTCATGAAGATAGATACTATTTTGTATTTAGGACATCAAATAGTTAATAATTAAGGCTGGCCTTCATGACCGGAGTGAGGTAAAACATGAACTTGATTTCACAAAATAGTTCAAGAATACTTTCGATAGTTTCACAAAAGTTAGCTACTTTTTTTCAAAGGAACCCTTGTGATCAGATAAATGTAAGCACTGAGGTTGGATTTTATGTGGAGCATAGAGCAAGAGTGGAGAAAGACAGGACCACCGAAGTGATTGGGGTACGTGTACATAACCCACAAAGATATTGACAAAATAGGGAGACCGCCAACACTAGAGCTGGATAGCTCAGTATAGATCAGGTTTAATTCCTCTTCAGTCAAATTTCCTTTGTCCACCCCAAAATTTAAAGAAATAATTTTTTATAACAAATTTCAAAATCAATCTGTCCAACTACATAAAGAATTGTACATAACTGCATACTCTAGCGGGACTTTAAACACAAGTGAATAGAAACTTGTCGTTTAAAAAATGCAATTACTGTTTGGTTAGTTTGTGTAAATTGGAGCCAAGTCAATCTGAGAATGTAAACAAATAAACAACACATGAACCTGTAGAATTACCACGATAGTACCTCGCTGTACATATGTTGCTGTAAGTTCCTGTAACAACATGTTTCTATCCACTTAATTTTTCGCCATAAAAATAAATAAGTACCAGCAACAACAATTCACATGGAATTTTTTTTTTTTTGCGTATAGTGTTAAAAGCTTTCAAAATAAGAAATTAAGGTTACAGTTTATACATAACGTACATGATGAACAAAATTATCAAGATTTAGTCTATTCAAATGTGTGGCAGGTTTATACAGTATGTACCGTACAATCAGTGTTAGGGCTACATAGAAAATAAGGAAAATTTGAAGTGAGAGGAAATATCTGTTCACAGTCTTCTTGAGCTGTGGCAGGTTGTAAGAAGGTGCTTAGCAAGAAACAGGGAGGGAGTTCCAAAGTAGCAATAAGGAGGAAAAACGAGTAGAGTATCTCACAGTCTGGCCTTTGGAACACACACACAGTGAAGGGGTGAGATGATGGGGCAAAGCGTGTGCTGCACGTGAAGGTGTGTGCAGAAGTGGTAACGAGTGAGAGACCTTCTGTGCACATAGGCTATACCATGAAAGATTGTATGTAGGCCTACAGTGTGCTAATACAGTATGTTTTAGAGGTTGTTTATCTTACATTTTGCAAGATCTGGATGGATTTCACAAAACTAGTCCTAACTTGGGACTAGTCCTATCTTTGGACAAGTCATATAAGTTAGGATAGTTAGTCATCCTAACTCGAGATCAGACTAGTCCTAGCGCTTTGTGAAATCCACCTTTGATCATGGAAGAAGAATAACCTATTTTAGGACACTTATTTGTAGGTCTTTTGGGATCAGTCCTGTTGATACTACATAGTGCAAGTCTCTGTACAGCGGTTGTGAGTCTGCTAACTAGTAAAGAATAACATAAACCCACAGCTGGGTATAAGGTGATACACACCAGTCATTGTTCATGTGATTCTGTTATGAAAATACCCAGTTGTAGTCAGTAAAGTAGAATAATTCTTCCTTTGTGGCTGTCTGATGAGACATTAAGCAGAGACGTGTTTACAGAAGGCTGATATCCCCAAAGGCCTAAAAGCAGGGATGGTGCTGTAGACTGAACAGGATCTGCGGTGTACATGTGTACTTGCAGGCAGTACCTACTACTACCTTGGGAGTTTGAAGTCTCCCCAGGGAACACTGTGACAAATCAGTCTGTAGTGTGGTTTATGTACATGTGTAGGCTAGACATCTGATTGCTGGGGCCAAAAAGTAAGCTAAAGACCTGTATGTATTATGCACATATTATACTTGGAAATGAAAAAAACAGTGTTGATGTGTTTTGTTTTGTATAGCCTAATATTTTGAATCAAAATAATGTACATTGTACACTTGCTCTATGATTGTTGCGTACAACATTCGTAACGAAAAAGTAAGAAGTGAATTAAAACAAATTAAGTAATATTCTTGTTTAAAATGCACAGATACTGTACACATTGATTGACAGGGTACATGGATCTTTGTTTTTGTTTTTGTTTTTGTTTTTGCAAAGGGCTGATACAGTACACTGAATGTGTAGGCTATAGCTTACTTACCCTGACTGTGTACATCAGGCCCTGAATTTCATCTTTGAGAGGGCAAGGCCATTATTTTGGTTTTGCAAAGGGCATTTCCATTGGAAAATTTTTAAAGTCTATGGAGTAATTTTGAAGTGGGCACCAAAGCCAAAGACCAGGGCAACAGAGACGTAGCATCTGTGGCCCACTGTGCAATTTCAGGCCTGATACATGTAGCCTACATGTGTACCACAACTGATTATTTGTTCTGTACCTACCTGTTGTTATTAAGTATAATTGTGAACGTGTTTAATGAACAAAGATACTGCCTACAAGAACCTGGTAACCTGTTTGGATGGGTATGGTGTTGGTGCTTCAACCCCAGACATCTTGTCATCATGGACATATAATATTAACTACGAAAGGCCGTGACCAGAACCAAATGGCGGGCATAGAAATGCTGCGAGTTAACATTCATGCCAAGCGTACATGTATGTTATCGTACTTATAATATATCTGGAATTAAGAGTCGACGAACAGGATGTGTTAATCCTGTTTTCTAACCTGACGTTATCTGCAAACATTGTACAGAATCATTTGAGTTGGAAAGGTGCTTACATGTACTTACATGTACACAGACGCAACACGCAATCATACTTGTACGTACAGTTTTTGTAATACAAAAACATCATTATGACCAACAGAGAAATGTAGAGTAGGCCTACATGTACCTCTCTGTAGATCATGTTAAAACATTTTGTTTGACAAGCATTTAAGCATTTTTTAATTCTTCGAAAAAGTGATGGATAGTTGAGTTATAAATATTGTTAAAAAAACAGTTACATCAGTTTTTTTTTTTAATAACAGAGACATAAGTAAAAACAGATGTTGTCAACAAAAAAACAAAAACAACATTTAAATTGGGCCTATTAATCCAAAATATGTTTCACTGTTTCACTATGTACACTACCTGTGTACATGCGTGTCAAAGTTGTCAAGAAAGGAGATAAACAAATTTGATGGAAACTGTCGGTAAAATAAAATCCCAAATGATAATTATGAAATAGATGCGTGTGTGTCTGTTTTTACACTCAGTCTGGTCATTGAAAACCATCCCCCACATCTGCCTCAGTAGCAGTCATTCTCAATCTCATTTCATGCGGGTTTCCTACTTATGTATACATTCCAGTTGTATTCCTACTCATGTATTCCAGTTGGCAGCCACAGGACCTGCCCACACCTTCAATCTTTAGGGGTGAACTGCAAAAAGTTTCATTCCTCCATAAAACAATAAATAAAGAGCTGAAAAGGTTTGATGACCTCGAGGTCAAGACCTGATCCCCAAGTGTATTAAGTCGGCTGGTATGCAGAGCTGAGGTGCATAATAATGGGTGCCATATACATTAAGAGCCGAAGGTTCCTGGTTTGCATCAATGACTGATGAGCCCAGCCCAACTCGAGGCTTCTCTCACTCCTCACTAGGCAGTGGTTCAAACAGCTCTACTGTACACAGTGTACATTGTACATTACTGTTGCCACATTGAGTCTGAAATTTGTTCCAAGTTTTTCATGGAGTACGAAATGTCATGAACAGATGAGAAATTTACCCACCCTGCTGGTACTTGTTTTGGATATAATATATTCATTTAAAAGGAGCGTATGGTCACCAAGTTTTGAAAGATGTGTTGGAAGAATGGTGAATGTGTCCTTATTCCGTGGTGGCGGTAAGTGACCAATATCTGAATCTGAGTCATTGTTGTACATGACGTTTTAATTTATTTGGATGACTGGTTTTGTTGAAGAGAATATATATAAAGAATTCTTTTTTCAGATTATCATCTGGTTAATTTACAGAGGAAAGATGTGTGCAGAGTAGCTTTCATTCCGTCAGCAATAACAAGCTGTGTTTTTTTTAACCACTCGTATCGACAGATTTCAATGGATAGTAATTTCAAATCATCAGACAAGTCGTCAAAATATTGTTTTGTCAGCAATAACACTGTTTTTTTTAAAAAGTATTTGAGGACATCTAAGTTGCATTTAGGGCAGAAAAAATGGGTAGTGAGTATGATGAGAGGAAGAACTATTTGTAAACATCACTGTGTACTTGCATATAATATATGATACTTGTGGCAGAGAAACTCGCACCAAGTTTGATTTATTAATTCATTTACTTACATACTGCCTCATCACTATAGTATTACATTTTACATACTTTATGTCTTGAATGTTGAGTATAATTCCAGCAGTACTAGCTTTACGTTTGTTGTACATATGTACATGTGTGTATAATGTACACATCAATGCAAACCTGATGCATACATGTACATTGTAAGTGTCCTGCCAATATGTATTATATTTTACTTCTACTGTACCACTGGCAGCTTATTGTCTGTGTGCACGATGTGGCTAGTTTTAATGGTATGGTTGATTGGAAATTGACATGGTACCGGTTCCATCATTTTTAACTGTCTGTGAACCATAAACTGAGATCAGTGAGTTGCAGAAAGGGAAATGCATTGTGTGAAATACACGTATACAGTTGTACCTACGGCCCTATGTGTACACAGTATGTGGGAAAACTGCACTTGTCTTCAATGTTAGAATTATCGTTACTGCGGTTTTACACTTCTAATAGGAAATTCCAGGCTTTCCTGTAATCTTGTCCAACAGGAAATAGTTCAGAAGATGAGATTAAATCTGAGGATTACTGAAATAGGTGTGTTAACAATACAGTACGTAGGGACCATGTCAAATCGGTCACACAGGGCATTACAAATGGTATTAGTGGTATTTTATATAACATGTGCAAACAAATACTTTGAAGTCTTTTTTTGTTGTTGTCATTTTCTGGGTTCTTTGTTTTTATCAACTAATTTATACCTCTATTGAACACTTTCAAAGCCCCAGCTCAACATTGGTAAGAAGAAAAACACAAATGGTCACAGATTTACATTATATACATGTACATGTGCCTTACATGGAATAAAGATCATAATGGTTTGGTAGAAAACTTTCCTTGAAATATTTCTGCCTGAAGTGTTATCGTTTTTAAATAATAAATGAAATAAGATCCAAAATTAGTTTTCGTCTCAGTGAGATGAAAACTCTGCCTATTGGAATGCGTACAAAAATGCTGAATGCATTTTGACCGTTTTCTCGCAAACAATTTACAAAACAATGAAATGAGCTGACATTTTCGCAGGTTGGTTTTATTACAAAACTTGTATCTTGATTTGTGCAAAGACTGGAAGCATTTACAGTCAGATTACCACTGTTAAGGTGGGGCTTTAAAAAATGTTTTTTTTTCTTTATACAATACATTTGTTTAGTCTTTGTGGTACTCTGTGCAATGCTCTTTGCAAAGCCCTGTAAAGGAAAGCGCATGTTTTTTTAAAAATAACTGACAGAGCCTAAGAAGCCTTTATATCCTGTTTGACGTTGTTACATACATGTATGATGCTGAATTTGATGAAGCCTTGAATCCTCACCTTTGTTTGTGTCCTATTTTGAACCATGCAAGCGATTTAATTCCGCTATTGTCCAATGCTGGGGTTTAACAGCATCATAATAATGGCAACTGTGAATTGCTGACTGGTATTGCTAGCATTCAATTAGCACCTATATTGATCGTCTATACTCATTATAACCAGAAATAAAGATTCCCAGGCTGGTGAAGGTGAACAGTCAATTTTATTAGTCTTGCTACAAACGGATTAAAAGAGCAGTGATTTGTGAGTAACAGGCGGCAAAGTTACCTTGTAATGTACCATCTGAATGATCTGATATTTCACTACGACTCTGTGCTCTTATCTTGGATATTTTCATTTGATAGAAACAAGCATCTGGCAATTATTCAGGACCGACAAAAAACCTTGTATCAACCAGGATCTCGTACTGTAAAGTCCGAGCTTGCCCGATTGAGAGTCAACAAGTTTGGGACGATCATATTATTTTCTTTAACTATCTCATATATTTACATTACATCTACCTTGAGACCTTGACCAGCAAACAAGTTTAAAAGGCTTTATTGACCTTGGAGAAAATATACATAGTTCAATAAATATGATCAGATAAATGGTGCACCAACAGTAATAACTGCTTTTAAGACAATCAGGAGTTAGTCAGAGTTTGGAAGCACTCTGTAGTGTCAAAATGCGCTATAAATTTACATTTATAACACAATAAATGAAAGATAAAGTTTGGTCGATACAAATTATAAACAGGGTGTTCTAAAAATACTTGGATGACCCTTCGTGTAACTCCATGCTGCTATGTAAATTTACGATTTTTGATTATTTTAGAAGCTATCGTTGTTTTATGCCGCTGCATGATTAATCATACTCTGCCCTGATTCTGTTCAGTACGTGTTTACACCAATTTCAAACATGTCTGTCATCACATGGAGGTAGATCTCTCTCAAGCTGGAGATTCTTGTTTATTGAAGGAAATCGTTGACTCCTTATTATCTTGGTCTGGAGGATGACCTACATTACACCACGCATTGTACAATGTACACGTACACTAAGATCAGTAGGATGATGCGTTAGTCTTGATCTGACTTGATGGATGGTCCACAATGTATACATGACAGCTAGTAGTGCCACTCTTGATGGACATGATCAATCTGGGCTCTTCTTGACATTAGTTCCTTGGTAAATAGTCTCCCCAGTATAAATTGTAAGTGTACAGGTTATTAGGGTTAATGTATGTACATGTACTGTCTTAATAATAATGCTAAATGATGATGAAGATTTATACATATGTATATATCATTATAATCTGCCTAAAAAGATGCTCAACTTACATGTACTGTAGGTGGTTCCCAATGTTAAAATGATTAGACTTCAAAGCAAGGCTAGTAGAAATTACACTGAAGAAATAACCATGAGCAGACAGCTTTGAAACTATTGGTGTCAGATTGTAAGTGTTTGAATTTGATAATTTCTAATCTTGTGTACCGTGTTCATTTATTCAATTTTTTTTTTATTTATTATTTCCACATCAATGCAAACAATAGGAAGCAAAGGTGCATTATTCAGATAAGTTAAAAATCCCGTCGAAAAGTAAAGATAAGACTAGACAAAGATGTGGAGGGGATTTGCAAGAAGCAAAGCTTGTCGGGTGCAAATCCCCCTCGTCTATATTAGTTGTGCTCTAAGGTAAAGTTAGACTTAAATCACAAATAATAAGAATAAACATTTTAAGTTACACAATTGAGTACACTGTTACTGTGTACATCATTTACACTACATTATGATGTACATGTAAGTGCTGTAGACATGTTGTTGTAAGTGTACAGCCATGGTACATGTGTGCACAAAACTAAGCAATTGATGCGCAACGCAAGTTACAGTACACCTGTTTTTTCTGTTATAAAAATGAAAATGTTGAAAGTTCTTGGGAACCAATCCCATGGAGGATTGATAACACCATGATAACACCGAAGAACTGCAAATCCACAAGGCCTACGAAAATCAATGTTTCTATACACTTTATTAAGGCTGTTGAAAATCAACGGTTCCATACACTTCATTCTGTATGTAGTGTACATGTAACTATATCAGATGGTGCACATTCCGCAACCTAATATGCGATATACTTTTCACTCTTATAATAACCAGCAAGTGTTTATTCCTGTCTTTGTTTATTTGAGAACATGAGGGCTTGTTAAAGCTCAACCTTGTTGAATCAAGCGGCATTTTGTCTGGTAATGAGAATCTGAATCCTTTGCAGGGTTGAAGTTCAGGAACATTATACACACTACCAGTCTTTTTATTCCATTGAATAGAGAGAAACAAATATTGGGGGGGGGGGAGCAAAGAAAAATTGACTGGATATGGATTTGAAGCTGCGACCCCCGGTGTCGGCACTCTACCAACTGGGCAATCCAGCCCTGATGCTGGCGGTCTGCCTATAAATTTGTTCAGGGTTTGCCAGTCAGAAGCCATACAACCTGAAACTGCCTTACATGTATAACCAGGGATCACACCCAAGTTTACCATACAACCATAGAGTTATAATAAATAGTTAATAGCTCTCTGGATATAACCTGGGAAGCAGCAGGACTGGGATCACCTTAAGGGAATGCCACTTTTTGATTGACTAGATAGGGAGACCACCAACATTGGGGCTGGATAGCTCAGTTGGTACAAACAGATATTGATAACATGCAATATGACATTCTTTAAGATAACTTTTCAAAGTATGCGAACAACGTACAACCCTGGTAAATGTCACTGTTGAGAGACAGCGCACTTCTGCAAGATTCCTCCATGCTAACCATTAGATGCACATGTACATGTAGGACAACAACAGGGGAGAGATTTTTCTTGCATTCCCACACCAACTGTTGTTATCCAAACATGTTTACAATAGTGATGTAGTGTACAGGGTTTGCCTGAAACTTCTTCAATGACTAGCCAGCCAGACAAGTTAGCTTTTCGTTTCACTAGTCTGTCAACTTTTTCGCTTGTCCATACTTCATTTCTACCTCCATGATATTAATTAGGGATGCTTTTTATATGATACTGAATGTGAAATTGCCAGCTGGACCACTTGTTGACAAGTTTGACTGGAGACAAATGTTTAGGAGCGTGTGTCTGTAAATAGGTCTGTATAGATACGGGTCTTCATTATTTTAGACTACTGACAATGCTGTTGTATACCTTTTGTCTTTGTTCAACTACAGTACATACATGCATGTTGATAGGGAATGCAGCATACACGTAGACAACATTTTTCTAAACAGTTTGTCTCCTATCTTGTAATCAAACCATAGTTGCCCACGCTCTGCCTGTCTCGGATTTGCAAACATGCACAGAATCTGAGAAGACTGCTGTGGTCACCTCTGACCTTTGGGTCATCCGTCATGCCGAGATCTCTATTCTGATCATGTACAAAACACCCATGAGCTCCCCAAGTATTTTATCTGGAGTTCACAGTAGGTTGCTCTGATATCAAGCAGACACAGACTATCAAGGGACTGAAGAATGTCCCATAAACAGTGTAGGTGCTTGTAATGCTCCCATGGAAAGAGAGTGCAGTTGACAGTTGATGGTTCATGTAGATGTACATGAAGCAGTAGAAGGACGGGTGGATTTGACTTGGGCTGGATTCCTCTCTCTGTATGATGCAAATAGTAGGAAGTCGTCAGCTGCTTTTTAAAAATCTTTTACGGAAGAGGGATGCTGTTCGCTCTGTGCTTTGCCTTTGGAATATAAACAAAGTCTTGGAATTGAAAAATTCACCAAAAGTAGGCTAAGGGTGAAAACTTCATTTTTTGAACAGATCAAAAGTTTACTTTGTGAAAAAGTGAGGTGTTGGGGTTCAACCCGTGAGAAAATTTCTATTTGGACTAACCGTGTGTACAATCCATAATGGAGGCCTTCATTTTACACTACGCCAAGCAGCACAAATGTGTGTTTTTCCTTTGTAAATTTGACGTAACAAACTACGCCCTTGTCTCTTACATTCACAGAAAAATGTTCAAGAAACAGAAGAAAGGTCTGCGGATTGAGATCTCAAAGCCGGACCACTTTGAGCACCGTGTCCACACCGGATATGACCGTGAATCAGGAAAGTACATGGGGCTTCCCCGTCAGTGGGCCAACATCATTGGGGCTGATGAGAAGAGACCTAGTCCCATTGTGGATCCCTCACTCATCACTCCGACTGAAGTGACTGGGTTGAAGGTAAGTTTAAGAGGAGTTGGGTTTGGGAACATTGTAGGTTTCAATCTTCTTTAGTATGGTTGAGTTTATAGGGGATTGTGACAAAGACTCAGCAGGGCACGAATTTGGGGTAAAATTCCACAAGACTGCAGGGCTTGTAGCTCAAAATGTTACCGGACCAGAATTTGTTTTACAAGACCAGAATCTTAATGAGAAAGAACTTTCTACAAAGTGTAAAATGGAAACTGTTTTTATAAGAGAAGATTTGTCTCGTTTGTCTTGTGGGTAAGAATATTTTGATACTCCACAGAATTGAAAGATATTGATCAGATTCAAAGTCAACGATTTGAACATCATTTCTCGTATTTCTTTTTGTCAAAGATATTACACAGTGAGGTGTTATTATTCAATTGAAAAACACAAGACCGCTGGACTTGTCTGTTTGTGAGCTTACTGGCCCGATGCTAAAATCACTGGCCTCTGGCCTGCAGTCCAGTGTCAAATTCGAGCCCTGCTCAGATAGCGCAAAAATGCCTTTAAAATTTTTTTATTGGTTTTAAAATTTTATTTTCGTTAACTGTCAATATAACCACTATGCATTTTGAGGGATAAAAGTGAGGTTTGCACATTTTTCCACAAATATTAGAAATCTTGTTAACTCTAAAACTGTTTTTGGTTTGTTTGTAGAAGTTAGGAAATATCTTTGCATTCAAAATACTACCAAACTTGATTTTAACCAATTACTGCCAGATTATGTGTATACACGAAAATATTGGCTGAGCCATCACACAGGCGATGTTTTAAACACTTAGAATATTAAAAATTGGAATACCGGAACAAAAGTTGCCCCAACATTCCACTACTGAGCGTGCACAAAGAACGCACACACTGTGTAACTCTTTGTTTAACCCATCACGTTATGTGGGCCTTATTCCAGACCTTTTTTTCCTTTTGTTCCAAGAATTACAAGCCATTGACAGGCTTCCACCATTGTTTAGGCCTATTTATTGTATTTCAGCTCAATGGAGGTAAGTGAGAGTGATTCGGGATCCAGCTTTGGTTCATGATTTAGTGCCAATCCTTGGCCGTAGCTCACAGCCAAGGTTTTACAATTAACAGTGCACGTATTTTGACATTTTCTCTATGGAGAAAACGAAAATCATCGTACTATAGAGAGAATCTTTGTTCCCTTGGCTTTGTCAAGTCAAGATTTCTTTGTGCCAGCAGCATTCTGAGAGAAAATTTCTCCCAATAATTCTGAGAAAATAATCCTGTCAGGCTGGACGGGAAAAAAAATCAAGATTCCTGGCAGCAATTTGTTCACAAGGAGAGCTAAAACGCAGTCATTAATGCGTAATATTGTGTTTATTGCAGCACATTGTCCGTGGCCCAAGCTCACCGACTGGCGATGGCCAATCCAATGGCTTTGAACCAAAGAAGATATCGGTTGCTAGATCGAACTCACTTCGGAATCAGAACCAGTCCAGGTTACGGCAGCGGAGAGAACAGCACATGGAACCACAGGTAAGTTGAATTTGGCAACTTAGGGCTTTCAGAAATGTGTTTACTGAGTGGCGTAAGATGGCCTTGCACAGCTCGTGGAAAGCATTGTGAGAAATTATATTTAATCTTCTGGTATAGGGAGTGATGTGGATGCCTGCGGTCACAAGAAATTAAATGGTAAGATTTCTAAAGAAGTTTTACCAAAGTGGGGGATTCCAAGATCTTGGTGTTTGGATATATTTTTTTTAAAAGTTTTTATTAAATGCAACTTTTATTTTGATAGGTTGCAGAGTCGCCGCATGAAGGTGATGGGATACCATCACATCCATACGACCAGCCTCCGCCAAGTTACTCAACGCTTCCACGAGAACAAGGCCCCAGGGGACATCCTGGACCTAGGGGTGACCCCGGTCACCCAGACCATCGCTCCAGAGGGAGAGTGGATGGCCACGGTAACACATATGATGCCCGCAACAGGGATCCAAACCTCAGAGGGGGTACGATGGACAGGAGAAACATGCCCCCTAGACCCCAGTCCCAGCATGGCGAACCAGGGAGGGGGAACTATGAGCAAATGGACAGACCGAGAGGGATGAATGAGCAAGGGCAGAGACCAAAGTCAAACTATGACTGGCCAGTGGAACAAAGAGGACCAGTGAATGACCAAGGCAGTATGCCCGATCGTGGCAGTACTATGCCACGCCATGGCCGGGAACCAGTGAACGACCATGGAAGCATGCAGCGTCATGGGCGGGAACCAGTAAACGACAACGGCAGTATGCAACGCCAGGGTCGGGAACCACCGCGAGACAACCGTAACAATAGTAGGTCAGAGAGCTTTGGGAACAGACAGGCGTTGGACCAGCAGCATGGTATGAAGGAGCCACCTAGAGATGGACATGGACCAGGTTACGGCGGTCGGCATCCAGATCCAAGGTTGGTTTTATTTTAGTCCACAAGAGTGGATAGCCAGAAGCACAGGAAATTCAGGGGTTTTGTCTGGAAAGTAACTTAGCATTTAAAAAATACATGTAAAGTGCCAGTTCCTTTTTACAAGGGATGTAGGCGCTTCCCTCAAATGTTTTAGGGTTGACAACAAGGAAGCCCTTTGCATACATGTATAACAGGGAGCAGCACTTTTATTGTAAATAGATAGTAAAGTCATGAGTGATATGTAGCCGTTAACTTTGTATTGGAATTTTTCCTTTAAGGCAAATGGACAGGAGACCTGACAACCGAGGACCGGAGAGAGCACCCCCTCCCCAGCACCATGGTCCGAGTGGACCACCAGGTAGATACCAAGGCAGACCCCCTGGTGGACAACCACCACCCCACCAAGGAGGGCATCCACCCCACCAAGGGGGGCATCCACCCCACCAAGGGGGGCATCCTGCTGGGCCTCCGATGACCCAGCGTGATGGGCCACAGGGCAGCCATCCAGGCATGAACCACGCGAATCATTTGGCCAGACACCCAGGAGGGCCTCAAGGGAGGGGATCCCCTCGTGAGCATCAGAATTTAGGACAGCCAGGCCCAGGGGGCGATAACCGAGGCATGGCACATCATCAGCCTTCATCTCAGTCTTCCAGTACTTTTCCAAGGCAGCATCCACAATCGGTAAGTACTGACAACTGGCAGGACTGGAAGTCTATCTTTGAGAGGGTGAGGCTATTTTCAGTTTGTGAAAGGCACTTCCATTCGAAAATTTTAAAGTCTATGGGAAAGGTTATGAAGGGGCACCAAGGCCAACTTCAGGGCAACTTAAATCATGTAATTTCAGGTCTGGGCTATAACTTATCACAACAGAGTGTTGGACATCTGTGTGTTTCTCGCTGTGACCTCAAATTTGTTTTACATCACTAGAAACGTTTGTTGGAATATTTGCTTTCGTTTCTGTATTTTCATGTAGTTGTCGCACACATTTGTAAACTACGTACGGAAAAATGGTCAAATAGCTATTTGTGAATGTTTACATAAATGAAGTATTCATCAAGGGTCAGTCACGGTCGAGCGGTCTAGTGCACTGAGGTCAGGTTCAGGTTCAGGTTGTGGCACTTTTGTCCTTGAGCAAGACACTCTACCATGACTGCTTTGTCCTTGGGGAAAAAGGACATAAAGCGGTAGGTCCTGTGTATTGTGTAATCCACACTAGAGAACCCAGCACAGTTATTGTTGATGAGAAGGAGCTAGTCCTGACGTTTCTGGCACCCATATATACCTTTATAATGAGGTCTCATATGTCAAAATAGCTCTGTGTATCTTTAAAACAGTGAGCGCTTTGTGACATCTGTGGATTAAGCGCTTTGTTAAAATTAAGTAGTGGTATGACTGTTATCGAATTGGTCTTTATTACACAAACTTTTTATTTGTTTTCATTTACAGAACTATCCAGTGGATGATTTCTCTCGCATGAACTTAGATCGAAGCGAGACTCAGCATCCCAAATCCCCGACTTCCTCACATTCTTCCGACAGTTACCACATGCCACCCAGTGGGCCCGGTGCCCACCATCCCCACGGTCAGCCTGGCTACCCCGGGCCCCCAAATCACTTCAACCCCCATCAGCAGAGTCACCCACCTCAGTCGGGCCCCAATGGCGACCCGGGGTCAGGTATGCAGCCGGGTCCCCACCATCCCCCACCACCCGGGCAGCAACCACCTCCCCAGGGGTTTCAGGGTCCCACCCCTACCCCTGCCGGCGAGCAACGTGTGTCACATGAACAGTTCAGGGCAGCCTTGCAGATGGTGGTCAATCAGGGTGACCCACGGCATCACTTGGACCATTTCGTGAAGATTGGAGAGGGCTCGACGGGGATCGTGTGCATAGCCACAGAGAGAGGGAGCGGAAGACAAGTAGCGGTCAAGAAGATGGACTTGAGGAAACAGCAGAGGAGGGAGCTGCTATTTAATGAGGTCAGTGTCCCTGTAATGAGTCGCTTCTGTTGTCTTAGTAGCTGTACTTTTCACTACTTCTGGTGCCCCTATCTTTAACTGTAACTCACCAGGCATTTGCATGAGATGTAGACCTGCCAACGCTCCCCTGAGTTCCCTGAATACAAACCAGTCTTTCCATGTTCTGAACAAAGTTGAAAATCTCCCTGATTATGGAAACTTTTGTCCTATTATGTTGAATGTAGTTCTGAATATCTCCCTGATTGTTGACAAAATCTCCCTGATTGCAAGATGCAAATGTTGGCAGCTCTGGAGATGTACATGTATGTGTAGAAATGTGCTTATGCTCAAACATACTGGACGTTTTCTGCCGATATATATCTCCCTTGGTGTTGGTGCCAGAAGCTAACCTAATTCCATCAAAATATACTACTCAATGGCTGCACAGCAACCAGATGTCAGATATTGGTACCTGGCCATGTGCAAAGACTGGGCAGTGTGGAGGTACATGCACAATGTTTGTACTGTGTCAAATCACGTCACATTAAGCAGATTAACGACCCATATGCAACCATTACAATGTATTTGAAGAATGTCAGGCGATCATCTTTCAAGGAAGCTTGGTATCAACACCTTTTCGCTTTTATAAGATCTTAAATGATTCCTCTCCCGAACCTGTTTGCCGCGTTAGTCATCGAGCCCTTGAACTGTATGTGTTTCTCCTGTGTACAGGTGGTAATCATGAGAGACTACAAGCATGCCAACATTGTTGAGATGTACAACAGCTACCTGGTAGGAGATGAACTGTGGGTTGTTATGGAGTTCTTAGAAGGAGGGGCCCTCACGGACATTGTCACGCACACACATAAGTAGGCACTTACAAAAATATATGGTTTCTTACTTATAATATTGTATTAAACATTCATTATATTACACCGCTGTACATGCTGGTGGGTTTTTGTCTCATTTCAACCAGGGAATTAGGGAAAAATCTTTACTGAATTAGTGGCCAGAAATTTCGTCGTTGAGAGGGCAAAGCCATTTTCATTTTCCAAAGGGAGCTTCCATTGGATACTCTTTAAGTCTATGGGACACTTTGAAGAGGGCACAAAGGACAAGACGAGGGCATCAGAGGACATGCCCTCCTTGGCTTCCAGGCTTGGGCGCAATTTCATAGAGCTGCTTGGGCACAAAAAGTAAATTAAACACTTAAACCAATTTTGCTTACCAGAATAAGGTTACCAGCCAAAATAGCATGTAACATGTAAAATTTGTGACTGGTGGCCTTCTTATTTGTGCTAAGCAGAAAGTTGTTGCAAATTATTTTCTGCTCCTGAAGCAGCTCTAAGAAATGGGAGACTTCTGAGGACGCTAGATGGCAGCAGACTTACCAGGTATATCTATTGCTCTCGGAAATGTGCGCATGCTCATAACAACATAAGCAATGACAATTTACCTGGTAAGTCTGCTGCCACCTATCGTTCCAAAGTCTCACATTGGGCTGTGATGTTAACCTACTTTTTACTGTTGTATGCAATGTGAATGAGGGGCAAATGTTGTTGTCAAAACTAAAGATTCAGGCAAAGCACTTGAAGCTATTAAGTTGAGCACCGACTTTGTATCCATGTTTCCTTCACAGTCTTAAAGAGAATGAAGTATTAAGATAGACAAAGAAATCTGACCGAGTTTGAAATGCTTACTATATGAACAATGTGTTGTTGTCTCAGGTTGGAGGAGGAGATGATAGCGTACGTGTGTAAGGCAATCCTGAAGGCGCTAGCGTTTCTGCACTCCCAAGGTGTCATACACAGAGATATTAAGAGTGATAGTATACTGCTTACACATGACGGCAAGGTAAAAACCTTTTAAAAATATATGAAGAAACGACTCGTTTGTACTCCATGACAGCGTTCTCATATATAAGTAACCAGATGAAGGAATATTGATGTTGTACTTTTGTCACCTTTCACTCGTTTATTTTTCCTAACACTGAACTAGGTCTTTCCAAAACTTCACATCCTCTCTCCAAAACTTCACATCCTCTTTCCAAAACTTCACAACCCTCTCTCCAAAACTTCACATCCTCTCTCCAAAACTTCACATCCTACATGTGACGCCCCATGCCAAAAATAATGGGGGAAAAAAGTGCAAAGGCATCAGAAGTGAAAACAACCGAAGCATAAGCCACGATATCAATCAGGCGGGTGATTTTCTCAGGATTTTTTCCTGATTTCAGGATTTTCTCAAAACCTCCTTGAGCTTTCAAACTGTTTTGAAAGAAGTATTAGCCATCGACGAAGGGAGAAAGAAATAGTCCCCATTGTGTCCGAACCTGTAGTTTTGTATTTCTGGTGATGCACAGAGTCTGTAAACCTCCTGAATTGTAACACGTGGGAGGTTCTGGGTCTTGAATGATGGGGGAATCCAGGCTCTCAAGCCAGTTTTCAGGAATTTTCACATTCATCAAATCTCATCCCTGATCAGTGTGACATGGTGTCTTAAACATTCTATGTTGAGAGATTCTTTCTTTATAGGCCCTAATCAGGTGTTATTTGAAAGCCCTCATTGTCATGTATTTGTGGAGTAAATAAACCCAGTTTGAAGTTTTGGCAGGAAGTGTCTGGTTTTGACATAGGGCGTGACACACATACATACTAAAGTACGTTATTGTCTGCTTCCCACAGGTCAAACTGTCAGATTTTGGTTTCTGTGCCCAAGTGTCGTCCGATATGCCCAAGAGGAAGTCGCTTGTGGGCACCCCGTATTGGATGGCCCCAGAGGTGATTTCACGGTTGCCCTACGGACCAGAGGTACATATTTTAGTTCTCTCTTTCATTCCATCATTACACAATTCACTAAAATTGGATAATCCATGAAGAGATTGTTCGGATTCAAGGAAAGTGTCAAAGTGTGTAATAAGTAGTGTTGCATTTTTTAATCGGATAATGAAATCCAGTTGTCCTCTCCATTTCCTGTATTACTGTACATGTACATGAGGTGAGAAAGAAACCAACATTTATGCTACATATTGAAGTGGATGTGATACGGCACAGTGTACATATTTCCCTACCTGGAATGCCTGGAGAATTAACATTAGAAGAGCTGGGAGGTTGTCTGAGCTGTAACATTGTTTTTCTGTTTTGTGTTAACTTTAAATGGACTTTTGGACAATCTGTACTGTCTGTAAATCGTCACATTCAGTGCTTTGTTTTTTTTATGAAAGAGCAATTTGACACCATCCTCAGTACTGTCTTCACTACACAGGAACATGCACTATATCTTCAGGCCAAGTTATTTTTCAGGCTTCAATGAAAATACTTACAATAAATAGGAATACATGTAAATAGGAATAACAATTAACAAGGAACCCCCCTCCCCTTAAAAAAAAAACCAAATAAACAAGAAACAAACAAACACAAAAGAAATAAACAAACAAACACCCCCAACAAACAAACGTTGAAATGTTTATTAATGGTCTGGTACCTTATTACCTACACAGGTTGACATTTGGTCATTAGGTATCATGGTAATGGAGATGGTGGACGGTGAGCCTCCATTCTTCAATGAGCCTCCCCTGCAAGCCATGAGGCGCATCCGAGACATGCCCCCTCCCAAACTCAAGAATCCTCACAAGGTAAGAGGCTTCTTCCTTACTTCTTAGTGTTCTATTTGTTTGACATTTGTTCAAACGATAGCCTGATCCATTAGACTCTACCCCTATAATATGCCTTCACCAATCACTCAGCCAACATTGCGCCCAAATGACCCCTTGCACCTATGTACAATGCGTGCTTACCATGTCCGCCATTTTGGGAGTCAATTCCTTTGTGTACATTTTGACACCCAAAGTTTCCGACAGGGTAGGTGCGTGTAAGTGTGCCGCACGTTTTGAAATGGGTCAATAGTCTGACATAGTAAAAACCCATTTACAAAACGTGAACAACTTTCTGTCATTTGAACTGCTGTGACCTGTCGTTGCCAGGTCTTTTGTTGGGCATAGATGCACTAACCATGTTTGGCGGGGATTGATTGACAGTTGTGGGTGGGGCTTAATCAGTCTGTTGGTATACTCATTTTGCTTTTTGTATCAGTGTTTTCTCGTGGTGATCATGTTCTCTAAGTGGTTTAAATATAATCTCCAACAGATTTTTTTAAAATTCAGACTCACCCGAGTATACAACTGTAACATCCCTTTACTTATTATTTGTGTTTTACCTGTACACCGATGTGTGTTAAGCACTTCAGTGTATGGGTAAAACCCAAATTATATTCTTTATCCCTGATGCAAATTGAACATCCATTTAATCGCTTTACTTTCTATCCCTTCCCAACCACCTGACCAGGCCTCACCAAGACTGCAAGGCTTCGTGGAGAGAATGCTGGTGCGCGACCCCACCCAGCGAGCCTCTGCCTTTGAGCTCCTCCAGCACCCGTTCCTGCGGACAGCCGGACCAGATGCAACCCTCCTCAATATAATGAGACAACTCAGACACAAGTGAAGTCTTTGGTAACAATTGTAGATAGTTTACGCTCGTGAATAGGCTGTACATTACTTGTATATTATTGGCTAGTTACACAGCTAGTAGAGTGGGCTGATTGTGTATTTTCCTGAAGAGTTTTGTATCAGCTTTAACCAAATAATACGGAAACGGGAAGACCTAACTGAAAGGGAAGGTACAACACTGGATTTTCATTCTCACCTGTTTTTCAGGGATTGTATTAAATAATTTTCTCAGGATGTCTCTATCTTCCCGATCAAAGCATTTTAGTGAAACCGAGGCAAGAAGAGCAAAATAGTCAGACCCCGTTTTTGGTGTAATGAGATACCATACAGTAGTCATTGCCATCAGGAAACGGAGGAAACTAGACATGAGTGATCACAGTATTCTTTATTTTTAACCAGAGACTTTGTTACTGGACAGACAGCAGCATTTTGGTATCTAACATAGTTCTTGTTTTCATGCGACGAAAATTACTTGTACAAACTCTGCGCACTCGGAAATTGTTACCAATTGGTCTTCAAACAGTGTTGCACCCTACCTCTGGACCTATTTAGAAACAAGGAATCCAAAACACAAAAAAGAGTAGACTTGTGCAGAACCTGGGTGTAGACTTAAAGGGGCACTGTTGTCATGATCATAGGAGGCCTGTGGCTGTACATGGAATTACGAACTCTCACCCAATAACTGCACATGCGTGCGCCTTCTGTATCAGATCTATGGAGGGTGTGCACGCGAGCAGTGAGAGTTCATGATTCTGTGTGAAGCCACAGGCTCGCTATGATAGTGATGACAGTGCCCCTTTAAGTCTTAATTCTCCTCAGTCTTCATACCAAAGATCTGAGACTCCACTTTAAGGAGTTGGAAAAGATTGTGGGGAGGGATACAGAATACACTGGACTTGATTTCACAAAGATTCATCTTAAGATGAGAGTTGTCAATATCGCCATAGTGATTTGTATTGTGACACCACAGTTTACTTACAAACTAAGAATCACGGAGATCTTAAAATCAATCTTGGCTCTTTGTGAAATCCAGCCCAGGGGTATCTTCTCAGACATCATAATGTGTACCTATTTTGTTGGCAGTATGATAAATTGGGAGTGAACAGTGAAAAGTGTTCTTTTTATTCTTCGTTGACCTTTGATGACAAGTGACATCATCATCAAGCAGTTCTGCACGGTCATGTACATGTACGTGTACTCTAAATCATGCGTTCATTAAGCTTGCGATGTACACATGTAAACTTTATGTGCTGTAGATTGCATACACACAAAACATTCATTTCCAAATAGGTCCACATGTACCACTTAGTCTTCCCGTGGCAGGTGTATATATTTTTATTAACAGTAATTGCCTTATGCCGGTAGGAGCTCAATTTTGAAATATATGTACAGTAGGGGATTTTCTTGTATGTTTTTGTATGAAATTCTCTAGGTGTTAAAGGTGTTGATTCATGTAGAAAGTACTGCAGTTATTTTTTCTTTACAATGGGAGATTTGGAACTCTAGATGGCAGCAGACTTACCAGGTGAATTTCCATTGTTTGCGTAGGTATGAGCGTGCGCACATATCCAAGAACAGTGCATATACCTGGTAAGTCTGCTGCCACCTAGTGTCCTCAAAAGTCACCCATTTTTGCCCTTCATCTCTTATCAAGGCCCTTCCTTCTTTGAAATCATCTGAAGTACTGTATTATCCACTATTAAGCGAGCATGTCCTTTTGAATTGCCACACTGTTACAGAGGAGTAAAAAATAAGCAACAGAACTTGCCAGGTTTCGCTCTTCCTGTAGCAGGAAAAAAATACTGACTCATGGAAGTACATCTCACACATTAGCAAGAACGTCAGGCAGCCATGAATACATGTTCACAATGACTTTACATTCTTACGTCACTCATTAGATCACAAAAAAGGGTCAGAACGGCATGCCTGTTGATGCCTTCAGTGGTGTCATGATTTGGAAATTGTAAAATAAGCAAACGTTGAGTGCTTATGGGCTCTCTGAAATATGGTTCCACAGTTCCTGATCAAAAAGACCTGGGTCAAATTTCATGGGTCTGCTTACGGCATAATTCTGCACTTATGGCACCCTGTAGAGCACATAATTCGATGGGCCAAAAGCGCGGAAATCCGCGGTAAGCAGAGCCATGAAATTGGGCCGTGGCGATCTGAGGAAAGTTTGGCGAGACCCATGGTCGTGGTCAGTCACAAGTATGTTTTTTCTGCAACCCTGACCATTTGTCTCTACAGAGTTAAAAACACAGTTCTCGTCTCCATGTTGATTTAGGTTCTGAGACTGAGAGATCCAAATAAATTGCCAAGTTACCTAACCGTAAACTCAAACCCACTGTGCTTCAACTTGCAACTTCAAATACTCCCCCCCCCCCTTTTCTTTAGGGTTAAACTTTAAATCCTACCATTCAAAATGTTATTTTCTCCAGATTTTGTACTTCGTTCAACTAATGTATTCAGATCTAACGAGGATTAATGTACTATTTTATATTAACAAATGTATTTTACGTTAATGGTGAGCCCCCCCCCCCCATGGTTTATGATCAAACCAGTATGCATAGTGAAATTATATTTATATTGCTGTCTGCCCTGCTGCCCAATGTAAACATGCTCACACGGTGTAAATAAAATAGTCCAGTAGGCTTAGTTTACCAAGTAACAGTTCTTCCATAGAACAAAAAAAAACACCAAAACCTGGAGCAGGTTCTTTTGATATGATTTTCTTTATTAACAGTTAACTGTAGTCAGTTGGTTGGTAGCCGGTTGAGATTCTTAAAAGAAATCAGTACTTCTTTGTTAAACGGGCTGGTTGTCTGTTGATGGTAACTGCTCATTTAGTTACACGTATATGAGGTACTAAGTTCTAACCAAATTTGAACACGACAATGGTCGACACTGGGAGTGTATTGAGTGACAGCAGATATGAACTGATTCAGGTCACTTGGTCAACACCCTCCAGCAATCAACAATGTAAAGTTACTTCGTCATATTGTAAGTTTACTGATTCTGAGTCCAGGGACCAGGTTCATAGAGCTGCTTAAGTTTTTCTTTGTACCTTTCTGCTTAGCAAAAGCAGCATACCAGTCACAGATGGTATTTTGGTTGGTAACCCTATTGTGGTAAGCATACTTGTTTTGTGCTGAGCTAGTTTTTGTGTTTAAGCAGCTCAACAAAATCCCTGATTTGAACAGTGTTAAGGTACAAGGCCAAATTTTAAAGAGCTACTTCAGCACACAAACTAAGAACAACAGAAATATGATAACGAACTATAATTAAATAGTAAACTTGCGGGTACAACCATGTATGAAAACTCTTTTAGAAAGGAGTGGTGGCTCTGAAAAGAGCCGTTGGGGTCTCAACGTTTCAAACAGTATACTCTGTTCGTCTTCAGGAGAAGACAGAGTATACTGTTCGAAATGTCGACACCCCAACGGCTCTTTTCAGAGCCACCACTCCTTTCTAAAAGAGTTTTCATACATGGTTGTACCCGCAAGTTTACTATTTAATTATAGTTCCTTATTATTTTTCACACCATGCAAAGCTTCAAACATCACTTAACAGAAATATGCTTACCAGAATAAAGTCAACAGGCAAAATGTAGTTTTATACTTACCATAATGTGTTTGGTATCGTGCTCATCTTTGCGTAGCAGAAAATTGTTGAGCACTATTTTCTGCTAAAGCGGGCGCAGATCTTATGCGCTTACTGTTAATTTTTGAGAAAGAATGATTTGGTTTGTTAACACCATAGGTAAAAATACAGCAACTTAAAAATAATCCAGGAACAGACAGTTGTAACACAAGCTTATAAGAATGTCTTGTTGTAAGTTACTGCGATCAAACTTTCAACCTGTTTTTTTAGACAATTCTCCAGAAGAACTTGTACATGACATAGCTGTGGATATTTGTTACTGAGCAAAAACAATTTTTATTTTTTATTTTTTTTTATTTACTTAGTTCTCTAGGAAATAAGAAGTGTTCCAAATGTAATTTGTTTTGTTGCTTGTTCTGGCTCCATTTGAACATTTGCTGTATTGACGTAGTTTGACTGTATTCTTAATCATGTATATGCATCTCTTTTAAGCACTTTATTTTGCACTGTATCTGTACTATGTTTTAGTTTTAATTCTAACATGGAATGTTCCAATAATGTTGGTAATAATCCTTTTTTTAGAATGATATATTTGTTTAATTAATAGCTTTCCTTTGGATTTTGCAAAAGTACTGTTTTCAGAAATTGGGGGGGGGGGCGGTGGTGAATTTGGTCCATGTACAATATTCTGTCTGATTTTTTTTTAACAAATATTTTTACAAGTTCTGTTGCTATTCCCCAAATCGAGTTTGTAATGTTTCTTTTATTGTTAATGTTTTTTTTTGTTTACACCAAGTTTCATATAATTTTCTGATATGGTTTTCAATGCAGTACTATACATAAATAAAATGAGAGAGCTTCAGAAATTATTTCCTTTTTAATTTTTTTTATCTAATGATCATTAACCAAAAAAAATTATGGGAATGAGACATTACATATAATCAATGTATGAACATTTTTATGACAAAATAAATGTTGAATTTATGTAAGTTGGTATTAGTCCAATTCACACGGACGTTATCATCACCACAATCTTGCTTGCACCTCTTTGGGTGTCAATGTCCCTGTGTGTTAAACAATGTAGTGCGCATTTTAGGTGACGCAGCAGTTACTCGCTTACCTGTTGACTCCCAAAATGGTGAGCTTGGCACAGTCAAAGGGTCACTACCCAAAATGAGTTCAAGGCAAGCAGTATTCAAATGAAATTATACTCAGACAATAAATAAATGAAACAAACAAAAGGCAAAATTGAATGTTTGTCGCAGCTTACAGGCATGCAACTTTTCAGCGGATCAGCTGATTTCCTCATTTTTCTTCATTTTTTAGTGCCATTGAAAGTTGAAAAACACTGTACAAAATTACATGTGAATGGCCATTACCACTTTTTTTGAAATTTCCAAGTTGCATACCTGAGCTTAGCAAACCGTTTTATTTTAAGCCCATTCAAAACTGGAAAACTTTTTTATCAACGCACATACAATTGTGCAAAACAAGAAGCATCTGGGCTTGCCTATCCACAGATTCTACTCCAAACCCGAGCACACCAACACACAGGAATTGAAGTATCACAATGTTTTAGGCGACGCAGCATTTACACACTTACCTGTTGACTCCCAAAGTGGTCAGCTTGGCACAGTCACTGCGTGTGACGTGCGTGCAGGACGTCAGTACCCAAAATGAGTTAAAGACAAGCAGTATTCAAATGAACTTATTCTTTAAAAAAATTGTTTAATATACAATTGTTTGAACTCTGTAAGTTAATCAAGCTCCCAAGTGTGGAGAGGATGATTGGTGCTTTGTTCAGTTGAGTTGATTAGTTGGATGGCGTTAGATAATGAGCACCCTTAAAATGTCATTTATGGGAAATCAGTTATAATTACGTATTCAAAGAAAGTATTCTCAAAAGTCACCGAAGAAGTCTATTAGTTAACAGAATCAAAAGCTAGGGGGAAATTTATGGTCTAATAACTGTATATTGAAGTGCCAGCCACCATGTTTGATTTGCACAATGCCATGTTATCAATTTGTTGAGATTTCGAGTTTGGTTTTAGAATTACCTGCAGTTACTCATAATAAAAATTATTGGCAACGAGCTTTGTAACAAACTATTTATACTACAGTATGTACACTTTGTTTACTACCGTGTACTTGGGTTTTTTGTGGCATGTTTTGTAGCTCAATAAAAAATGATGGTCTTTTGACCATGGAACCTTTCAAAATCTTGAGAGTCGTTCACTTCATGACCACCTATAAGGGTTTTCAATGTTATTGTAGTAATTAGCTGTAGACTTATGTTGTTCATTTTTACCCTGAAAGGAAGCAGTTTGTCATATGAGGTGGCTGCCCTGATAAATCTAAACAACAAAGAAGTGAAATTGGGTAGTTGTAGCAAACATTAAAGGGGCTGTGTTGTCATGATAAAAACAGTAAATGAATAACCCAGTTACTACGCACCCTTAGTTATTTGACTGAAAGCGTGTGCGTGTGGAGTATCTGGCTGAGAGTGCATCTTTACATAAACAGCCAAAGGCCTGCTATAATCATGGTGACACAGACCCTTTAATGTCTCATCTTTTAAGACTAATTACCCCCTCCCTCCCCCTCCTACCATCATGTCAAATCATCAAACAATTGAAAACTATACCATCAATGGTTAGCCAATTTTCAGGAATTGAAGAAAAAAGTTAAAATAATTTTTAACAAAATGAGTTACAAATAAAATGAACTTTTAATCGGTGATTTCTTAGTATGCCTCTGTGCTGAGATCATGTTTTTTTCTGCTGATGCTTTTATTGGTATTTCCTCTGTTGATTTTCTAGTTTCATTCAGTTGTATGTTATGATGTATATTATATGTATGTTATAATGTATATTTACTTTTAAGCCACAAATGGTATAGAGGGCGCTATTTATGGGGGGTATAAAATACAAGGCTGGCAATTCCCGTCAGTTTCCCAGACTTCGTTATATGAAATCAATACCTAACTTGGGAACGATAACATGTTTTTTATTTTACAGTTGCATTTGCGCATGCTCACAGCGTTAAAATTGTCCTGACAACGTTCCTGCCGATCCAAAAAGCTGTCTGAGAGGAATTTACGAACAAGATATGTTATTTATTTGACAAAAACTACATTTCTGACGTAAGTGATTTATTTCAACAAAAAAATGTATTTTTTGATAACTGGATTGTTCATTTGGTTTTAATAACTCCACGTCACCCTTAAAAATTAAGTGAAAATCTGAATTGTGCAGGCTAGGCAGAGTTGAAAAACAAACTCAAAAGTCAAACTGACTGACTGGCTGGGAAAACTTGCCATATCTGACCTCCATTACATGATTAATGGATAGGCCTATTTTTTTTAAGTTATCTTATTAAATTTTGTTGGATAGAAAGGTAGATTTGTATTTACTACTAGGTAGTCGAGAGGATTTTTTAAAGGGAAAATGAAGTCAACAATTCATTAAACAGAGGTGAATCACACAAGTGGAGATCAGATACTGCACTCTGCAGTTTTAATTTTATTTTTTTAGTTGTGTTTTAATATTAATAATAAGAACTTTCACAATTATGCAACTTCTTTTTCAAGAGGCAGATTTGTTTATTTCGAACACCTATTGCTGCCTGCGCCTCAGCGCTAGAACTTCATGCATGTATCTTGAAAGTACGTGGAAGTTCGAGCACAGAGTCTCACAGACAGATAGCCCCACTAGTGTGGCAAGGATTTTTGACATCGGTTGAATCCTTAGCCACACGTCCAAGCCTATCTTTTGTGCAGCTCGTCCCCCAATCCGCCGCATCGAAACCTAACGGGTGCGGCGCTGGATTTTAACCAACTAAATGTGTCCACGTACCTCTTAGCTTCCCTCCGGTACTTTGGCTGTTGAAGTTACTAACCTTATTAAGGGCAAATAATCGTTTGAATTTGGCTCAAAATTACTCCACACGAATAGATATCGGCTAGCGATCGGGGCCATTTTGATTACCCAGAATGCAATGCCATCACGAAGTCACGAGAGTGCAAAAACAATTCAGCGGCTGTTTCACGTGACAGCTACAGCTAATGAAACAGCTTAGAATACAAAATGCATGGAGTCAGAAAAAGTGCATGCACCAAATCTATGCATGGTATCGGTTGCATGCACGCATAGTTTGGTACTTGCACTTTTTGCTGACTCCATTCTGAAATTGTTTTTATACTCTCGCGCCACACGTGATTTCGTGATGGCATTGCATTCTGGGTAATCAAAATGGCCCCGATCGCTAGCCGATGTCTATTCGCGTGGAGTAATTTTGAGCCAAATTCAAATGATTATTTACCCTTAATAAGGTTAGTAACTTCAACAGCCACAGTACCGGAGGGAAGCTAAGAGGTACGTGGACACATTTAGTTGGTTAAAATCCAGCGCCGCACCCATTAGGTTTCGATGCGGCGGATTGGGGGACGAGCTGCACAAAAGATATACTTGGACGTGTGGCTAAGGATTCAACCGATGTCAAAAATCCTTGCCACACTAGTGGGGCTAACAGACAGACAGCAAATTCTTGATCTTTTAGTACCACCATAAAGTAGGGGCCTAGTAAGAACTACTACTAGGCCTACTACTGGTACTACTACTAGTATACATCAATTGTCTTCCGACTGTACCTTGGCGATACCATTATAACATGATTAACCTGTAGGGGTTGCAAAAGTCATGAAAGTGGCAAGTAATCTAATTTAAGTTCATGCAATTTCTCCCGCCATTTGAAAAAAAAAATTGTTCATTAGGCCTATCTATGATTGTTTCCCATTATTTGTTTTATTTTGAAAACAATTGAATTTTAGGCAGTTGTTGTCAGGGGTCGTCAGTTGTCTGCCCCTTGCACACAATGGCACATTACTTTACCGTGTAGGTGCTTATTTCGTGTGGGACCATTCATTGTTGTTGCAACTTTTTAACTAGGTAGGTAAGGCTACGCCCGAATCAAGTGACTTCGGCTTTGACTATGGCTGTTGGCTGCAGTGGTAACATTGAAGAATAGGACTTTTTGCTGTTCCAGTCGTAGCCGCTGTCAAAGTCAGACACAGTCTAATTACTCAAGTCACTCTTCTCCCTGTTGTAGTTGCTGGAAATGTTGGTTTTAGACTCTGGGTGCTGAGTTTGTATTTTATATGCATTTGCAAAGTTTGTAAAGTGTGCATTTAAGTGCCAAGTTTGCAAGACATGCAAGATGCCAAGCTCAGAGGGTTACATCAGGTCATGAAATTTCTCAGTGGTGCAGCAAAGACATTTCCTTTTATTTTTAGAGGTTGTATGGAAGCCAGTTGCGAATGTCATTTCCTTTCATGAGGTATATGGAAGTCAGTTTGCTAATTTCAAGACAGACTGACATGCCTAGCTTGGAATGCCAATGTATTCATTTCAGTCAATAATGTCAAAAAACTTTTTTCTGCAAATTAGTGTGCTTTTTAGTTTTAATGCCTCCATTCATCATACATGTAGATACCCAATTTTCAAATAAAAGTCCAAGGAGAAAACTCTGTAAAAGAAATAAGTTCATGTTTGTATTGACCCTTTGCACTGACGTCACACGCAGACGGTCTTCTGGTGGTCTGCTACTTTTGGAGTAAAAATGCGTGAAGATATGGTGCGCACAAAAGATCACCCAAATAGCCCACTGGACTGTGTAACACAGGGACAGTGTCTCCCAAAATGGCGCAACCAAGATTTAGCGTGTTACGGCGTCAGTTGAATTGGGTCAATTGGAGTACATTGAAGTCGGACTAACCTAATGTGATAATTATCTGCAATGTTATCCAGCTTGCCGTTTGTGATGGCCTCAAGCGTGACCGATGATGACTATGATTCCGATGACTCCTGTGGCAGCAGTGACACAGGGGGTGGGACAGACACTGATACAGACAGTGGTAACTCCTCAGATGATGATACTGGAACCAGCGATCAGACAACCGACATCGGCAGTGATGATGACGAGGAGGAAGATGAGTGTGACGATGAAGGGACAGGGTGCGTAAACTGTGGCTGATCCAGGCTTTTGTTTTGTTATTATAGTGACTTAAACTTTGATTTTTTGGGGTTAACATAAAGAAAAATTTCCAAGAACTAGATTTGAACCTACGACCTCCGGATAACTTGGCAGGCACTCTACCAACTGAGCTATCTAGTTCCAATGTTGGGGGTCTCCCTATTTTGTCAAAATCATTGTTCGGGGTTGCCAGTAAGGCGTGATACTTGACGGAGGCAATTGCCTCCATGCCCCTGGTCATTGCCCCGGTGCCCATGGAAATGTACCAACAGAAATGTAAAATTTCCTCGTAGAGGTGCCCCTTATCAAGAAGAAAATACCTTGGTGCCCTTGCCCTTTCAAGAACGAAGCAATCATAACCTGAAATTGCCGTATAACCAGAAATCACACCCAAGTTAAAACGTGGGATGCGGCAGTACAGGAATCACTTTTAGGGTATGCTTAGTACTAGGTATTCTACTTTTTTATTTCAAAAATTTGAATAGAAATTGTACTGAACAGTAAGAAGTGTATTCTTGTACAACATTAGAATTCCTGAGTTTTGGAAACAAGGTAACATTTAGATTGTTAGAGGGGCAAAAAACGGGTTCTTATAATCTGAAAACACTCATATTTACTTGTACGCAGTTGGTATTGGTGCCAGTAGTCCTAAGAAGTTGTTCAGTTTATTTTCAAGAAAGTGTATGTTCACAAGTCAAATCTTTCAGGGTTCTCCCCAGGATATTTCAGAACTCTGGGGCATTCTGGACCCAAATTTTGAAAGTGTGGCCGAAGCACGCTGAATTGGTAGCAGGTCCCTTGGAATGGTTTTATTTAATGTTTATGTTTGGTTTGAAAAGCTCTACTGTGCAATATGGAGCATTTAAAATGGTTTTATGTTAGGATTTTTGTGAACTTGATATTAAAATCTAAAAAAAAAAGTATAATTTTTTTTTTGCGTAACAGCCGTAATTTCTGCATATCGGCCCGATACGCTAGTTTGTGCATGGGGAGAATCCTGATTTTATTGTAGGTGACCACTTATTTCAAGCAATTTTTGTCAAAAGGTTGATTTTATGGTGTTCTTGAAAAGTGGACGTACATTGTAAATACAACTTTTTTTCACTGTCTTACTTTTAAAGGGAAACAATTAGACCTGTATCACAATGCAGCCATCTTTGTCAGACCCCCTGTATACACAATAACACGGACAGTGTCAATTCTCAATTTATAAAAGGGTTCAGACTGTTTCCCCTTCCAGCCTCAGTTTGGTTACATTGGTTGGAATGGAAGGAAAACAAGATGGCTGCACCATTCATTGGCATTTTAAGTATACTAAGCAGTGTTATGTAGTTCCCAGAAAAGTATTCATAATAAAATTGTATAATCTGAATTTAATATATAGGGATGATGAACCCAACATTGTTTGGAGCGGTCCGAGAAAAAACATTCCAATCCTGGTATTTCGACCCGAGTGCATGTACAATAAAGTCAAGAGGCTTTATGCAACAGGAGGTGAGTCACACCAAGTCTTGTTTTTATCATCTGCGAATGAGTCATAACTGCTAGACACATTTTACCTCTCATGGACTGTTTGTACTTGGAAAAGTAACTGATTTCCACATATAACATAGCTAAATGCTACACAGAATGTATCAATTGCTACTGGAAATTCATCATTTTACACTCAATATTCGGCATTCAGTGTGTACAAAATATTTTAAGTCTAAATATTTTGTGATGCAAAATTGCTGGATGAAATCGTTCCTTGAAATCGCTCCGAAGTTGGACCCAGGGCCCAATTTCATAGAGTTGTTTAAGTAGAAAATATTGCTTAACAATTTTCTGCTAAGCAAAAATGAGCGGGATACCTGTCACAGATCGTACATGTGACAGGCCATTTTGGCTGGTAACCTTACACCGGTAAACATAATTTTGTTTGCTTAACTTAATTTTGTGTTTAAACAGCTGTATGAAATTGGGCCCAGGACCCAATTTCATGGCTCTGCTTACCGCAGAATTCTGCGCTTATTGCCCATAGATTCATGTACTTTACAGGGTACTGTAAGTTCCGAATTTCGTGGTAAGTAGAGCCATGTAATTGGGCCCTGCAGGCATGGCAGGTGTATTAAAAAAGCTTTAAAGAGAATCGAGGTTAAGAAATTAGTAATCAACAGTATTAGAGACAGAAAATAGTTTGTGATTGAGTATAACGTATTACCTATAAAACTAGTTTCACACACATTAAAAAAACACTCACAACCATCCACAGAAGTAAAGCCAGTGCTTCTCACTCCATCTTATTAAAACAGTTGTACACATGCAGCTTTGTATAGTAACACACAAAGCCAGCCTGTTGTTTCATTGGACACTTTTGTAAAAGTCTGACAATTCCAAATGTTTCCCTTGTAGAGAAATACCACCTGGCCTACAAGCTGATGAGGACAGAGTGCAAAGTCGTGCGGCAGATTCTTCAGAAGCATGGATTTCATGATGTAAAGTTGCATTTTCCATTTTATTGTCTGATTTTGTTTTTTTTACCTTTCATCAAATTAAGAGAGTATCTCAAAAGTCTGAACGGTTGGTTGAGTATTCCAATGCGCATACATGGACCAGTCCGTCGCACAACCGGAACGTTCCACTGGAATGTTCAAAATACTACATTGCGTACTCTCTCTTGTAGGATTGATCCCAAAGTTTGGCACAGTGTTGCAGTCCAGCAAAACGTGCCAGCAGTCCCCTGATTGTGGGCACATGCCTACAGGACCTTTCTTTCGCGCCTAGAATGTGCCCGACCTTTGAGACGCTCCCTTACTGCAAAGCTTAGCAACTGCATATGTACTGCTTCTGACTTACTGTGGAAGAACTTCCACAGCCATCTCTGATACATTTGTGGATGAAGGACAAAGAACGGTGTCAGTTTATATTCAGCATTACTGATGCAGGAGTCCTGTCACTAGTATGATTTTTTAAATTTAAATACCTGATGAAGGGCTACTGTAGAACAGAGCCCATTTTCATGGCTCTGCAAACTCAGCTCTGTGTTATGGTTACAGGGGAAACGCCAAGTTTCTTGGCTAGCTATGTAAGCGAAGAGTGCTTATTTACATATGTGAAGTAGGCACGCACACCAATATTCCTCACTAACCTGTGAAATACGCTTACTAAAGCGTAGCTTTTTCTGCTTAGTAAGCACCAATTCGTTTTCTTACAGTTTGCAGAGCCATGAAATTGGGCCCAGCAGGCCTAACAGAACAGCATTCCACGATTGCATATCGCACCGCACAAAAGGACAGACTCTATCGTAAAGCTATTTATTTAAGAGTATGTCTGTGTCGTCGGAATGAAATTAAAAGTATTATTAACGTCATGTAAACTCATGATGTTTGTTTGTTTTAACTTGTAGGTACATCCCAATAGTAATGATTTCAATTTAATGTGGACTGGGTCACACGTCAAGCCTTACACACTCAGAACCTTCACAGAATTTCAGAAGATCAACCACTTTCCAAGGTAACTTTTTTGTCAAATAAAAAATAATAAATACAATCTGCAAAAAGCTCTTCTTGAGAAGAGGAATTCAATTTGGCTTTAAAGTGGGGGGGGGGGGGGGGAATTTAGCCAGGTTACAAGAAAAAAACCTGACTTTTGTTATATGCAACCGTTGTTGCATATTAAAATCATTAAAATCCGTTTTAAAAATTATGCTACAACAAAATTCAAATGGAATTTTACAGAGGCCAACGTCTCAGTTTCCTCGGTTTTGACCTTGTTATGCCTTAGAAATGTTAAAACTTTTGTTGATACCCTTATGCAAAAGAAAAACGGTCTTGCCGTGGTAACAATGACATTCTGTGCCTCTACACAGGCCTTCAACTTTGCAGATAACTGTGCACATTTTTCATGAACATTGCCTCCTAAAATGTCTCCATAGAAAGTTACCACGTTTTCATTCATAGCATTGTCCTGGTTCCCCCATAGAACCAACTTGTAATTTCTAGGCTCAGGACAGATTCCTCATGGAGCCAATGAAGGCAATTGCCCCTGGTCATTGCCTTGGGGCCCTTTGCAAAAGTTCCTTTCCCTCAAAGAGGTGCCCTTTTTCCCATGGAGTGAACAGACCATCCATGCCTTTACCAAGGAAAAGACTGCCTTGCGCTTCCAAAAATGAAGTATGAGGCCTGCAGGCTGGCACAGGCAAGTTGTTGAAGTCACTCTGTGATGAAGACAAATTAATGCTTGCCACTTTGATCAATGATTGAAAATACCATTGGGCCTATAGGTCAATACATTCAGAGTCCAGGAGAGTAGAACCTCTTTATGACACACACTCAGAAGATTTTCTTGTGACTTTTGTACAGGTCATATGAGATAACAAGAAAAGACAGGCTGTATAAGAACTTCCAAAGGATGCAGCAATCAAAGGTGAGATGAATATAACTGCTGGAAAGAAGCCATATATTTAGTTTCAAGCATGGAAGTATCGCAATATCTTATTTTAGTTATTAGATTTAAATGTCACTTGGGTTTGTTGCTGATTGTTTGCAGTAGCTACATGACATGGTCCAGCCTAATTTACTGGTGTAATAATGTATTCTATAATGATACATGTAATGTGCATGCACATTTTGCTTATCTATATAGATTAGGTGATTAAGAAACTAACTTTTTGCTTGTTTGTAGTCCTGAATGAGTATGTATTTAACCTTTGCTTCATAGTATAATCATGTTTAATGGAAGTTTTGTCCAATAGCCCACACAAGTCTTGTGAGTATTCACAAGTTTTGGGGAAACTTGGGTTCCAACACACATTGCTTTAACTTTTGAAGGAAACCAAATCATGCCCTGCAGCATGCAAATATGTCAAGAGTTTTCAAATTCAGTTACCAGCTTGACTACTTGCCACTCATTTTGGTTGAGCCGTTTTTTAAAACTTTCCAGTACTCATCTATGTTAGATTCCCAACGGCATTGACATGAATAATTGTCATGTCCGAGGACCTGTTCTCCAGGACCTAGCTATGTGCTCTTCCAAACTCTGTTTGGTTATTGTTTTGAATGGACAAGTGAGAAGAGCTTGATGTACCAAATTATTCAATGAACTCGTGGAAAGACAGCACCCTTAAAATCTTCAAATCTCAATTTGTTTTTGTTTTTTTGCAGTAGGTTTTTGTTACTCACAACTTGTCTTTTTGTTTTTTTCATGACAGGGAAATCGCCATTTTGATTTTCTGCCGCAGACTTTTGTAACGCCAGCCGAGTATGATGATCTAAGTAGTAAGTTAATTATCCATCATTTTGCTTTGAATAAATTGACGACAATGATGATGATGATAAATTGTTTATCATACTTTAAAATGACATCACAATTAGCAGATTGCGTCAAGTCAATAATTTTTTACATGTACAACACAAAACAATAAAGGAAATTAGACTAAAAAAAACCCTTTAAATCCTAAACCCTTAAATCTTAAAGCAGCAAGAAACATCAGTGTTTTGCTTATTCCTGAAAAGCCAACATGACTCTTGATTTTAGGTGAAGTTACTTGGTGTTATCTCAAACTTTTAAATTTGTAAATGTGTTGAAACCAGAGAGGAATTGATGTCGGCAATTTTTTTTTTCAAATGGTCGTGGTTGAGCATTGTTACTGGTATAACTCATTCAAAGAAGACCCCTTTCAATTATACTTCACCATTAAGCAGTGATAAACCACCAATAACATAAAGGATTATATTAAATAAACAACAGTTTACAAAATGATACAAATATATTATTAACAATTATTATTAATAAGAAACTAACAATTTCCCTGATGGAACAAAGGTACAATTAAAAACACCAAAAAAACAAACATGTCTGTAATAAAATTAAAAATATTTAAATGTACTAAATAAATACACAAAGTTGATTTTGCATTCACATTCGTTTATTCACAACTGAATTACTGTGATAAAAAAAAATCCCAAATCATGGTACATTACATACAAAATTAAATAAAGTGAAAAAAAAACCAAGAGATTATGCTTCAACTGTGAGGCAATGATAGACCACTATTTATGGACTGATGTCGTTGAGTACATTACTCTTCAGCGGATCACCTATAAGTGTAATAACAGTGGGAACTGAGTTGATTGTCTAAAGACTTGATTGAACTAGGTTTTCAGTGGAAACAAGTCATTCACATTTATAAGAAAACAATGTATTCCAGCATCGCTAATACATGTTTACTCACATTGTAAATGCAATTTAATAATTTAAAACTTGATTAAAAGAAGTTTTCTCTAAAAAAAAATTCCAGCTTTTTTGGTGAAAATAATTCAGAAACTCCAGAGACTCTCTTGGCAAGCTTTTAACCGAACTCACAATAGTTTTGATAATCTAGCTAGGTATATACATTCTGGCCATGTACAAGTAGATGTAGTTTATTTACCCAGTGTCAGCATTGTTTGTATGGGATCAGTCCTTCCCAACCAGTTCAAACCTCAGGTGTTTGAACACACTGCTGTTGACCCACACCTGCAAATATTGACTTAACCATTACAAATATTTTATCAGGGAAGTGAAGTGATCTCCTTGATTAAAAAAAAACTAATTTTTGTGTTGACATGCTTAATTGCTGCTAAGTGCAGTTCATGTTGGCTGAGTGGAAACGGAGTGAAATGTTCTTTCAGCTTGTTAGAGCAATCCGTTAACACTTGCCATAAAATTTAAACCCTAATCAATTTTAGCGAGATGTAAATGATAAGTAACAGGTTAGAATTGCTGTGTTCTTCACCATTTTTTTCCTACAAGCTTCCCTCAGTTACTTCTTCTTTTAAATGTTTGTTTAAATGTTGAAAATATAATTTGATGAAGTGAAAAAGGCATCCAACTTAATCCTAACCCTCCCAAATCCTTCTGTATCCTCTTTGCCGTAATGAAGAATTCAGGACTGAGGTCTGTAGGCTCAAATAACAATTGCTTATCACTGGGTTAGGCATTCCAATCTTATCCAAGTCCAAACAATTTGGTGTGGAGTGACATAGGAGAGGAGGATATTGGAGGATTGAGGTCACTTTTATTATTAATTGATATCAATTTTTTTTGTGGGTTTATGTTTTAACGTGCATACTGTTCAGTTGTTACTCCTTTCTGTGCATTTGTATTTTTATGCGATGTGTTTGGCGTTAGTTTTTAATGGTTTCTTTGTAAAGCCCATTGAGTGTCTTTTTAGATGGATTTTGGTGCTGTATATGAGATATTGTTACTATTATTATTATTATTATTATTTTTACTATTATTATTATTATTATTATTATTATTGTTAAAAACTCTTGAACTCTTAGAGTGGTTAGATTTTGTTCTAGGCATAGAAAATATTTATTGAAGTGATGCTGCCCTGGCCATCTACATTTAAGCACAGAATGCTGCCATTGATAAGGGTTACATGGTGGGGTTGGTAGCCACCAAACCCTCCACCGGTTAAGCTTGCCACCGGTGTACTGTGGATTTGTCATTTTCGTCCACTCTCGTCCCTGGTAAGCCTGGAGTGTAAGATCGGAGCGCAGTGCTCTTTTGTGCAGCTGCTAATTAACCCTCCTACTCCTTGTCACATGTTCCAATGAGTTGAACGACCGTTTGAAATTAAAACCATTCAACTGCCTGGATTGTGTATGGTGGCACAACAGCGCACAGTACTATCTGTGGGATGTGTGGATGCATTCACCACATGATATCGAATGGCGTGCTGCGTCGTGCAACCATCATCTGTCATTCAAAACCAAAGTTGATGATATTGAACAATCAGACGGCAGTACTTATTAATGGATGATATTTGTGATTCCCGTTAACAGCTGCACATATGAAGGAACGAGGTACGTGGATCGTTAAGCCAGTGGCGTCATCAAGGGGGCGTGGGATCTCACTTATCAATAATGTAAGTCATCATTTTATGCACATTGATTTATCAGGTGATTCGATATGAAGTGATCAATAATTCAATTGATCAGTCGATCAATTTATACATCATGACCAGCTAAGTCTAAATTTATGTAGATTAGTAGTTATTTGTTCTAGAAAGCCACGCAGACGCGATGAACTGTACCCATAGCAACCAATACCCATAGCAACCAATGTACTGTACCCATAGCAACCAGTGTAGTATACAGCTGTAGCACCGGCTGCATTTTGGTACCTAGACGTCTATGGCAGTGTATCATTTGGGGTGTTGCAAAATAAACGTTGACTGCTTTTTACTCTTGCTGTGGTTAAAAATACGACTCCTACAATGCTTCCTGGACCATTTTTTTCCCTCAGCTTCACCAGAGGGAAAATAGAACGCTCCGGGGATCACCTCAGGAGCCATAGTTTTAACCATAGCACTGGAAACAGTCATTTTTTGTATACTATGACCTTTTTTGGTTGGTTTGAAGGACATCAACTCTTGTGGCCGCTAGGGGCATTTTGGTACAAGCTAATTGCGGCTGCTATGGTCTGTAAAGGGTTAGCATTAACAGGTCTCAATCTTAAGAAAAACGGAGGCAGGCCTTTGCTGTCCAAATCAGAGAAATTGTTCAGGGGCATGCTGGCCACGTTGGTAGTAACAGTGCAATTTTTCTGAAGGGCATGCTGGCCAACTCGACAGGGCATGAGGCCAATGGCCTCGGGTGGCCGCAGTTAAGATCAAGGCCTGCATTAATCTAAGGTTACTAGACTCTTGTAAGTGATTTCCATGACTCCATAATGGAGATTTGTTATTTATAATGAAACCAGATTTGTGATTCGTATGATAAAAGAAACATGAGCAACCGTTGAATTGACCTTTTATGTAGCACAATGTTTTAGCTGTTCTTATTTACTCTTGTTTCATTTTCTCTTTGCAGCCCCAGCATGTACCCATGGATGGTAACCATGTGGTCTCAAGATATATTAGCAATCCACTTCTAATAGATGGTACGTTGTTGATAAATGGCGTTGTCATCCAAGTTCAATATAAATGAAAGATTTAGTGTGTAAATGAGCACTGCCTGGTTTTTCTAAACTTTGATAATTTGGGTTTGAGTCCTGCTATGGCTATAACAGCAAAGTTCTTCTGCCCAACTGCTTGACCCAGTTTTTAATATTCATAGTGTTGAATATTGTTATAAATCAAAATAGATCCTAGTCATTTGATTGGAGAATTGTAAATCATGGGGCATTCATCAATCAAACCATTACATGGCCTATGGCATAAACCACAGTTTTTTTTACTGTTCACCGTGCATTTTTATCCCATCCCATTTGATCTAGTGCATGCTATTGACCACATCAGCGTACACAGTAGTGCAAAACGCACTTGTAGATGATGCTAGAATACAATCTTGTACATTTCAATCAAATGACAAATCTACTTGGACGTTAGAAAAAAAAGTAACTGTTTTGCATTCATGCAATAGAGATAATATTTTCTTTGGTTGAAAGATGGAATATGTTCCATTCAATTCGGCATCACCTCGCTGAATGGAACGTTCCATTTTTCAACTCATAAAAATAATCGCCAGTACACTCATAAACATTCATTATTTGTATACCGTTTGGCATTGTGGTGGGTCAAACCTATGAGCGATATTCTCGATATGAAAATAAAAGTTTTCCATTTTTGTGTTGCAGGTTTTAAGTTTGACTGTAGATTGTATGTAGCTGTTACCTCATTTGATCCACTCAGGGCATATTTATATGAAGAAGGACTTGCAAGGTATGTCTAATAAATTCATGAAGTTGTTCATGGTTTTCCATGGTAATTTACACTATACCATATAAGAAGTTTATTAGCCTATTGGGAGCACACATTAATTTCCTGTTGGGTGAAATTTCAAAGTAATTTGATTTGATTTGATTTGTTTGTCAGATTTGCCACAGTCCAATACAACCACACCAATAAGACAATCAAGAATGTCATGATGCATCTTACTAACTACAGCCTCAACAAACGAAGCAACGATTACGTAAGGTGAGTTCATACCGCTACAATAGAAAGAAAGTTCAATATGTGTGTCAATCAAATTGTAGTTGGTATAATACGTAATATATGTGGAGAAAATTTGACTAAGATTGTTTTGATCCTACAGTTCACACAATCGAGCCAACTCTTAGGAGCCCTGGGGAATTTACCCCTACCACAACCCAATGCTCCTTTAGCACTTGATGCTATTTTCCTTTGGAAAATGAACACTCATTAATGCTAATCCAGCGTTGATTGCGCTTAACTCTTTAAGGGTAGCTAATCCCCAGGAGTTTGCCAGGGTTTAGCAAATCAAGTGTGAAAAGGTCAACCAATGTTCCCTGGATTTTTCCTGGAAATTTCATCTAATCAGAAAGGGGCTGTAGACACTGGACTGGCACTTTTAATCCAAGAGATAAGCAACCAAATATGTGGAAATCTAACATTCTGAAATGCTGACTTGGTTACCAGATGCAATGATAATAACATTGAAGATTACGGCAATAAGTGGAGTTTTGGTGCGATGGTCAGATACCTCAAGAAGAAAGGCAAGGATGTCAAAGGTCAGTATAAGTGAAGATTTTTTCCCAAGGATTATACGATGTTTGTTATTTGTCTAAAAACTTTTGTAAAAACAGTACACGTAGCCTCATTCACAATGTTGGAACTTTCTTTCTTAGTCTTGTGTATGAAATCTGGTTCATATTGGTAATTTACACGTGTAAGAGGCTGTGGTGTGATGTAAATCAGTTGTCTTGGTTAAGAATTTTCTTGTTTGGATAGCTTGGCCCGAATGAAGCCATAAAACCAGAAATCTATCCCTCATATTTGTCAGCTTCGTTAGCTGTTAATTTAAACTTCAAGCTAAGCAAGGTGGGAACTGATAATCAAGGTAAACTTGCAGTAACACCATGTGGTATAAGATCTCTCTTGGAGAGTGGTGACTTCGAGAAGAGCCGGTTTCTACTAGACATTTCAACCAGTGTGCTCTGGGCTCCATTTCACAAAGCACTAAGATTCATCTCAAGCTGAGTTGTCTACAGTGATTTGTATTGTGAAATCACACTTTGCTTGGCAATAAGATCGATACACATCTTAAGAACAATCTTAGCTCTGTGTAAGACTGAGCCCAGCTGTGGATTTCACAAAGGGCTAGGACTAGTCTTATCTCGAGTTAAGACGAGTAACTAGTCCTAACTTATATGACTTATCATAAGTTAGGACTAGTTTTATGAAATGCACCCTAGGTCATCTTACCAGTATGCTCTGGAGCATTCTCCAGAAGATGACCAGATTATACTGGTCAAAACTACTCAGAAGAGATCTTTATACCAGGTGACATTACCTCAGGTATATCTTTATTGTTCATTAGCTGTGTTATTTACTGTTCAGGTATGCTGAGCCGTATAGAGGATGTCGTTTGCAAGACGCTACTCTGTGCTGAGCTTCCAGTCGCCACAGCTTGTAAGATGTTCATGCCACATCGCGGCAACTGCTTTGGTAAATGGTTTCCTTGTTTTGTTGTTAGCATAAATGGCCAGAGTATGGGCTGGTAACGTACCCCATAGAAATAAGTTTCTCAATTAGAGAAAGAAATATAGTTTACGAGAATGTTTGTTGACATGGTTAAAATGATCCTTTGTACAGATATCAGATAATAAGAATAATAATAATAATAATAATAATACCATTATTAAGTTTTAACAGTGTTTCATACCATGTTAACTTATCAGCCATTTTGAGGTATGGTGGACACAGTACTGTGACTCTACTTGGTTTGGGTAAATCTGTTTGTATACACCCAAACCAAACTGTTTTTTTGTACACCTGCTATGTACAAAACTATGGGAACTTTTTAAATTTCAGTTTTTTTGCTAGCTGTTTTCAGCTTTGTTTTTTTTGTGGCCACTCACACCTCTGACTTATTGCTAAGAGAAGGGGCGTGCCCAGGTGTTTTCTGCCATGTTGGCTGCAGAATGCACCACAGCACCCTGTAAAACCTTACAAGTGCATAGCAGTCGTTCAAAAATAATGAGTGAATGTAAGCGTTACAACGCCCATCTGTGGCGGATACCGACACTTCATAAGTGTTCATTGTCATCATTGCACCTCCCCTAAATATAACCTCTTGTTATTTTTGTTTTCTGTGTAAAACACACCGTCAACATTTCCTGCGAGTTAAAAAAACATATATATATAATAATGAAAATGAATGCAAAGCAGATTCTCTTGATGACCCTTTACAGCTTCAGCAGTTTTCCCCCCAAGTCATACTCTTTGTGATTGTAAACTCCTGTGTGATGTAGTGCTCGTGTATGTGTCTTTTTTTTTCCTGTTTCCAGAGTTATATGGCTTTGACATTCTCATTGATGAGAATTTGAAACCTTGGGTCCTTGAGGTCAACCTTTCACCTTCCCTTGCATGGTGAGTGGCTCGATCCCTGTAACTTTATCAAATCCTATGATGGAGAAGGACATGAGTTTTTTTATATTTATGTTAATCCCTTTTCTTAAGAAAGTAGTTGGCTGTTATAGTTTTGAACCGTTTCTGTTTTTGTATTTATTTGAAGTAATCTTTTGCATGCCGTAAATGTAGTGGTTGAGTTTGTGATCATACAGAGTGTAATGACAGCATGTCCATACGATAGAACTTAAGGCATGCAACTTGTCGGCTGATCAGCTGATTTCCTCGTTTTTAGTCTTCTCATCTGCAGCGTTGAAAGCTGAAAAACACAGTGGCAAAGTCTTGCTCTGTCTGGCACTGACAAACTGCACTTGCATTCCTGATAACCTGTAAGAATAGACCGATCCATTAAGCCCTGCCTACCTTAGCAACTGCCTAGCAACAGCACATGGTGTGACTTTCTTGCCACAATCGCAGCGGTGGTCTGGTTGCGGCCACACACACATATTGGACACACATGTACATGGTTTTCGTGAACGGTATGGATTTAGTTTCGTGGCCTTTTGAGCGGTGCCTCGAGTCCAAAGAACGATGCAGACAGAAACACTGTTAAACCACTTTTACAGGACTGTACAGGGACCACAACTGTGGATTTGCACCGCCAGAAATACGAAAAATTAAAACAAAACAAAACAAAAGTTTGTACAGTTGTGTGTGTCAGAACAGTGGCGGCGGTTTGTTTACTTTTCTAATGGGATTTTCCACGTGTTGGACCTTTGAGAGCCAGGACCGGTTTTATAGAGCTGCTTAAGCAGAAAATATTGCTGAACAATATTCCGCTAAGCAGAAATGAGCAGGGAAACCAGTCACAGATGGTACATGTGACGTGGAATTTTGGCTAAGCAGAATTCTGTTGTGCTTAGCTACTTTTTGTGCTTAATCAGCTCTATGAAATTGGGCCCCCGTTATTTTCAAATGCTAAGCGATGTTTATGAAATGCTTCTTGAGAACCGGTATGGACATATTTGGTTTTTCCCCCAACAGCGATGCACCAATTGACCTGAAGATTAAATCCAACATGGTGTCTGACCTCTTCAGTCTTACTGGTGAGTTCCATTTCCAAAACCAGTCTGTCGTCCCATCAAGTTGACATTGATGATGAGTATTTGAAACCCTGTATCCTGTTTCTTAAGTGAGAGGCTTGCTTCCACTGTAAGCCACGCCCACTTCACACAAACTGGCTCCACTGATTACCAGAAGCCCAATAGGAATTGCATGGAGCTAGTTTTTTCTTTGAAGATTTATGCCGGAAAAGTTTAATATTTGGACTAATAAAAGAGTCATTTTTGGTGAAATTACACACACACACGTATGACAGCTTAGGAGCGGGAAGTAGCGAAAACGTTGGGCGTGCAGTAGATAGGCACGCATGTGACGCAATGACTTATTTAAGTGTAATAATTGGAGTTGGCTTTTACATGCATTCTTCAAATACTAAGGTCTTTTCAGAATGAAAGTTTCTGTCATCAATGGAATGGGTGGTTTGGGATAAAATTACCCACAAAGGTATGACTGCTTTGGAGCCGGAAGTAGGAAAACATGCACACGTGTGACGCAGTGCCTTACCCCTCAGAATTAATACTGATTGTTTGTGATGCTGATCTAGGTTTTATAGCTCAGGATCCAATGATGCGGCGGGTTCAGCAGAGCAAGCGCAATCAAGAACTGGCATCAACGAACACACTCAGGCAGCAAGTAAGTCACCAGTGTTATGCATATTCAGTGTTCTCAAAAGCGTGCATATTCATAGTGTTTAACAATTTGCATATTCATTTCTGTCAGTACTGCGGATATTTCATTTAATTTTGAGCCATTGAACCAACTTGACTATTCACACTGTGGCCCTTTTCGAAACCACGGCTTTGGTTTAGGATCTGACTTAGGCTCCGGCAGTAATTTTGAAAATGTGCACTATCGGTATGGGGCTTCAAACAGGCGGATGAAGCCAAAGCCAGAGCCCAAGCCTAAGCCGTGGTTTCGAAAATGTATCATCAACCATTTCAAGTAGTGTACATGCATAGTAGTTTATTCAAAACATTGGACATTCAATGGACATTCATTCAAGCCCTGCCCAAATCACAGTCAATCTGAGTCAATCAGAGTCACATTAAAATGCAGACAAAAAAGTGGGCCATGCATATATGTGTGTTGCAGCATGCTGGCATGATGAGTATGGCTGCATATAGGTCCTGGAGGCCTTTCACTTTCGTACAATTACTGCATTGAGAGCACAGAGGAAGAGTCCTACATAGGGCCAGGCTGCATACTATATTTATTTCATGAATATAAATCGGGGAAAAAATATCAAACCATTTTAATTTAATATTTATGATCTCTCTCTCTCTCTCTGATTTAATCGATCAGATTCCAGGGCCCAATTTCACACAGCTGCTTAGGCATAAAAATTAGCTAAGCATGAAAGGTTACCTGCCTAAATACCATGTCATGTGCACCATCTGTGACTGGTTTCCTGCTCATTTTTATTCAGGAGAAAATTGTTAAGCACAATTGTCTGCTTCAAACCAGTTCAAATCGGATGACTTTTATACACGCAAACAAATTTTCCTTGGCAAATTGCGGACAATTTCAAAACCCGCTTCTGTGTAAAATTGAAATACTGGATCAATACGACCCTGGCATTCCATTGTGTAGCATGCACAGTGCATGCACGCACCGTGCAATGCTTTGTTACCCCCATACAAAGAGGGACAGATGATACTGGAATTCATGCTCTAAATCTCCCTTTTTCCGGGCTTATTGTGTAAATCCTCAATTCCAGACCTTTGTCCTGCTGTTACACAAAGAGGATTACAACAGATTGATAGGCTGCTACCATCGTTTAGCATCGGATCAATAAGAGTGAACTGAGATTCCAGCATAGATTCTGGCCATTAGGCCGATTATCAGCCATGGCTTATGGCCAAGGTTTTGTGTTTCACTCTAAATGTATCTCATATTTTCTCGAAAGAGAACTATAAATCCCAGTGCTTTCTGTGAGAACCTTTAATGTCTTTGCTTTGTTTAGTCAGGGTTTCATTGTAACAACGATATTCTCAACAACAAAAAATTAATTAAACGGCAGTTCCGAAAATTATTACCACATGAAGTGGTTAAGCAGTTGTGTGAAATCAGGCCCTGGTAGCAAAGTCTGATTTGCTGTGTTATGATTTGCCATATTTTACTCTCTCTCTCTTTATCTATCTATCTCATCCTCCATCTCATCTGCTGTGTTGTGTGCACACCACACCCCATCTATCACCATGTGTGTCAATCTATTTACCACTGTGTGTGCCTTGTCCAATGGGGGCCATGTGCGCAGAGGGCACGTATAGGTGCTCAGTTCTTGGTAAGTTGTTGCCAGGATTTTTTGAGTTGAGGTGGAATTTGTTTTTGTGAAATAATATTGAGGATTTTTGTATGAGAGGTTGACAGCCTTTTGGTGCATCCCAAATATTTACAGAGAGGTCTCACGCTATGAGTTACTAATATTTATGATGTATCGTTGTGTGAACGGAAGAAGGACGTAATGAAAGTGTGACCTGCAAAAGGTCGTAAGCAATTACTGTCCAAAGTTGTGTTTTAAGAAAACTGAGTGTGAAAGTGTGGTCGTTTTTCTACTATTTGTAAGTCATTCATGAAAGTAAAATTCCACTTGGGAATGGAAAAACATATCTTGGGTGTAATTCTAGCAACAAACATACAACAGTTATGCCCTATTTCAAAAGACCCGTGTTATTGCTTGTGACCTTACTGTTGGGGCAAAAAGTTGTCATTTTTGTGTCCGGAAAAAGATCGGACAGCCTACAACTTTCTTCCAGGCACTCCACAATATGTGTCTACTATCTGTATGTAATATCTACATTGTAGAAGGGCAAACTTGGGTTTATTTGTGTATTTTTGACAAGGTTTCAAACAATTGGTATTGTTTTAATTGTTTTAAAGCACCTTTGTGGTTTATTAATGGTCTCTAAAGGTAAAATATAGTATGAGTAAAGCTGATAGACCAGCATTCTTACTTTGTGTGATTCAGTGTACATATCAACAAACAAACTTATGGAAATTTGGGCTCAACCCGTCATCTAAGTCAGGAGAAAATAGTGGAAAATTATGCATACTTTTCAGCATGTAAACGCATTGTCCTTAATTTCGATTGTTACAACTGAAATTCAAATCGGGGTCTTCAAATTCGATTTTTCTCGACTTTGACAGTTTTTCAGACAGAAATATTTCTATGGAAGATTGGTGCTGGTATGATTTTCATTCTGTTGAGCTTGTGCTTTAAGCCTGATGAAAGTCTTTTTTGTAGTCACAGATTATTGCATTTTAAAAAATATATGTTTATGCTGTTTTTCATTTTTTTAAAGCGTCAAAGACCTCATTCTGCTGGTGTCTCGAGCCGGCCAGCATCGGCCAAGAAATCCAAGGAGGTGTCAACATCAGGAGACAAGATGTTAACTGCGGAGGAGAGGAGGGTGGTTACCGAGAGCAAGGATGAGTACCAGCGAAGGGGAGGATGGCTTAGGATCTTCCCGTCTCCATTATCTTGGGACAAGTACAAGTAAGTGTCAGCTCGTAATCTTCGCCAGCTTGTACATGTACCTGTCCAAGAGATGCACATTCCCTATACTCCCTGACTGCCAACGTATGCCCCTTCCAGCTTGTACATGTACCTGGCCAACAAGTACGTTCTCTATAGACCTTGTGCAACTTCGTCACGGATTACACATATGCTTTCAACATTGCCATTTTAGTGATCACCTCTCCATAAGAAAAGTACACAAGGTTCATGTTTAATGTAAATATTTAACAGATTCGAGCGGGAATTTTGTAATCGTTTCCGAAAACTGAAAACTGTTTTGTCACTTAATGAATTTACTAATATCAAGCTTACTTTCACAATGAAGAGTTTAGAATTTTGACTTTAAAAAGAAGATTTTATGTGGTAAAACTAGGCAAAACTTATCAACATATGTGTCAGCCTGACGCGCAGCTACATTATGCACATAATTTAGCGTAACGCAGAAGATATTTCTTTGCAGTAATTGGCTCAATACTGCACCATATGTCACGCACCAGATAATTGTAACAGTTGCACGCAATACACGCAATACGTGCTGGTGATCACCAAAATGATTGCAAGTGGTCGGTGACGTCACGTGCACAAGGTCTATACTCCAAGCCTGCCACCTTATTTCCCTTCTGGCTTATACATATACCTGGCCAAGATGTAAATTCAACAAGTACATTCCCCTGTACTTTCTTGCCCTCCACTATGCCTTTTCTCCTTCCCCCAGAAAACCAGTTTAGTTAATTATTTTTTTCCTAACAGCAATTTTCTGTTTTGATTGAAGGAATTTCTTGGAGAGTCGAACCAACATGAACCAGATCCTCCACAGCAAGGTGTATCCAGACAAGTGAGTTTGTTGTTATTTAAAGGACATAAGACATCAAAATGTTGTATCGACCCAATTCACGTGACGCCAATAATCTTGGTTGCGCCATTTTGGTGGTCAATAACCCTGTGTGTTACCCAGTGTAGTGGAAACTTTAGGCAACGTGGCGTTAACACGCTTACCCGTTGGCTCCCAAAATGCCTGTGACGTGCGTGCAAGGGGTCAATCCTGTTGGTAAGCGATGACGTTTTGGAGCGGGAAGTACAGTGTGCAAAATGGTGTAAGGGATGTATGTACAACCATCGTTTACATTACACTTCCGGCTCCAAAACGTCATTACTTTACCAACAGGATACCAGCAGATTCAAAATCAAACTTGGATGGGCTATGCTTCTCTACTGTGCTTTAGGGAATAGAGACTTTGGAGTTGGAGCAAATGTAACACATATGTTTGCTTGAGTTGTTGTGTAATTGCCTTAGAGAGACTGTAGGTCTTGGTCTTGAGTCTTAAGATCTCCCCCCCCCCTTCCCCCGACAGTTTGTTCTTGGTTTGAGTCATGTGGTACCCCTCAGGATCTTGAGGTCTGGGGTTTTGGCCGCGTTCATAATGTTCAGGGCCTCAATTAGTAACATCGTTACGATCCATAATGGAGGACCTTTCATTTTTGGCATTTAATCAGGAACGGCCAGTTTAGTACAGCATTTTGTTTACAAACAAAATGTTCTAATGATGAAGGATTGCTGTCATTTACAAAGTAACACTTTCATTTCACCCAGATCCATGTGTACTATTAGAATGACGCATTCATTTTTAGTTGTTAACACATTGTGGAAACATTCAATTGTTAAGTTGCAAACTGAGGGTAAAATAGTCTGGCCCCTTGTTACTATACTGGTGCTGTCATCATCACTGCAATCAGGGAATCTAACAAAACTGGCTACAGCTTGGTAAAGGTCTATTATACAGCATGTGATTTTTTGCATAGAGACAAACGAAGTTTACTGATAATATGCCTAACATTATTAATATACATTTGACGGGAAACACATTAAAGGGACCACTTTTCTTCCATCATGCTAGCAGTTGAATTTTTTTAAAGTACCTGACACACCATAAGCGTTACAACATGTGAAGGGACATGCAGGCTTATACTGAGAAAAAAAATTGAGTTGATTAGAATAAACAATTTCATAATTACTATTAATTTCATTCAAAAAACAGACGGAAAGGCAGGTACATTTTTTGATGGAGATTTGAGGATGATTTAAAAAGTATATATTTTAAAACATCAAATTAATCAACTCAAAAGTTATTTTCAGCATAAGCCTGCATGTCCATTCACATGTTGAAACACTTATGGTGGTTTCAGGTGCTTAAAAAAACTTAATACCATTGGAAAAAATTGCTAACGTGACGGGTGCAAAGTGGTACTCCTTATTGTGTTTTCTGTCATTTGCCTCATCTATTTCTAATGGGTACTTACTAGTACTGTAAGACGTTCTGCATGGATTACATGTATGCGCTGAGTAAGTTACCAGGCATGTGATTTTTCAGGATTTTCTCAAAACCTCATTGAGCCAAATTTTATTGAAAAAAAGTAAAACAGTCACCAAAGGGAGAAAAAATTACATCACATTGTGTCCAAACCTGTTGTTCTGTATTTCTGACAGAGTCTGTACACCTCCTGAATTGTAACGTCTGAGCAGTTCTGGGTCTGATAAGGAGGAACCCAGACCTGCAAGCTATTTTTTTCAAGGGAAGTTTCACATTCATCAAATCTCATCCCTGGTAACTTGGTGGAAGTAACAGCCATGATTTAGCGGAAGTAACTGCTGAATAGCTACTACGTACATGTACAGTGTACTATCCTATTGAATGTCAACCTACTTTTTCCATGTGGGAAGCTTTGCTATATATATGTCGTGCAACCTTTAGAATCCTATAATAATTAGGGATGAGATTTATTGTTAATGGAATTTTTTTACCCCCCCCCCAAAAAAAAAAAGAAATGTAATTTACATACATCCAGGCCCTTGTAAAGCCTTAACACAGTACATGTACTGTATTTTGACTACACCAAGGTGCTTGCCCCATCTACAATTTAAGCACAGAATGCTGCCATTGATACGGGTTATGGCGTGGTTGGTAGCCACCAAACCCTCCACCGGTGTTTCGTGGGTTTTTCATTTTCATCCACTCTCATCCCTGAATAATGCCCGGCTTTTGTCAGATACCGATAATAAATTTGTTGATATTGCTGTTAAAAACAAAAACGATCCCAAAAGCTGGATTGATATGAGGAAGTGGAGACAAGTGTGTGAAAGAATTGTTGGTGATATACTCTCTTTTCAGTATATGTGATTTATCATCTGGCACAAGTCTGTTCAATAGGTCAAAGTAAGTCAGTACCAATCCTAACCTGTTTTTTTTTTACCCATCGTCATCTCTGTCTGTCCTGCATGGAATCCTAATCTACATGAAAAAAACTCAACCTCATCGTAAAAGTGTCATTTTCTAACAAGATTTATTATTAACCCTGCATGCCATGTTCATACTTGTTGTTTTCTTTTGATGTGTTCGTTCAAATGTTGGATGTAATACTGGCCTGATACTTCACAGAGGAAATTGCCTCCGTTGCCCCCTGGTCATGGCCTGGGTGCCCTTTGAAATGTTCCAGTAGAAATTTCCCTCAAGGACAAACTGCCCTTTTGCCATTGCCCTTACAACATGAAAGTGTCAGGCCTGGTAATGTGTGCAGAAAGTATTGCTTTAATTGTGTTTTTGTTGTTGTTGAGATAATGGGTGCAGGACAATTAATCATGTTGTTTTGAGGGCGCTGATTTATTGGCAGGAGGGTTTGGTCAGATGAGCAACTTCTTAGCAGGTCACGTCCCTATAGACCTTTATCATGCTGCCACCATCTTGGTCATGTTCCCTATATCCAATAACAGTAATAGATGCTAATATTGTACAAAAAGGAACCAGACTATTTGCCCTTCCAGCCTCGGTTTGGTTACATTGGTTTGAATGGGAGAAAATCAAGATGGCCGCACCATGATAAAGGTCTATACCATGGCCATTGAGGCCGTAGCCTCTTTGTGTCATTTCAGGCCCGCAAGCTACATGAACCCACTCTGTAAGCCATTTTGGTGATCAAATACCATGAAAAGGCAGAGTTTTTTTTTTTTTACCAAATACATGTTCATGGCAATTACTGATCAGTTGTAGGGGTTGGGGGAGGGGCGGGGTGGAGATTTTTTGTCATTTTGGCCAGCTTTGTCATCCCAGATCATGTTTTGCTTTTATAAACATTGAAAAGGACCAACCCATTTTCCTGGCATCCTTTGCTTGTCACATACATTTGTACAATTAAATTATAATGAATAAGTGAACAGGTTTCTTTTCTTTCTGTCAGAAAAATACATCGGGGAAAAAAAAGTGTGACATTCTTCTCTGGTTTTTTGTATATAAACAAAAACAATATGACAAAATCCCTGTTGACTTGATGACTTGACTTGATGAATACAGAGTGTGTCATTTCTGTTTTTTCTTTTTCCATTGGAGAGCTTCTTGGGTAAATTGTACACAGTTCTACAAGTCTTCTTAATTGCATGCTTGTATCGATCATTCTTCTTGCTGTATGTTTGTGGAGGTCATGTTCTGAAGTTGTTAGTGTCTTGCTTGTGCTATTTCTCTAAAGAAAAGACAAAAAACCTTCACATGGGAGAAAAAGTAAATATTTCTTTTTATTTTGGGTGTTTCATTTTTGGCTTATATTTATTTATTTGTTTGTTAAATTTGTAACTTTAACAAGCAATAAACCACAAAGGAAACTGAATGGGTAAATTTTAAAATAAACTCTTTGGGGTGAACAAAGAAAAATTGACTGGATCGGGATTTGGACCTGAGACCATTGTTAAGCCGGTGGTCGCAGGTTCAAATCCAGCAGAGTCAATTTTTCTTTGTTCACCCTAAAGTTTTAACTTTGTCAGCATTTATCATTCTTGTTTGTTACACGTATCTCCTAAAATAAGAAAGTATAATCTCCTCTTTATTCCAATGTACTTATCCATACCTTTTTTTTGCATGCTACTAATCCTTTCTGCCTATAAGCAGTAAATTCATATTAGGTCATTTGCAATTAGGTCCTTTGACCACAAATTTGTTGAATGTTTATAGAACATAGTTGTACTTAAGATGCATTGTTATTTTCAACTTGACAATGTTTCACACCATGACAAAATAATTCAATAAATAAATTCATGATTTCGGTTTGTTTTTTATATTTATTTTGTCATTAACCGTTTTTATGTTTAAGGCAAAATAACATCTTGTTTATGGACGGAAAGTATCTTGGTTTTCAAATATCAGCTTAGTTAGGGTGGTGAAGATGTATCTATCAAATCTTGTTACAAAATGGGCTTGATTAGGGTCAAGACGTATCTCTTAAATCTTTTTACCAAACCAGTTTGATTAGGGTAAAGACATCTCTCATAAATCTTTCAAGAAATCAGCTTGATTAGGGTAAAGGTGTTTTTATCAAATCGTTTCACAAATCTATTTTCTTTAGGAAAGTGGCCAATTCCGTAATGCAGGAATTAGGGGACAGGGAGCTTGAGGAACATCTGGGCCAGTTTATGCGGAAGCTCATCACCGGGGAGAATGCCTCTGGACGGAAGCAAACACGAAGCAAGGTGCGGCAACGCTTCCCGGGCATTAAGAGAATGTTTAGTGGTAAGTTTCTCCTGCTGCACTTTTGTACGAAGTATTGGAGATGATGATGTGTGTTTTGAGTTTATTCCTGAAGTGTTCACATTAAAAAACATTGGGTGTTCATAGTTTGGAAAACAGAACTTATTCTTATTTTAATCAGATCAAATCAACAAATGCACAAAAATGCAAATATTCAAGGAAAACAGTGGACGGTTGATACCATCTTGGATAGCCCAAAAAGCCAATAACACAGGCTTATTTCCACTAGGATTCGTCAAGACCAAAAGTTTACAAATTGATCCAACAAAGTACATACAGAAATACATTGAAATACAAAGAAAGATAACAAAATTAGGGAAATTAAAATTCAACCCACGGACATAAGAAAAAGACTAGCCCAGAAGAAAAATGTAAAAATTGAAAATGATCTAGCCGCATTATAATTGCCGTGGCGTGGTATCAACCACTCGGACAACCCATCTTGGAAAGATCTCAGATTTGTATTTGTTGAGAAAGTTGATACATCATTACTTTCATCGATCATTTTGACAACATTGCTGCATAAGTTACATGTAGGCTTTTTCTTTGTCTGGCAGAGGCAGCCTGTGGGAAAAAAGGCATCTTCTTAAGTTGATACGTATTCCTTTGACAAGTATTTTTCTTCTCTTTCCAGCCGGTGTAATGAGGAGCGCTGCCAAAACAGATAACCACGACAGGGAGCCACTGGCCCAGGGCAAACTAGACAACACAACATCTAGTACCCAGGCTTCCAAATCCTCATCAGTCCAGACAAATAAACAGGGCTCCTCCGTCGCCTCAAGCCAGAGCTCTTTTGCCAGTGGGAGCAGCAAGGCAGGGGCGAGCCCAGCGGGGAAGCCACCGATCGTACCCGCATCACTCAGCAAGGATAACAAGGGGGCCAGAATGGTGCTGGAGGTCCAGAAACTACCGTCCCCGAAAGAGATCAGGGAGTCAATCAATGTACCTGAGATCATGAACAGTGGTGGAGATATTTCGTAAGTTTTGTTTGTTTTTTTTTCCCCCGAAGGTTCCCAATAAAATCTCAGTATGCCTGTTTAGAAGTCTGGTGAATTTGTTGAGTTTTCAGGCCTGATACTTCATGGAGGCGGTTACCTCCGTGCCCCTGGTCACTGCCTTGATGCCCCTTGAAATGTAAATTTATAGAGTTGCCCTTTACTTTAAAAAAAAAAACAATGCTCTTACGAGAATGTACTATCAGGTCTGTTAGGTTTGTTAATAAAAAATAACCTCATCCACAATCTTGTCCTTTGTTTCATTTTGTTATTAAGTAAGCACGTGAAGTGAAAGATTATGACTGTATTTAACAACCTGTATTTTTTTTTTTCGTCCTTGATGATGGCAGTAAATTACAAGCAAGACAAGCATTTGCGACATACCTTCTTCGTGTTCAGCAGAGATTACTGGAAGAAACGAGTAAACCACCAGAATTAGTGGAAGAATCACCCCAGAATGACGAACAAATGGTACGAGTCGTCAAAATGCTAATAATATAGAGGTTTCGCAAGTCTACGGAAACATAATACAGAAGCGTATTTGTCAACGCTTTGTGTGTTCACACACGGCGTGTAACCGTAGCGTCTTTGTTCTGCATGCAGGTTAACAATGGATACGAGCATTCATACACGTAGAACAAAAACGGATACTGTTTTGCAGAATTTTAGTTGTATGTTTGTCCCAGATGAACAACACTTCCCTCTACATTCCTGTTAATGGTATGGGAATTTTTTGAGATGTTAGCCGGCGCCCCAGTAACCGGTCCTTTTCTATTATGAGAGCAATAGAAAAGGACCGGTTACTGAGGCGCCCGCTAACCTCTCAAAAGTCTCCCATTACTTATAATACATACTTGGAGAAAGAAGGATAAAAATGTTGTCTTCGTTGTATTTTCGAGTGCAATGTGTAGTACTTCATTCACTCCCTGATCGTCGCCTGCAAGTGACACATAACCCTATGATTGCGAAACAAAATCTGACGTGGGTCCGACTTGAATGGTTACGTTTATCATATCTGTATTTGTATCCGTATCCATAGACTTGCAGAATTTTTGTAATAAACATACCCCTGTGGGATGTTATCATGGTCTAGCCTACTTTCCCAATTTTATAAAACCATACAAGCGCAGAAAATTGCAAAGCACAGAAAAAAAATTGCCTAGCAGGAATAGGTTACCAGCCAAAATGTCATAGCGTGTTGGTTGTTGCGACTGGTACCCCAATCAGTTTTTGCTTGGCGAAGAAATTTTCGAAGCAGTAATTTTCTGCTGAGCAGCTTTATGAAACTGCTTAACAATTTTCTGCTCAGCAAAATCAAGTAGAAAACCAGTCACAAACGGTACACATGATGTGGTGTTATGGCTGGTAACCTTATTCTTGTAAACATAATTTTGTTGCACTTAACTATTTTTTGTGAAAATTGAGCCCACCTGGAATTCCAGCAGGCACAATTTGTACAGAGCCTAATGGAAGGAACCATAATATTTTACATTTGATAGAGGTTGAACCTTTTAAGTTTTGATCATCTCTTCATATGTTAGAAAGGGTCACATCTCAAAACTTATTCAGTTGTTATTTTCACATTCCTTGATTCTATGTGGTAATTAAGATACGAGATGTAAAGATTCTCTTATTACCAGTGTAATAGCTTGCCTGCCAGGAAAACCCCTGGAATATACCAGGTCACAGTTTTTGTAAAGATGGCGACATGGCGACGTGGTCGACAGACCATGTAACCCGTGAACTTACACGTTTACAAGACAGCCACAGAGCCTGGACTTCATGCAGGCACAATTTGTACTCAGCTCAATGGAATGATTTTTATATATAGAAAGGGGGCAAACCTCTGGAAACTTGTTCAGCTGTTAGTTGTATAACTCTTGAATTTATGTGGAAATTATGACACAAAAAATCAAATCTCCTATATCTCACCTGCCGGAAATGCCCTGCTATGTACAAGGTCGCTCTTTTTTTGTAAATAAAGGTTACATGGTCTGAAGGATACAAGGTGACATGGTCTGTAGGATACAGTGACAGTATTGAAGTATTGCCATTTGCAGTGATCTTGCCCAACTTGCAGCAGACACAGCCAATTTAGACACGGTGTTTGCTGTAGTTATCACGATGGTTTCTTGTTTGCATTGACTTCTAAGTATTATTTTTTTTTTGGGACACTCCTCTCAACAGGACTTGGTGCTGCGCTTCCTGAAGAGAGCGGCCAGCAACCTACAGCAGCCATTCAAAGTGATAGTGCCAAGCCGTAAACTACCGCCCCATGATAGGAGAAGAATCTTAGCCAAGCAGCTTGCTGATTTCGTTCATATTTACAATAAGGTATGTTACATGCACAGCTTCATTTTTCCCCATCATTTTGAGGAGTCTCCAGTTGGAGCATGTCTTTCTAATAATTGATCAAGTGTTCATTTTCAGTTAAATTTTTCAATTTCAATTTTTAGTTTGTTTAACTTTCAATTGTTGCTAAGGCAGAAATCAGATGCAACAGTGTAACAGACTTAAAGGAAAATAACACATCTAAGAGAATGTAAATGGGAGTCAAGGTTTAGAACAAAGAAACGTAAGATATTTAATGAAATACATACTTGGCAAAAATAGACAAACATAAGGGGGGATCAAATTCATTGAATACAATGAAAATATGGTGGTGATAACCGAAAACGTGATTTGGGGGAGTTACCTCCATTGAGAATCTAGGCTGGGGTTTGTAGTCTTGTGGCTGGTCCAGTCATAGGTGGATTCGTGAGGTGTTTCTTGCAGTGGCCGAGGGCGGGACATCAACGTTTGTAAACCAGACGAACCAGCAAGGGAGGGAGAAAGACGGCACTCAGTGGAGACAAAAGTGGACTATCAAAATAACAGAGATGTCATCGCTGCTGACGGCAATGGGTGCCAGTAAGAACTCGGTACCAGTGTTGCAGGAGTTTTTAGAAATCTCCGGGGCCACCTTCACGTCTGCTAGCCCGGCAGTCACAGTCATCTCCCGCCAGTCTCGGGAAACCGAAACTTATAATCTGCTGAGCTGCAAGCATCGTCTGTTTTTTATTTTTAAACAACCAATTAGTCAGGGAATTCTGATGTTCCTCTGGCAAATGTGGTTTAAAATAACTCGTAAACTATAAATACGGCTTCTGTAAGAATAATGCATAATAATAAATACAGTACAATTTCCAAAACTTTCCATTAGAAATTTCTTAACTGATCAATTTTAAGGGAAACATGCGTTTCCAGTGAAGCCGATTGACTCTTGCTGAAGTTAATCTGAATACTTGTACAGAAAAGTTTTCTAACATGGAATGACCTAGTGTCGACCCAGTTCACCAGACGTCACAAGCCCACGATAAATCTTGAGTCATGCTATTTTGGGAGTCTGATTCCCCTGTGCAGTGTGCAGTTTGGACGATGCGCGCACGGTTAGACGCGCACCATATCTATACGTGCAATTTTACATTCTCAAAATGGTAGACCATGGACAGACAATAGCCGCTCGTGACATCAGGTCAAGGGGTCCCGAACGTCACACGTGGCAACTTTGCAACGCTCATCGTTCTGGAAGTCAACAAGTAAGCGTGCAAACGCGGCGTGGCCTAAAATTCGTACTACACTGTACTATAACACACAGGGACATTGGCTTCCAAAATGGTGCAACTAGGATGATTGTGACGATGACATCCGGTGAATTGGGTCAATACACTAACTTATGCATATAGAATTAATTACGTCGATGAAGAACAATTCAAAGACAAATCATTCAGTGTCCCCACAACAAGAATAACTTTGCATTAGATGCTCTTGTGAAAAGCACCCTTCCAGCGGCCAGTGTCGCACCGTCTCATATACAGGTTTTTCTTGTTAATACTAGTGATCATTTGTACGTTGGTTGTATATTTCAGGAGACAGATCAGATGGACCTGCGCAGGAAGATGGATCAGAAACTAGGCAATCATTCCAAAGACAAAGAGAATCATGGCACAGTGAAGGAAGACAGGTTCAGTCAATTCACCACCATTGCTAGGTAAGAACACCCTCACTATAGACCCCTCCACTCTGACGTCACGCGCGACTGCCGTCTGTCCATAGCCTGGCATTTTGGCAGTCAAATTAGATTGAAGATATGGTGCACTTCTAACTGCGGGTGCGTCGCCTCAGATGTGCAGGCACAGTTACACACGGGGAGTCCGAAACCCAGGATGGCAAAAGCAAGATTTATCATGGGGGATGACGTCAGTTGAATGGGAGACTTAGGCGGCAGCAGACTTACTAAGCAAATTGTCATTGTTTATGTAGTTATGACCATGTGCACATTTCTGTGAACAATGGGCATACCTGGTAAGTCTGCTGCCATCTAGCGCCCTCAGAAGTCTCCCATTGGATGAATAGCTCATGAAGTAATCTTTTTTGAACGTTTAGGACTTGATTAAAAAGAAACTGAGTACAACCCTGTTGCATTTTAAGTTACAATAATTTTATCAATTCTTTTGACCCCCGTTGCGTGTGACGTCTTACAGCTGCAGCTATTTAGGGTCAAAACATGCAGTGTGAATGTTGAATGTCCTTTGAGCTTGGTGAAACCACTAATGCCCACCATTTGTGTGATTTTGTGTGACCCCACGGAGTCAATATTTGACCAACCTGCAGGCAATAGTTGTTAAAGAATTGTTTTGCAATGGTAGCTGCGCAGCAAGCTGAGTTGTGGCATTGCAAAGGTTGATTTAACTCAAAACGCATAACTTTCTAAAGCTTCAAAGTGGTTTGTAAACAAGTTCACCAAAGTGTGAGCGTACCTTTGGAACTTTCCTTTTACCCATTTGTTTCAATTTTTTTTATATGCAGCGAGAGCGAATTGGAAGAGCTACTGACTACATACACCAAGCAGAATAAGTCTGCCAGCATCTTCCTGGGTACTGGCTCCACACAGGCCAACTACAAAAGCATGAATGATATCACGGCTCGTCCTATATCGTCTCAGCCCAAGGGCAGTGCCAGCAGCACCATTCTTCACCATCGACACAACTCAAGCGAAGGTCCAAATGACTTTCATAACAGTGACAGTAAAACCAAAGATACAGGTAGGTTGTTAAAATTTAAAATAGCCTTGGGTGTGCTGTATGCATTTTTGCAATTGTCAATGTAACTTATATGGCTCGAAATATCTGTAATGGTCTGTAGCAAATCACACTGCAGAACTGGACAAGCGGATTTGTAGAGACCTAGTGGGATGCCCATGCTTCGCGCAGCCCACTGCTAGTTTAACCAAGTTAAAAAGGGATATCATTGGGTTTTCTTCTTAAGAGATTAAGAGAAAAAAGTGAACAAGGCCGTTGTTTTGCATGGGAAAGTTGTCAGCCGTGGCAATGCCATCCAGGAGGGACAGACAATCTGCAGTGATTTCTACAATATAACTCACTTTTATACCAAAACAAACCGCTCAATATTCTTGTATTTAAAGGAGAATTCTGTGTAAAAAATCATGACTTGACTTTGAACACAGACAAGAAAAATTCGCTGACGTGCTTGTTGCACCACACACTTTGCACACAAAAAGCATCGAGTTGGTCATTCACATCTAGGACATTTCCATTCATTTTCCATGATGCATGATGAATGTCGAAAAGGTTTATTGCTGTTCGATTGTGCTCCTTTGCTTATAACTAATCTGTACAAAAGAAGATTTATGCGCATGTAGAAACGCGCATGTGTTTATGCGTATGTAAAAGTCCTGCAAATCATCAGTGAACATGCACTGACAATACTCCAGGATGCATAGAGCGCATTACGCATGTGTATTATTTCATCAGGACGGGTGAAACATTGTACAGCAATGTTGTTGTTCACTCCACGCAGCAACGGGCAGCCCATAACAATGGAAAGGGCTGTAACCATAGATTTTTGGGTGTTTTTGGTGCTCATATCAGTGTTCTCCAAATTTAGAAAATTAAAGGTTGGTGCTGGGGGGGGGGGGGGCGGGGGGGGGGGGGGGGACCAAAGCGTTTACACATCCAGGCACATGATTAGAACAGTGCGTCTTCATCACAGTGATTTGACTTCTGGGCAATCACCCCCGATTAAACAAACCAAACCAACCCAAACAAGCGTGGCGGACAAATTTTCCAACGTTGGCGGAGACTTCTTAAATGTGGCAGGTGCCGCAGAAAGCGTGGTGGTGTGCCACGCTTGTTTTAAATGTTGGAGAGCAGCTGCATATCTTGGTCAATTTTGAACGGATTTTGTTCGTTTATAGTAGAACATAACCTTGATCATCATCTATGGTCCATGCTACTTTTACGGCCTTCAGATGAAAAATGAGACAGAATCTTTTATGGATACATACATACATATGAAATAAAACTCTGCGTAGCACTGAGAAATGGAGTAGAATCAAACTGAAGCCCTGTAGAAGACCAAGTTGGGTCGAAAATTCGGCCATCCAAATATTTGTTTTGGTAAGCACTGCTTCAATTTTTCATTTACATACATACATAGGAGGAGTTTTATTGGATCTTCAATAACTATTACAATAATAACAATAATTACGGAATGCCATTGCTTTGCCACAAGAGAAACAAAGGTTTTACTGCAGGAAAAAGACAATCCGATAAATTACCCGCTTAGAATTGACTGAGAAAACATACATACATGATACAACATTGTGTGAATTACAGTAAGATTTACAGGCTTCTGTTTGTTGATAGCAGAGAGAAAAAAAGAATAAGTATTTGTTTCTGTTGGAGTGCCACGACTGATCATGCATTACTCTTTCGGATACAACTCATGAAGTTTTTTTTAAGTATGAAAATTACCACTTAACGTCAGCGGTGGAAATCAATACAAAAATTACATGACCAATATAGAACTTGTATTGTGTTTCTGAAAAGCTAACTTTCTTTGTGTTTAACAATTGCCAAATTTGTCGCGGTTCTGTGACTGTCAAAAGTTGTCAGTATTCAACGTGTCCTTGAGTGAGTCCCTTTCTCTTGATTTCTTCCCTGTACATTAGCGGAGTTGAAGAGGGTTACATGAGGGGGTGTAACATTATTGCAATGCACCGAGCGGTTAGTTCAATTCATGCATGGGTTAAAGAAGGCAAACGTACCCCCAGGTGCATAGCCAGTTACTGTACTTCTTTTTTTGCCCACGGGTTGAAGAAGATACGTGTACAGGTAGGAGTTAGGCCATTTATTGTGCTTCCCTTGGTTGAAGGGGGGGTACCTTTAAGGTAATGTACATTCAGGGTCTATCCCCTTTGCCTGGGGTTTGAACTTCTGTCTACCCAGGGTTCCAGGGGAGTAGTGTATATGAACCTGTATGGGTGTAGCCAGGTATTGTGCTTGATCAGACTCTTTGAGTCCATGAAGGCAGAGACTCCCCAAGGAGCTTGGAGTAAATTCAAGAGTGACACTGGCAGGATATTAAGCAAAGATTGTATCAGTGCACAATGAGAGTCGTTTCCTAGAAAGTTAGAAAAAGTGTAGCGCGTTTAAAGTGGATTCCCTCTCTGATAGAGGTGGCCCTTTATTGTATCTAGTATTCAGAATCACGTTTATTCAAACAGATATGTACACGTATACAAACTGCCATGTGTTAACAAAATAACAACTACCGTAGTGCAAGTTATAATAAGCCGTGGCAGCCAATGCTGACTATGGTACATTTTGTTCTTGTCATATTTCTCTGTCTTAGATACACTTCTTCCAAGCAAAGGTAATTACATTGTACATGTATAACGTGCCTAGCCCCCGCCCCCTCCTCCCCCCCATCCCCCACACGCACACACAATCCTGGACCTCCTATCATCCCTCTTTTGTTTGTAATCAAAACTTTCTTTTTGGCAACTTTTTGGCTACAGCTCCTGTTGGTTTCGTACACGACTCTCCAACTGGGGACTTTCAACCTATTGCTCTGTTTTCATGTACATGTATACCCAGACACTCACTCACACTCACACAAAATATCAGAGGTGCTTAAAAGATGCTATTTTCATCGATTTTTCTTTTATCGTTAAAGAACAGGAAATTATAGAAAAAATTGTTCAAAACATTACAATGAACATATATGTCTAGGCAAGTAGCATAGAAGAGGAGTGAATACACGTAGTTGAACAGAAGCAGGTCATGCTATGGTGGTCCCCGGCAGGGAGGCAATTGAGCAATTTCTTCCAGGGGATGGTTTTGCCAAATTATAAAAATAACATTCTATTGGGGTGGGTTTATTTTGACCTACGTGTTGGGTTGATCTCGGGAGCTGTACTGGCAAGAGTGATTTGTGAGTTCTTGCTTCACGCTCAGAGCTCTGCATGCCCAAAATCAATGCATAGAGATCGGTTAACTCACGGTAGAACTGCGTCGGAACTTGGCTTATTAACTGACTCCACCCTCCTCGCTGGTAGTAGCTCAAGTGGCATTTGTTGATGATGTCATATGAAAACGGACACACTGGTACTGCAATGCTGTTAGCCGAAGCTTTGGGTTGTTGGACATTGTAGGAAACAGTCTATAACACATGGGCCCAATTCCATCAAACCTGTAAGCACAGAAAACTCTTGCTTAGCAGAAACACGTAACCAGCCAAAATTGCGTAAAGTTTACACAGTTGTGACTGGTGCCCCGCTCATTTTTTGATTAGCAAAGAAATCGGGCCCTGTACAGATAAGATGCACACTACACATGTATTCTAACATATCTGGCACCACATGTTTTTTTTTTTTTTATTAAAGTGACTTAAATGTTGGAAGAATCAAATGTTGTTAAGTCAAATAAACAATAGTAGTAAAATCAAGGATTCCAGCCATATTCATAAAGCTGTTGAACAGAAAATAATGCTTAGCAAGTTTTTCTGCTGAACACAAATCAGAAGGGAACTGTTTCTGCTGAAACAAGAATTGTCTTCACTCAAAGCGAGTTTTATGCTTAACAGTTTAATGAAATTGGGCGCGTGAGCGGGAACTTGTAAAGCTGATTGGCGTACCAATACGCTAAGCGTAAAATCCCTGTGCTCAGCAGATATGGCAGGAACAAGGCCCATATATTTAGTACATTTAACTGCAAGAGGACCGTGTGATGATACAGGCCTGGAAATGCATTGTTGCCCTGGTCTTGGTCTTGGTCTTGGCCTTGGTGCCCCTTCAAAAGTCTCCCACAGAATTTAAGATTTTCCAATGGAAGTGCCCTTTGCAGAATGAAAATAGAGCTGCCCTCTCAAAAGATAAAATTCCAGGCGCGGACAGATGAGTTTACTGTTTGTAATAGCCTTTCGTCAAGGCCTAGGCTTTGTGGCTCAGACATCTGTGTAGCCGCCAAGACCAAGTCAGCGCGCACGACGAGTGGCTAAGCCACGAGGGCCCTTTCTGTCTCATCAGGAATTTCTAATGTTTTTCTCGATATTTGCTACCCTTAACAGGGTAGCAAAATTCCCAGCCAATCAGAAGCGATTGGGTCAGCATGCATTAACCTCATCTGCATTGTGATTGGCTAACCTTTCAGCGCTGTTCTTATTTGCGTAAAAATTATGAATAATTTATGTTTGAAACTTCATGAATAATGAAAAAGGCCCTCGTGGCTTCGCCACTCGATTGTGGGCGCTGCCTTGTATTGGTCTTTGCGGCTACATAGCTGTCTAAGCCACGAAGGCCTTGACGAAAGGCTATGTTTGTAATGGTTCACTGCTCACGATTGCTTTGCTAAAATATAGGTGTTACAGTCGGCTTTTTTGTTACAAGCAGCTCTATGAAATTGGTCTCAGTTTGTGCAGTGCACACCAAAGATGAAGACTGGGGTCTGCTTATCGTATGTTCCTTCCACCAGCCTGGTTTGATTTAGTTCACCAGATGACCCACTTAAAAAGAGAGAGTACAAAAAAAAAATCTGCATTTATGGGAGTGGTGGGCCAGACCTTGTGTGATCATCAGACACAGCACCTGTAAATGTAATGAAAACACGCCAACATTAATTTCCCCCATAGGTGTGCTCCATTTGGCTACTTCCTTTCCCCCCATTCACCCAAGGTTACCTACATGAAGTGGGTTTCTACTCCCAAGGGTGCCTATGGGTTCAGGCAATCTTATCAAGGTGTACTGGGTTTAAAGGGGTCTTAATGATAGGTGGTTGTATTTATTATAGGGTGCCTATGGGTTCAGGCAATCTTATCAAGGTGTACTGGGTTTAAAGGGGTCTTAATGATAGGTGGTTGTATTTATTATAGGGTGCCTATGGGTTTAGGCAATCTTATCAAGGTGTACTGGGTTTAAAGGGGTCTTAATGATAGGTCGTTGTATTTATTATAGGGTGCCTATGGGTTCAGGCAATCTTATCAAGGTGTACTGGGTTTAAAGGGGTCTTAATGATAGGTCGTTGTATTTATTATAGGGTGCCTATGGGTTCAGGCAATCTTATCAAGGTGTACTGGGTTTAAAGGGGTCTTAATGATAGGTCGTTGTATTTATTATAGGGTGCCTATGGGTTCAGGCAATCTTATCAAGGTGTACTGGGTTTAAAGGGGTCTTAATGATAGGTGGTTGTATTTATTATAGGGTGCCTATGGGTTCAGGCAATCTTATCAAGGTGTACTGGGTTTAAAGGGGTCTTAATGATAGGTCGTTGTATTTATTATAGGGTGCCTATGGGTTCAGGCAATCTTATCAAGGTGTACTGGGTTTAAAGGGGTCTTAATGATAGGTGGTTGTATTTATTATAGGGTGCCTATGGGTTCAGGCAATCTTATCAAGGTGTACTGGGTTTAAAGGGGTCTTAATGATAGGTCGTTGTATTTATTATAGGGTGCCTATGGGTTTAGGCAATCTTATCAAGGTGTACTGGGTTTAAAGGGGTCTTAATGATAGGTGGTTGTATTTATTATAGGGTGCCTATGGGTTCAGGCAATCTTATCAAGGTGTACTGGGTTTAAAGGGGTCTTAATGATAGGTGGTTGTATTTATTATAGGGTGCCTATGGGTTCAGGCAATCTTATCAAGGTGTACTGGGTTTAAAGGGGTCTTAATGATAGGTGGTTGTATTTATTATAGGGTGCCTATGGGTTCAGGCAATCTTATCAAGGTGTACTGGGTTTAAAGGGGTCTTAATGATAGGTCGTTGTATTTATTATAGGGTGCCTATGGGTTCAGGCAATCTTATCAAGGTGTACTGGGTTTAAAGGGGTCTTAATGTTAGGTCGTTGTGATGAAGCACGATGTAAGAACTTTGTTACTTTTATTATTTTCATATCCGAAGCACATTTTAAACGTCTCACTGGTATTCTATACAGAGCTGCCAAACTTGCTGTTAACTGTTGGAAAGCTCATGGATCTCCCTTACTATCTCAACTACACTGGCTTCCCATTGAGAAACATATCCAGTTTCAAACTCTTTTATATGTTTTTAAATCCTTGAATGGCATTGCTCCACCTTATCTCTCTGATATGTTTCATCTTCACCGAAGCAACCGTCTGGGACTTCGTTCAGCTTCACAGAGCTGCTGAAGCACAAAAAGTAACAAAGCGCAAAACAATTTTGCTTACCAGAATAAGGTTACCGGCCAAATTGCAATGCCATGTGCACCATTTGTGACTGGTTTCCTGCTCATTTTGGCTCAGCAGAACATTGTCAAGCAGCTCCATGAAATTGGGCCTAGGCTTATGAAGTCACTGGGTACAAAGAAGGAGCATTTATCCGAATGAAACTTTCTATATTAAATTTACTACAAACATCCTGTGGGGGTAAAACTGGGAATGTTGTTGACGTTTTTTTTCCCTGTCCTCTGTGAAGATTTAAAACGGGTTAGGAGCACAATCTTTGTAATGGTGGGCGTAGTTTAACACAACATTTTCAATCAGGCAGTTGGCCAGCGTCAGTTAACCAGATTGCAGACTTTTTACTCAATGTCGTAATTTTGTATCTTGTTTCAAGCAACGTTAATAAAATTGCTGACGTTGCTCGTCCCGTCAATACATCCAAGCCCATCCAAGCCCATCATCGCAAAAAAGAAGACCATCACTGAACACCTGTAATCCAACAATGACAAATTGATGAAAGTTCTGGAGCTACCATAGAGGCAGTAATTGGCCAGGCAGATTTATGTGTGTAGCTCACCAAAGTGGAACCACATTGGTGGGCACTTCAAAGTACCGCAAGTTTCTTTGATGTTTTTTTTTTTTTTTTTTTTTGGTCTTCTTTTTTTTTTCTTTTTTTTTTTTTGCATTGTGATTTAAAGGGTGCATTTCAAAAAGGAATGATTTTTACTGGTTTTCAAAATATCATAAGGGGTCAAAGAATAGACTAGTTTGGGTAGTTTTGAAAAGCATTGTTGAAATCTGAGTGTCTTTTTTTAAAAGACATTTTTTTTCTTTGTCTATTTGAAGGTCAGCAGAATTGAGGAATTTAATAGTTTATACATTGTCATACAACATATCACACTGTATGAAACTTAAGTCTAACCGCAACGTAACAGATCCATTTTTACCCATGTGTTGGAGGATATGTTTTTGCCGTGTTTGTATGTCTGTTTTTCAGTTTTGTCTGTCTGTCAGGGCTTACATAAGCTACATTTATGGGTGTTTTGTTTTTAGGTAGAACTGTACTTGTGGGGTTGTTCACATTCACAAAAATGGAAAGAGAAAACCAACTGGTAAAGATATCTGTCTGGCTGTCTCTTAGCAGGATACCTTAAAAACTTTAAAGACGGATTTCCGCAAAACGCTTTGGAAAGATTAATCACGGGCCGAGGATCAATTTGATTTTGGTGAACATTCAAATCTTTTTGTAGCTCCTGGAACATTTTGAAAGGGTCTTTCCAGAATTATAAGTTTCTATTATACGAAATACCCTTCAACAATGAAATGAGTGAAAGACGCCCGCTCATCACCCTTGCCCGATGACTATTTCTGTGGCACAAAACGATCATGTACCCATACATAGTTTACATACAAAGCGTGCACAGGTCAATGGTGATCTTTCGTGGCACAAATTTGTTTGTCGAGCGCTGACGAGTGGGCGTCTTTAAATTACATACAAACATATGCCAGCTCTGGAGCTGGAAGTAGCGAAAACTTAGACCCCGCAGCAAATGAGCACACATTTTTTGACGCAATGACTTTACCGACAGGATAAAACGTATAGAAATCTGCATGCACATGTAGCTACATGCACATATATCTTATAAAAAAAATAGAGCTCCAGAACGCTTAATAAGTTTCAGTTACAACTACATGAACAACATATGGGCACACTGGACCACCTGTAAGGTCGAAATGTAAAACACATGCCCAGATGCACCTGAAATTACTGTGAACGATTGTCTGAATTTAATAGTATCCATTCGCTGGTCAGGTGGGGAGTTGTAGCTACCTGCAGATTTGCCAGCATGTGATGATGACGTCTCCACACACAGTGAATTTATTTTTTGCCATTTAATTGTCGGTTCTACTAGAATCTAGGGAGAATGAACCAACCCTTGTTTTGGGGGTTTATTTTTTAAGTGAAAAGGACCTTTTTTCCCCCATAAACTCAATGTTTTTTTGTGTGCTCAAGGCTGTTAGAAAACCTACTGTACAAGTGTACCCTCTACATGAGAATATGTTGATTGTATATTAATTTATAATCTTACTGAGCAGTCTAAGTAAAAAATAAATAATATCTCAATATGATTTGCAGTGCGTACATTCAGTGGCAGAAGTTGTACAATACACGCTCCATATTCATGTCGGTAATGTGTTCATTGAATACACGTTTGTAGGTTTTAAGTTGTACTTGTCGTCTTAAGGAGTCGCCACTTAATGCTGGAAAGGCTTAGAAATTGTAAGAATGCGAAATGTCTGAGTAGCAGTAATGAGAAAGACCCAGACTCCCCTGGGGAAAATTTACACTGCTACAAAGGCTGCCATTCCACGTATTGGTGAACACTTGAAACTGAAGCATACATCCACATTACAGTCGGTATGCACATAATGTGTTGGATTTCAGATGGAGTGGGACACCCTGGTATTCAAATTGCACTCGCAGTGGGTTTTTTTTTTATTACCGGTGGATGATGGGATTGAGGATGCGGACCGAACTGGGGTATTTTAAGAATCCATCTGTCTGTGTCTGTGTGCGTGTGTGTGTATGTGCATGCCAGAAGTCATGTGCCATGATTGATTTGAGACATGAATGTAATGATGTGAGATGTGTCTGGGATCCATAGTAGTAGACTGGGAGACATTGTACATCACATGGAGAATGAATGAGCAGTAAAGAGCCAGCCTAGCATTGATTAAATATTCTGATTTAATAACTCTTGATGAGGTTAGAGGAATCAGCATAGAAATAAACCAGAGAACGGGGACTTCTTATACTGCCCCATGTAACCGCGTAAGTCCTTATGGCGTCTCAAATATTGTACACTCACAAAACCCAACATTTGCCAAAATCGTTTTGCATCAAAATAGCGCTCCTAAGAAATGTGGCGTGTTTTCTATGCGTGATCCGCAGCTTTAGCAAGCCCATGTCCAGCTCAATCATGAAAGTGCGTGGCGTGATCACGGTGCGTGTGTTCATGCCATTCCACGCGTTTTTGTTACGATACGCATTTACAGCAACGGTAACCAAATGCGTTTCGGCACAGCCGAGGCATGCAGAGGGTACACTATTTTGTGCTCCACAGATGACAGCAATGACGGCGACGTACCAGTTCTCTGGTTTATTACTATGGGAATAAATTGAAACTAAAATGTCTTGGAATTGGAGGCAGGCCTGATACTTCACGGAGGCAATGGAGGCAATTGCCTTCGTTGCCCCTGGTCATTGCCTTGGTGCCCTTGAAATGTTTCAGTAGAAATTTACAATTTCCTCATAGAGGTGCCCTTTATCAAGAAGAAAATGCCTTGGTGCCCTTGCCCTTTCAAGAAGGAAGCAATCAGGCATGTGGAGGTGTTATTTACAATACTGCAATAGGTGTCAGCTGCAGTATACATCTTCACTAGAATGTTAAAAACTCATGCTTTCCAAGGCTGAGTCAAATAAAATGCAGTACTTGCACTTACATGTACTCATACATTCTCCGCTACATGTACGTTCACAATTTTGTAATCATTCTTGTAATTGGGAGAAGATAGTCGAAACAGTACTCTAGAAGCATGATGGGGACGCGTACCCCATTGCACTCGGACATACAGATAATGGTCCATCAACAACTCTGCATTCAATGCTCCCATTACATTTAATATTCCCTTTAACTATTAAAAGACACTTTGATTTTACGTGGGCATTGACATTCTCTTGGAATGCCATTCTGTTTCTTCTGTAGAACCTTGAGTTTTCTCTCTGTCGCCGTTTTTTACAGAATAACCAAACAGACACACGTCTGGCTGAAGTTTTAAAGGAAAGATTATGCGTTGGGTTATAGCCCCCTTTGCACACGATGTCGCAAGCTCAGACAGCGCCCTCGCTGAGGTCAAAGGAAGACCTGTGATTGGCTGAGAGTTGTGCATAAGTGTACACACGAGCACGTTTCCATATCAACTGCAGTGATGGCGCATCCTGAAAGCGTCTATAGTGGCTCACGAAGAACAAAATGCATGAAAGTAGTTATTCCCTTTGAAAATGGAAATAAACCGACAGCATTCCTTTTACTCCCTCATTTTGTTTGCGTGTTCACACCGTAGGTTAAGCCAGATTGAAATAAGGCTAACTGCCATGTGTGTGGTGTTTTTAAAGCAACATTTTCTTATTGCTGTAGAAGTCCCGTCCCCCCCCCCCCCCCCCCCCCACACACACACACACACACACACTCACACACACCCATCCCCTCTTTTCCTGGAGTGCTGATTTTCTTTCCACATTGTAGTCCAGACAAGTGATTGATGAGTTCGTGTGAAATGGTACTACAGGGAATATATAAAAGCTGACCATACTGATTAGGACTTTATTTCCAGTTGTTTACCATTTATCTTGGTATGTGGGTTAGTATGGGTGTCCACCAATATGTTTTTTTTAAGGGAGGGTAGAGACTTGAGACAACATGGCCTTCAGTGAAGATCAAAAACCGACTTTGATATTATTAATTTGGCATGTGCTGGTACAAGTGGACACACGATTGACATTCCTACATTTTGTACTTACATGATTTGATGTTTTAAATGCAAGGTTTGTCTGGGGGAAATAAATTCTACATCTTGAACAGCGATTCCTCAGATGCTTTTGTGGTTTATAAAAAATCCCTTGCAGACTCGTTACTCTGAAGTACATGTAATTTTAAAGTTGTACACTAAAGATAAAGTGTATTTCACGCCTAAAATGGTGCCAACTTTGTTTGTCGTTCAAATACAGATGTGTACCTCGATGTACAATTGTACTAATGCTCCTTGGCAATTTTGTTCTTAAATCTCCCCCGTTCCACAAAAGGGACAGATTTAGATTATAACATTATTTTGTAAGGATTTTCTTCACGTATGTTCATGAATAATTGCACCTTTTCGCTCTACATGTATGTCCGAGCTCACCACAGTATTTGAGCTTGATGTGAATTTGTTTCTTCTCAATGGTTTGGCAGGGCCAAAGTCACAGCCAAATGGTCTTCAAGGTGATAAACCACATTGTCCTCACACCATTCCCCACCCCCCACCCCCGACAGGTATCCCCCATCACAGTGTGTGGCATTGCGTGTCATGGCCGAGCAATTTAGTGCACCGGACTCAAGTTCTGGTGATGTCAGAGTGTGGGTTTGGGTCCCCAATCATGATACATGCATCCTTGAGCAAGACACTGATCCATTATTGCTTCATCCTTAGGATGGGGCATAAAGCCATAGGTCCCTTGTGTTGTGTAATGTGCGTAAAAGAACCAACAAGAGAAGGGAGTCGCGCAGTGTTCCTGGTATAAATGGCTACAGACTGCACCACATCATCTTGTAAACCATTACAAGGTGCTACATAACTGAGTCTCATAATTCAAACATATAGCTCTGCCTACCTGTCAAAAGAACAAAGAGCGCTTTGAGATGCCTGTTGGGTGTGATAAAGCACTATGTAAGAACTGCATATATGTTAGTAGTAGTAGACAACCCTCTCGTATTCATGTCCATCTTTTCATAACTGTAAACAGGAGCCGGTGATGCCTCAGCCCCCTACGCAGCTACCCAGAGGTCAAGACCCCAGTCCACCCCCAGTGGGGGTACAAGACCCTCCTCATCTGAGGCAGCTGTGTCTGTGTATGGACCCCAGGCCATGAGGCAACGTCCAGTGTCTGCCAAGACCGGTCACAGAGACACAGGTAGGTTTAATAAATAAGTGTCAACCTCAAACAATCTGTATTTTCCTGTGTTTGTATTTCTGCCTTGAAGAAGTTTAAAATCTGTTTTAAAATGTCTGTTTGCATCTAATGAAAGTTGGATTCATTGGTGAAATTGTTGATTCAGCCACATCTGTACATCAACACAGTTGATCGTTTGCTACGTGTATTTAAAATCAGTTAGTAGTTGAATGCTATCCACTTGATCGCGGCATTGTCACATTCATGTATACTATTATTTTGACCACCAAAGTAGAAGAGTTTGAAAGAGACAGCAGGATGCATGAGGTACAAGAAAATGTGTCCGATATCTACTATCGTGAAAAGTGTTGTAGGTCTCTTGACCGAATTTGTTGAGGTCTCGGCTGTTTCCCGGTCTCGATTTTGAAGTTTTGGTCTCGGTCGCGGAGCAAAGCTTTCCAGACCTTAATTTCATAATCGTCCAAAAACATATAAAAATAAAAGAAAAGAACCCAATAGAATAACAAACTGTCGAACGCATAATTTTCAAGCTTGCCCTGCTGTTTTTTTTTTTCCCCCTTTTCTTGGAGGTCGGCGCATTGCGGTTGCACTTTTTTCCATACAACATAGTGGCCATGTGACGCCCATAGTGAAGGCTGAGCAAAACCATAATAATGGGGAAAAAGGCAGTGGACTTTGTGGTCTCGACTACAACACTGATTCGCGAGCCCTCTCACCTCCCATCAATTTTTCCAGCACCAAAGTAATAATCCCCCGATGCGTGTGTTGTAGTACAGCGAGTTCTAGAAATACAGTACACGAACATGAATCTTTTTTACATCCCTTCACCACTAAACATAGGATTGTAAGCAGCACACACTCTGTGTTTTCGGAGTCCCATGGGGGAAAAAATACATTGGTTTGGAAGGGGAACCTGTAACCTTTTGTGTCCTTGAGCAGACAAGTGTATCTCAAGAGCTGTGTCTCTGAGCTTGCCCTGTGACGAAAGGCCAGGGCCCAATTTGGTGGCTCTGCTTACCGTGAAATTCCGGCGCTTCAGATCGCCATTCCCCGCCTACAGAGTAAGCGCTGCATTTCTGCGCTAAGTGTTCCAGCAAAGATCGCTTTAGTGACGTGAAGTACGCAAGCAAAAATTCTGTACTTGCCTGTGAAATACTCCTCTTGCCAAGCGCTGACTTTTCTGCTAACGTAAGCGCCGATTTTTCTCTTACAGTAAGCAGAGCGATGAAAATGGGCCCAGCTTGACTCCAGTAATTAGAAGGAGTAGCGGGAGACTTGTAATCAGAAGGATAGCCTTGTGAAAAATTTGCTCATGAACGAACGGAATAAATGGATTGTTGAAGCCGTCTCAGGTATCATCAAATACAAGGTCTGAAATCTACTCTGTCAAGTGCCTCACTGCTTTTACAATTTTAATAGAACATACACGCTAATTACACCTAAATTCCTCTGTGAGTTTACTACAAGATCAGCTCTGTAAATTAGACCATAGAGTAGACAGATGCACCAACGGCTAAACCCATTCTCATGCCAACGGCCTTGCATCCCAGCTGACAGCTAAAGTTGAACTCACCAGAGCCTGGACCAGGTGAAGGATTCAAAAATTGTAGCAATTTTCTGTGTGATTAAGAAATCTGCATTGACCTTGTCTGGGTACAGGGGTCACATGTGGTATTGCTAGCCAATCACTCCACCTTTCATCAAAGTAAATTGCCAGTTTTGTATTCCTTGGCACTTAAAAAGATATCTCAAGTGGGATGTGTTGTGCACAGGCTTCATACTTTGTTCTTAGGGCAAGGCAGTTTTTGTCATAGTAAAGGGCACCTCTCGGAGGAGGGAAATGTCCATTTGTACTGGAGCATTTCAAGGGGCACCAAGGCAATGACCAGGGGGCATGGATGGAGGTGATTTCCCCTGTTGCCTCTGTGTGAAGCATCAAGCCAGAATGCCAATGTACACGTACTCGTATGTAGGATACTGTCCTACAGTAAGGAGGGAGTGGCGTTTTTCCCAATCACTACCATCCACAATTGTCTCAAGATGTAAACTTACAAACTGCCGCTGCCATCCTGTGTAGTAATCACCCCGTGGTCTTCTCTGGTAGTGATAGTTTAATGTTTCACATGGCCATGATGATGGTCGGCCTGGAGGGCACTGCTGGTATTCCCATCTGAAAAGGGCCCTGGGACAGCCATGAGATTTGACAAGAACACACTCCAGACAACCTTTGATATTTCAGAGTGTTTCTGAACCTGGTGGGAGAATTTTCATCCTTTAGAAACTGAATATGCTGGGCTTAATGGGCATCCTTGTCAGGGTGTAACATGTACCAGGAGAATGCAGTTTTTATGTACCATGTGTGGTTTCTCATTTTTGATCAAGTTAAGTCCTTTTCACCTTTTAAATAGGAAAATGACTACATATTAGGCTAGTTTAACTCCACTCCACTCCTGTGATGAAGCTGAGGCAGGGATGAAAAATGGACGATTCCTTCTACATTTACATGTGGCGCGGATGGATTGGAGTTGTAAACCCATTCTTTGATTGCACTGGTGTCTTGAAGGAATCCAACAAAAGATGTCTGCTTTTTTGGGTTGATCACCAGAAACATTTTGACTAAAATGTCGAATGAAACATGTTCTCAGCTAGTCAGATGTAATGCGCACACTGTAAATTCAGTCCTTTTTTTGCTGTTCTTTTGATATTTTATTGACTTTGACTTGTTGGCATTTGAAGGACGGTGGGGTCAAATTGATCCCTTGCACCATCGTCACACGCGTCTCCTGTCTGCCACGCTTGCCATTTTGGGAGTCAGAATTCAGGTAAAAATTACAGTAAGCATGAAAATGCCGCCTCGCCTGAAAGGCACTCTACACTGTATAACACACGGGGACATTGACTCCCAAAATTCCGCTACCAAGATTATTGTGATGATGACATCAGTTGCATTGGGCCAATAGGAAAGTACCACAGAGTGGGAACCCAGAAACACAGTTTTTGGGTTAACCTTCTGCAAGGTCAATCTATTTTTACCATGCTCAATAATTTGCCACCGTACTGCTGTGCCCTTACTTAAATAAACACCCTCACACACAAGTATCCTCAAAGCTACAAATTGTTTAGTCATGACAACTAGTGTGGCGGTCTTAAACAATCAGTGTGGTTTTTTTTAAACATTTTTATGATTAAGCACTTTTAACGTAACAATTTAGTGTAATGACTTCATTACTGGGGAAGTGTATGGCTCATAAAAAGCACTACACTAGAACGCCCTTCTTCCTCCACTCGAAACTCCCCCACCCTCCAGGCCCCCCCTCCAGGCCCCCCCCCCATGCCCAGGGGCAGGCGAGGGCAAAAACAAAGTTTTGGGGTATATTTAGTGTATTAAATCATTACTCTGTGCATTTTTTAGATCTCATTTGGGAGGGGGGGGGCAAGGGTTCTGAGTGGAGGAAGGGGGATCAAGCCCCCTTGCCCCCCTGCCCTGCCCCCCCTCTCCGGATTATGCCTATGCTCCCCTCTGATTACGCCTATGCTCCCCTCCCCTCTCTCCAAACAGTTTTAACCATTTTGACACACATCGTCTTGTACCCGTCAATACCAAATACGTACGTCAGTGTACATGTACAGTGTACGCACTGGCTCTGCTTATCACTTGCAGTTGCACTCAAAACCCACATGAAACCTACACAGTCTCGTTCAGACTTTTGTCATATGGTTAAATCTATATGAACACGTACATTTGTTTTGTCTTCCATTGTGTTTTTGACTCCTTAGATGCCATTCATTTCTGTATAATCGTCACTATACTCCCAGACATTGCTAATGTTGTTTTGGACTCTGTATTTTGTTCATTGAAAATGTCAGAAAATTGATAAAGAAAAAGCAATAATTGGTTTTGATTTATCATTGTAGAGTCTATGTTAACATGGGAAACATTGGAAAATGTCAACTTGGGACATGACCTTTTATTTGACCCTCCTGTTTAATTGGAAGTAGGCCACTTCTTGCGGCCGTTAGTGGCCCCTATGGGCATTTTGGTTCAAGCCGCTTGTGGCCACTGTGGTCTCTAAAGGTGTTCGACAAAGTAATGAACGTGTGGCTCAGTGGAAAAAAACATCATGCCAATTTTTTGTTTTAAAACAAACGAACTGACCCCTGTTTAATAAAGAAGCGATAATAAATTATTATATTAAAACAACTTCATCTAACCATCTTGCATCGCAAAATATTTAGACTGCACATGTTCTGTGCACTCTGAATGCTAGTGTTGAGTAGCAAATGATGATTCATAAGTAGCAACTGGTACAGTTTGTGCATCAGTTTGCCACACTGTACGAGGGAAATCATTCTGCAATACATTAGGCACTTACGAGATCAAGGTGAGGTGTGAAGAGAAAAACGGGAGAGAAAAAAAAAGAAGATAATTAAGGTCTAATGCATGCATATTCCGAGTAATCACTATCTTTGTTAGAAACTTAAATGACTAGAAATACAAACAATTCCCCCATGGAAGAAAAATCTTGGGAGATGAAGAAGAAGAAGAAAGAAAGATTGCCAAAGTAGCTGGTTTTACAACTTGTAAGATTGATGCTATCCATGCCAGTTGTCTCTAGGGCATCACTCAGTCTCTCCACCTCTGCTTAAGTACATCTCTCTCCACTCACTGTTGTGCTGCAAGGACAACTTCTCTCCTAATGTGTGAAAATGCAATCACATTTCGTGGGATCTATCTCTCTTTTATCAAGGCTATCGGTCTGGAGTTACACTGGGTCCAAGTTTTGTGGTCTCCTCCCACCAGGGCCATTAATCTGCACTGGATGATTGCCATGCCACTTTCAACATGTAGATGATGCTGATCTGAGTCAATGTTGTTGGTACTTTATAAGAGAAACAAACTCATGTTGGCTTATTTATTCAGTTTTGGATATATTTATATTGCCCTTTAAAGCATGTGGCAAACATTAGCCAGTGTCAAAGACCAGTATCTGCACTTTATGTGACCCAACATATTACATGATAATAGCAAACCTGGGAGAGTTTAAGCTCAATCAGTAATCGGTTTCACAAGAAAATACATGCAGTGAAAAACCTCATTGTTTGTTTTCACTGTTTTGGACTTGCGAGATCAAAACTAGTTGTTTTACTTATTTCTCAAAATCTATAGCATTTCAAGCAAAAACATTTTCAAGGAAAAAACCATCTTTAATACCATGTAAGTTATGTGCAAATCTGTAGAAATTTATTTTTTCAATCTTACTGATGTTGCCCTTTAACCAGTAGCTGCCGGATGAGGTGTATACACGCAAATGTTTCCCCTGCCTGAAAACGGAAGTGGTGTAAAGACGCCATTGTGTAAAATCAAAATACTGGAACAAAGGTCGCATGAACATTCCACTGCTGAGCGTGCACAGAGTACGCACATGCCCTCTATCGCTTCGTTTCACCCACACAAAGACAAAACATGGTCTTGAATATTTCGCTGTTTTGTGGCTATTGAGAGGTGTTTTTTTTTAAATCCCTGATTCCAGACCTTTGTTCTCTTGTGCCAAGAAGAGGATTCTGAGGCATTGAGAGGCTTCCACCATTGTTTATTCATTGTATTTCGGCTCAATGGAGGTTAAGTCAGAGTGAAACAGGGATCCAGCCTTGGTTCTGAGTTTAGTACCAATAATATGCCGTAGGTAACGGCCGATGTTTTGCAATTCACAGTGCATGAATTTGACATTTTCTCGGTCGAGAAAACAAAACGCACGATGCAAATCAGAGAATCTTTCTGCTCTTGGCATCGTCAAGTCAGGGTTTCTTCTTGCCAGTGGTACTCTCAATGAAAAATGATCTCGGCAATGGCTAGAAAATAACCCCACCTTGGGGATGGTAAAAAAATTAAAGAATCGAGGTGGCAACTGGTAAAGTGCTCTCCTGTTAGTTAGTGTGACGTAATTCCACTGTAAGTCATGCCCACTTCACACAAACTGGAAGCCCATACTGTATGAGTTGGATTGAGCTAGTTTTTCATCTTTATGCAAGAAAAGTTTAATACATTTGGACTTGGATTTTACATTTTTCGAAGACGATTGGCCCTCTCAGAACGAACAGTTTCTGTCACAAGAAATGCTTTCTTGAAAGATGAAACGGGTGATTTTTGGTAAAATTACACAAAACCATTTTGGAGCCGCAGGTAGCGATAAACTGTGGGCGTGCAGCAGATAGGTGTGTGTGTGTGATGCCATGATTTACCAATAGGATTGTTTACCCTGTAGACTAGACAGACAGGCTGATGTCCACATGCTTGTAAGCCTAAGACTAAGAGTAATACTCTGTTGTGTGTTGAAGGCAGTGTGTCCCTTTAATGTCTTCAGATTCTCTTAAATACCAGTGGCCATGAATGGCCTACAAATAATGGACAGCAAAACATGCCATAAAAAATGCGGAAGACACCCTTTTCATAATTTTCAATGGTAGAATAAAATCCTCACTGTGTGTATTTGATGTGTGTGGATATTCTCAGATTTCTCCTCACTGGAGAATAATCCTTGTATATGAGTGGCTCTTAACCTTTTTGCTACATTATTGATTTCTATGCCATCTGTTGCCTTGGATACGAATGTCATCCTGCAAGCTTTCAATTCATGTACAGACATGTTTCCAGGCAACCTCCATTGCAGTTAATAATGAATTTAGAGCGGTGCGGAAACATTAAATCACAAAAAAAAAGCAGCATCCCTTTGGGTCTTTAGAGGAACAAGTCCATGTGCAAGACGCATTTAATCGGAAAGTTCAATCTCGTAAGCAGCTTCTTATCATCCAAGCCCTCCCTATGGATCCGATTCGCCTTGGCGGCATCACCGCAATCAGTCTTGGTCACGCCACTTTGCGTGTCAGTTTCTCTATGTGCAATCTTGTGTAGTGCGCATTTTCGGCGGCGCGCGCGTTTCCACGCTCGCCATATTCGACACCAAAATGGCAGACCGCGGACGGAAAGCAGCCGCGTGTGACCCTCAGTGCAAGGGGTCTTCAGTGACAGACGAAAACACCCACAAAATGGTCTAAGTTGCATCCTCATCCTTTTTTGTTTAGATACAGATCAAATTCAGGTCCTTTGCCAAGGGTGGGATATTAAGAGTTCCTCGGAACATTTCTTGGAATATTGGATCAAAAGCCATAAATCGGTGACCTTTTTTTGTATGGGCTACGTGACAAAAATATGTCTAGAAATGGAGCTGACTCAAGACTGAGAAATCCTGGCCTAATTGTAAACGGAAGACAAATTGGAACTGCATTTGAATGTAGTGTTCACATGCAGCTGCACTTGTGGAGAAATTGGAGATCGACACTGTACACCGATCCCAAGAAATGAGTGTTGTTATTGCAGTGCTCACATGACAGCATCCACTACATGTGTTGCTACTGTTCATCTGATGCTGTTACATATTAAACACAAGAAAATGTCTGGTCGCGCCACTGGGTGAAACCAAAATCATGTGCTTTATCCTCGAAGCAGTTATTACATGTACACAAATTAACATTAGAGAGAGCCATTTTAACCACTTTCCTTCATTTTCTTTTTGGAGAATGTTGCTGTCACAATGAAACCCTGATTAAACAAAGTAAAGCCCCAAAAGTGCTCATAAAATGCACCTGGAATTTTTTGATTCCCTTTCGAGGACAAACAAAGGAAAGAAGCTCTGGAACCGGGGATTTCTAATAACCCCTGGGGAATAAAAAGGGAGATTTGAAGAATGAATTCCAGTAACCTTTGTCCCTCTCTGTACGCGTAGCCCTGTAAGTGTATGCCTGTGCATGCTACACAGTGGAATGTAATTATTTGTCAACCGACATAACCTACCCAACCAAATATGTTCCGAAACGTATATAAACGTCTACTGTTATTCAGTTTAAAAAATCATGGGTAAAAAGAAGGTCAGCCGACGTCAAGTGGTTAATACAGGCCTACATAGGTTAAGTGCTGCCCTTTGACAGTACCACTGTTTCCAAATCAAACCTTGAACAGATCCTCCAATGCGTTGGTGATGAAAACACTTTTTGAAAGTTAAATACAGTTGTACAATGTATCTTTTTTTAAAGGTGCACATGTATGCCTTGATGAGCATTTAATGACAACACTGCCCTCTATCTTGTTGGTTAGTGCGATGAAGTTCCACAAAAAAAAAACACAAAAACAAACTCCCTCAACACAGATTGGCTGTAAAGTTATCAGAAGCCCATAGGAAATGTCGTGAACGTTTGGGTGCGCAAAGAAAAGTTGACAAGATCGGGATTTGAACCTGTGACCTCCAGATTAATGGACCGGTGCTCTACCAACATAGCTATCTAGCCCTATGTTGGCGATCTTTTTTATTCGGTGGAAATGATTTGAGAAGGCTTTTCCTCGGGAATACACTCTAGAAAACTTCCTTTAAAGGGTGAATTTCATGGCTACATTACACACGAACACGTCCTACATGTACGACAGAATCCCGGAAGTAGCCCAAAACCAGGGGGTGCATTAGCCTATGCTAGCATGTTGTCTTGCCGACTAGATCAGAATGCATAGATGAACATTTCCCCTGTCACTATTGATATCGCATAGCGACATTTCTAAGCTCTGCATAAACAGAGTCTCGAGAAGAATATCCAAGATGACAGCAGTATCTGTGATGCATAAAAGATGCATCATGTGTGTCTGGGATGAAATAAAATAATGTGTACTGTATATGTACATGCACGGAGGGGAAAATGCGGATGGACTATAAAGCGTCAACGGAACGCGTGATGGAAACTTTTATCACATCCAGTTTACATTTCTCATGGGGCAGTGGAGCATCTTGGCCGAGGGGTGTAGTGCACCGTATTCAAAATCTGTTGTTTCACAGAGTGGGGGGTTTGAATCCCCCCACCCCGCCTGGCTGGTCTCCATGCTTGTGTCGTTGAGCAAGATACTTGACCATAACTTCTTTGTCCATGGGACGGGACGTAAAGCCATTGGTCTCTCGTGTACTAGGATACGTAGGGGTTTACCTCGCTGTCATTGGTTCATTTCAAGCACCGTTGTCTACAGGTTTCCAATTTACAGTGATTAAGTTTGCTTGTGAGGCATTATTGTTTACATTACCGGGAATTAATAATATCTATAATAGAAATAATAATAGTACACACACAGGTACCTGTAAGCAAAATGTTTTTACCTTTGGTTGTGGTTTGTTCAAATTATTGCCCAGACTTGAACATGCCCCTGGCATGTGTCTTGTCAAACCTGTCGGGTTTTTTTTTTTTCCTCCTTGAAGTTCAAGACATTGTTACTAAATGCCATGCATTTCTTTGAGCTTCTCAAGGTACAATGTATTAAAGAGATTATAAGTGGCATTCGGAAGTACTAATGCATGCTTGGTATGACCCAATGGTTTCGTCGGCTGTCTGCGCTAATTTGTTTGACCGTGGACACACAAAAAAAAGTTCAAGTAGCCACCAAATTTCTTTAAAGTGAAGGATACACAGTCTTCCACTGTCAATAATGTAGTGTAGGGTTGACTAGTTAATGGGAGACTTGTGGACAGTCCTTTTTCACAGTTCTCACCAGTAGTGCGCGGGCTCATAACTGTGCGCGCAATACTGAGGATATGCGCGCACACTCAGAACTGTCAAAAAGGACTGTTGTGCCTGCTGCCGCCAGCGTCTCAAAAGTCTGCCATTGTGGAATAGTTCACAGGGCTTGAATGAATTTCACACTCGACCGCAGGCCCGAGGACAGTGATTTTAGCGATGGGCCAGAAAAACTCCCAAACGGACAAGTCCGGTGGTCTTGTGCTTTTCAACGGAACCAATATCTTCAAAAACAAAACTGATCGTCAATTGTTGATTTTGAGTCTGCTAAATATTTGTCAATGCTGTCGAGTATTGAGGTATACTTATCCACAAGAATGTGTGTCATACGAAACCAGTTTATTTGTTAAAGTGTGTTGACATTTTTTTCCCATTTGATTCCGTTTTTGTCAAATGAATTCTTTAAGTTCTGAGCTACAAGCCCCGTGGTCTTGTGGATTCCCACCCCACCCCATCCCCCCCACCACCCCTCCCCAAATTCGAGCCCTGGTTCACGAAGGGATGAAGGTGATTATTTATGGTGGTCTGGTGGAGCTGGTTTAAGGTGCTGAAATATAAATAATGCAAGGAATATTGCACATTTCTATCGGATAACATTTTATGTCAAGAAAACGCCTTACATAGTAAGAATCCATCGCCCGGAAACGGCAACAATTTAGTAGATGTTGGCCTCAAATGAATCACAGACAACATAAGATACATCAACATGTGATACCTGAACACATACGCCTACTGTAGAGTGAGGCTTCCGGAATTCCTCAAACTTAAATTTTTTCCCGTAAGATTTGAAGCTTTGCGTGTCACACATGCACATGTGTTGGGAAGGAAATAGTCTGTTAGTGACAACCATACGTAAAAGTAAATGATTTCTTCCCCCAAAAAATATACCCTAAGATCAACCATAGGAGGTAAAATTGTGTTTTCATACAGCACTTTTATAAGTCTTTGACATCTCTTGTAAAATCTCTTCATAAATACATTTATAACTATTATTACTATTGTTCTTAGTATTATAAAACAGTAGGAATACAATTTTTAGAAACGGCTTTATTAGCTTTGTTGTATTTAAAATTTTCATTTAGAAGGTAAGGTTGTAACATAATTTCACACTATGACTTGAAAAAGAGAGGACTTTTCTTCCCACTGTTTTAAACAGTAAATTCAAAACCATTTTGAGTCTTGAAATTTCACAAGTACCATCTACCCACAGCGAAACTTATTGGTATCTCCGCTTTTCTGTTAAATAAAAAAAACCACAGCACTGCCAGCAATCCCCCACCTGCCATCTGAGGTGGACCTCACAATGATGCAGTACGTACTTCCGGACCAAATGACAGTTATTCTTTGTCCATAATTTTCTAGATAACAAGGGAACATGTGGCTGTCGTTTGGTTTTGTCATTTTAACAGATCGCTTGTATTTGTTATTTCTTGTGTTGGTTTTTGCGGGCCTTGACTGCTACAATGGTGATTCAATGGTGCATTTGATAGAAACCAGTGAAATTTGTTGAGATTTGAAACCACTAGGGGACAAAGGACCTTACCTGGGTTTTTGTTTTTTGATGGATGATTTGTTGATCTGTGTATTTGTACTTTTCTTTCTACATGATATGTTTCTCCATCAGACCCTTAGTCAGAATTTGACAACATGGTGTTCTAATTTGCCGGAAATTGACAAATAGGGCTTCAAAGTTATTCATTTTTACAATATTTTTACTTGTTTAAGAATAAATAAATAAAATTGAGTCGGGTTTCTAGATTAAACACAGGGTGTCCTCCAAACACATGGACGCCCACACGTTCTGAGCTGAGACCATCTTCTTCCATGCACCCTCATCCTTCTGTCCTGTCCAGTCTTGCCAGTTGATTGATGATCTTTGGCCTATCCAATCCTCCTATTGATATCTGAATCACAATTCAGTTACCTAATGGTCAATCCCTCTCTTCACCATTCTGGTTGCTCTTAAAGGTGGGAGGGGTTTCTTCTCCCCCCCCCCCCCGACCCAACCAATAAATCCCATTGGTACAAGACAGCTCTGAAAACTCTGTCAATATTGGGTGATGAATGTGTTTTTCACTTTGCTATCTGATATTGAGTAAACATCTAATTTCCCAAGGCGATGACTAGTGCACTTTTCCCAGATGGAAACGGAGTCCAATACTTCAGAGAGACACCACAATTCTCAAGAAATTGACGACTGACACATTTGGTTTGGGAAGTGAACTCATCATTTATAAATATCAATAAATTTACTGTGTGTTAATTTCATAGACAAAATATTAAATCCCATTTCTAATCATAAATAGCCTAAAAAGGGTTCTACAATCAAAAACTTCTCAAAAATTCATGTGTGTTTAAAGTGGAAAAACTTATTCATTTACCAATGACGATAAAAATACTCAAATCATTCTCTTCACAGATTCTCAGAAAATTTGAGACGTCTGTGGTGCATTTCTTGTTAATAGTGTACCCACGAGCCAACTTTGTAGTTTGCGATGTAGTGCCAGGGCCCCCGCGGTTTGGACAGGTTCCCCGTACCACTAGTGGCTTTTTATTAAGAACCCTTAGGGGAAAACACCAGCATCACCAGTTACTGTCTTGCACCTGGCTAAAACACTCAACAAGTTATTTTTTTATTTTTTTGTTATTATTCTGAGAAGATAAGTAATTGCTAAATGATTCCCATTCATATAGTTGTGAGAATTTGTCTGCCCCGCGGACGGATGGGTTTCAGACAGTCCCTTGTGATCGTGGCCAATAGGCTTTACTGAATATGGGCAATGGTCAGACTGAAAGACACACAAGGTACAATATGAGAACATTGGGACCTGCTTTCTCATGAATCATCCCATTAAGTCAAGCGAGTAGACTCATTTTTGAGGTACCTAGTCGCTAATCAAAAATGGTAATTGGGATTACACGCTGTTGAGCGAGTAATGCGCATGAAAGTTGGAAAAACTTTGGGCCTCTTCACACTACGAAAAGATGTCCGTGTTGGACATGGATCTGACCCACGTTAACCCTATTAGGACCAGGTTTTTTTTTTTTTATGTACGGGGACCGGGGGGGGGGGGGTGGTGGGGGGAACATACTGCCCCCTCCATATTTTCCAAAGTGTCGGTATTCCCCCCCCCCCCCTCCCCGTCTTGATAGGGTTAAGTTTGACTGACCTTTTCACACTTCAGTAATCAACTCGGCATTGACTCCCTGCTCGGGAGGTGTGAATTGAGGGTTTTTGGTAGTGTGAAAGCAGAAATTTTATGAACTCAAGACAGAGTGGAGCTGTGTATCGTTCGGCATGTATCTAAATCAAGCGACTCTGGCCACGCCTGTGGCTGTTGGCTTCAATGACAACGTTGAAGAATAGGACTTTTAGGCAAGCCGGCCATAGCCACATCCAAAGCCATCAATTCAGACACGGCCTAACTGTAGTGTGAACAGGCCTTTGTACATTACTACATACAGTACATGTACATGTACATGTACATGAAGAGTCTGGACCCAGTCTGTTCCCTTCACTGTTGCCCTTTTCCAAAAGGATATTTCTTTCTTTTGGCAAAATACAAAAGCCTGAAACTGAAACTGGGCACTCACTTGAGAAAATCCAATTTATAGATTGTTAATGAACATATGTGTCATTGTATGAAGTTACCCCATGTCAGTTGGTAAAGGACCTTCTGAGTGATGTCATGGACAGCCTGTGTATTGAAATTACAAAGCTCTTGAAATATTTCCAACAACTACATGCCTTCTCTTATGCAATCATGGGAAATTTGGGCCTTGGTAAGAAAGTCACATTTACTCTTTGGATCAACCCATAGGCTGTGCTAATCATACAAGGGTACATGTATACATTTTCAACAGCACAACCCGTTCCCCCACCCCCCCCCCCCCCCTAAAAAAAAAAAAAAAAAAGAAGAAGAAAAAAAAACGAAAGTAAACTTAAATAAACAAACTGATGAAAGGTTGTGAGTTTTGTTTTGTTTTGTTTTGTTTTTTGAGGAAGGATTATTTGTTTAGCACATTATTGCAGCAATTGTTTCATTTTTGCGGGACTTTTTAGATGAGATAACTCTATTGAATGTGTTATTACTATGCAACTTTGTTTATTTCCATCACGTAAGCATATAACTTCCTTAAAGTGCAGCAGCCCCTCCGATCACCACTTCCTATTTTAACCAATTCCCAGAATCTACCATGAAAACGAGGAAACTGATTCTAGTTGAAGCTCCTGGTTGGACGTAATTGGAAGGATATATCAAAACTGAGTGCCCCTCAGAGCAATCACTAAATAGAATTGTTGTATGTTTTATTTCAGTGTAAATACCCAAAACACGACAATATTGGGATAATTGTAAGCCATTAAAAAAAGAATATTTCCTGATACAGAATTGGGTTTAATTTGAATTAATCATTAGTCATGAAAGGGATATTTAAAATAGGCCTATATGACAGTTTTACTTTTTACGGCAGGATTTTATGCATGACAAATTAAACAATTGATATATTAAAAAAAAAACCTTTCTGTGATTTCATACGGGGGGGCAAGAGGGGGGGGCAAGAGTTCCGGGTGGGGGGGCGCAGGCCCCCCTGCCCCCCCTGGTTGCGCCACTGAGCTTAAAAACCGTGGAAAACAATGATAAAATTACCCCCTTAAAGATGGTTTTGGATGGAGTGTGACCTGAAGGTGAACTTGGTTGTAAAAAAACGACATAAGTACAAGTACTCTTGTCTCTCTCAACCACTGTGACCACTTCTTCCTGAAGTGGGGATAAGTAGAGTGCACATGCGCACTGTAATTTGATTGCACTGTCAATGTGAAAGTACAACGGCATTGATTTCGTTGAAATGTTTTCAGATGTGACGGAATGATGTGGGCTTGAAGCGGTGGGTGGTGGTGGTCAGTCGGATGATTTCGTTCCCATTACCCAGTGGCTCTCTTGCGACATGTTTGTTTTTGGGGGAAATCCAAGCACGGTTGCAATGTGGTAATATTTTTGTCGTGGATGAGATTTTGTGTTTTGTATATATATATTTAAGATTATCAGTGCTTCCTGTTCTTTTTTACATCCTTGAAGTTGCAGTTTTATTTGCCATATCTTCACCTCTTGAATTAAGTGGCACTTACAGAAGAAAGTGGAGTTTAATTTCTGCAACTTTTACTAGTTCCGAACAAGAAATAACAAACCGTTAATCTGTTATGTCCACACTCTCTCCACCCCCCACCCTTTCATCCTCCCCTCTTCTGCTGGAATGCATCAACAGCGCAATTTGAGAGAAATTCTGTGTAACATGCAGTGCTTACCTGTGTTAAATTGTTCATCTTGATTCATTCAAGTATTTTTCACAATTGAAATGGTCCGACAAATCTTGTTGAGATCTATAAACGCACGCGTAAATGTTAACTGTTTTATGCTTTTTTCTGCATACTTTTGTGCGTGTGGTAAGACTTCCTTAATTTGTAAGGAAGCTGGTGTGGATTTCACAAAGCGCTAGGACTAGTCTTATCTCGAGTTAGGATGAGTAACTAGTCCTAACTTATAGGACTTGTCATCAGTTAGGACTAGTTTTGTGAAATCCACCCCTGGAGTCTCAACACCCAGAATATTTTCCCCAACTCGGTGTTCATGTAACAATTACTGCTTATTTGTTGCCACATGTTTTCCTATATACGTCTATGAGTATCATTGTCATAAAATATGGCAGGTAAACCTGTAGAGGTACATTATTCCATGATCTTTTTAACCCTCAGTTTGCAACTGTCTGCATTTTAAGAGGAAGCATTACAGGTTAGGGGGGGGGACCAGTACTCAACTGCACCATAAGGCAGGAGCCTCGTGTGCCCTTCAGCATCGACATCGATTTGGCCTTTTGTATTTTATTCCAACTTGTCATGCTGATCCGATGTGTATTTCCTGTGAACCCCATAGGTGGTAACCTGATCACGATGAACAGACCAGTGTCAGCGTATGTGCGCAGGGAACCACCGGGCGGCGAGATAGGTAGACATCCACTTTTGCTGTGAATAAAAAACAGAAAGCCCTACTAATGACTAACAACACTGTAGCATGCACCACAGTCAGTCTCGCACGACTGTAAGACTTTTGTAGATAGTAGAGATTTCAATGACATCAAGGGATGGATCCATATCGGTTTCCAAAACAGCTATTTCACTTTTTATTTTTTAAATCATAACAAAACTCAAGAGTGAACATTTGTTAAAAACCGTAAACACACTAAAAAAAGAAGAAAGAAAACAGATCAATGGAAAGGCATTGATGATAATTGTCACCAATAGAAATTGTCTACATGTTTCCTTCTCTAACCTGCATTATTCACGGATCTTCATCGAGCTCACTTACTATAATTGATTTACACTTTTTCTAATATTTGCACCCTCGCCTTGTTCACAGTTACTGAGCATGTATACCAGTCTTGTATTTGGATACCGTAACATCATGTAGTACTTTAACCCAACGAGCGTGTAGATACACACTGTACCTAACAAGCATGGTATGATTTTGTTAACCTTTCTCCATCAGTACCATTTAATCAACTGATTTTCGTGTAACCTTTGTCGCCAAGACTTCAACATCGTTTTAATTTTTCCTTTTTGTGGCAGTTAGGCCTCAGTCTTTTTTCAGAAGTGTTTCAGATCTGGTCACTTTAAAATTGTATAATGAAAACTCACGGACATATGCTCCATTGTTAGCATGCAGGCACACTGACGAACGTGTCGTGGCTGAGCGGTCTGGAGAATCAAACTCAAGCTCTGATGGCTGAGTCATCAGAGTGTGGGTTCGAATCCCGGTCGTGACATTTGTGTTCTTGGGCAAGGCACTTAGCTATTACTGCTTCTCATCGCCCAGGAGTAATTGGGTACCTGCAAGGGTAGAGGTTGTCGATGTGAGAGATTACCAACCTGTGCGCCCATTTGATTTCTGGTGCTGCATAATCCAAAGGAGTTGGGATGGTTTCAGGAATGATTAAGGCCCAATGAACAGGTGTACTAATAGTGTAAGGCACTTTGATAACAATGTTTTAAAGCACCTAAAATGTCCATTTATTAAGGCACCTCATGGTTATAAACCTAACATTGTTTATAGCATGTCCAGGTTGTACAATGGTCCCTCAGAGTAATGTGATCATAGACAAGCCCCGCCCACACACCTTAGTTTGTGTATGTTTACGCTACACGTGTGACCGAGGTCACATGACCAAAAGGCGCGATCCAATTGGTCAATGCGCAAAGTTTGATTGACAGGTCGGAACGGTCTGAGACAGAAACACTGCGTCCAGAGGGAAGACTAGACTAATGTTCAAAAGTGACTAATGTTGGATATTCCATCCCAATTACCACTTCCTACTCATAAAATGTTGTGTGTGTGTGTTTTTTTTTAATAAATAAATTGGAGAGGGAAAAACATGTTTAAAATAAAGAAAACTGACAGAAATTTAATTCACAGAAGACCTTGGGACTGACAGCTGCACACTGCAAATCTAATCTACTGAGTTCTGAAATATGTAAAACCCTGTGTAAATTTATGCTTTCAACCATGACATAGAAATACACTTAGGAATTGCCAGTTGTCGTTTACGGTTTGGAGGAATTAGTGCGGGATTATATTAATAGCTTGGCCTGACTTGAACCGCATGTGAAGTTGTCACTTGGCTTGAAATATGTGGCTTGTTTTACTGGGAGACTCTTGCATCTCCAAAGGGGCTCACTGAGAAACCCCTTTTTGACCTTGGGGGGCAAATGCAGTGGCCTTAGAAGCTGGTTAGGTGGGTCTTATGGGAACCGGAAATCAGACTTTGTTCCACCTCTATAGCTCCCATGGTTTCATATTTTACCAGTACTTGTTCCATCCAAATAACAAGTTGAAGTTGATTTAGAGCAGCATGAAGAGTATCCCTTGCTTCTGCTCCTCTGGGTCTGCTCCTGTCGGATTTTGGATTTTAGAAGGCCATGGCTGCGATTGGCAGTGTCGTCTGAAACTGAGATTGATTCCAAAATCTGGAAGATCCAGATCAAGACCTAGACTAGAGACCAATACTGGTCTCGATATATCCATTTTCACATTTACATAGTTACAAACAGCAAAGGCCTTTTGCCTGGGCCCGATTTTATACAGCTGCATAAGCAGAAATTATTGCTTAACAATTCTCTGCTTAGCAAACAAAATGCAGGATACCAGTCACACATGGTACATGTGACGTAGTAATTTGGCCGGTAACCGTGTCATGGTAAGCATTAACTTTGTTGTGCTTGAGCAGCCCATGGCCCAATTTCATAGAGCTGCTTTTAAGCACAAAAAGTAGCTAAGCGCAAAACAGTTATTCTTACCAGAACAAGGTTACCAGCCAGAATACCATGGCACTTGTACCATTTGTGACTGGTATCCCGTTCATTTTTGCTTAGCAGAAAATCGTTAAGCAATATTTTCTGCTTAAGAAGCTCTGTGAAGTTGGACCCAGTCTGCATTGTTGCACAATCTGTTATTTTGTTGGAAGTGCTGCTGTGTCAGGAATGAACATGAATGAACCACGTGAACCTCCAGATTACACTGTACTGCTGTAGGCAGAGATTCCACAGCCTCCCCGTTGCAGGCAATGTTTATTCACAGTCATGTACATTGCCTTTAATTGCTGAATCCACTGGGGAACCCATGTTGTTTCTAATTTATTCGGGGAGGAAATTCGTTACGGAAGTTGGAATTCTGAGTGTTAAGTTTTTGTTTTTCTGTTTTTTTCTCAGTTAGGGTGTCACTTTTTTTTTTCGAAAGAAAACACTTTTCGAGACCCTTGCGAATTCTTTAAGGTCTAATCCATGACTTTGTCTTGGATGATAACGGATGTGTCCTGATTTCCCCGCAAATCATTCAATCAGTGCCTGCCTATCAATGTATCAAATGTTGGCTATCAATGCCCAGATCAGCGCAGGTTTTCTTAAAGTGGTCCGTTCAGTGACTTAACGGGGGATCAGATCGATGGAAGTTCTTCTCAGACATTTAATAACGGGTTTAAGAGGACCTCTGAGGTCTCTAGCTCTTTAGTTTGAGCTGGGCACGGTGGTGCCACTGTAAGCACCATGCGGCCTCCCTTAGGATTGGATGTCACATAGAGTAAGCACTTGTTAGGTTGTGGTTTAACTTGTTGTTTTACACTGTTACTTTTGTCCGTGGCATCGAAAGGGCTAAACCAAACTAACCAGTCATATTTGGAGAAACTCTGAAGCTGGCACATTCTGTGGCTGTGTACACTTTAAAAAAAAAAAAAAAAAAAAACAGGGCCTGGAGGGGGTGGGATTAAAAAATCAAAGTCAGAAACAAAGAGGGAGAGCTGTTAAATCGTTCAGAGGTTTCCACCCTCAAATCCTCGCTCTGTTTTTTTCCCCCTGGACAATTTTGCAAAGATCTTGTCCCCTTGCTCCCACCAATCCCTCCTTTGGGACCTCTGCTACACATGTTGTTCTGGTAGGAGTAAATCACTCTTTAATGCCCAGTTTCATAAGACCTAGTCCTCAGTTGCATGCTCAAAGGTAATATTGCGGGTAGTCTGGGACCCCGGCAGAATGGAGATTGGTGGAAATGGAAGAGGACAGGTTGTAGATCACTGGGGAAAGTTGAGGTGAACGGAATAAAAGGGGAAAATATGTGGAAGTCTGGATGGGGAACAGGTTCAGCTATATTGTTTGCTTGGTGGTATCCCCACAGGCTATTCTGTTAGTTCAACTTTTAGGAAGAGTTAGTGGGCTCTGGTGGGCTCAAAGAAAAGATGAGAAGTACAGCTCTTTATTGTCTGATCTTTGTGGTAACAAAACTGAGGAATTGTTTGCCCGCTGCTCAGTACCACTTACTGCTGAAGAAACCCGTAAACATGGCGATGAAAAAGTTTTCTGTTTTTTTTTTGTTTTGTTTTTTAGTTTTAGGTGGGGAACTTATGAATGTACAAAGGTATGTACGGGGTTGATAACCACCGGACTCTGGTCTTAGGTGGGCTTTGAATCAGGGACTCGGCATTTTAAAAAAAAGCAGTGGGTTTTTAACTACCGTTTTTTTTAGGGAATAAATTTGTGTGCTTTTATTCTATACTAATTTATACATGTGTACATAACATGTACAATAATTTGGTTTTTCAACTGATTGAAGTTACATTTGTTTTATTTTTTATTTTTTTTACAAAAACTTGAATTAGCTGTTAAACTGCTTACTAACCCAAATGATCTGTGGTTTAAAGCCCCGGCTCAACATTGGTTAAGAAGAAAAACATAGGCCTAAACGTTCACAGATTTACATATACAAAGATAAAGATAACGATGGTAGAAAACTTTACTTGAATTATTTCTGCCTGAAGTGTTATCGTTTTTAAACAATAAATGAAGTAAGATCCAAAACTACTTTTCGTCTCAGTGAGGCGAAAACTCTGCCTATAGGAATGCGTACAAAAATGCTGAATGCATTTGTACCGTTTTCTCGCAGATGAAACAACGAAAATGAGCTGGCATTTTCACAGATTTTATTACAAATATTTGATTTGTGCAAAGAGTGGAAGCATTAACAGTCAGTCTACCAATGTTGAGCTGGGGCTTTAAATGCAAAAATGGTTAACGGCCTTACGTTTCAACCCTAGCGAAGGCTTTCTAAAAGGCTATGGTGAACCTCAGCCTTTGAGAAAGACTACTCTAGGGTTGAAACTGGGAAGCCATTTACTGTTTGTTTTTTGTAGTCGTTTTTCATCTTCTGTTAATTTTTGCCCGTACTGATTTTAAACAAAACCAACAATATACACCTTTTGAAAGATTTTCTTTGCAAGTCGAACAAGACAAAAATTCGTAGAGTTCGTTTCATCATAACAAAGATGAACTGTCGTCCGTGTTACAGGCCATCCACCTGAATCAATGACCTCTTTTTGATTCCGTAGATCTTCAAACCCGTGATAGCGGCCCAGTCAATAATTCTCAGTCGGCATAATTCAAGTTGACTTGTGGGGGGGGGGGGAAATGGAAAAGAAAATCTCCATCAGTAGCACGGAGGTCAGCTGGAAGAATCTTCACCTGCCCAAAGTTTCAAGTGCTTCATCCTCGCACTTTTCCCCTGTCAAAGTCTGTATTCATGTGCCCCTGACATTATGACAACAGGATCTTAAGGGCTGTGCGTAACATTACTAAGGTTGAAAACTGTAAATGTTCACAGATTCACACAAAACTTACATGGTTTAAAGATGGTCTTGGTGGAAAACTTCCCTTGAAATACTTCTGCTTGAAATGCTGCAGTTATTGAGAAATGAGTACAACAATTAGTTTTGATCTGGCGAGTCAAACGTCTGATCAAATGATTTAAACAGTGTAAAAGCAGTGATGGTTTTTTTTTTCCCCACTATTTTCTTGTGACTCCGATTGAGCTTCAACTTTCACAGGTTTGTTATTTCATGTATATGTTGGGTCACACAAAGTGCGGATACTGGTCTTTGACAATTACCCAAGGTGTCCAAGGGGTTTTTGACACTGGTGGTCATTGGCCTGGACAAAACAAAAAGTTGTTTGAGTGAATTTACCCCCAAGATGTTTTACTTGGAGGCAATATATAAAAAAGCTAATCTATGGAGGAGTTTAACTTCCTGTGGGGAAGTTGAAGTAATATTTGTCCATTGTTTGTGGAAAAAATAAGTTATTGGATGATTAGCAGTCAGTGATATCTTAGTAAACTGTGAGTACATTCTGAAATGACAGTGTATAACGACTTGGGTTTAGCGTCAGTCCACTTCTGGTTCTGATCAAGTTGGCATGCTTTAACAGCTATTTTAACCAAAGGTGTGCAACACCTTTAAACTTAACAGAATAATTCCCCCCGTATGAGGTGCCCTGAGATACAGTGGTATTGCCAAAGCCGCTCCGCCTGCCTCGGCAGTTCCCCTCGTTCTTGACCAATGAGGTCCCTACCCACGCTCGGGAGAAATTGAGACGTCTAGGCCCGCCTGGATCTGGCCATCACCTTTCACCCACCCAGATGCGCAGCAGCCTGGACTATAGATCACGGAACCATCTGGGCTTGTCAGCCGGGAATTCTCTTCATGGTATCATCCAAGGAAAAATTGGAAAAGTTGTTGGCTCATTGTTAATGCCACACACACTTTTTGACCTCAGCTCAGGGTGAGGTGCACAAAGAGAAGGGGGGGGGGGACTTGTAGACTTTGAAGGAGGAAAAAAGTAAACAATTTGTTACCCTTGAGTGCTAAATAAGCATTATTTACTTGGCAGAAGATCTGGGGAATCAGAGAATGGTTCACAGACTTTCAAGGTATTATGCGTATGAATACAGTGTCTCCTGAACCACTACTTTACCATGTACATGTGTGTCCCTTGGAATCAACACAGAGCAAGAGTTCAGGCGATGCAGCCCTAATACACTGTGACTGAGCAAGGTGCTGGGCCACACACACCCACACCGATTAACTCCTAGATGAAGGGAAGCAAATATTATGGGCAAAATGCCTCCTTCGAGGTACTAATACCTCATCCGTCGGTTCATGGTCAAGATTCCAACCCCCCCCCACACACACACACTCTGACGATGTCTAGGCCTTAAGAGTACCAACCCAGTTTGTACATGAAACCCACTGCGGCTGGCAGCCCCCAATAGCGGTGATTAGAAACTCGCCATCGTTCATTACGACTACGGAGACACAATTCTTTTTACCTCAATTTGCTGGAGGATGATACATGCTGCTTTTCCGGACCAGCACAAGATCACTCACAGTATACAAACGCATTCATCCTTGTCAACCTTTAACCTTTGAAGGGACGACAACAGGGCACTAATTTGAGAGAAATGTAACCGCGATTCAAGACATCACAAGGGGGCTAATGGAACCCTATTTGTAGACTAATGTATCCAACATTTATGATGTCCCTGGTATGAATTATTCACTAGGTTATTCTTATCCACTAAAGAAAATTGTCTCTGGTCGATGTTGTTCACGTTTATTGACACAAAATGATAGTACACTTGGACTTGTACAAAGAATGAACATGAGTGTATCCCTAAATTGCTACTTGCCCAATTTGTGTGCTACATTTATATGATACTTGTACGGGTGCATGTCTAGTTTTTCTATGTTTTAATCTATACAACATTCAACATGTCTCAGATGGATCCGTTTGTAGAAATCAGAACATAGAAAAGCACATTATAAATAAGTATAGTTTCACTAATCAGGTTCATCACATGTAAAGTTTTTTTTTAAGGGGGAGAGGGGCGGGAGGGTGGGGGGAGGAGGGGGGCTGGGTGTATAGGATCTATGGGCCTGCATGCTCAATATGACTAATGCAGTTTACTGATTGTACATAAGCCCAAACTGGTGTCTGGCCCAGGAATATAACGTCAATGTGACGTCACAGGGGATTTGCGGAAACACCTTACCGGATCTGCACACGTCATTGTGGCAACTTTTTGGGGGGTTGGGGGGAATCGTCAGACTGTGTACTTGCGTTGTGGCTTTTTACCCCGGCAAGCCAGGCTGACGTGAACATCATGTATCCACAACCCCATCCTTCCTGACTGAGCAACCCAGGGATTCGATGACCTTACAGTCCTCAATGATTCACTGATAATCAGCCTGGCTGTCCACCTAGCCACAACCACCTATCGAAACATCTCTGGTTGGTCTAAAGATATGGATCTATTTTTGGGCATAGCCAGAGACTCCGCGCAGTTATCGAGGGGGGTGGGGGAGCTCGAGCCTTAATTGATTGATAGCCGAAAGGGAGAAATGTCTAGGAGAAAGCGATAGAGAGAGCGAGAGAGAGAGAGAAAGAGAGACAGGGGGGAGAGACTGCGGCACCATCTCACAGCCAGCTGCTGTATAAACTGCAACACAGAAATGTCACGGTTGACATTTTAATGTTACAGGAAACCATACATCTTCAGGTTGTCTCAAGAAAATGTTACCCAGGCACTCTAATTCCCCCCCCCCCCCCCATTCTCTCGCTCTAAGAAGGAACCAGAAGGTTTGACGTTAGAATAAATGCATGGGAGTGGCAGTACCCCCAGGAAAGATGGTACAGAGCAAATTCCCTAACCCTCACCTTTCTCTCCCCAACCAAAGATACCACCGAAAGTCAGGGATGGAGAACAATGCCTAACGTGTCTACATGTCCAACAAAAATAATAAGTAATTACAACAATTTTGCAGAATTGGCTTCAGTAACTTTGTTCCAGTTGCCAAGTTGCTAAGACACATTTTGGATTTGAGACATCAGTCAGGGTGATTTGAATTCTATCAGTCAGGGTGATCATTGCTTGCAGGCTTCTTGTTGTGTTCATATTGTCAGAGTGTTAACAGGTATTTCATCTGGAGATATGTTTGTCAGTGTGGTTGTGGCTTCTGCTAACATAGGCCTCAATATTCTTGAAAGAGCTGTGAATTGCAAGTAAAAAACTTAATGCAACTTAAGCTGTAAGTTAGTGTTTGAAAATAAAATTATAGCCAATAAAAATTCTAGAAACATCGACTGCAGTCGAGGCATACACAAGTTCAAAGCTGACTTCCCAATCTTTATTTTGGTCACAACTAAAACTTTCACAAAGGTCATTGTAAGGTCACGCGGTGTGTTGTAACCTGTACAAATGCGTTATAAATACGGCCAACTTAATCGGTCTTACCGGTACGAAAGTTGTGCGAATTTTAATCGGCCTGTGACTTTGCTAGGGTTTAAAAAGAAGTAAGATGAAAACATCTAAAGGAACTGGTCAGTCTACATGTACCTCCATTTTGAAAATGCTACTTGGATCAGAAATGGATTTATTCCAGAAGATGACAATTACATGTGGTCAGCTCAACACCCTCTGACTACCCCCAGACTGACCCCTCCAGAGAACAATTTGGTCCTTTTTACCCCAAAGTGCAATGCCCTCCTCTGTCATATAAGCTAAAGCCCTCTCGTAATTTTCATAAATTTGACATCTTATAGTCAAGGCCAAGTGGCTGACATAAATTGTATTTATACTGGAATGCATCTTTTCATACTTGACTCCTGAAATGCTTTGGAGGCTCAAGCGTCAGATACCACGCTGAATTATCCTAATAGTTTTAGAGAGGTACTTCAGTGTATAATATAGTTGTTTATAGCTTATACAACAATTAGCTTTATGGAGTGTGTATCTACAGCATCTGTGGCTGTCTGTCAGACCTCACTCTCTCTCTCTCTCTCTCTCAGCATTATACAAAAGTACAGTTATTTTTAGTATGTTTTTTTTTTACTGTAGATCCACCTAAATGACAGGGGGCTAGTTTTATAGAGTTGCTTTAGCACAAAGAGTAGCCAAACGCAAACTAGTTTTGCCTACCAGCAGAATAAGGTTACCAGGCAAAATACCTTGTCACAAGCACAGTCGTAAACTGGTTACCTGCTTATTTTTGCCTAAGCAGCTGTATGGAATTTGGGCCCTGGCCACCAGACTTCAACAATTCAGTGCTGTGAATGGATGGAGTTATTCCCAGGAGACGGATTTGAACAAACGAACAAACGAACTGAAATACAGGGGGGTGGGGGGGGGGGCAACTCGAAAAAATAGAAGTAGTTATTTTGGAAATGCAAACTAGAAATACTTCAGGATCTGATAAGCATTGTGATGGTTGTCAGAACCGGTAATGTAGCTGCCCTAGTGTGTGTTAAACAAACATCATTGTACAAACAAAACTACATTTGGATTTCATTGTTGGCTCGGACTCCCCTGGGATGATTTGGATGAAATCCCACGTTTGGCCATGGCCTTGACGCTTCAAGCTCAGGATATGAGAGGGTAGTCAACGCTTATTCATTGTGGTCACCAGCGTATTTTTAGTGGCTAGTGGTGATGCCAGGCTTCCTCTCAGATCCCTCATGTTGCCATGCGACCCCCCCCCCCCCCCCCCCGGCACATTGTTGTTGTCCCACCCAAAAGATCAAGAAATTTGTGACTCTAGTTTTTAGCTACAATTTGGAAGGGGTGGGGATTAGAGGTTTTGTTGTGAATCATTTTGGCAGGTGCAGCGTGGAGTTGCTATGTTTGTAACTATGAGTTGGCATATTTTATCTAAAAATCTGGCTGTAGCTTACATGTATAGCTATGTTAAATAATGGAGTCGATCTCTATGAGCGGATCATTCATTAAATCATTTTTACGTTGTATTTTTTACACATCGGCTTGTGTTTTTTACTCAAAAACCTGCAAAGGTGTTGGTTTTTTCTTGATCAAGTGAAAACCGGTTATGACAGTCTATTGACCAGGTTCACCTGATGTCATCACAATAATCCTGGTTGTGTCAATGGGAGTCAATGTCCCTATGTGTTATACAGTCTTGTGCGCATTTCAGGCCGTGTGACGCGTCATATTATTATTATTACGTGCAATTTGACTCCTGATATGACAAGCGTGGCAGACAGCCGCGTGTGACGTTATTACTAGGGTTCAACAGGGTTATAAATGGGTATTGAGAAGCAGAGTGATTAATTGAAATAAATAAGTTTTTTTGTGGCGATTGGGGGGAGTGGACATTATGTAGCTATCATAGAAGTAGATAGATCAGCTGTATGGGATAAACATTTTCCGTCGTCGTCCCGCGTGTGCGTAGCGCAGGCAACACGTTACAATTGTTAGGGGATAATAGCTAGGGGTACAGACTAAAACCCTCGTAAAAAAACGTAATTGTTGGTCTGGCTCCCTATCCCGCCGACAAACTCCGACGCTTACGGCTAGACCGACCGGCAAGCTGGGGAGTTCATGCCCCGGGGTTTGTCTCTCTGGCCCCACGAGACACGGCACCGGCTGTACGGGATAGGCCTATGCCCCAAGGTTTACGTTCCGCTAGCTCCCACGCTGGTGCGCTTCGGTTGCACGGACTCTCTGAATGCGAATATTACGTTCGATTTTTCATCATTATTTACAAATTGTATCAATAATCTGAATACATAAGTCTTTTTTGTCAAATACTCATGAATAATAATAAAAAAAGGATTTAAATTTGGTTCAGTAATTTACTTTTATACGACTGGAAGTAAGACTAACTCCGAAGATCACGTGATTTATCCGAACCACTTTTTTGGTTCGGATAAATCGTTTTTTGAAAAATGCTCGAAAACGGCAAAATTTGATGGTTTCCTTTAGGAACCATTCTTCTCCATTCCTGAAAGACCTTTAAAGTCATATGTTAGCCTATTTTGTAGCCCAAATAGCCCAACGAAGCCGGTGTGCACCTTTAAGGACGAAAGTGTCACGACCGGGACTTGATCCCACACTCGGCTGATCAGGAACACCAGAGCTTGAGTCCAGTGCACTTGACCGCTTGGCCAACGATCTGTTCTATTTGTACATTTGTTGAATTCGTGACTGTATCTGCTATCTGTATCTGAGTTCTTCTTTTGTATTGTCTCTCATAATTAAATGACGATTCGCCATTGCATCATACTTGGTCAGATAGCATGAGTCCCAGTGGCAAAACAGCTGCAGCGTGGCGGTGATGTCACCCTCAAAAAGTCACAACTTTCCCTTTGCCGGAGAAAAAGGAAATGATTGAAACTGTTGCGCTGCAACTTTTGATCACTGATCTCAGTTTTGTGTAACGTCCCAAGGACAGTTCCCTGGTTCACATGGTCGTTACGGCTCTCGTTTGTTTTTGTTTCTTCTGGTCCATTCATATTGTGGATGAGTCATTGGCTCATTGTCAAGGCTAGTTCAGGACATTGATCAGTTCAAGAGATTATCACTGGGGACCGATTTCCCACATGCTGCCAAGGCAGAAATTAAGTTGGCTGACCGAAACAATGGCAGCCTGACAAAACTACCATGTCGTGTGAACAGGGTCTGAAGGAGCCGAAAGATCGTGTTTAAACATTTCTACTAAAGCAAAACTAATCAGGAAACCAGTCAAAGATTGATACGTGTAGTATGGTATTTTTGGTTGGTAACCTTATTCTAGTAAGCAATGTCGTTTTGAGCTTAGCAATTTTTTAGCTTAAGCAGGTTTATGAAATTGGGCCCTTTTTGTGAGTGGATTCCAGCAGGAAGCTGCTACGCAGGGTTTTTTTTCCCTACTAAATCTGCTAAGTGAGTCATTTGCGAGTTAGATTTTGAATAATGTGTAGCACAGTGATTTGGTCGGTCATATCAGTGCACATCCAAATTGGATTCCCCAGACTAAAGACAGTGTTGCTATGTCACATGGTTCAGGCAAGCTTCAATAGCAACCTCCAGATGGGCAAAGCCTGGTCTCAATGTGCCACACACATTCATTCAGAATTGTGTATGGGTGTTCACCATCTCTTATCAACCCTGCAAAAGTTTGACCCGAACCGGGTGACATAGCAACTGTCTCCAGTCTGAGGAATTCAAATTTAAGCGGTCACTTGTGAGTGAACAAGTCAGTGTACCAGACATTGTTCAAATCTAAGGCCATGTCCGAATCAAGCGACTCCGGCCACGGCTATGGCCACTGGCTGCAACGACAACGTTGAAGAATAGGAATCCTAGGCGTTCCGGCCGCTGCCGAAGCCATTCATTTGGATACGGCCTATAAAAAAAACCTCTCAAATGGATTAAAGATTTAGGCCTCACTGGACTTTAAGATTTGTAGTGTACATCTTGAAAAAAATTTGAGCCAAAATCCTACTTGGTTTAGACTTTAGGACTATGTTGTTAAATTACATTTTATACTTTGTACTTATTCGATTTGAAAAATAATCTTGTTTGAAACTGGTCATCTCTGTCTTGTAGGCTGGACACCTGTTAGAGTAATTATTCAAGCAAAATATCCTGAAACTTAATGATTATTCAACCTCATAACTGTAGTATCCCGAAGGCGAAAGTGCACATGTCACACCAACTTTAAAATAATAGAGGTGGGGGGGGGTACAAATTCACAAATATACTGCACACCAGTAAACTCCATTATCGCCTAGACAATACCTCCACTGGGACTTTTACAACTGGATTATTTGCGCATTATCTGCTGGCAGAGAAATCCGAGCTCCCTTTGTCCTAGGGTAAATCCCCAGTTGAGATTTTGGTCAGGATTTTGCGGTGGTCAAAAACGTAATGATGAATGTCTGGATATCCTGACAGAATTGGAGCCGTGGCCTTGATGAAGTGCTCCGTCTGATGTCCAGAGTTGAACTCCGTTGGGGGTTTGTTGCACTCTTAAAAAGAGATAAAAAAAAGTTCAAGTTCCTTGCCATTTCTCTATATATGGTACGTGGTGCGTATCAAGAAATTTTCTTGATTGCAAATAGGAAACCTTAAGTGGTAAAACAGATTGATGAGATTGCATCTTTGTGCACAAAAAGCACTTCACCGCTTGCCTCAATTTGTCAATGATTTGGAGAACCTTTTTAAAGGAGCTATTTCTTGGGGGAAACTTTGTGTTTGCAACTACCAACACTATCTACTCCCTTTTCCATTTCTAACAAGAATGGAAAAAATGATTTCAGTTATTATTTCAGAATTTCCAATGCCCAAATTGAATTTTTGTGGTTCATTTTTGAATTTTCTTTGGCATTCTTTTAACTGTCTTTCAAGATTACCAGTGCACAATTGTCTTCTTTAAATCTATCCTTGCTCTGTGTTTTAATACAGTCAGTAATTTTACTTTCTGAACTTCAGTTTTCTTTCACATGAAATAATGTCTGTAAATTATTTTAGATACCTGTTTAAATTTAATAATAAGGTTTTATCAAAATTTGATTCATTTACTAACAATTATTTTTATTTTTTTTTTATATATGAATAGTTGACATGAATTGATGTAGAAGTCAGATGTTTAGGTCTTCAAATAGATTATTTTAGAATGTATTTTTCATTTCTGGATATCTTTACAGCTGCACGTCTCTTTTCGGAAAGCAGCCAGCAAGCCATACAGGAAGCCCTTCAGCGTCTTGCTCGCCGTCAAGCTGTCCGCCAATACTCAGCCTCAAGCAGCCAGAACCAGAATGTAGTCACCCAGCAGTATCTACAACATTACAACAGCGGCGGCAGTGGCGGTACACCAACACCAAGTCCACTCCAATCCAGTCTGAACCTGACCAGTGCTGCACGGAACTCACATGCGTCCAGGAGTACAAGCAACTTATCCACTGCCCACCACACCAGGGGACATACTTGGGATGCGGGAATGAAAAGCCAGAGTAGTAGTGTCTTAGACAGTAATGTGCAAAGTATCAAGGCGTCTTCCCTGAGCAAGTCTGGCAACGCTAGCCAGCTAAGGCGACAGTTTAGTCAGGACTCACTGATCGATAACTCCGATCCCAGGAGATCCGAGCTGAGAAATGAGGAGAGGGAGAGTTACAACACTGACTCGAACCCTGAGCCAAATGCTTACCAGCCAACGGGGAGCCAGCATTTTCAGAGTGCTTTACAGCAGGAGGGGGCAAGGTCATCCAACGTGAGTAGCGACGAAGGAGGCAGAGCGGCACAGAAGCAGCCGTTGAGTCTACAGGAGAAGAGGCAGATATCCCATGATATGACTCAGCTGAGCAAGATCAAACACCAAGAAAAGGTAAGTTGCTATGCACAAATACTGTTTGACTGTTATTCTTTTTTACAGATGCTTTATGCATCTTTCGTGTTCCTATTGAATTGAACCAGTCTGGCATGTTTTTCCCAAAGGCCAAACTGCAAGGCAACAAGTATTTCAGTAAAAAAATAAACAAATAAAACAGACAATCACTATTTTGGACTTCAAAAAAGAAACTTATCTAAACCATGGAAACCAAACTGGAAACAAATTTAAAAGTAATTTTACAATTTGCTTTAACCAAAGAATTAACTGAGTTTTACCTGACAGTGAATTGCACTACTGGTAAAATAAACTATATAAAAATACACTGATCACTTTGAACACATTTTTTGAGGATTTAAATTTTAAATGAATCAAAACCATGGAAACCCAAACTGGAAACAGATTAAAGTACTCTCATAAATTAATCTCCGCCAATGCACACCGTCATTGCCATCAAGTTTGTTTTGAAGTGTTTGTGAGTCTTCACAAATTGCATCAGGTCACCAAGATCAGATTTAATGTCAGCTGAAAAGAAGTGGCGGATCGTTTTCAGCGCTTACAAAACCACTGCGGGTGACACATTAGATGCGAAAACATTCCTGTAGAAGGTAAACTTGCTTGTTGTTGACAGTTTTCTTTTTTCAATGTAGACATTGGAAGTGCCCTCAAATGCCAACCCCCCCCCCCCCCCACTCTCATGGAGGGGTAACTGACCAAAGATAATCTGACATCATTTCACAATAACGCCACCGGATCTCTTGCTGCTCATACCAAATCCTGGCCTCATTGTTGTGTCTAAATCCTTCAGGGGGGGATTTTATTGGGCTCAGTTGACGTTCCACAAGATGCTGCCATTCAGGGTTCTACCCACACGGTGGTGGGTGCCAGGCAACCCACGACCGGCACTCAGGACCTCCTGACCACCACTCGGGGGAATAAATACGCGTTTTCCAACCACCACTTTATTTCTAATTTTTTAAGTAACATTATTAGTTCCATTCACATATTATCAATGAAAGCTAACAGATTGTGCCTTTACCAGTAAAATTTGAGGAATTTCTATACAGGATCTATAACGTCAGCAACCTGCCATGCTATCCATGGCATGGAATTTTTGGCAAGCTCATGATGTACAATATTGACTGGCAATGTTCGATATTTGGTTACGGTTGGTTATTAATCGCCAGTAGAGGCACTCTCTACCCACGATTAATAACCAACTTTAGCTGCTGTTTTCTGGCACTGGGAAATTCCTGGGCAGAGCACTGCCCCAGTCTTGTTTTATAATATATAATGTAGTTGACAGTTGTGCTTGAAAATAAATCAACTGGCTTGGGCTACTTATTTCATAAAATGTCCAACCGCTACATGCCTGTACCATACACGTACATATTTACTTAGCCAAGATACAGGACTACAGAACTGCACAAAAATAAATCCTTTGAAAAATATTTTTTTTATATAAATGTGATTTCAACAGTTTTTTAGAAATGCTTGACCTTTCAGACTTTGGAAATTACATGTATTTGTTTTTCTAGTCTCAATTTTCAAACAACGGTTTGCCCCAAATTCCTTTGTATCAACATGTTTTGTTACTATTTGTGTTTTTACCCATACAACGATGTGTGTTAAGCACTGTATACTCAGTACTTTCCCGGGGGGGCTTGTGGGTTCGAATCCCACCAGAGTAGTATGCCTTCGGATTTATTTCCACAGGACTCGGGGAAACCTTGAGTATGCAGTGCCTATCACACATTGGTGTCTAGGTAAAGCTCAGGGATGATTTTCTTCCCAATTTTTTCTGGATTTCCGGATTTTATAAAAATTATTGTTGTGAAATTTTTTTAATGAAAGAAACAAAAACATAATATTATTAATTTATTTAAAAACAAAAAAAGTAATTTATAAACATCCAGGCCCTTGTAAAGTCTTAACACAACACTTGTACTTTTATTTTGACGACGCCAAAAAATAGCACAGAATACTGCCATTGATACGGGTTATGGCGTGGTTGGTAGCCACCAAAACCTCTACCGGTGTTTCGTGGGTTTTTCATGTTCATCCACTCTCATCCCTGAAAACAAAAAAGTAATATGCTTGTGTTTAAAATGGCTTAAGTAGGTATATCGGATGAAGAATACCTGTAATGAAAATGCTGATTTGTTTTGATGGTCAGTTGAGTTCCATTTGTTTTCAGCTTCCTTGGATCTAAAAGCTCTTTTCCTGATGCAGCGTACAAATGTACACATGCAGAGATGGGAGTTGGAATTTTTCCTTGCCCACACAACCTTTTTCGCACGAAATCTTTCTTGTAATTCACCAGCTGTCTAACCCACTCCCCATTTACATGAGCGTACAGAAGAGAAAAAAAATTGAAACATGAAGACCATGTTTCATGTTTACTTGGGAATGGTTCCAATGCAAGCTCAAATTTGTTCCATTCAGCCCGACCACTCTCAAACAGCAGGGGTTGACCTTGCCTTGTTTGTCTTTCACTCTTCTGAAGTTGGCAATTAAAAAAGGAAAAAAAACGGAAAGAAAATGTGCATGGTAAACCAATTGACAAACCTCAAAGTCTGGCAGGCGTTGCTGTAAATCTTCCTACGTGGCCCTGCTCGTTTAGGGTCCACCAATGTCATCACCTCCTGACTTTCCTTAAAGGGAGGTTAAAATCCTTTTCTTGTATGAAATATGGAAGCGAGTGTATATTGTTCAGCCACATACCTTGAGAGATGAGTGCTGAGCTGAAACACTTCCTCAAAAGTAAAACGTCCAGTATTAACCCTCCTAAGAGATGCAAATGTGGAAGTTGTAAAAGTAAACAAACATACATTCAGTGCTAAAATTGAAAACACTAGTTGAGTTTTTACTTTTTTTTTTAACAAGGGTAAGGATGTGACCATACTTGTACACGTAGTTATAAATTAAACATGAATGGTGTATCTTTTTTTTTTTAAATAAACAAACCCAGTGGTGTAACCAGACATTTTCATTTGGGGGGGGGGGGGGGGGGGGGGGGTGGGGCAAGTGGAGGCAAAGACATAATTTGGGTGGGACTAATTAATTTATCAAACCATTCATTTGAGCATTTTTCCAACCTCATTTGGGTTATGGTTATGCCACTGAACAAACCCAAAACCACCTCTTAAGGCTGGTTTATAATCGGTCGAGCCATGGTCGCATGGCAGTAAAATTGACACGCTTTGCAGTTTATAGTCAACACTGACTCCTCAGTGATCAGAGACTGCAATGGAAACGGAAGCCGTGTAAAGACATTATTATCACCCGGTCATTCAACTGCGGAGCATGCACAGATCACACACACATCGTCTAACCCACACAAGGACAAAAAAATGTCTTGAATATATTGGCATTTTGTGGCCATTGAGAGGCGGTCGTTGTGTAATCCCAAATTATAGACCTTTGTCCTTTTGTTCCAAGAAGGGGATTACGGGGCATCGAGAGGCTTCCACCATTGTTCAGTTAATGAGCTAGCAATCGAGCCATGGTTCCGTGTTTAGTGCCACTCCTATGCTGTAGGTAATGGCAGATGTTTTGCAATTCACGGTGCACGAATTTGACTTTTTTCTCGGTCCAGAAACTAAACGGACGATCCAATAAAGTGAATCTTTGTTCTTTTGGCATCGATACTTCACTGAGACAATTGAGGCAATTGCCTCTGTTGCCCCTGGTCATTGCCCTGGTGCCCTTGAAATGTTATAAACATTTACAATTTCCTCATCGAGGTGCCCTTTATCAAGAAGAAAATGCCTTGGTGCCCTTGCCCTTTCAAGAACGAAGCAATCAGACCCGACCGAGTGCTTATTACACATCACTGTGAATGGATAGAACCAAAATAGCATTTTAAACCCCCAAATAGATGCCATTATTAGATCAGTGTGTTGGTTTGATACATTCCGACACACTCAATGTCATTCTCTATCGTAAAAAATTCCAAATTACCCAGTTTCATAATCTGGTTTTCTTTGGTTGTCACGTTGTCAATTTTTTGTATGTAGTTCAAGTACTGATTGTACGTTTCCTGTCCTTGGATATTTGGTCAATTTACGGGGTAGGAGAACGGAAATAAAATCATTAAAATACCAGCCCAACCTCAACAGTTTTTGTGGCCGAGAAATATTTTGAACACAGGAAAAGCTCACTGTCTGTATCAACAGGATTTGCAGTATTAATATTACGAATAAAGCACTCTCCAGGCCCAAGTTTCTACATGTGCCAATCCTATCAAGAAATGTTGCTCAATTTTGACTGCTTTACTCTGTGAGTAAATACGTGTAGTAGATAATTTTGAAGTTATGCAAACAAGTCGCTGCAACTGCAAGCATTGCCCATCAAAAATAAGTAGAACTGTTTGATATATCTTCTTTTTTTTCATGTTTGATTTTGAAATTTATAACATTAACAACATGATTGAGTCAAGTCTACAATTCTGTTTTGGGAACATGTTAAATTTTCACAAAGCAGCATCTTATGCAGGGCTCGAATTGGACACTGGACCACAGGCCAGAGGCCAGTGATTTTAGCATCGGGCCAGTAAACTCACAAACAGACAAGTCTGGCAGTCTTGTGTTTTTCAATTGAATAATTATACCTCACTGTGTAATAATATCTTTGACAAAAAGAAATACGAGGAATGATGTTCAAATCGTTGACTTTGAATCTGATCAACATCTTTCAATTCTGTTGAGTATCAAAATATTCTTACCCACAAGACAAATGAGACAAATCTTCTCTTATAAAAACAGTTTCCATTTTACACTTTGCAGAAAGTTCTTTCTCATTAAGATTCTGGTTTTGTAAAATAAATTCTGGTCTGGTAACATTTTGAGCTACAAGTCTTGTGGAATTTTACCCCAAATTCGTGCCCTGTTATGTACATGTAGGCCTATACCAAATGTCCTGATGTACAAGATTCACTGGTTTGGTGTGCAAGTAAGTAGACGTGCTCGTACACACAGTTAACATTGAGTGACCTAATGGTATGACGGCAAGGTTGATTTGCACATTTTTTGACGGGTGGATGTGATTGGATGATTATGGTAAAACCCAAGGCCAATCAGATCGACTTAAACCCGTCGAGTAGGAATCAATGGATTTCTCCATAAGTCTAAGCCCCAAGGCATCAGTTCATCGACCCCTTCACCCTGCCCTTGGCAGAAGCAAGATTAGTATTACATGGCCAACCTAATAGACAGTAAGAAGTCTGACACCTCAGCCAAGCAGCTTTTGAAGCCGCTTACTTCCCCTTGTAATCCTACAAGACAGCCACACCAGACCTCCAAGCCCCCAGGCATCCGGTCTGAGGTCCTAGTCTTTTAGAAAGCAATCACGGTCTCCAATTATTGGCCACTCTGTCCACAATTCTATAATACATGCTCATTAGGAGCCCTTGGTGTGCCTCTGCTACCGATACCAATCCCTTTTATTTGGGACGGTCCTCAGAGAGTTTGCTGTCATTTTTGGAATGATAAGTGAGAAGTTCCAGTTTAGAAGGCGGTCATGAATCTATCTCGGCTCCCCAAACCCCTCTTGTGCTGTCTGAATTCAAGGAAGAGAAAATAAATTCTGTTTTTTATTGATCGTCTTGAGTGTTGTTCTCTTCACATGAGGCGAGGCAGTGAGGTGGCAGGACATTCTTCAGGGTTATGTTCCTTCGATAGGGGTGTGCCACCTTGGCTGACCCAGTATATCCTCTCTCAGAGTTTAACAACTAGAATTATTCCGATACAGTTGGGATAGAATGTTGTGCAAAATAAGACAAAAAATACGGGTAAATTTCATAGTTTGCCATCTTTTGCAGGGAGGGGTTGCTATGTTTTACAAACCTACATATCATCGGCTCAGGTCTATGAGGTCCTTATACAACTTTTAGGGATTTCATCAAATTGATCTTGCATATTTTAGAGCTCCTGGTAAAGCTTTAATGATAAAACTGGTCGCCAAAGTAATTGTTTGGCAAAGAGAAATATTCAATTTGTAATAAAAGTATTGATTTGTGGATTTTTATATTGTGGGGGTCAGATTTGTAGTCCCTTTTTGATTTTGAAGGATTAGAAATTGCAAATATAAAGGACCTTCAAATGACTTGATCCCTTTTTTGTAGAGTACATAGAGTACATATGGGTCATTGCATGAAGGTGGAACATTAGGGACACTTACATCGTTACCACCTATGAAGCTTTTTCACCACTTCACTAGTCTACTTCTTGGTCGATCTTGCTTTACATAGTATAAATAACAACAAACAGGAATCATAAAAAGGTTTTACTGGATTACTGTGGTGTAAAATAAATGTGATACAGTGCCTGCACTGATGTCACGGGGACACCATAGGTGTGACATTTGGTGTCCCTGTTACATCCTTAATTTTTCTCAGCCACGTGCACGTTAATAGCCATGAAGGAAGTTACTTTTTTTATGGATTTGACATCAAGTTTCTGTTGATCATTGTAAATTTGTTTACTACTTTCATAATATTGAAAAATATGTTACAAGCATGGTGTCCCTGTGACATCGTTACCTTGAATTTTTTAGCATAAAAACAATCGGCCTGTACCTGCATATGCCCTTCCAACTTTGGAAGACTTAAAAAAGATGTTAACTCAGCACAGAGTAACTATAAAAAAAACCAGATCACATAGACCACATAATGTAACAGTGACTGCCAAACTGGAAACAGGTAATTTATATTGGATCAGTAGAAGCGGGGGAAATATATACACAGCCCGCAAGGACTTTGTGACAACCAAGAGAAAAGTGTGTTCTTGCTTCAATCTATGGGTTTCCTCTGTGATTTATTAGATCGAAGGAACAGTTTACTTGATCAAGTGCTGGATAGTGTCCCAACTGGAATGTATGTCTGATACTTTCTGTTTTTATTTGAACATTTGATAGGGTATCATCCATTTAGGGTCCTTAAGTATCCCATTCCAAGGCAATCTTATCAGCTCTGAAATCAATTTCTATTCGAGACGTTTCGTGGCCGTGATCCATCAGTGGAACAATAAAAAAAAATTTAACCCCCCCCAAAAAAAACAATCCAAACCAATTCTTAAACCCAGACAAAAAAAGGATATATATTTCATTTGTCTAATAGTTAGGCAGATAGGTGCAAATAAAGCAAAGAATTGTGGGTTTTGACGTACAAGCATGAATTTTGGCAGAGTCACAGACTATGGCCCAAAGAACATTTTAAGATTGGGAGCCACTTGAAAAAGGTCACATGACGACCATGGCGGCCATTTTTAAAAATGGCAGCCATAAACCATTATCTGACATAAAAAATCAAAGTAAGCTAAGGATTTAACAGAACAATATAAGTGGGAATAGATTTAAAACATCCAAGATGTTACCCAAGAATAGTAAAACAAGCTCATGCAATCCCAAAATTGATATTATTTTTGAAAAAGTACATTTTTGGTGCAAAAAGTACATTTTTGGTGCAAAAAGTACATTTTTGGTGAAAAAAGTACATTTTTGGTAAGATTTGTGGGAAACTACGGGATTATTTTTGTTTTGCCTGCAAAATGTAAGTTAGTCCTTCAAATTTTTCTCAGATATTGGCAAGAAATCTGCTGAGTTAATAAAAATATCAGACGTTTCAATACTTAGTATTTGAAATGGAACGTATCAATTTGTATTTAAGGAAGTAGTTGGTGGCTTTCATCATTTCCAAGAAAACTGCCAACAGTGATTAAACATACCCCTTTAAACTGCCAAGTCGGTTATTAGTTCTTCCTACTATGTCTTATACGTCACAATGTTTTCCACTGCAAGGCTGGCACAATCCAGTACACTTCAAGGCTGCCTTTTTACATTTGCACCCTCCCTTACATCCAAGTTTACAGCCACAGCGTATAAGTTCTCTTGATGACTTATTTGCCTCAGGTAGGGTGGTCCACAGTGGTTTCCAGTTGGGCGGATCAGTCCATCCCCAATTTCCAGGTGATGGCATTGAGACATTAACTTTGAAAGCTTTGCCCCAGCAGTGACCACCCTGGTACACAGCCCGTTTGATGTGCTGTATTAAAGCTGACCTGGTTGGAGGAATGGAATCCATGGCTCGTCCTTTCTTTGCAAACATCTCTTGTCGAGCCTTATCTATGTTCACCAATGTGCTAGTGCGGTCGTATAACAAGATGGTAAACCGTTCAAGTACAGCTAAATCATCATCACCTATTAGTTCTGGTCCAGTGGACAAAGCGAGGAAAGTAGAAGTTACATCTTCATATGTCTTCCAGGTTTCCCAGGCAGTCTTCTTCCCCTTTGTGTTGAAAGATGAGACTGTGTCACATCCAGTATATGCATGGAAGATTGGAAGAGCTTGAGATTTGTTGGGGCCAAGTGATGCTGCAATTTCATGGGCAGGGATGTATCTGAAGTGTTTGGCTGTACCAAATGCCACCCACAGCTCCTGCATCTTAAGCTTGCTAACTGCAGCTACAGACAAAACAACTACATCTGTGTCCACTGTGCGCAGTAGGACTTTCTGGAGACCCTCACTGACTGCATCTACTAAGTGCAAGATCATTCGTGTGTCCGCCTCTTCATGATCGCAGGGTGCTAGGCGACTTGTGTCTCGAGGAGGGATGCACAACACATCTGAACCATTTGTTGTAACTACCTGCTTGTTAGTTTCCATATTTGCAATGTGATTAGCTAAGAAAGCAAACAACTCCGCCTTATTTGCATTGATGCGCAAAAACTGTTGCCAGTTTCCTGGTAGGTTGGTAGATCCGTTAACTCTTCTTCTGATGCCTTTACCACGCTTGCTTCTTGCATCAGTTTTTAAGCTGCTGTCACTGTACTGATCCCATACTATGTCCACTCGACTGGCGTGTTGGAGCTGACGTTCTACGTATGGCAAGAACACCTTGAGTGCATAGTCATCAAAGGTCTTAGCAGTGACAGGTTTGAGAATGTTGACCACCACAGCTCCATCTAGAATGGTAACATCAGTGTCTGGTGCATCCATTTTGGATTCTGCACATTTCTCCAGACATACCAGGAGGTCAGACTTGGTTCCTAGTCTCAAGCTGCCAAATTGAGACAACGATGGTGGACATGCTTGATTCTCGTGACGGAAAAAATCTTCTAAATCACCATCTCGTGACTGGCAGGCAATGTATAATCTTGAAAATAATGAGCAGTCACTTTTAAGAGAAGACACTTGCAGGATCGCATTTGACTTCTTTCTTGGGGGAGTTTGGCTGAACAATGGCAGTTTGTTCTTCTTGATTGGCTCTGAGATAGGTGTCGATTGTTCTAGTAGTCGATCTGCAAGGAAGGTGTTGTATTGTTGCTGACCTATCTCCTCTGCATGACGAACTGAAGCCACTACAGCTGGGTCAACTATATCTCTTGTATCGAGTCTCAACAGGTCTTTGGTCTCTTCCAGGAATGGGTTACCCATTTCTTCCATCACTTCGACCATACTTTTGACTTGTTTGGCGAATGTCACCTGATGACTTTTTGACTGCTCATGATGGCGTGTTTCTGGGATTATCCTTTTGCAATTTCCCTCTATGGATGCTTCAAATTCTCTGCTCAGTCTTACCACTTCTGGCCCAGCAACCATCCAGCGTCGAAGCGCCTGTGGGTTTTGGGTAAGGCCCACAGCACCGCCGTCACTTTTCACAGCACCATTATTCTGTTCATGAGCCTGATCAAGTGCTATACATGAGAAAGGTCGACGTGTCTTGCGAACTGTAAAATTGCCCATGTTGAACTCAGCAGCAACCTCTGGGTGGGCCTTGATCACACTAACCATGTCCCGTACATGGACTGGCACCCACCTTGCGTAATTGGTATGGTCAAAAGTGAAGAACCATGGTGCAAGCTTTGTCAGGGAGTCCACATACAGAGCAAAATTTGCCTCCCGCAGTGACCTAACATATGTCAAAACAAGAAGCTCCAACTGAAGAGCAGTATACCAGAACTGGAATTGGGGAATCTCTTGTTTCTTTCGTACACACCATTCATCATATTCTTCACAATTAGAGCCTGGTTCTAGTGACGCCTTGTAACAAGCATAAGACTTCTTGAGGAGGATGTGTAAGCTGCTGGCAGTAACTTGATGTGCATGTCTTGTTCTTGTAACATGAGATACCTTCAAATATGAGTCAGCAGTACCTGCAGATGCGACCTTGGCCTGGACAAGTGCCTCCACCCAACCAGAGTCTTCAAGCCAGTCTCCTATGACTTTGAGTCCAGTCATCTCGATGTGCAATCCTCCCAGAATTATAATGAATTTCTTTTCTCCATAGCTTGATGGCCAGTGCCATTGTATCTGTTTGGCGATGGTGTAAAGTGGCTGATCAAAAGTAATCACTGGTACTTGGGCTGGATTGAGTAACTCCACAGCTTGCCTGATTTTGTCCATTGAGTGGCGTATCATGGCAACAGACTTCGAGTCATCAGGCAACAGAGGCAGTAGAGCTGTAATGGCAGGGGAATACTCTTGCACAGGTTGCCGACTTGCGTGGAAAGCTGCCCAGGATATGTTGCTATCGTTGTTGACCTCCTGTAGATCACTCTGCTCCACGGTGTCCAGCCATCTAAACGTAAAAAAAAATGTCAATGCATATTAATTCAGCCAGTCGTTTGCAAATGTGCAATAAAAATGAAAATGTTACTTATTTGTAAGAACATGACATATTCAAATTTTACTTTTGGAAAAAAATGACTACCTTACCTGAGTTCTTCCTGCAATGCCTGCTTGATGACCACACCATCACTCTTGACTGGACCATCGACTTTGTGACAAGTCACATCTTTCTTTGTTAGTACCAGGGGGTGTACATTTGTGTAGGATTCTGGCAACTCTGCAAGTTTTGTTGATGTCTGCTCCAGGTTGAAATGTTCATTGCGATCAATTCCATAATTCACAGGGGTGGGATGCTGGAATAGTGATATTCCTGTACCATGGAAGCAATCGGTGGCAGTAGTTGCACTCGGATTATGGTCTATGTTGTCAACAGCAGCAGTAGTAAATAGCCCTTGACGTAAATTTGGAGGGCAGACTACCTGGTCTTGATGATACTGCTCACACACACTGTTGCCAACTTGTGTAGAAACCTCCATCACTCGGTCATAGGAGATCGAGAGTCCAAGGTCAAACAGTGTCTCCACAAGCTCCCGCTTCCGTGTTTTTGCATGGATTGTCAGTCCGACATACATGGGCAGTGGGGTTTCTCTACTTTTGCTGTGACGAATACCACCACTTTCAGCCCGTCGACGAGAACAGCTGTTAAACTGCAGCAGTTGAGCAATACTGAGGGTTGCCTGATTAAAGCTATCACTTGTCTGGGACTTGATGTTGGACCCATTGATGATCATCATTACCATTGTCAAGAGGGATTGAGGAACAGACTTCAGTTGGCAGTCTTCCTCAAATGAACCTGAGAATGTATTTTGCATTTGGAGCATGTCTTTCCTTACAATGTTGGCTGCCCTTGCTAGACAAATTGCTTCCTCGTCATAGTTATCATTGCAGGCCTTCCGCAAAGCAAGCCCAAGGTCTTTGTCAAATGCTAGGAGCACGTCACGTCCTTCTTTATGAGCTGTTAGATCTGGGAAATAGGTAAGTATACGATTTTTAAGTTCTGTACTGTGTGGGCGGACATGCTGCTCCACTCCAAGTTGCTCTAGTCGAGTAGAATACAGTTTGACAATGTCTGCAAGTTTGAAGACGGGCGCAATATCTTCATCCATTCGTCTCTCATCGATATATGTCAGCAACTCTGCTAGAGCAATGCCATGGAAAACTTTGTCTGTTTGGTTTACCTTGTGCTTTTCTTCAAGTGCTGTAGCTCTGTTGTAGAGTTTAACTAAACAGCATGGATGGTACTTTGCATCCTGAGCCATCATATCTCCAGCACTCAGTTTTGAAAGCAGGCACTGATCTTCCAAGTCTAATGCACACTTTCGAACTCGAGAGTCCAGGCGAAAAGTTGATGCTTCACGGAGAGGTTCGGATGTAGTTAACTCGCAAAAAAAGCAGACATCTGTCTTGGATCCTTTATTGTTGACACTTTGTCGTGTGTACTTCTTGGACGATGTGGAACTAGCTTCACTGTCTTTCAAGTCAGATTTCCTCTTTTCTGCTCGCTGCAGCTTTGTGGCATTAAATCTCATATGACAAGATTTGTGCCACTTGGCCTTGTGCTCCTGCAGGGTTTGTTCTATGCCATTTCCATCATCCAGTCGATTAAGGTCCAGTGGAATTGGCAGTTCACGTAGCTCATTGAAACGGATGATGTTTAATGAGATTACAGAATACCCATCAGAAACAACATTAGGATGAGTCGAATCAGCTGGACATTTCAAGGTTTCAGTTGTTACAGCTTGGCAAAATATGCACTTGCTCCAGTCAGTCTTCACCGTTATTTCCTTGAAAGGAGCAGCCTGTTGTGGGCTCATGAGCTGAAGACTGCGAGACATTGTGTCTGCTACTAAATGCTCGGTCACAAAGGATAAAATAAAAAGCAATGCAGCATACGAAAAACCAGACTAATCGAGATAATAACCTACTTAATAACAGACAGCATGTGCTAGTGTGTGCACTAGAAGTTTAGAAAACCAAAATGTGTGATGAAATATTGCTGTAATACAATTGGAAGTATTATGTAACAATTTTAAATAAATGTAATACATTTGAATACAGGTGTAACGTACATGACCCACTTACTCACACTTAATTATGCTTACTCTTACAGCAGGACTATGGTCAACCTTAATACTACAACTCCAGCACTTTTCTACACAAGTAACTTGTATTGGCATTTATTTACATTTTGCTTGCAAACACATACTTTAGCAATTTCACGCAAATTCCACTTTAACAAATGCTATTTTGCCTGAAAAAGTAGTTTTCAAACAAAAATCATATTGTTTTCTGATTGTTTTCCCAGTCTTGGGTCACATCTTGGATGATGTATAATTCATCAACTAATATTTTTGTAAAATCTAATTAATCTTGGATGGAATTCCCTATATAAAATATACTAAATCTGGTTTATGGCCGCCATTTTTAAAAATGGCCGCCACGGTCGTCATGTGACCTATTTCACGTGGCTCCCAATCTTAAAATGTTCTTTGGGCCATAGTCTGTGACTCTGCCAAAATTCATGCTTGTACATCAAAACCCACAATTTTTTCACATATCTGCCTAACTATAAAGTGTGTTGCATAAACAAACATGGAAACCTGCAGTAAGCCTATAGGCATTCAGTCATAAATCAAGTGTTGCACCTTAATTGAGTGTGTGACAGAAATATCACCCTGGACTTGTTATCACTAACAGCTCATTCATTTCTATAAGAACAGGTGGCATTAATAGGAATGTACTGTGCAGATGAACACAGACAAGGGGAGTGGAGGGGGGGTGGGGGAGAAGGGTGAACTTTGTTGTGGATTTGTAACCGAATATTGGGTGGAAATTGACCAAATCTACAATCTGCAGGGATGGGGGATAAGGTTCCATATATGGGAAAGCATGAACATTCTTTCCCTGATGTTGGAAGTGTCTTATTTAGTTAGCGTTAATAACTCAAAGCAAATTGTTTTATCAGCAATTTCCCTCCAATTACAAAAGATCACATTTCTTCCTGGACACGAGCAGCCTGCAGTAATTTGCTGTAAAATGAAGTGTTCCACAAAATTAATGTCAGCCGTACACAGATGATGTGGAGTTCCCATTTGAGCACATTCTTGTTTTTGTCACTGATGAAGTAATAAAGTGGCGACATAAACTAATTGATATATAAAAATATTTCATTAACAAGTATCTTGAATCCAAATATACCCTACACACCTCGATTCTGCTTCAACCATATTTTTGTCTCACCCCCACCCCCACCCCTGTGTACACTTAACAGCATGACATCAGTAGTTCGTAGAGGAGTCATTCATTCATATCCTGTAGTTCTGAAGAAACGCGTCATAAATTCAACTTGTAAATAGTGTGAGGAGAGGGTTACAAATTATAGGGAGGGGTTGCAAATTCACCCCCTCCCCCCAAAAAAATAAAAAAATAAATAAACAAATAAATAAACAAATAAATAAATAAATAAATAATTGTCTTTACCCCCATGCACCCAGATATTCAATCCTTCCCCCAGAAAATAAATTAATTCTTTGCCTCTGATTTGTCTCCCCCAAAGTTGAGAGCCTGGTGCCGCTGCCCGCTGCCTGTGAAAGGTTCATCAAATTTAAGTGTTCACATTTTCCAGAAGACACCATAGCGCGGTCTATGGCTTGTCAGAGATGTTGCGCACGTACAATTTGGCAAATGAGATTTTTGGCAATCAGAGGGGCATAACAATAAACTTGAGTGCCAGTATAAATGCAGATAAACTGGCGCCGTTACTGGTATACGAGGCTGCTCCCATTACTCAGGACGACAGATTTATACTGCTCACATAATTTGAAGTTACTCTAACCTTACAAAGAAATATACACAGAGCTTATAACCGCACTATAACAAACAGCATGGGTACCCATAAAACGAACTGATAGATTCATTGCTAACAATGTCTTTTAAAGCTCTAGTAGTCTTAGTTGACTTTCTGATTGTTAAACATGAATATTGCTCCCACTTTAAGATAAAAATAAGCAGGATACCAGTCATAAATGGTACGTATGACATGGTATTTTGGCCGGTAACCTGCTGTATACTGCTAAGCAATATTTTGTTGTGCTTAGCTACCTTTTGTGCCTTAGGGTAGCTCTATGAAACTTGGCCCAGGCAAAAGTTTGGGTTTTTTTTCGTTTAAAGCCCCAGCTCACCATTTGTAAGACGAAAAACATGTTCACAGATTTACATATGGTTTAAAGATAATGATGGCAGAAATATTTTCTTGGAATATATCTGCTGGAAGTGTTATCATTTTTAAATAATAAATGAAATAAGATCCAAAAATTAGTTTTCGTCGCTCATTTTCAAAGGGTTGGTTTTGCTACAAATATCTTGATTTGTGCAAAGAATTGAAGCATTTACAGTCAGTTTACCAATGTTGAGCTTGCCAGATGTTTTTCTGCATTTAACAAAATTTAACTTTACTCTTCAAAAATCATACTAGATTATTTTGTTACATCTTTTTGAATTCCCCTTAGATCGCCCAAGCTCACTCGGCAACCTCAGCCCTACGGGAGGCCCTACACCGGAATGCTGCCTCAAGCGGTCAAGCCACTGGTCCCTCAACCAGTCATCCTCAGAATCATATCAAACCTAGGCCCCCTGTCAAATCTTCAAATGCCAGGAAGCCCATCAGCATCCAGAGAATGGCCAGGTATGAATGAAAAGTGGGGAGAGGGTAGGGTGGGGGGGGGGGGATGGGTTATGAGGGAACGGTATCATAGGCCGTTTAGGAAACCACGGCTTGGGCTTAGGCTCTGTCTGTTATTTTGAAAAACGTGTGCTTTCCTTACGGGGATTCAAACAGGCGGACGGAGCCCAAGCCATGACCCACGACCCCAAACCCGTGATTCCGTAAACGGCCTTAAACAGAACATGTATACATCGTGTATAGTTTGTAATGGTGAATGTAATACACACACATGCTGTGCTGAGAATGGGAGGTTGTGTTCAACAGAAATAGGTACCTATATTCATGATAATAATACTGATAATACACAATTGTCATATGTGGGCATCTCAAAGCACACATTATTTTACTTCATGTATTGACCCCTTGCATGCACGCCTCTCGCGACGACTGTGCCACTATCACCATTTCGGTAGTCAACAGGCAAGCGTGTAATCTTGAGATAAGACTAGCGTGTAATCGCAGTATCGCCTACCAAAATGGCGCAACCAAGATTATTGAGACGACATCAGGTGAATTAGGTCAGTACGGAGCTATCTCCTTGTAATGATTTTACAAGGTAATGTGGCTCAATCAGCAGTTGGTCACCCATGCCAGAAACCTCAGGGCTAGCCTCTTGCTCTTATAGGCTCAATACGGGATTGGTATTCATCCAGATTGTGCTTTATTAGTATCAGTCTGAAAGCTTACTGATTATGAAGTTCGCACCAGTACCAATCTGCCATAGACTTGTTTCTGTCTGAAATACCGTCAAAGTCGAGAAAATAGGATTTGAAGCCTGCCGATTTTAATTTTGGTTGTAACAATCAAAATTAAGATGTGTTTACATGCTGAAAAGTGTGCACAGATTTTCACTATTTTCTCCTGACTCGGACGACGGATTGAGCCCAAATTTTCACAGGTTTTTTTTTTCATGTACATATTGAATCTCACAACGTAAGAACTCTGCACTATCAGCCTTACCAATCATGTTATTTACCTTTAACTATAAGTGCACTGAGGTGGATTTCAAAAAAACTAGTCGTAACTTAGGACTAGTCCTAACCTATGACAAGTCATATAAGTTAGGATTAGTTACTCATCTAACTTGAGATAAGACTAGCCTTAGCGCTTTGTGAAATCCACCCCTGGGTTCTTAAATGTGCATTACACAACACTTGGGACCTATGGTTTTACGTCCCATCCAAAAAAACAATCGTGGTGAAGTGTCTTCCTCAAGTTACCGGGACTGCCAAGAGGCGTGCATTGTCGCTCAGCCCTTTAATATATGATTGGCAAACGAATGGAAGCTTGCAATTAAAACTTCACTTAAAGCCCCAGCTCAACATTGGTAAGAAGAAAAAAATAAATGTTCGCAGATTTACACACACCTTACATGGTATAAAGATAAAGATGCTAGAAAACTTTTCTTGAAATCGCTTTGCCTGAAGTGTTATCATTTTTAAATAATACATGAAATAAGATCCAGCATTAGTTTTCGTCTCAGTGAGACGAAAACTCTGCCTATGGGAATGCGTACAAAAATGCTGAATGCATTTTGACCGTTTTCTCGCAAATGAAACAATGAAATGAGCTGACATTGTCACAGGTTGGTTTTATTACAAGTATCTTGATTTGTGCAAAGAATGGAAGCATTTACAGTCAGTTTACCAATGTTGAGCTGGGGCTTTAATGATGCAAAAATATTGTGCAATACACTGTTCAATGAAAGTTACCATTTTTTTATTTTTTTTTATTTTTTTTTTTGGGGGGCGGCTTCTCTTGAAAGTCTTGTGGTAGGGAGGTCAAGTTCTTAATATCAGTAATATTTCTTGAGATGCTGCCTGTATGGCCATTACATTGGATACAATTTGTCTGTTAGTGTAATCATCATACCACGCATGGCACAGAAGAGCAATATCTCTTCGCACAAGCTTGGAATTCCTGCGGACCAGTGTTCCGTTCATCTCTGGTAATGGTAGTGTATTGACTTTTGGCCCGAGAGGTTGCAGAAGGTTTTTTTTTCCCCCTTTCTCTTTTTCGGTCATCATCATTAACCGAGGTTTTTGGATAATGAGTAGGAATGCATTTATTGGGGTTTCACCTGTTTATTTCTTTTCAGTACTTACTGTGCAACCTTTTAAAAGATTTGTTTATGTTAAATGTGGATTTGGGTTTCTTTTGAGAAAGATGGGCCAATTGAAGGGGTGATCTTATGGAATCGTTTTTGGGTAAATACAAGTTTGATTTGCTGTATGGGTTTTTTAAGTTCCGGTTTGGTTTTTTTTGCCGTAAAATGGCGAGTCAGTGGAAATTGTTTCAGCAATGTTTTTCCCTGTTTTGATGATACTGTGAAGACATTTGAGAAAGTAGGGTAGAGGTTGGATCCTGTATACATGCATAGACATACTGTTACAAAAAGTCTTAATTGATCTGTTATTTCAAACAATTTCCTGAATGAAATTGAACAAAACCTTAAGTTGCTGGCGAATTGAAGCTCATCAATCAAGTAAATAATTAGTTCGCTAAGATTGCTTGGGGAAGTGAGGAATAAATGCGCTCAGAATTGTCATAAACTGGGAGTTTTTAAAGGGATATGTTGGAAATAGACAAACCATTCAACAGCAGCTTTAGGGTTCAAGTCTTTTGAACAGACCCTGCCTGGTACATGTTTGAGTAAAAAACTGACGCTCTGATACACTGCATTGCACATGAAAAGACAACATTTACATTTCTAGTGTATCGACAGATGATTTATATTTGGAGCTTTGATAGAGAACATCATGCCAACAGCAATGTGTCAAATTTGCTGTTTTAACGTCGCCGTCCTTGGTGTATTGTTGTCAAACAGTGAAGTTCTCACACTCTGGCAGGTCCCCCCCCCCCCAATATCAGCCTGAGGGTTACTCTCCGCAGGCTTTCCTTGGACATTACATCATTTTCTCATATAATGGCGGAAAATGTCAAAGGGCACTTCTTTTCTCCCCAGGGACATTGATGTTAAAAATGTCAGGCAAAAGAAAACAAACCTAGATCGGGGAGGTTTGCTCACCTGCAGTGTGAACCCTCGGTGCTATTTGTAAGCACAGCGGGAGATTTGTCAGTGTAACATGTTGCCATTGTCCCACTGTTTACATTTCAAATAACCCCAGTGTAGTGCAATCCGTTTGAGACTTCCCTGTTTACCTAGAACTGTCAATTGGTGAAGGTTCTCTAAAGATTCCGGCAGGGGAGTGTGAAAGTAAAAAGGATGCATAGTCCCTTTCTAGGGGTATGCGTTGGAATGTAGCAGTAAAACAAGGTTGTTGTGGGGTTGGGGTTTTTTTTTTTGGGGGGGGGGGTCTGAAATTGCAATGTGGGGGGGGGGGGGGTGGGCAGACAATGCGCCCAAAGAAATAGTTGAGATCATAGAAAGATGTCAACCCCGAAGATTTTGTGGAAAAAAATGGATCAGTTAATTGATCATTAATTCGTGGTCCACACATTCTTGATTTACACGTGTAATTCTAAGCTGATATCCTCAATGAATTTTTATCATTGTTTTGTTTTTTCGGCATTGACGTAGAACATGTAGAACATGTAGAACAAAGGGTACTTGTGGTGTGCAGTTTTATATGTTTCGCAATTGATAAAATGTTCTAATGTCTGTGTTTGACCATTAGAATGTTCACTAGACATTGATAGATGAAGTGATTTTTATTTTCTCCTACTTTCCCCCTCCCCCCCCCCCCCATTGTTTTGTGGTGCAGGACCACCCAGCTAGATGAACCCAGTGTTTCCTCATCAACCTTCTACTCAGGGCTGAAGTACAACAACATGACAGGAGTATCAAAGGTGCCGTCTTCATCAAGCAATATTTACAACTCTGGTAAGCTTTCAATCACCCTTATTTTTTACAATGTTTTGTTTCCAGTACTTGCTTTTCTTTTCAAGGCAGGGTATACCTTTGGTATTAAGAGCCGTACGTTTGTTTCAATCCTATATCGTTGATATATACTGTAAAACTAACCTGTGATAATTTTGTTTCAAACGATAGTAGCGCTCTTGAGATATCGGGGGGAAATCTGCAACAGTTATTTCCACGCAGAAGGATCCGAAAATGCTGAAACAGCATGTCTTTCATTACGTGAAGAAGGCTTCATGCCTGAAGCCTTTCTCATATTCAAATATTAGAAATGACCTCTCTCTCAAAAATTACGCTACTTCAAAGGGAGTCAGTTCTCACAATGTTTTATGCTATAAACAGCTCTTCGTTGTCCCTTACCAAGTTAAGTTTTTATGGTCATTTATTTTCGGAGTAATTACCCAAAGTAGCCCAGCCTTTAAACCTCTTCTTTTTTTCCCCTTCCTAGTGTGTTTGCTAACAATATCAGAAAGTGATCATGCAGTGATACATTATAGGTGTAATCCCCAAATGCACAAGCTAGCCTATCCGGCTGATATGTACGAATTACGGACCGATGCGCAAAAAAAAAAAAACATTTTGTTTTTATTATATCCATTTTTTTATTTATTTATTTTTTATTTTAATATTTAGGATCAAATTCACAAAAATCATGAAATAAAGCCCCTTCAAAATGCTCCAGATTGCACATCCTAACATAAACATCCAGTAGAAAAAACATTGCGAGGAAATTGTTTCACCTCGGCCGTGAGCTACGGCGGAGGATTGTTCCTCAGTCCGGAACCAAGGCTGGACACTCGGTTCACTCAGACTTACCTCTACTGAGCCGAAATAAAACGACTAAACAATGGTGGAAGCCTCTTGATGTCTCGTAATCCTCTTCTTGGAATAAAAGGACAAAGGTCTGGAATTAGAGAGTACACAATAGCCCGACCATAATGGGCATAAATTGGCGAAATATTCACCACCATCTGTTCTCTTTGTGTGGGTGAAACGAAGCATTGCAGGGTGAGTGCATACTCTGTGGATGCCCAGTAGTGGAATGTCCGATTCCGATTTGGACAATATTTGCGTTTATAGATGTCATCCAGCATCTGCTGTTTAATGTGTGCTTTTTCATTTACTTTTCTGATACAAGAGGTTATGTGTTCCTCGAATCTTTGAAATCCCAAGTTCTCCTTGGTGTCTAAAATTGTAGAAAGGGCGACAGTTTCAAAAGCCCCTGAAATCGTTGAAGTCGTGTTTTCCAATTTCCTCTGCAATGCGAACACCTACCGAGTTGAAATTGTCACAGTTTGCTTTCTGTGTGTTATACATTTCTGTTCACTCGTATTTCTATTAGGAATTGAGAGGTTTTGTCATGGGATACCAGGGCGTCTATTAAAATAGCATACCCTCTCCCGGATGCGCATGTACAATGTGATTGCATTCGCCTTCGATCACCTACATGTATAATTCCACTTCCAACTAAACCCCTTTACGTTAGAACCAGCAGCAACAAACACAATCTGGTGAGGATTGGTGTGGCAACAACATTCAACCAATGATACACACAATTGACTGCTAACTGGAGCCATGTGCCGGGGGTCAAGATCAGAGCACTACCACAACCCACCACAGACTGGCTGTCAACCCCACCAGCCCAGCCATACTAGGGCCTCCTGGTCCTAGACCAGAAATCACACCCTTGGCCTGGTTTTCCAGACTAGTTTTTGTCCCCTCTTCAACCTATTTAAAACCCAGAGTTTAACAGTAAGAGAGAGAGAGGGAATACACTGTTGTGTGTATGGCAGCATTATTTCCCTGAGCGGTGTACAGTGGTGAGAGATGGTAATTAGAAACATTCGGCAGTGGCTAGCCCACCTCGCCACATCCAGTGCTGTAGAATGTCCACATCCTGGTGCTAAAGTGGCCACCCAACGCTTTCAATTGTCTCCCCATTGAGTGGGGCTAATAACAGCTAATACAGGCCAAGTGGACCAGACTGTGAAGGTGGTCAAGAGGGTCGACTTGAAAAGCAATCTGACATTTCAATAATAATTGGTTTGTGTGTCTCACCACCACCACTATAGATACTGTCCTACAACTCTTTTGAAAAAAAAAAAAGTATTAGAAAAAATACTATTGGTGTTGCCACCCACCGAGCTTCGCCCACGTAATCCTGCAAACTACAGACAGTATTTAAACCCTGTTTGCCCTTTCTTTGGCGGCAACCCAAGAGGAATATGTTTACAATTAAATCAGAGGGATTGGAGTTTAAGGAACCAGTTTGCAATGCTGTGCGGGGGAAAAGGTTAACACAGAGAGAGAGAGAGAGAGAGGGAGAGCTAGAGCAAGAGAGCGAGAATGGAAGCTGCAGATACATCTGGTGGAATCAGGATCAAGTTGTCACCCCTGATTCTTGGGGGTCATTATGGATGGATCCTTCAGCCTGTACTTGCGAGGATGTTACACACGTATTCACTCCCAATCCCTATCATTCACACAATCAAAACACAACTAGGCACAAACAACATTGGGCTGTGACAAAAATCTGTCTCAGGGGGGGGGGGGGGGGGGAGACACTTCTTTGGCTGGCTGGCTCAGTAGAAAAATCACAGGCTCTGGTTTATCTACAGCGTTTGTACTTGTAAAACGAAGCAACCCAGTAGACAGAACTTTTCTGAGGATATTTGACAACTCAAGTTGGATAAATTCATTAACAAAGGGGGCATCTCTCATTCTCTCTTTCCTTTCATGCTGATTTAACCTTTCAAGTCATGGACCTTTGGTCAGTACATTTCCTCCAGCTTTGGTAGTCCTCTCTTTACCTCATCCCAAGCCCTCCTGTGTGCCGTCTTCTTTTCAGTGCTTAAACGACAGATACAAATTTGATCTTGACTCTAGATTTTCATGCAGCAGTCGTGAGACATTGAGGGTAGATCCGTGGTACTCCACTCCCAGGTGATATCATCTTGGCTACGCCCCTTGACATGTCTTCAACAAGATGCTTCAAGACTTTTCTTTGATAAAGGTCTTGGCAGTGAAACCGACCTCAGGAGCATCTTGGTTGGGTTCAGCACAGCTGGTAACGTCTCTTCCAACAATGATCAATAACTGAGATTAATAGACTGCGTGGTTCATGTAACCAGCAAAATGTTTATTAAAATATGGAGGTCTTCAACTAAAAGGATGGTTTCTTTCAACAGTGCATTCGGTAGTACTCCTCCCACAGGTTGTTTGTTTGTTTGTTTGTTTTTGGTTTTTAAATCAATGCCCCAGTTAAGTCAGGATGAACAAGAGTGACCTAGAACTTTTTGTAGCTTAATTTACTCTCATTTATGTGGAAAATGTCAATTATCGGGCACACTAGTGAGAAAACATTCCATGAAACATTTTATTCTGCAAAAAAAAAAACCATTGTACATGTACAGTTGACTACAAAAGTTAGTTTTATTGTTACTTGTAAACCACTTCAAGTTCTGCAGAACTTCAATGTACGTGTATGTAGCAGTGATGAGAATGGTTATGGCATCAAGCAGAGTTTAGTTTCTTTATCAGATTTAAGTTTGCTGTAATGTTTTACAGTCCAGATGGCAGAGAGAGAGAGAGAGACCCTTGAAATATACCTACTGCCATCATGACAACTTAGGTCTTGAGGAGATTAGGCCTATATGTACAAGTAGGACACCTTTGCAGCAAATAGGATGGGCACTGTGTCCAAAAGTAATGGGTGCCGTCACGTTCACTCAAATCCAGACTCCAGTGTGGTTTATACTTTAGTATCTCCGAGGAATTACTCACAAAGAGAATGGTTTTGATAGTTTGCTTGAACAAAACGGCACATTTACAGTAAACATGTGGGTTGGTCACAGGGTCACAAAGCAGTGTGTTCAATCACAATCACTCAAAACCCAACTTTGGTGTGGTTTATACTTCTGTATATTATGCTGTGACTACAAAGCGAACGGTTCTATAGCGTATTTGAACAAAAAAAGGACACATTAATAGTAAATACGTAGGTTGGGCACAGAGTCAAAAAGCAGGGTATTCATTCACATTCGATCAAAACCAGACTTTGGTCTGATTTATATTTGGAATACATTCCTCTAAATACAATGTCGCTAGTTCCATGGTTTACTGCATATAATAGTGGCAGTTCCCATGCTACACCTTCCATTGAAAACCCCATTCACGTACATGTTGTACTTCTCCTGAACTCATGAGAAGAGTTGGTCTTCTGAGCAGCCCACCGCAGACAAAAACAATGTAAATGGATCCCTCACGGGGGCATGTACCTAAGTAACAAAAGTCTAGCAACCGCAAAGACACCTGTAATCAGGCAGTAGCCAAGAATATGTTACATGACACCAACCAGATATGAAACAAACACATAAACTGGCCGTTGAAAAAACAAAGGGAAATCCATGGGTGGGGGGTTGGGGGCTTGAGATGGTTCATGTTTTTCATTTATGAGGGGCGGAACCGATTGGAAGAGACAAGGGAAGGTCATAGGGAGGTCATGAGCTGAATGTGAAGGACAGTTCAGGAAAATTCATTTCTATATCCAGTCAACTACAGGGTTCAGATAATCATTTTATTGGGAATTTGGTTTCAATTTGAGGTTTATTCTAATATTGGCAATTGAATTTGCTTAATATCTGAGATCGGCTTCTCAAATTGCAGTGTCCCTTTGACCTCCTTCCTTCTTGGAAAGGGGGGCTCTATAAGGCTAGCAAAGCTGTCCATAGCAACCTGTGTTTAGTCTGAGCTAAGAGGCCTGTGAGAATTTCATTTTGAGGTATAAACCACCAGCGTCCAATTTGTAGCACGTTGACTTCGTACAAGCACCCTGCCATGTCCCACATACTTCTGCTCCTCGCGTCTCGTTAAATTTCCAATGTCTGATACCAGAGCAAAATCCAATTACAATGTTCAACAAAAAATGGTTTTCAAAATTAAGTCAGGTTTTTTTTCTTTGTTTGTTGCTTTTTTTTGCTTGTCAAAACAAAACATCACCGTTACCAAATTGAAGAGAAACCACAAACTTATGTCACTAGTCCGTTAGGTTACGTAAACCTATACAAAGAAGACCATGGTCGCCTTTTGTTGACCGGTTACCATGGAAACCATACCGGGCGGGACCCACTACTCAACAGAAAAACAATGGTTCCAAAAAGGATGTCTGTTCATCAAAAACCCGCCTGTGTTGTTTACATCACTTGAGAAGTCCCTGATCTTGACTTCCTGCCAGCTGATCCCTCAGATTACTTCAGGAAATGCTTGCATTCTTTTTGCCAAACCCAGAAGACAGCAAAAACACACCAGAGTTAATGTTTCCCAGTATGTTGGAACTTGTTGTGCACATCCCCCCCCTCAGACCAAAATGAATGCGGTTAGATGAACGGAGGGGTTTTACTCAGCGGCCAAGTGGGCAAATGCTGTCATGGCGGACAAAAATCTCACGGAAACTTTGTGACAGCTTTGATTCTTTATTCACAAACTTGAACCTGTGGCACTCAAGTCATGAATCAGCCCGAGTGTTTGTGTCTTCCCATCAACTTCAGTGTATAACCAAAGTGAGCGTTGAAGGAACAACAGTGTGGCCTCTTTTTAGAACTATTTTAATCCAATTTACATAGAGGGATTTTGACATAGACTGATCTAAGGAAAAGTTCTATACTTTCACACACAGCACTCTACAATAATGGTGATCATGCATTGCTTTATGTTAGACATTAAGTGGCATGGTGAATCAAGTTGTGTGCTACAGTGCAACTGGAGTGCTAGTTGTGCTAGTGTTTCATGTCCACATCAAACACTATCATGTAAACATGATATTTTATGTAACAGCGTCCTGAAGCGATAACTTTTTTTTTTTCCTCGTGCAGAGCCATGAAATTGAGGCCTGTATTTCCTGTGTGTATTTTTACCATGTGTAACCCATTGGGATACTTGTGCACATGTGCGTTCAAGATGAGTTGTGGGAAAGTTATTTTTAGGTGTGGACAAATTCAACGTGAAGGAAGAATGATGTTAATTAGATAAACTTAACCAAAAACGACGAGCAACTGAGCACAACGACTAAACTTAAGGTATGGAATGCATTTTATGGAGAGGACAAAGGTATATAAAATGATCAGAGCCATATACAATGCCTGGCGAGTTTTTGCATCAAAATTGTCCTTGAATGTATGTCCTGACCTCGTACCCCTTCCTTCACACCCCCTCAAAACCACCACCCCCCTCACCCCCCACCCCCCTCCCCCCCCCCCTAGTCTGGTTCTCAGACCAAAAAATCTCGTGACTATTCTCTGTCGATTTTAGGGTCAGGCATCACCCAAATGTCACATGACAAAAAAGGAGGAATTCCTCCTTTTCCGAAATGCTCCGAACTCGTCATCAACATTCGGACAGTGTCGTTGATGGTCGGACATTTCTTTTGTTGATAACAATTCAAAAATTTTGCAGACACATCCCATTATCGTTTTTCTCTTTCTTGTTTTTCCCCCCAACAAATTCAACACTATACTTGAATATATTTGTAACATTTTTACAAACTGATTATCCCAGGCTTTTTGAAAGTAACCAAAGCCCGTCATCCAATGACATCGTCCACCGTTGGTGACAGATTGCGTCATAATCTATATATAGCTTTGGATGATGCCTGACCTAAGAGTTTTAACAAGAGTCTTCAGGGAATCTTTGGTCAGGGAACCAGACTACTCCCCCCACGCCCCCCCCCCCCCCCACTTCCGAATAACTTAACAAGTATTTTACTTTCAAACATTCTAATTTATGTCTTTTGTATGTTTTTATTTTGTAAATATTTTTTTGTTTAGGTATCGATCTTTTTAACAAAATTTAAATAGCCGTATTTTCAAAAGTTTTAAATGTGTTAATAAATTGTTGATAAGTTTTTCTTATATTATGATTATACGTTTTGGGAATAAATTATTAAGATTTATTCACTGAACACTGAGTACGTCACTTGATTGATTGGTTTGATTTATTGATTGTTTGATTGACTGTTGTTAGTATATTTATTAATTGCATGATTGATTCATTGATTGAATTTAATATTTGCATGATTGATATATTGATGGATGGATCATTGTGTCGATTGATTTGATTGATCGATCTATTGATCTTTTTCGCTTTGATTGATCAGCCATGTTATCCCAAGATTGATCGATTCACCGCATCTGAAGTCTTATACCCGAATGAGACAAGGACAACTGGGACGAGTTTCTTTGTAACAGAATAATAATTTATTGAGCCTTGTGTCAAAAACACTGAACATTGTAAATAAGGTCAAATCACAAACAATTTCTGAATTATCCTCTCGAGGAAAACAAAAACCGGTGCGGCTTGCTGACCAAGTCATCAAACCGCACTCATTTAAATAGCCGCCGGTTTCCTCGTTGAGTACGTGTCTAGATGTCTGACATCGGACCCCATAAGTACATTTAATGGTTTAAATACATGTACACACTTTCCATGTCACTGAGATTTGACATGACCCTCCTCTGGAACACGCCCCCTTCTATAAGTATAAACATTATTCGCAACACAACAGTATTCACTATTGCTTACTTATCCAGTTTCAATGCACATATAAAAATAGTTTGTTTATATTATTATACATGTGATACATATTTATAAATAAATAACATGAATACCTGGTTTTCCCCTCCCCTTTAAAAAAAAATAATAATAATAAATACAAAAAAAAAACTTCACACATGTTGATTGTTCTGAAGAACATTGATTCTAATATTACAGTAAAGGAGAGCACTGTATGGCAATTGTATTTACATGCTTGTTTATTTTATCTTTTAAGTTTAATTCCTTCATAGATTGTGATTAGAGCATTGTTGTTGTACGGTGACTCAATGCCCCATACCATATAATATTTAAAGACTAGTTGTACATGGTTTGTTATGTTGGGTTCTCAGTGCTTACTTGATAGCTCTTTTCAACTTTGACCAACAGTGCCTGGTAATACCGTGTCCTTAGCGAGCGCTCCATCTTATCTACCATCGTGACCACACTTACAGCAGACAGGAATAATGATACTAACAGGCATGCAGCCTTTTTTTAGCTGATGAGCTGATTTCTACTTTTGCAGGGTTTCTCAGCTGTGCCATCCATGGCAATCTGAAAAGACTCAGTGTACATGACATTGCTGTGCCTGATGACATTGTCGTCCTTTTTTTCGACAAAATATACAGTTGCTGTATTAAAAAGCTCATTCTCTGAAACCAAGCTCGGCTTGCAGATGTAAGTTGACATTTACTTTCAAAACAACAACAACAGCTACAACACTTTTTTCAGATTTTGATAACCAGTTGGAACTATAGAAATCCTACAGAATATTGGTTTCCTGAATTCGAATGAAAACGTCAAAGACAGTTCGCTTTTTTCCAAATGATGGGTTTTCCATACCAATTAAGAACAACTCATTCAATTTAACTCCTGTTTGAATTTGAATTTGAATTTCGTTTCGAAAATGAATGCTCCGTCGCATCAGCATTGGAACAGTCAAAGGAGTAAACATCAAATCATTCACATTCATTAGGTCACCAAGATCATTCAATTTCGCAAAACCCAAAAGCCAACCATTCAGTTGACTTTTTCAATGAAAAATTACTCAAACCAACCCGAGTGAGAAGAACGAAATCATGTGCGCACGACATTTAAATTTAATGCAGTCGTAGCTAAAACAAAACAAAAACTTTATGGTTTGAATGAATTAGGAAAACGTGTGATTGTGAATGCGTGTTATAAAATTGAATTGATTTCATTTGTTGCTGAAATTGACCGGGAAATCAAACTTATAATAATATTAAACAAAACTATAAAAAAAAATCTCATGGCCATATTCGAGTTTCTTTCGCCTAGGTCTTTGTTAAAACATTTCCTTCTCTTTAAAATAGTTATAGTTTAAATGCTCAATTTGTAATCTTATAAAAATCACAATAATTTATATCATGTTTATTAAAAAAGAATTTAAAAAAACGTAATCCTTATAATCATTGTTTACAATAATAACCTCCGTAAACAGTCAAATGCTGTCCGCGATGCGTGGACAACGAAGACGCGGTATCACGTGACCTGTGCCCCATCAGTATTAATATTCAAATGCTTAATTTTTTTGTTTATTTTCTTCGCGAACGTCATGTTTCTTCTGTCTTTGGTATTAACGTCACATTTGACCCCCCACCCCAAGACCATTATTAAAAATCAAGGCTAAAATATACTGTTTTTGGTCAATCCCCAATAAGTTAAAAACTGTAAAACAGCGGGAGTACTTTTCCAAAAATATTGAATCGATAAAGAGTGGCAGCGTTTCCCCCGTACACCCTTACACAGCGAGCCTTTAAAGAGTCCATACAAAAATATCACGGCACTTTGTACCTTGTACAATAATAATAAAAAGCGTTTCAATGATGGGTGTATCTACATCGTGACACGGTATATCTCTATCTGCCTGTTGGTAGCGACATACGAGAGTAGTTTATAGAGAAATAACCCCTCTGAAACCGAATAGAGGATCCGTGGAGTGGAGAAGGTACGACATTGGCGCCTTTAAAATAATACTTGGAGACGAAAAAAATGCTGAAAGGGGAAAGTTTACTAGTAAACTTGCGGATACACTTTTGGGAGGAGTGTTGGCTCTGAAAAGAGCCGTTGTGTGGTCTCGACGTTTCGAACAGAATTCTCTACTCGTCGTCACGAGAAACAAAAAAACATGGAAGTTACCGTAACGTCTTCACATTTTGTATGTGAAAAAAAAATTGACAGGTTTTGTCTTTGTTTTACGCAATCATCATCCCCCTCTGTATGGATTGAATTGGAGTGATTATACACCATAGATGTTGTACCTTCTCTGAAAATGGTTCAACTCGCTGACTGTACAGCAATTGCAGTTTTTAGGTGGTTGTAAAAATGATTACCGTGTCCGTCTTATACTTGGCGATTGCATCGCTGCTTAATATACACATACAAATCAATACATCCTGCAATACAACTTCTTAACCCTGTAATTTCCGCTTCGTGAGAAGTTATAATCAGAGCATCGATTAAAGAAGGAACAAAATTTGGATTTTACTTAAAAAGTACACGCAAGGCCTTGGATTCTTTTGATCTTGAGAAACTACGGTTCGGATTGGGTCTTTCCTGTCACGCAGATGCAAACCTTGCGAGTGTCGTTCAAAAAAAAAACTTGACAATGGGAACAAAAAAGCTATAGGTTTCTCGATCTGTTGTACTAGCCTTGCCGTCGATTGCCTGCTAAACTAAACACATTTTCAATAAAAAAAAAATGTCACCATTTGAAACGATTCTTCATCCCCGGAGTTTGGCCCCCGGGCAAGCAACTCCTTATTCTGTCTCAAGTCGCTTCCCTCCGTGCTTCTACCTTTCGACCTTTGGCGTGTCATCCCTTTTCGGCAAACACACTCGTCTCACTGGCGGACACTGTCAAGACAGGCCGAGTGTCTGTTCGTCCAGTTTAATTTTTCTCACGGGATGAAATTAGCGAAGTACCTCACAAAGTACCTCATCTCGTGTGTCCTTTAAAGCTGGTATAAGCCTATACCGTCCAGTCAGTTCAACAAGTTCATGCTAATTAACTTGTTCTTTGTACTAGCTACATTGACATGATGTAACAATAGCATTAGGAAGTTCTCGAAACAATGGCCTACCCTTATCATAAAACAAAATATGAAGGGGTTTAAAACTTCTTGGGGAGCAACAGGGCGAGGGAGACGCGTCTGGGTTCAGTTTCCTATACGTCTCTAAAACCGAAGCATGGTGAGTCTGTGCGTTCCACACGCTGCCGTTTACGTACGAACACGACCCGGCGCAGTAGTTCGGGTAATAACCCTTGGGCTGTCGTATCCAAGTCCAGCCTAGATGGGCTCTAAAGTTGACATAGAACTGTCGTAGGCAGCAGCTAGGCTGAGTTTGATCGGCGCACGTGTTCTGTCCGTACGTCGAGGTGCTTCGGCGTCTCCGGTGGCTTCCTCCGTTGGGACCGATCGTGTCGTTGGCGGGGGCCAAGACGATCAGGCGAGGGTGCTGTTCCTTTGGGGTTTTCTCCGGCATTATCTGGTCACCTCGTGGCTGCATGTCAACACTTGGCATAGTTCCCCTTGGATCTGATCAAAGTATGACAAAGCACAATCATCAAGTGTTGTATATTTTGGAAGTCAGTGTCCCCGTGTGCACCTTTTGGAAGTTACCGCAAGGAGGACAATACAAAATGTCCCTATGGCAAAGATGATGGCATTACGTAATTGCTATGGATTGTTCATTAAGAGCCATGTCAGAGCCCCACCCTTGGCATATCTTGCTATCTGGCTAACTCCCAAACGGTCATTAATCTCGTTCATCTGCAACCCTTACGCGACAAGCCCTTCCTTCTCTTGCCGTCACCTCAATGAACTTTGGGTGTGGACTGATAGAATTATATTCACAATGACTTCACAAATTTACATTTGACCCTTATGCCCCGACCGTCCAAATTAAATTGGAACCTTCCCTTCAAAGGGACACGATGCCTTCAAATCTTTTGAAAATGTTGCTGTTTAGCATTGCTCCTTATCCTTTTTAAAAAGAGTACAATAAAACACCTACACAGTGTGTTGTAATAAGTGAAAAGTGATTAACAAAAAAACATAAATTTGCCTCTCCGAAAAATACAACCAGCACAACCACACACTCTACATACGGTCTGCCATTTTGTGGAGTCAACAAGTTGGTTCTACAAAATGGCGGTACCGTGTTGAAGATTCATTTGATAACCAACGCTTTTTATAGCCCAAAAGCGCCCAATCCGAAGGCATCGTGTCCTTTGGGGGGGGGGGATTTGAACTTGAAGGAAACTCACCCGCAAAAAGTACATGTATTCTATCCTGACAGGATGTTGTGACCTCAATTCCTAGATTTGAATCTGTGTCGAGAAAAGAAAAACCGAGATAGATGATTTTGTTCCATCATAATTAAAAACGACAAAAGTGTCAAGAGGCAAATTGTATGTTCCTTAAAAAATATTACACGGGATTTGTATTGGAATTTCGGCACAGTGCCACCTTCATTATAATATGGATGACTTTCAATTCATATATAGCCTTCTTTAAATAACTTTGATCTATCTTTAAATCAGTGTTTCATTTCAATTTCATGCATATTGCATGTAATGAGGTCAACTGTACACTGCCAAAGGTTTTACCCCCAAACAAGCTTACGTCATCACTCTCATTAGCATGTCACTCTGTCATTAGAATGACAGCAGTTTGTCAAAAACAAAGGAGGAAAGTTCCAAGCACAGAAAGACCTTGTGATTCTTTTATTTGTTATTTTTTTTTTCAATGGCACAGTTAAGAAAGCCAGCACGATGACTTCAGTATCAGCTGAACAGTTGCATGTCTGCATATAGACTTCATCCAATCCTCCCATCATTTACAACACGTTTTGTCCACTTTAATTGCGTTGTGTGATAATGGCAAAATCCAAACTTTCTTATCTTGTCTTTGTTGTTTCCAGATGACTATCCCATAAATCTTTTTGAGAAATTTAGCATTAGTTTAGCCAGAAGAGTCTATAAAAATAAGAACTAATTCATAGCAACTACACGAATGTTGTAGCAGCGTTTTCATTTGAATTTGCGAGTCTTTTTGTAGGTTCTGATTTTTGGTCGTACTTTTAAAACGAGTTTCATTTTTTTTTTTTTTTTTTTTTTTTTTTTAGAACTGAAGTATTGAATTCTGTGAGTTTTTACAGCCGGAAGCCTGTTTAGATTGCATTAGGCATAATCCTGAGTATGAGAAAGGGATTGGATATTAAGGGATTATTCTCCGAGTAGCAGCATTCGGCATGACTCGATTCCTCAAGGTTGTCTTTGTGTACACGACAGTTGTCATCTTATCCATCCCCCGGTATCCTTTATCGTCATCCTCTGAGCCTTGCGGCTTGAGAGGACTCGTCAATGGATTATTTAGACAACATTTCTGCATAGTGAACGAAGCATGAAGGCCCGCAATGAGTCATCTCTTTTATCTCGAGGATTGCAAACCGGAAACAGAATACGGTTATTATGACTAGGAGTGTTTTGGTCTTGGTGTAACCTTTCTCAATGGTGCAATCTGGAGATTTTTTTTCTGTCTTGGAACCATACAAAAGACTCCAGAACGGTGGTCTACTTTTTTTGGAGAACAGAAACGAAACTGCGCGCGCTTTCTGCTGCACAGTCATGATGTAATGGAAACAGTTTACTGTTTATAGAGCAGGCATGATGCAATGGGAAAAACATTCTGCTGCACAGTCATGATGTAATGAAAACAGCTTTCTGCTAAGCAGTCATGACGTAATGGAAATAGTTGTCTACTATGCAATCATGATGTCATGGGAAAAGATGCCCGTTATTGTTAGGCAGTCATGATGTAATGACAACAGCCTTTGAAACTGTCCGGATCCCTTTCATTATTGGATTTAATCTAGTTTTAAAACTGAACCTCTTTGGTCCATCCACTTCTCGACATACTGCCCCCCCCCCCGAGTAATTATACAGTTTTTAGTACAGTTATACTTCAAAAATACATATATTTTACCACCCCTTCCCTTCTATTCCACGGGAGGAATTTTAAGTGTATTCTAAAAAATCTTGTGATGTGAGGAATGTAACAGCTGATTTTAATGATTCTCGTGCAATGCAGTGAGGGGGCGTCGTACCGGGGCCGTTCCTGTTGAGAGATGTCAAGCCCGGCCTCAGATCATGTGGAGTGTAAAGGAACTTGGGATGTCTATTGTGAGAGTAGTCTCATTTATACCAGGCTGACTTTCTGGCAGATGGCCATTTGGTGCGCAGATCAACTCCCTTGAAATAAATTATTCTACAGGTCTAGACACTGAAAAAAAAATTTAAAAAAAACTGTCCCTTGAATGAATTTCAAAATGAAGCCAATATTATGTTAGCATATTGCACGAAGTTTAACTTTCAAAAACGACTCGAAATTTTTGTTTCATTTTCCACTGTCTCTAATTTCCAAGGGGATTGGGGGCTCGTTTTTTGTTGTTGTTGTTGTTGATTTTTTTTTATTAAGTGACGTCATCGTGTACAAGGCTGACAGTGCGTGTGTCTTCATAACCTACCCGGTACAGTCACCCAGTCCCGGACAGCCGCCGTGACGTCAAACTTGATCCAGCCTTCCCTGGTGGTGCTGAGGATGGTGCTGTAGACATGCTTCCTCTCGGGATCGTTCTGGGTCGGGATGAGTTGGAACACGTCTATCCTTTGCTCCTGGTCGACGTTGGTGTTGGGGACCTGGTACAGTCGCATCTCGGCCTCGAACACCTCCTCCGAGTTCACCTCGGCCGCGTAGGACGACAGATCGAACCGGAAGAACTTGGACATCTTGACCCTCATGGGCTGGTAGTTGTCTGATGAGTCTTCTGAACAGAAGAAATGAAAGGGATTACGTATGTGATACTTTCTTTGTCCAGATCACAACTAATATATCAAAAAAGTGCAGTATGGTAAAATAGCAGGGAGTGTGTACTCTTTCTGTAGTCATTACTAATTTGACTGCAAAGACGGTTCAACAGTCGTGTACTCGTCTGCCCGAAACAAGGTCGTCAGGCTCTACGCCCTTCTTCCAGGCACACTAAGTACTTTTTGTCCCAATAACAGACGGTCGTAAGCAATAAAATGGCTCCTGACAAAACAAATATGGCATTACTCTTACATTTGTGCTACTAGAATTACTATCAAAGAATTGTTTTCCCCCATTCCCATGCAGAATAGAACCTATAATGACTTATGGCAGAAAACCGATCGAGCTCTACGCTCAGTTTTCTTGAAATGAAGGTCAATTTTGTACACTAATGATTCCGCCCATTCTCCGGCACACGACGCTTTAACGTCGCCATCAAATGTTTTCGAAGAAATTATTGTAAGTGAGAGCTGTGGAAGGTGTGTGGACATACCCGGCGAAGGCAGGACCTTGAGTCAATCACATCTGAAAACAGAGTGTTTGTAATGTTCGCTTTATCTGACTGCCATAACACAAGTCATGGTCGCACCTTTAAATAAACGCAGTTGATTACGTGACTGAAGCAGTGATCTGGGCTAAAACTTAAAACTAAATCTTGAACTAAAACGCGTGTGTAAAACGAGCCGTGGGAACTTGCTGCCGGACACAATTCTGTTTTCATACCTTTCTCTGAATTACCCTGACCTTCGTGTGACCTCACTTCCATACCGAAAGTAATTTACATTATTATGTTCCCACGACGAAAGACAAATTAATGATATTGCTATCGCCGCGTCGTCCACTCTTGTTTAATTCAGTTTAGTTTCTACTTGCGTTAATTCTTCTACTTTCAGACGTGTTAAATAAATAGATAGATAAATAAATAAAATAAAATAAAGTAAATAAGTACACAAACATTAAAAAAATAATAATATCTAGTTAGTTAATTAATCAAATAAATAAATAAATAAATACAAAATAAATAAATAGCTCACTTCCCACTTTGATTACTGCCACTGACGTCCAATCTTAATTAGGTGCACGGTAAAATGGCTTGTTTATTAGATTGCAGATTGCGCCAGCCCATTTTATGAATGGGGGAAACATTAGTTTGATATCCAGCTAATACATGTACCGTACATATCCTAGTACATAATCCAGCTGTTACACAAGGACTGGCTGTGGCTGAAACCCTATAGGTTTATCAAAGCGATTCCTTAAATTTCTCAGTCCAAATTAGTCAAGTGATGTACAGTTTTTCAGGGTAAGACTTCAAAGAAACAGCAGCGCTGTCAATAACGTAATGTTCTGGCTTACATAAAATAAGCCCTCCCTTAGAAATAAACGAACTAAACGAAGATAGTCAAATAAAATCACAGATCGCAATATATTGCTTGGCATTCGTAACATGAATACATCCGTGAAACTATGGACACGTTTATCTGAAGAACCTCCGGACGGCTCTAAATTCCTGGCACATCTTCTTGATTTACAAATCGTACGGTGGATGTCTGATGCGCCTGTCCCCGGCTATAATGACATTTTATGACATTTACTTACAATACATAATGAGCAAGCCTTGTAACTTTTCCAGCTCAGTCACTCGATATTATTTTATAACAAGTCATTCAAAATGTTAAAATATAAATACGTAAAATATTAAAACATAAATCAAGTACATAACATTAATAAGTTATTGTATCATATCCCCCCCCAAAAAAATAAAAATATAAAAATAAATAAATAAATAAATAAATAAATAAATAAATAAACAACAACAATAAATAAATAAATAAATAAATAAATAAATAAATAAATAAATAAATAAATAAATAAAGAAATACAATAAATAAATACAATAAATAAATAAACATAAACAAATAATTAATAAAAATAAAAAATCCTTTTTCACACAACCAGTCTCTTGTTATACTTTCCGACAGACCCTACAGAAGCTCACCAGTCTGGCCAATTGCAAACGACCGCCCAACTTATCTGAATGCAAGCTATGATGCAAGAAAGTACAGTTACACTTCCACAGCAGATCTTGTTAACACTCAACTTGTAACGTCTTGTGCTCCGGGCTCTTTTAACCTGTATGGTTGACCCCGAGTGGGCTCGGGGTCAACCCTGAAGGTCGGTCTCATCTGTCTGTGGGGCTGTATTTGCAATAAAGCTGTATGATATCATAAATCTGCGTGATAAGACTTCAAAGTGTACAGTAATACTTGATAGGGACTGGTATATCTTTCGGTGAAACGGTTGTGCAACAAAACAGTTTTGCCCTTGCTTGGTACATAATCCATATATAACGAACCCCATAACCAGATACTGTAGTAGACATTTAACTCCTCATGGAGATATAGCTTTTTTACTCTTTATTTTGTTTTCCCCCACTTTTTTCCAATCAATAACCGAAACAAAGGATTGATGGCCAAAACCTCTCTTTTTGATATCTTGAGATTTTTGGCGTTCTTTTTACCTATGCGCACATTGCACAGTGAAGGTTTGCATCTCGTGGTTGCAACTTCTATATCTGTGCATTGCTTTATTTATGAGTTAAAGACTTTGTAGCATTCGTTCCACAGGACCAAATAACCTTTTTTTGTTCAAAAGAGTGACCTGGTACATTGCCCGGCTTTTCTGGCAGGCAAGCTACTGCACGGGTCATAAAATGTTACATTTTGTGTCATATTTTCCACAACTTTTGTATCTGTGCATTGCTTTATTTAGGAGTTAAAGACTTTGTTGCTTTCGTTCCACAGGACCATATAACCTTTGTTTAAAAAAAGGGGGTGACATTGTTCATTGCACGGCTTTTCTGGCAGGGAAGCTACTGCACTGGTCACAACATTTTACATTTTGTTTCATTTTCCACAGGAATTCAACAGTTGTAAAAGAAACAGCTAAAAGCGACTTTTGAGTTGTGCCCCCTTTCTTCATATCGAAAGTTGATAAAAAATCAGTCAGTGCAATCTCCATAAAATAACAGATTTTGATGTATTCTTCCAAATCGTGCCTACAAGAAGTCCAGGCTATGTAGCTCTTTTGTAAACACGTGATGTCACGGGTTACATGGTATATAAGGAAGTGGAATTCCAGCCGTTAAGTTACTTCAGATTCTTCATACCTCCACGTTTACTCGAAAGATATCAGCATGTCAAATTGAATAACTTCTTTATGCTCATTGGGATATAACGAGTCTAAATGGTTAAGTTAGTCCGGAACACCTTCGGTAAAATGCTTGTAAATCCATCATTATGTTGCTTCTTCAGGATTTATCATCATGAGACGAATCCCTGTGAACTCGAGTTTCGATGAAGAGGTTTTGGAAAACATATTTCTAGTTATTTTGTTTAATATTGTTTTACTTATTTGGTCTTCAAATGTTCTACCATGAATGACAACACACAGGTATATAAGTTGTGAGTGTATGTGGTTTTAATATATATTTAACTATAATCCTTGTCCTTAATCATACTCCTTAATCATACAAACAACCTTTGTTTTCAAAAGACAAATAGCAGTAAACAGTTCTGGTCCCATCGCCAAAAATGTAGTCTTTCTAAGAGTATATTTGGTAAAGTATTACAAACAATATTTGTGTGATCTGTGTGTGCATGTCTGACATAATCGCCAGGGCCTGTCTGGTGCCCTTTTTTCAAACATACCATGATTTTAATTATACATAACCAGTGGCACCGATAGCAATTTTGCAGCAGGTTAATGTGCTGCGTACGATGTGTTTATGGCTACATAAACTCTTTCAACAAATCATGATCGGATTGACGGTAACCATAAATGGGTCGTATCTCGGATGTAAAGCTAGCCTGGCAAGGCTTATTAACGAGCGCCAGTGACGGTCGTTTCCGAAAGGAAGAAAAAAAAAAACACGTGGCGAGTGTTTCCGAGAGAGCTCAAATTGAGCAAGCTTGTTTGGACTTCCGAGCGGGTCTCTTTAGGTACATCAATATAGAACGGGGGGTACATCCCTGATGGCTTTGCCTCGCATCTCTAGCAGGCACTTCTTATTTTATCTGAGTAATATAAAACTCATCAGATAACGTCTGTGAAATTCAGAGCCTTATGAGCGGCGCATCTGAACAGGTAAAAATGTAGACCGAAACAGGCCGAGTGTGAAAGCCCTCCATCCAGCGTCTGCGATCAGCCCCACGTCTCCCTTTGCAAACTGTTGCTATTCGAGGCACGAGCTAGTGCTCGTAATGAGCTAGCTATATTCGGCTTCCACCAAGCCCATCTTGTAAGTGGGTGACCTGAGAAGTATAGCTTCATAAAAAAAGAGCTAAATCTCAGCAATCCACCCAGTCTATTTCTAGAGGTCCCCATACCAGTGTCGCCCCCATCAGTCACAGGTACTACTTCGATGACACACCCCCGCATGCATCCCATGGGTCGTCAGCTCCAAAAACTAGACCAAATCAGCTGAGGGGAAAAATTGAGATTCTCCTATATAGTTTTTCGAGTGTGTCAAAATTTGCAGCAAGTGGCAATGCACTCCAAGCAGGTTAGACCAGTAACCTTGCCCGTAAAATGTTATCACTCACCCGCGCGGCTGACGGTGGGAAAGATGATGCCATTTCCAGGCCTCGTTGATGATCTCGCAACTCAAGATCTCAAGGTGAGAAGAGTGATTGGTGCGTTAACGTCCCAGCCGACTTAAAATCCAATCAAATTTCAATGATTCCCACACGACCGAAAGTGATCAAACTGGCGCGCCCTTACCCCCCCCCCCCACCAATCTCTCACTCTCTCTCCCTCTCCCTCTGTCTCTTTCTACCCTTCTCTGACGCGTCAGTCGCAATGATCCTTAGTGACTGACAGGCAGGACCTTGACCGTGACCTCGGGGCTTCAAACCTACAGAAGTGTCAATTTAGGATTTTTGCTGGCTTGGAAAAATGTTTTGCGTTGTGATAATTGATAATGTAGAACAGCCATACCACCCACGTGAGTTACAATGATTATTTCATATTTCTGTTAGAGATGTTGTTTGTGGGGGGTTTCTTCTTCTTCCTCTTCTTCTTCTGCTTCTTCCCCCCCCCCCTTCTTTTTTCTTCTTTATAGTTCAAACAGTTTTGTGGAATCTTTAGATAGTGTTTGATTAGGGGTCTATAATTTATGGTATGCTGGCAATGCTGGAATGAACTTAACTATAAACGAACAAACAGGTGCAGGCTTTTAGTAAATATACAGTGGATTGAATTTAACAGATTTTTTTTTCATTGGCAAGTTGGCCCACCAAAATACAAACAGACGTTCCCGTTCCCAAAATGCATATTGAAAACTTGGAAATGCGGTTGAAATTTTCGGTCAGGTAAGCTGAATGTAGCGTATTATGATCATCATTGATGCTTTATCCCAAGTCCTTTGTTAAAACCGACTTGGGTATTATGTCCGAGAAAACAAACTACTTACTTCGATGTAAACCAGACGTGTCCAATGTGTTTACTCACTTTATCAAAGTCATATTTTACACACCCACACTACACACACACAAAATACCGTCAGACATCTTAAAGCAACTGTTCACAGCAAAGTGGGGTTTTATCCCATCGGGCCGATCGAATATGGGATAAGACAAGGCCGTGTGGCTTAAGTGTATGATCGCTTCAAGCCGAGGTTGTATCATTATCCCAAATTTATGATCCCAATAATGGAAAAGCCTTGCGTCGCTCCACTCTGATGGCACAAAAATCAACTTGCCAGTTTGATTGTATATATACCTAAAATGACCACACGACTTTGAGGTTGGGGAGGGGGGAACAGGCGTCTCTTGTGGGTGATACCCTCTATTCGGAATGTTTTTGGACAAACAACAATGCGTGGTATTTGCAGTTGATTGGAACTGGACCAGTACCTTTTGTTGTAGAGAAAAAAATCTACTTGTAAGTTGATAAAATCTGTATTATGTTCTGGTTGGTTTTGTTAAAATAAAATACAAGTAGCCTAATCTTCGTCATAAAAAAAAAAAACCCACACACATAAAAAAAATGAAATATATAAAGCTCTCAGTCAGTTCATATAGTGAGCATTCAGATGGTCTGTGTTTATGTTTCAGGGCAAACAGCTACTTTAATTATAGACCAAGGTCTATGCTATAATTAAACCTTTCTGTGAATCGTGGCCAAATTTGGGCAGCCATTCTATTAACCATGAGATCTCACACGTTCCAGTCACAAACGGGACAGGTGCCAAAAACACTCGGCCAAAACTAACTTAGAACCAATCAGTGACCTGCTCATTAAACGCATGGCCTACCATTTCACGCTCGTTTTGTGAAATAACTGGGGTGTTTCTTGTCGTCATTATTTGAGTTGACAACATCATTTTAGAACGGGGTTTCCAGTTTGTCTCCCCCCGCGAGTCTTGGGGGGTTAGACACCGGTTCATGCTTGGGGCATGAGTGGTCTAGTTCTCCCGTTTGGTTCCCGGTGTAATGTTTAGGCGTGCAAACCCGACCGTAACTAAATAGCTTTTTGTACTTAACTGCAGTGAACCCCTCTCACAACACCCGGCAAGGCAAGGAGAGTCTCCCGCTGGCGATGCCATTGTTTGACAGGTTTACTTTGGGGATTTCTCTAAATGCGAAGGTTATATTCTATTCAGTACAAACCAGATCAAAGCTCCGTGGTTGATCTAAGGGGGAAAAAAACTAATACTAATAGCTCTGAGAGAATTTTTACGGTACACTACATGACTATTTCTACACTCCAGGGAACTAGGGCTCTTCAGATGTGAAACTCAGCTATTTACCTTTGGGTTTAAGGGTCTTGACTTTTCGTCTACCTATTTCAACCAGGACTGCAGTGCTTGTCTCAGGTCTAGGGAGAAGTTTGTTAACCATTGCTAGGGGCTCTTCACATTTTCCCCAGGCAAAATGAATATTAAACTACTTGTAACTTTTCTTCCTTCATGCGTGCATGTACTGTCCATAACTGGGTAGTGGTATTCTCGTTAAATCTGCAGTACTGCGTGATACGCATTGTACATTATTTGAACGTTACCGTATTAAAGCCAGCCCATTCTCGGGCTGAATGTTTCACAATGATTGAGGATCGATTATGTCATGTGTACCATTTCTAGAGGGTTAGTAACTTTATCCTTTTTTTTTAGTTTTTATTTTTATAATTCATGGCTCGTAAATGGCCATACCTGGATGTGCGCTCACATTGACTCACAAACATTAAAATACCCTCAACAAAAGTCCCTTAACCACAACATAAATCATTATGAAAAAGAAAATGTGTTTGTGTCAACTGCATGGGATAGTGCAAACCCGCCGAGCAAGGATACAAAGACTAAACCATTCACTGAACACAACCACAGTCTTGTCAAAATGTTGGCTATACTGTAGTACTATATAAAGCGATCACAAAAACAAACGGGATCGAAATACACAGTGTTGTCACGACACCCTTTTTGTTTGTTTGTTTGTTTGTAGCAAGATTCCGTCGACTTTCACTTGAATTGCAACGCGACCCATCGTGCAGGGAAGAGGCAATTCAAAACTTTACTTCCCACGACAGCTCTACGACCTAGATCAAGTAATTGAGGTTGGCATGAAGGATATTTTGATCACAAAATAAAGGTGTTCTGCAGGGGACAATCTGCACTGGCATGGGGAAAGAGGAAAAGCAAGCGGGGTTTGCTGTTCTTCGACTGTCATCTGATGACAGCTAATATATCTCAATGAAAAAAGAAAATCTACTGTGGTGGCATACTCTGTCGGCAGTTAATGAGTTAATTGTCAAGAATGAATGTAAGCGGATACCAGACTTAGCAAGGAAAACTTAGGGTAGATTAAATTTATGCGAAGTTCTTAAATATTGCTATGAGAAGCATTGCTTCTTTAACTAAACCAAAGAAAATGACCTACACCTCAAAGTTATCTTCGACTTAAATGAAGTATCAAGTACTCATCTCACCTCTTGTCCGATCTAAGGTGTAGACGATCGGCACCTTCGCAAAATACTCCTCCGAATTAGCCTCCTGGCACTTGGCTTGCATCATCTCCCTCCTCTCCTCCAAGATACGAACAGTCTCATTATACATAGCTAGCACATCTTCGGGTACCTCTTCAGGACCACTGTCCTCCGGCGGAGCCGTGAGGCCCAGCTTACTCAAGATCTGAGCCTTGATGGCAGACCGCCGCCGGTTCTGGTACTCCTGGAAGTTGAGCTTGCACTGGCCGGATCCACACATGGCCATCCTTACGAACGACCAGAGCACCAGACAAATCACAGTGAGATGTACACTAGATAACAGATGCATGTTTGTGTTCTCGCAGTGTAACTGTCTCTCGTTTTATTCACAGTATACTGTATCCCTTTACACCACACGTGAGGTCCGCCTGGTTCATTCAATCACGTTGGAGATAAGAAGGAAGCACAGCGTTCCATAGGACCACAGGGGTTCCGGTTTAGTGTATAATCAACCAGTAGAATGTACCAAGCACAGATACAACAAAATACACGCGATGCGTACTTCCAGTATACGCGGTTTATTCTCTCATGATGATGACTGCTTGTCCCACTGCTTCTTTATTCACTTCACTTCTGATGTCCCCAAACTGTGTTGCGCCTTGACACGAGTCATACACCATCTAACAGCTCTCATGCCTCCACCTTCATATTATATACGTTGGTCTAAATCACCGACGGGGACTGCGACTAGCCGAGTCGGCGCGTGCTCGGCTGTCTCATGACGGACGTCCGGATTGGTCTGTGGACTGTGTGATTATTAACCTTTGCAGAAAGTTTACTATAACAGCTATGTTGTTAGACGCAACACACGTATGTTTTGGTGTGTGACTGTGGCGGTATCTGGATGACGAAGACGATAGCTATTTCTGACTCGGTCTACATTCGGTCTAGACCACCGACCAGTCTGATATTGACGGCAAGCTTAGGGTGGCTGGATGTCATGGGGGCGTTTAGGTTTCCTGACGGCCGAGGTCGATACGGTCTGTGTGCGCTCTCTGCTGTCCAAATTCTTACTTTATTTTAAGTGATTTCCTACGCGAACGACACGAAGCAGACGGACATGCTCAAGAAAGCGAACGTCTAAAACTGACAAATATACATAAATCAAATTAATAACACAATGTGAGTTTTTTTCAGAGAGCTGATGGTCAGATCATAGAGCACAGCGTAGACGTTAAGGTTGTAATCTGCCTTGCCGAGATAATCCGATTAAATTTGAGTACATAACCTTCTATCCGGCTTATCATGCTTATTGGCGAAACTTGATAGCCGCGATTTGTATAAGATATCCTCGAATTGGGCACCTACCCACAGTGGCGTAACCAGAGAGGCGGGAGCACCCCCCCCCCCCCGTTCAAAAACATTCCCTGTTCCCCCGGTTCGATGCATTAAATAGCCCCCAAATATGTCTTTGCCCCCCCCCAAAAAAAAATATGTCTTTGCCCCCCCCCCCCCCCAAAAAAAATGGCTTTGCCCCCCCCAAAAAACAAAAAACAAAAAACAAACAAACAAACAAACAAACAAACAAACAAACAACATAGAAAACAAATATTTCACTTTTCGCCATTTTCCAAAATGTTAGAACATTGACCAACATAATTGTTTTGTACGAGGTGATGGTTGACGCGGCACTGCAGTGTCTGTGACATAATTAAGAGACACTGCTGCAGCCCACGTGACAGGCTTCATCGTGCTTTTCCAATCACATAATCGTCACCAGAGTAGAAATGTACACCCCATTTTAGGTTTCTCACTTTTTGTTTCAGTTTCCCTGCTTCCACGGTTATTTTTAAAGATCATTTGGAACAATTTTGGTTGCAGCTTTGTTTTATCAATCTTAGGCCCTCCATACTTTGTAGTAGGCCTTACCTCTGTTCTGACGGGCCGAAAGCACTACTGAGAAGTGAACTTCCGCTTGGCTGACACTTACTATTGGTGTCAAGCTTTAACGAATCACATTTAATTTAGTGTGAATGTCGGTAGGCGTGAGTAAAGTTGTTTAAACTCTATTATATCCTCACCAAAACAGAAAAGTGAACAGCGCAGAAGACAAAACACGAACTGATTGGGTATACTTTGGGGCAGAGGGCGCTATACAAAGCTAGAAGAGCACAGAGAAGAAGCCGCATGGGGTCCTGCTGCTTTGTTTCCCGCTGCTGCTCCTCGAGATGTGAAACTTCGTAATTTTCGTAAATGGCAACTTCATCTGTAATTTGTAATGGAAACTGTATTATAATCGGCAGCAAAATGGTTATTAAGCAATCAACGGTAAGTTTATCGCGTGTTCACCATCAGAAATTATCTGACGATGACTCGAGAGGAATGTTTTTCAAGGTAGGAGACCAGCCGATAGGTATGGTCTTGTATCCTATTCGAGAAGGGTGCCTTGATCGGAGTTTAGTGTGCAAGAATACCGGTACGACACATTATCCAAACAAAGGTACCAAAGTAGTTGTTTGTTCGTAATTAATTTTGTTAATTACACTAATTAAAATTAAACCACTCTCGCACAAGTTGTGGATATATTTAAGGGGAGCCGGTGTCCCAACTGGGGGAGTCACCATTTTTTCTAGGGGGACCTTCTGGCCAATTAAAAATATAGTTTCCGTTCGCATTTTTTTTTTAATTAAACAAGCTTCTCTTCAGCGCTATTGATATGTCGTTCACTATCTTCTAAGATAATCTGATGTGGGGTAACATGTTTCAAACATTGAGTTATGCTACCTACAAGCTTGAAAATGTAACATTCTATTCTGGGTAATTTCTCATCTCACTTGTCCAGATTTCAAATGGGGGCACGGACATCAAATTGGGGTGGGAGAGCGTGTGTGTGCCCCCCCCCGCCCCCTCCCCGTATAGTTACGCCACTGTCTCGCACACCCGAGTGGTGGTCAGGTCTGGGCACAATAATTACTATTAACCCAAATACGCCCACAGCACAATCGGATACCATTAATTTGTACCAAACTAGAACAACTGTCCATTAATCAGTTTTAATAAAAATAGCGAGCCCCCTGTAGTAGTAAAAGTCAGACAAATTTCGCCCATGACATTTCCGGTTCATCAGCCTACCCACAGACAGCAAATCAAAAAAAAGTTCAAAGCGAGTCATAAATCATGCGAGCCTTCTGACGGAATTATTCACCAAAGAGCGTGTTGTTGCCGTCTTTAGAATTTGCCATCAGGAAGCCAAGAGCAGAGTTGTTTGTGGGTTGTGTGTATTATCCTGAGAAGTAAACAGACAGAGTGCGGTCGAGTTGACTTCCGGGACCCCAGTGTTGTTGACGGTCTTTGAGGTATTCCCCGAGAATGACTCATCCGTGTTTGGGCGCACCTGACACGGCCACACGGGGAGTGGGTTGGTTCGCTCGCAATATCTCTACTTTCACGGGAAACTCTTGGAAGTTTGGTTGATAACAGAATTTTGGCTGATTTCCAAACCCTCTGGCGACTTCAGAATGACGGGCCATGGCAATGTGCCTTCAATTTGGTGGGGGGAATGGGGGTGTGGTGAGGGATGGGGGTAGGGTGGGGGTATTCTAAGGGACTGGTTTTGTCATGTTTGTTTAGGGGTTTTGAGGGCTGAAGTCTGTGGAGGTGTTGCGGGTGATTCATCTATGACGGTTTTGAAATTTTTTTGAAATTATTCATGTTGAATGTTTAGTATATGGAACGAGATGGCAAAAGGAAGAAAAACGTACTCTTTATGATGTGAGACTTATGCCACCATAGGGCTAGCTAGCTATGTTAGTAGAGCACCGGCACATGAACCCGGAGGTCGTGTAGGTTCAACACGTTCCAGTCAATATTCTTCTTCGTTTACCCCAAAATTTAATTACATTTACCAGTCAGTCAAGTTCCCGTGTGGTTTGTTGTACTTGACAATATAGAAGAAGCTCAATACTGTATCTTTTCGTTCGGATAATATGGAACAATGACTGTACACTGCAAAAACTGGGGTGTTAAATTGATTCTCTTGGTATCTATAATTTTTAGAGACAACACCGACATGGTGTTAGTTATCCCCATCGCTTTTTTGTTGGTAAAATTAGCACCATGCCGGTGTTGCCACACCTAGATACTATAAGGGAATCAATTTGACGTCCCAGTTTTTGCAGTGCAGATACGTTATTTAGAGACCTCCTTTGTTGGCACATTGTTTACATCTTGCGGACATTATTCTTTATAAATGGGCCATTTTATTGGTATTTATTCTACGTTTCCATGACTCTTGTTTTCGTTGGCCGTCGACATCAGCATACTACGCTGTTGTTTCAGTCTGATGATCCGTCATGCATAAATTGACTATACTATTCTTGTCCTGCCCCGTCTCCAATAATTCTGAGATTAAAGTATTGCTATAAATGAATTTGGTTGCAAATTTCGGGTGGGGAGATGTGATGGGGATGGGTCACTGATTGGGGGGGAGGGCAGGGCAGGGGATAAGTGCAACTTTTCTGTTACTTTGAGCAAATTGAACTTTGTCCCGGAACAAGTTGAGACAACGTGGAGAAAAACAAATCATAACTTATCACTTTTTTGTTTTAACTGCCTTAATTTAGCCCCAGACGTCTGCTTTATACTCGATTGTATTTATCTGCTTATTTTTGTCTTCACGGCGTCAATTTCAAATTAAGCATTATTTCGGAAGTGATTGGTATTTCCGGGAAAAAAATGACCCCAAAAAAATCATTTGACGGACGCAGACTGAAAACTGAGTTCATACAAAGACAGATCGCCCACACAAGGTTGTGCTCGTGTTTGTTGTTTGGCTGTAGTGAATCGACGTTTATTTTTTTGTGATCGAGAAGTTAACGTTGGAATGAATGAATTATACTCACCCCTTATTAAATTTTTACACTTTCACTTCGAACAAACTTTATATTATCTCCGAAAAGCAGAAACGTGTACGTAGCCAAAAGTTAAAAACTCAGGCCGATGCTTCTTCCGCACTTACATTTCGAAAATCTTGATTGGTATTCTAATTATTTTTTTGATTCGTGATTTATTTGTCAAACTACAATTAGAATGCATTCAATACATGCAATTTATAGATGAAATGAAAATAGGAAAAAAACACATAATTTTGAACTTGGAAATAAGAAAACAGAATAAGAAGTTATTGTGTTCGCCGAGGATAACACAAACAAGTCAAAGATTGATTTCCACTGTGGTCCTCTTGAACGAGACAAAAAGGGGCACAGTCGAAACCCTGGGCTGAACAGTAAAACTTGAAGGACCAGGAAGAGACTTCATCGTTGGTCATCATTGACCGGACCGACGAGAAATGTCCTACATTTTTTCTGACATGTTTGTCTTCACGGCGTCAATATTTCAAATTAAGTATTATTTCAGAAACAATTAGTATTTCCGGGAAAAATTACGGACACAGACTGAAAATGGATCGTCGCCATGATTTTTTTTTAGCCTTTGAGAAAGACTCTGCTCGGGTCGAAACGTGAGGCCATTAACAAATTGTATGCATTTATACTACAGGTCCTTGTGGTTGGTAAGCAGTTCGCAACAGCTAATTTTATCTTTTCATTTTTACATCACGCGAATGGAATTATACACAACACACATGAATCACATCCAGCATGTAGCTTATCGTCTCTTGCCTTTTGTTTGTTTGATTGTTGATTGTTGATTGTTGATTGCGAGGAGACAAAAAAAAACAGGACGTCCTCTTCCGAAAGTGAAAGTGGATCGTCGTAATGGAGTAAAAACCTTCACCGCGGTCGGTGGGAGATGCCCTGTCATGACAACTTGAAATGTTGATGTAAACAAAACATAACTGTAAAACCAAGTGGTACTTATTCTAAAAATAGGTTAATAATTAGCAAGCACTGTTCAATTTATACAGTGGTTCCATGGTGGGGTGGGGGCGGCATTGTAGGCCTAAATAACGTGTATGGAAATAAAAAGGGTAGGGCCTAGCCCACATCACTATCAAATCTCTTGAAATGATTCACTCCATTGCGATTAATAGAATCATGTCAGATATATGATGGCTAAGCTTTCGAAATTAAAGTGTGCTCCAAATCCGAGTTTTGTTTCCATAAATAATTCAGCGACATCATTATTATCCAACCATTGCCGTGGTGTGATGTGTGTCGGCTTGTGTGTGTGTGTGAGGCCACGACAGCGACATATTTGTTGAGTTTGGTGTAGTTCGGGGTCTTTCTTTGTTGGGATTTTGACACCCTTATTCGACTGTCTTACCCTTCAAAATGCCGCAAATGGGTCGGGAAGATTTGTTCGTCTTCCATGAACAGATTCCCAATTACTCCTTGAAATTTTATTTTCCTTATGATTAATCATATAGGTGGTCCACCTTTATTTCCACTAATACTAGAAGCCGTATTAAAACGATGATCAAAATGTTTGCGGTGGACCACCAGGTATAGGAATCGGAAGTCAGTAATACTCCACGGTTAGCCGCAACTTCAATTGGGGTGGTTAGGTCCACCAGAGCAAGTCTGTGCCCCGTACTTTATACTGTGACCTCAGGTATGTTAAACGGCCAGTCACATTACGATAATATTGCCATAGTGGTTCGAGTTTATATTGGTTGACAAAGAATGTTGGCAATTATGACAACAAAACTTGAAAGTGGTTTGCTCAGCTGTGTTTAGTTGTGTTTATGCGTATGTTGTGTGGGTTTTTTTTCGGAGAGGGGGGGGGGGGGGGTTACACAACAAGCTTGCATGAGTCAGGATAAGGTATTTTCCAGTGCGTGGGTGTGATTATTATGCAAACAAACAAATAACAGCAGTGTAAGGTGACTGGGGTGACCCGCCACATAATGTCCGTTTTATGAATAGACTGGTCCCAGTTGGCCTGGTCCTCAACGTTGCCGTTGAAGCCAACGGCCAACGGCTGTAGCCGTAGCCGAAGTCGCTTGATTCGGACACTACTGGAAGACTTCATTTTGCAACAGGACCGACTGGGACAATGCATTTCGTCAAGGCCTTTGTGGCTTAGACAGCTGTGTAGCCGCGAAGACCAACGTGCATGCTGACTTGGTCTTCGCTGCAGTGGCTCATCGCGGCTACACCGGGCTGTAGCCGTAGCCGAAGTCGCTTGACGGACACTTCTGGAAGACTTCATTTGCAACAGGACCGACTGGGACAAAGCATTTCGTCAAGGCCTTTGTGGCTTAGACAGCTGTGTAGGCTGCGAAGACCAACGTGCGTCTTCGCTGCAGTGGCTTCGCAGCTACACAGATGTCTATGCCATTATTAAAGGCCTTGATGAAAGGCTAACTGGGACATAGCCATAGCTAGCTAGCACAGACATAAAGAACCTATGTCTATGCTAGCTAGCCAGTGACGGTGTTGTAGTAGACCGCCCTCTCTAGTTCAACTTGCACACATTTAGGTGATCACAATGGCGACAGGAGGAGCGAAGTTGGCAAGCCTAAAAACTACGATTTTAGCTCCTCTGAAAAGACACAGTGCAAGTGTCATTTTTCTTCATGGATCAGGTATGATACATTCAGTATTTTCTCATGGTTTACTCTAGTCAGAAAATGTGCCGTATCTGACCTCAACTATGGTCGGACTTAACGCTAGAGTAACGGCAGTGCACACATAAAAAGATTTTCAGAATGTAAACTGTGCATACAGGGATGAACACAGTGATTCTTGAGGCACTTAAAATTATTAAGACGGATTTCCAATCAAAATAGACTGGTAAGACATTTTTGGGTCTTCTACTGCTAGTACTAACGCTAGTGCATGGAGTTTCCTTCCTCCATAGGCATAGTGTGCTGTTTAACTCTTTCACTACAAAATAGAATGTACAGCTAGCTGTGACAAAATTGTTTATCATTTTGTTTATTTCGAGCCGCTGGTAGTAGCTCTCTGGGGTATGAAGTAATTCACCAAGCTGCTGTGAGCGGCGCGCTGTGTGAAAGAGTTAATGTTATTAACGTAAAGTCATGATCATAGTCCTAGTTTTATAATAATGATTTTTGCAAAAAGTGTATGTTGTATTTTCATAAATCAAATGAACGTAAGGTTAGAAAGTCCCCCTCCCAACCATAATGGCTTCATTTCATGATTTTGTGTAGACCTTACACTCTGACAGTGGAGAAGTTGTTTAGATGATACTAAGGCCACTGGATTCGTGTTCTGAAATAAGTGCGAATAGATCAGGGATAATGAGATAATGGGAGTACGAGGTATGTCTGCTGTAGTGTGTTTCAACTCGGACCCTTTGACTGGTTGCAGGTGATACAGCAGATGGTGTTCTAGAATGGATCCAGTCGCTGGTTCAAGATGATTTCCAGTTCCCTCACATCAAAGTGATCTTCCCAACAGCTCCTACAAGGTGTGAGGTATAGAACAGAGTAAGAATGGATGCGTCAAGCAATCAGTTCTACCATGTTCACGGTGAAGCTTAGTTGTGATAATCGTTTACCCTCCATCCCCCCCGAGAGTCGTAGACTGGAGGGTTACGATGAACCAAAGGTCAAAACTTGGCAAAATTTGTTTGACCTTTTTTGCAACAAATGGGTACACTGAAGATGTTAAAGAAGAAAATGTCAACAAAATTTGTCAAATCTTAACACATGGTCCTTTGTAGCTCTTAAGTCGAAGGGATGTGACCAAGAGCTACGATTATTGCAGCTAAGGGAAGCTTCTCTTGCGTTTACACATGCAAAGTTATTTGCCCAAAGTTGTGAAGTTGTAAAGGAAGAAGGGACAATTAAAATACCAGTTTAACTTGGACTTAAACCTTGTGTGACCTGCAGATTTTTCAAGGTACAATATGGTTACACAAGGTTAAACCCAAGTTACCAATTTTGCAATCCTCCATAAGCAAAAAAAGTAAAATATTATGTGGTTGCAAAAGGATTTATGCTCAGATGCTTCTAGCTGGACTGCCAGTTCCTGTAGAAGTCTCTTCTGGAATGTCTTGGGCTTACTGACAGAGACAGTAGTTAGCCAAAGACGGCCATGAAATATTATTACAGAAAGGGGCAGTCTGACAAGAATACTGCAAAACATTACTCTAACCCCCTTCCCTACTTACTCGGACAAAATCCAACACCATTATGGTAACTCAACACCCATTCAGTTGTACTTTAATTATGGTGGTATGCCCGATCACCTGTACAGCATCATCAGTTTGCTAGTGCAGTCCTGGTCCAACACCATTCAGTAACTTAACACCCAATCAGTTGTACTCTAATTATGGTGGTATGCCTGATCACATGTACAGCATAATCAGTTTACTAGTGCAGTCCTCAGTCCAACACCATTCAGTAACTTAACACCCAATCAGTTGTACTCTAACTATGGTGGTATGCCTGATCACATGTAAAGCATAATCAGTTTACTAGTGGAGTTCTCAGTCTAACAGATTCCAACAAAAGCATGCTGTTGGATTTTGAAGGGTTGGGTGTGGTAAAAAGAGCGACTGTTCACGATTATTACAACAACTGTTTTTTTCTTTTCAAGACCGTACACACCGTCTGGAGGTGCGCTGAGCACAGTCTGGTATGACAGAACAAGGATAGCGCCCATTGTTCCTGAGCTTCTAAAAACCATCGATCCTGTGTGTGAGCAGCTTGGAGAAATCATCCAGAATGAGGTGGATGGCGGAATCGACAAGCGTAGGATTGTACTAGGTAGGCTACAATTAAAAAATAGAAAACGTTTTGCACTTTGAGAAAGACTGTGCTAGGGTCGAAACATGAGGTCATTAACAATTCATTGGTTTTCAATAACAATGTGTTTCAAGTAAGTACCCCACAATGATCACAGTATACAAATATGGACTGCTTCGAGTGGCGTAGTAAAACTAGTCACTCGAGGAGATCCCTGGAGCAGCCTATCTTCCTGAGGCGGAGCAATCAACAGATAGAATCAAAGGAAGAGGTGTTATAATATTCTCTATTAACCAGCTGTCGCCGGAATTCTTTTCTTGGAATTGCCGGAATCAGTTTTTTTAAAGACTCCCACTGGCTCATAGAAACCCTGACATGGCCAAGAGAACAAAGATTCTTTTTATTCCACCAAGATTTTTGTTTTCTCTATCGAGTAAATGTCAATTTCATGCATTGTGAATTGCCTTGTACCACGGCTTACGATTGGTACTAAATCCGGAACCAAGGCTGGATATCCCTCGTTCACTCTGACTTACCTCCACTGAGCCGAAATAGAATGAATGAACAATGGTGGAAGCTTCTTTGTGTCTCGTAGTCCTCTTCTTGAAACAAAAGGACAAAGGTCTGGAATTGGGGATTACACAATAACGACTGCAAAATAGCAAAAAATGGGAGACTTTTGAGGACACTAGGTGGCAGCAGACTTACCAGGTAAATCCATTGCTCTCAGAAATTTGCGCATGCTCCGAACTACACAAACAATGGAAATTTACCTGGTAAGTCAGCTGCCACTGAGCATTAAAAAAAAACTCCCATTGGCACAATATTGAGTGCATCTATCGTGTTTGTTTGGGTGAATAGAAGCGATACATGGCGCATGCAAGCTCCGTGCAATTTCAACAGTGGAATGTCCGGTGACCTTTGTTCCAGTATTACTACCGGGTCCTGCTGTCTGGTGACTGAAAAAGTTAAAGATGCAGCCTGGGAAAAGTTCCCAAGAACATGGGACAACAGAGTGGCATTTGACCAAACAAGTTGTCTCTGTACACATAAGAATATCTGAGTGTGTTTACCCAATGACACCGAGGACTTTAAGGAAAGGGAGCCTGGTATTTTGACAGCGCGAGGATGTCCTAGCTTTGCGTTTGTGTGCACAGTGGGAGAACGAAGAGAAGTCCTTAATTTACCAGATCGACAAACTGTGTGGGAAGAGGGAGGATGTCGTAGGGTGTTTGGTTAGAAATCCGGTTTCTATATTATTTCTGATGTGATTATTGACTAAGAGAAATGATTGATAAAAAATGTTGTATACATATTCACACATCCAGGAGGATTTTCAATGGGTGGAGGAATGGCCATGCATCTAGCTTATCGGTTCCACCAGGATGTAGCCGGTGTGTTTGCCCTATCAAGCTTCCTTAATAACAACTCGGCTGTGTACAGTGTGAGTCATACGAGAATCATCAAACTTGATGAGCACTTTCTATGGTATTTATCGTCTATATGTAGGTCATTAGTCAACATCATAAGGGTAATAGTTGAAGAATCGTTATTTGATTAAATTTGTCCTCTTTTGGGCAGTTACATACAGGCATGCAACTTTTCTGCTGATCAGCTGATTTCCTCATTTTTGTTTCTCTACTGTGCCATTGAAGATTGACAAACAAAGTACAAAGTTTTGCTTTGCCTGGAACTTTCCTCTTTTTTTTGATAGACTGCTGTTGCATGCCTGTACATAGCGGACTTTAAGTACCAAGATTTCTGTCTTCCCTGATTCTAACCACTTTGGAAAAGCATTCCAAGAAATCTTACTGATACAGTCTGAAGTTTTTAAAATGTGTTGTACAATCCCCATGTTCAAAGAAACCAGGGCCCGATGTCATTAGCCTGTTTTGAGGTATGGCAGACACTATGGGGTCGCACTGCTTGGTTTGGGTGTATACAGACACATTTACCCAAACCAACTGGTGCACTCCTATAGTGTGTCTGCCATACCTCAAAAAGGCTAACGTTGCTGTTTACCACAGAATTCTGCGCTTACCTGTATTCTTACTCCCCTTGGCCCACTTGACTTGCCCCCAGGTGACCTCATTCCTCCACTCCTATGTCACTTCACAGTTCACACCAACATGTTGGATTTAGATAAGATTGGTATGCCTGGCAAAGCCATGGGAGACTTTAGCGTTAGCGGGCACCCCAGTAAGTGACCCTTTTCTGTCATGAGAACAATAGAAAAGGACCGCTTTCTGAGGCGCCTGCTAACATCTAAAAAAGTCTCCCATTGTTGTTAATGTGATCCTGCAGTCCTCAATCCTCCGCAGTCCTTCAATTCATGAAGAGGATTTTGAAGTATCCCCTAGGGTTAGTGCACATTTCTAAGCTCTGAAAAAGTATCCCGCAAAATGTTCTCACATATGGACATAATTATTTCTAATTCAGATATGCCTTTTGATTTTGTGTTAAATTTATCAACTTTTTTTCCCCCCTCACAGGCTCTAAAATCGAATCCATCTTCACCACCACTTTTTGCTTGTCATGGTCTGAAGGATCAACTTGTATTGAGTGACTGGGGAAGGAAACCGTCAAACAGCTGTCGGATTTGAATGTAGAGTGCGAATACCACACCTTCCCCAAACTTTATCATGAGTTAGATGTTCAAGAACTGTACATGCTCAAAGACTGGATTAACAAACGCTTGCCTGCTGAGGAGGGTTGATTTGAACAGTCTTCAGTACATGGTAATGACCAAGCATAGAGCGAGATCAAGTCGATGGCAAGGTCCATTAACAGCAGCCGGCCTCCAAAACCAATGTCATTTCCTTGAAAGTGAAGACGGGGTCTGTTATATTTTCAGACTTTTTGATAGAATATTAAAACATATTTTTGAGAACCAGACCTTATGCTTCATATTGTGTGGCTTTTTTTATGTTCTTACCAGCTACCCAAAATTAAAACAAAGTCTGTATATTCACACAAGCATGCTTAATTATTATTATTATTTTATTTCTCTCCAAAATCTTGTTGGCAAGTCATTGCGTCATATACGTTTGTGTGTAATTTTACCAAAAATCACAATTTCATTGTTCAAATGCATTTCTTTTGAAACAAACTTATAATTCTGAGAAAAACTCAAGTCTTTGAAGAACAAATGTAAAAGCCAAGTCCAATTGTTAAAGGGGCTATGTCGTCATGCTTAAAGCCGTTCTGTGGCTGTGCATGGAAAGATGAACTCTCACCCAGATACTGCACTCACACGTGCTTGCGGTCAAATCACAAAGGGTGCTGTCTTTCTCAAACTATGATGCGACCGCAGGTGCCCACACACGCATAGTAACTGGGTTATTCCATTTACTGCGATAATCATGACGACACAGCCCCTTTAAACTTTACTAGCATAAATCCTCATACAAGAATTAGCTCAATGCAATTCCTGAAGTGGACGCTGCTTACAGTGGAATTACGTCACAGTTACCAACAGGATCAACCGATCCATTAAGCCCCAACCCCCTTACGTGTTGACCAATCACAGCCTTGGCTACGCCACTGAAAGTCCGACAGAAGTCTGACAAGATAAAATCCTATCGGAAAATGTAAAACATGCGTGCGCGTACTAACTGCCGTGCAGTGTGGCATTGAAGAGACGCACATTTTGCTGACCACATGTACAGTAATGATGTAGCCAATGCTGTGATTGGTCAATATGTTCAGGGGGCGGGGCTTAATGGATTGGTCTATTCACAGACAAATTTACACTACACATTAAAGTTCAAATGTGGATTAAGGCCAGAAGACTAAAATATAATTATAGAAATATAATATAAAAATTCAAAAATATGAAACAAGCATATTAGGATAATATGTGGAAGAAAATCTTTATGGCGAAGAATTTGTGCATGTGCACGGCCCACCAACAACTGAAATGGATACTGGTAGTTCGGATAATTTCCATCTTTATGGGGTAACTTTGGTTTGGGCTTTGTTTGAGCTGCGTCAAGCGTTCTTATTTTTCTACGTAGCCAAGTGCTTCACCGACCAGTCATGCAAGGAACTTTGGCAAATTGTGGCCGAAGTCAAGTGGGAACCATCTATAACCGGCAAAATCGAACAAAGATAGGCCCAAAGAAAAGAGTTGATTTGATGTTACCGGCAAATTACACAAAGAACTTTTCACAGTATGCTGGTTCAGGGGCCAGTTATTTGCTAATTTAAAAAGCAGGTATTTATACACTCCAGTGTGACTGGGTTTCAACCAATCAGAATGTATTATCTCTCCACGGTACATGTACATGTATTTCTAAATAAGAGATATTTTTCTGTGAAATCTAAATAAAGCTGATAAATAAAAGCCAATGAATTGTCACATTTTGTGTAATAACTGAGAGATTCCACTCATGGAGAATCTAAGATTTCAGAATATGCAGGGTTTAAAGCTTTTCTAGTTGGAGTATACATTTGGATAATTCTGGAGGTTAGAGGGGATAATCTCGTCACTAAAGAAAAGGTGTAAACTGAGCGAGTGTTTTGTTGTTTATTTATTTTATGGTGTTGTTTTCGTTAACTACATGTACTTAGCAAAATAAAACATTATCTAGTTTTGAGTATTTTCGAAATAGCGCACTGGAATTACCAAGATCTCAGCTTTTCCCCGTGCCTGAAAATCTGCGTTTCGCGCTAGGTTACAGTTATTTGTAAAATACACAACCGTCGTTGGGGGAGGGGCGTCTTAAGAGCTGCCGTAAAAAAAAAAGGTAAGCTGGGTCGCTTGTCTGAGGTCGAGATTCCCAAGAATATGTAAACCAGTGTACTGTATAGTTGTATCGCCACATTATGATCATCTTCTTTGCATATAAGTCAATATTTTATTGTCAATAGTTATTCAGCCGGGCTGCATAACTCAACCACAGTGGCTTTTGTTATGTTATTCTTTGTGCACACGGTCCCGGCTACTGCAAAAAATGCGGAGTACAAAAGATGACACGGGCCTGCAGTATACACATACATAGTAACCGTCTGTAAATTAAAATGGATGGAGCAGCGAACCCGTCGTACAGTCCGGATATCGACAGTACTGAGCGAAGTCCGCAACTACAACTCCGCCAGCGAATTCCCCGCAACCTGAGCACCGGTAAATTCGAGGAGGATGACGGCTTCTTCTACCGAGCCACATGGGCCGGAATGGACCAATATGAAGTAGATGTCCGGTCAAGTCACACTGTGTGGCGGGTAGCCCGATGGGCTCTGCTGGGTTCGCTTGGCGTTGTTTGGGTAGCTATGTTGATAGCATGTATCGTTTTATTGGCAAGAGGGCCCACCGATGACACTGTCTGTTCAGATTCAGGACATTGGTATGATACTGCTATCAGTTATCAGATAGTTCCATCATCATTTCAAGACAGTGATGGGGATGGTTTAGGAGATATCAGAGGTAGGTGGTTTTTATTATTACACACGAGACATGCAAGCATGCCAATTGCATGTACAAAACAGTACATCTGATTACTGATGGCATGATGGTGAATGCGAGAGGGCGTCTTCAACCTGAGCCATCTCGAGGGTTACATGACATAGCCTTCATTCATTTTAAGCGATGATAATTTCTTTTCCACACTGAATCAAAATAAACACCAGCAGGAATTCAGGCCTAAATAAACACCAGCAGGAATTCAGGCCTATCAACAAAACCTGCTGACAACAATAATTATTGTAAGTGATGTTTGAAGCTTTGCATGGTGTGAAGAATAACAAGGAACTATAATTAAATAGTAAACTTGCGGGTACAACCATGTAATTCAACTCTTTTAGGAAGGGGTGGTGGCTCTGAGAAGAGCCGTTGTGGTCTCGACGTTTCGAACAGTATGCTCATTTCTCCTGAAGACGAACAGAGCATACTGTTCGAAACGTCGAGACCACAACGGCTCTTCTCAGAGCCACCACCCCTTCCTAAAAGAGTTGAATTACATGGTTGTACCCGCAAGTTTACTATTTAATTATAGTTCCTTATTAATAATTATTGTAATGACAACAGCGTAAAAGGGGGATGATCCGCCCCGCCCACGCACCACCAAAAGATGAACGTCCACTACAGCGTCTTCTTTTACTTGTTTTGACATAAGTATGGTCTGTGATTATATTTACAGGAATAATCTCACGGTTAGACTATCTAGAATACTTGGGAGTAGATGCCATCTGGTTGGGACCGATTTTTGAGTCCTCCGGTATGGACCTATGGATGGACGTCACTAACTTTACTGCAGTAGATGGAGTCTACGGAACTTTGCAAGATTTTGAAGAGCTTGTAGCCACGGTGCATAAGAAAAGTATGATCAGTCATTTTGAATTATTTAAGAGCAAATGAATATCAAATTTGTACGACATCTCGTTTTTGTTCATTTTCCTCGCTGTTACTCTATCGAGTCAGTCAGAAAAAGAAATAAATTGTCAAAAATAAAACGGCAAAAACAGTCACGATGCTACTGTATTATAATATAACCCCGTTGTTTAATTGTGTTCACCGTCAACGCACTGAATCATGAAGTCTTCCCAAACAAGTTTTTGAGCTAAATAATTAGAAAAGAAGAATGTACAAACTCGAATACTAAACAGGCATCTACCTCGCAATGTGTGCTTTTTATTGCATGTTGTCTCATTGGAAGGTATGAAGCTAATCCTGGAGTTCATCCCGAACCATTCCAGTGATCAACATCCATGGTTTCAACAGAGTCAACGGAGTGCTGACAACGCCTACAGCGATTACTACATTTGGGCTGACGGTCTCAATGGTGGACCGCCAACAGAAATGGTTCGATGATTAGTTTGTTATGCAGGCCCGTGTCAGAGTCTAAATAATTTCTAGAAGATAGGCTTGTTTTCGATTCAAGAGAAATGTCGAGACCACACCAACGTCTCTTTTAAGAGCCAACACTCTTCCCAACAGAGATGTGTATACAATGGTTGTACTTCCGATTATCCAAACCATTTAAAGTTTCAAACATCACTTTATTAGAAGTACTACGTAATAATCATTAAGAGAGATATTCCTGACGTTTTGATACCATTATTCAAACTCTCTGCAGATGCTTCCCACTGTTTTAACTTACCTTTACCTTATCATGCCTTCTCCAGGCTTCCCCCAAAATGGATCAATAATATTGTAGTAGTGACTACTCAAAGACATTTCCTGGGCAGTTTATATGAATATTAATGACCGTCAAAATTATCGACGCACGGACGGACATTGCAGTCATCAACCACACTCCCAAACACAACCGTATAAGATTTGACGATTTCATTTAGACGATTCTTTGAAGGATTCTATCATTGTTAATTTAATTGCTCAGTTGTCAACAGAAGGCAGTTCGGCGTGGGAGTACGACTCCAACAGACAGCAGTGGTATCTCCATACGTTCATGAAGGAGGAACCCGACCTGAATTACCGGAACCCGAAGGTCGTCAGGGACATTCAGGTAAAGTTTCGCAGATGGTTTGGCCTCAAGCATGTCCCTATTAAGGCCTTTTTGCCGCCATTTTGTTTTCCTTCCACTTTCACTCATGTAACCAAAACGAGGCTGGTTATGATAATATTTTTGGTAAAGTGTTTTGGGGCCTTCATTTTATCCGTTTCTAATTCATTGCATGGGACTCCCTTGCATCTTTTGATGGATGCACAGCGTTTTTGCGACTTTCAGCTCGTGTATTATAATAATATGAAAGGTAGAATACAAGATTGGTATTCGTCAACAATTTTTTAATCGGTATCAGTCTGAAAGCTTATTAATTGTGAAAGCTATACCAGTAATAACCGTCTATAGAAATATTTCTGTCTGAAATACTGTCTGAGTAGATAAGATAGAATTTGAAGACCCCGATTTTAATTGCGGTTGTAACAATCGTAATTAAAGACAATGCGTTTACATGCCGAAAAGTGTGCACGGTTTTTCACTGAGTCATTTTCTCCTGACTTGGACGACGGATTGAGCCCAAATTTTCCCAGGTTTGTTTTTTCATGTATATTGAATCTCAAAAATAAGAACACTGCACTTAGGGCTTTATACCAACCCTATATTTTACCTGTGATCCACTTGCATGTTGGATTTTGTTTGTTTTTTTAATTTAGGCTGCGATGTCGTTCTGGCTGGACAAGGGGGTAGATGGTTTGTACATGCGTCACTGTGATCGCATCTTTGAACCAGTGATGGTGCCATACAGTTCAGGGAGCAATACAGAAGGAAGTGTTACCACATCGGGTGATATGCCAGTAAGAATATAACTTGCAGTTTGTTATCGTCATAATTTGTCTTTTCACACCTTTTCAAATACTACAGACCGTGGTTAGTTTTTCAGTAAATTTCCGTGTATTTCAGAGTGAATTTCAAACAGGTCGTGACGTCAACATTAGTGGGGTCTCGGGAAACGGCGACGTTTATTTTCAATTCTCAACACATTTTGGGCAAATCGGTAATCCCGCAAAAATGAGGAGACAAATTGTTTTCAGTATGCACACTATCATTGATGTCACTATTCGTTGTATCATGTACTAATTACAATGGATGAATGAACGCACACTGTGACGGATTACTGAAGTGAAATCTGTACGTTGGAAAAAAATGAGACGTATTTTTAAAAAGATCTGCTTCCTCTCATTTTCTTGCCCATCATCAGGAACCGAACACGAACATCCAGGATCTAGTAGCTGGATGGCGCCAGCTGCTGGATGAATACAAAAGCTCAAACAATGATGCCCCTGGTGGAGTAAAAGATCAATCAAAGTAAGTCAGTTCATGTTGTATAACTATTTCACTTTTAACACAACAGTGGCTCCAACAGTATTTAGTGTCTTGTGGTATTTTGAGTAGAACAAGATGCTCGAAGTCAGAACAGTAAATGTGGACTTTTTCTAAGGACAACATGTTGTAGGCCTATACTGCGTGAAGGCTCATTTTAGATTTTAGTATTTTCTGACTTTTCTAGACTCCTCGTGGTTGATGTCGGCAAGGATCTCGGCTTAGCTGCGGTGATTTACAGCAATACATCTTTGGACGTTGAGGTGAAGCGAGCTGGATACCCTTTTAACTTCGTGTTTCTGGACGTGTCCCTGCCGCTTAATGGTCACCATATACGAGAGGCCGTCCAGAACTGGACTGCTGCGGGACCTGTCTCTGAGTCCCGAAACTGGGCTGTAAGTTTGGCTGTTTCATGTAATAGTAAAAAAAAAACTTGAACAGAACGTTGGGAAGTTAATGGGAAGAACAATTGAATTCCCAAGTGTATTGTTAACTGATCACCCTTCATTGTTTTATTTTTTTCCGAATTCCAAATTTTTCTGCGTGGATTTTTTTTAAAAACAAAATAGTCCTGAAACAACATAAAGCATTGGTTGATGCAGTGAGTAAAGATTGACTGAATTTTTCCATAGGCCGTCTGTCAAAGTCGATGGAATAGAATTTGAAGACCCTAATTTTTATTTTGGTTGTAAGATTCGAAACTATTAGGACAATGTGTTTACATGCTGAAAAGAGTGTGCACGGTTTTTCACTATTTTCTCCTGACTCGGACGGCGGATTGAGCCAGCCCAACTTTTCACAGGTGTGTTTTTTCATGTTATTGAATCAAACAAAATAAAAACACTGTACTATCAGCTTGACCAATCATATTGTGTTGCCTTTAATGATATTACATGTTATCTCAACACATCAGGTTGGCACAGCAGATGTAAGCCGCATCGCATCACGCATCGGTGCCCATTTTTCCAAAGCTTTGCTTTTCTTGATGCTCATGCTCCCGGGCTCCCCCGTCATATACAACGGCGATGAAATTGCTATGGTGGACGGAATGAAGAACAACATGTCTTTCAGTGATCCTGTCACAACAATGGTAAGACAATCGAGACATGTGCATCAATCAAGAGAATCACTCACGAGTTGCTCGTTGTCTTTGAAAGGAAGACATCGAAAAGAAATTAGCTTCTTGAGAATCCTATTCGTAACTTGACGTAATTCCACTGTAAGCCACGCCCACTTCACACAAACTGGCTCCAACAATTACCGGTATATACAGAGGCCTTTAAGGACTTGCGCTGAGCTGGGTTTTGTATGAGGGTTTATGTAAGAAAAGTTTTTTAGTTGGACTTGGATTTCACATACTTTCTTCATAGACCCAAGATCTTCTTAGAAATAAAAGTTTACGTCACAAAGAAATTCCTTTGAAAGTGGGATTTTGTGTAGAATTACACACAAACGTATGCCAGCTTTTGAGCCGGTGTGAAAGGAGATTCTGTCCGGCAAGAGATTCTGTCCGAGCATACGGCGAATTGTGTACTAACTCCTTCTGATAGCGCCCTCTTTTGAATAAACTCCTCTAGCCCACGTTAATTTACCGTGTGGTGAACACATTACCCGGAGGACAGAATACCATATGACACCGGAACTAGCAACAAATTTGGTTGTGCAGCAGATGCGTGCGCGTGAGGCGATGACTGACCAACCAGGATTGCGTTTAATTTTGGGAATTTTCCAAGTGGCAATCTTTTTACGGCATTAGGAGAAAATGGTTCCAGCAGGGTAAACGTCTAGCACTTGAAAATCTGATTAATTGTTGGTGTCAACACCGAGCTCTCAGTATCATTTTTAATCTTCAAAATCCACAAATTAAGAAATTCAATTGTATATCCTCATTTTAGATGGCTTCAGACAGAGAGCTAACACGGTTACCAATGCAGTGGTCTGCGGATATGAATGCTGGGTTTACTGACACATCAACAGAACCGTGGATACCGGTCGGTGTGAATGCAAGTCAGGTCAATGTGCAGGTACAACAAACAATTATTGTATTAGCCTTTTTTTAAGACATGGCGGACACTATAGGAGTTCACTGTTTGGTTTGGGTGTTAAAGAAACATTTACCTAAACCTAATAGTGTCATTGTATTATGTCCACCGTATCTATAAAAAAAGCCTTAGGCCTATAGCATTAGGCCTACTATATTTATTCGCAGATGCAGGTCACGCTTAACATTTCAATAATGTAGGACAAAACATGAAAAAGGACTCCTGCCACAGTGAACAAAATTTAGGGTAACTTCACGTAAGAAAGCTCTATACACAGTTTCATGAAATTGAGCCAGATGAGTTCCAAGTGCATTATTTTCTTTAAGGCATTTCACATTGTTATGGTATTTTTTTTCTCACAGGCCCAAAGACAAGTCAACACCTCCCATCTGGCATTCATCCAACAAACTATCCAGTTCCGTCAAGGCAACCCAAAACTATTTGGAACCAACGACCAGGGTGCATTTCGTCTGCATGCAACATTCAAAGAAATTTTCGCATTCACAAGGCATAGCGCCACCAGCGCCAGTGGGGCGCCGTTGGCTGTATTTGCTGCCATCAACGTTGCAAACTACGGAGTAACTGAGGACTTTGAGAACCCAGCGGAAGGAATTCCGACGGATGGCACGGTCGTTGTGGCAACTGACCAAACTCGACTAGGGCAGACTGCTAGATTTTCCAGTATTTATCTACGATCAGGAGAGGCAATTTTATTATTATATACACCATTAACAAGGCATGGTTCCATTAGTTAACCTTGGCACAAAACTGTTACCCTGAAAGGATTGGCTATACCTACTTGAACGTCCAGCATTTATATTTAGGGTCTGTACAGTACATTAGGAAAGGCCCTGAACGAAGATAAGTTTCCAATCAAACGTGTTAAGATGTTATATATTTTAAAAGAAACTTAATGCAGTCTTCATTGTAGTACGGTGTGCAAAATGGTCATAAAACTGGCTGTCCCAATGCTTTGAATCAAACCATCCCCACATTATAAATGAACGTCTTGTAATTTTCTCAAACCTTATATTAACATGGTATAGATTTTCACACAAGGTTTGCAATACAATTTTATTTTGTGTGCACCTTTGAAATTGCTCTTTATGTTCCGGCTATACTTAAGGCGTAAGGGGGGCCCAACTGATGTCCGTGCCCCCCCCCCCCCGTGGAGCCCCCATTTGAAATCTGAACTTTTGAGATTCAAAATTACCAGAATAACAAATTACATTTCATAAGCTTTTCATGTGGTAGAACTATTTGTTTATTTACACACAGACAAATTATTTGTTTTCCGTCAGATTATTTTATGAAAAATAGTAAACGGCATAAAACTGGAGCGCTGAAAGGGTGATGGTTGTTTGGGACAAATACAAACTAATCCTACAGTTTTAATTGGCCAAAAGAGCCCCCTGGCCCCTGGGGGAAAAATGGTGCACCCCAGAACTTTTACCGATAGTTTCGCCGCTGGGGTTAAGTTTGTGACTTCAGTCGGATTTTCAAACAACCTATTTTTATGCATCCCTTGTCAGCGCTTCAAAATTCTATGTTCCTAAGTCATTACATAATATTGGACAATATTTTGCATATTATGAACCTTCGAACGGATGCAGGTAACATTTCTGTTGTATTTTTGATAGTAAAATATATGTATTGAATATTCAAACCTATATACATGAACGAAATTGAAAGCTATTTTTGAGTGACAAACACTGTTATAATTTGTAGTTAGGGGCCTTATATTTCGCAGTTGTCTTAATTTGGTGTGTACTCGTTTGAAGAAATGATAAAATAGTTTTTTTTAAAGGATGATAATAATAAACAAATAAAATGAATAAATACATACACTGATGTCTTATTTTATTTATGTGAACTTGCTTGAAAGCCAAAAGTGTTACTAAATGTCTCGATCCGGGAACATTCAGAAAAGACTTTTTAACAGCTCGCTGTAATATTGTGCACCTAGAAGAAGGACGTAGCGAAATTGTGAATTGGCAAAAGGTCGTAAGCAATCATTGTCCAGAACAGTGCATTCAGGAAAGTTAATTTCCCCATAGGAATGAAAAAACATGTTTATGGGAGTAATTCATGCACAACACAAATGTACAACAGTGCCCTACTTTTTTTTTTAAAACCATATGTTATTATTAGTACCATGGAGGTAGAATTAGCCTCCATGTTAGTACCAATAAAGGAAAACAATAATTATTGACTGCATGCACCGTGCCGAATTCCATGTTTCGTTCGCCCGTATGATTTCTTCCCCCTCTTTTTAAATTGTTTTTAAAATCAATTTTAATGTTAACAATAACTGTTACTGATAATTATTTGCTTTAACATTAAAGGGGCTATGTCGTCATGATCACAGCCAGTCTGTGGCTAGACTGAATTATGACCTCCCAATCTGTTATTGCGCGCGAGTGGCGGTCACATCACCGAATAATAATGACAGCGCCCTTTGTGATATGACGGTCAACGCGGGCGCGTAAAGTAACTGGGTGAGAGTTCATGTTTCTGGGCCCAGAAACAGTCAGACTACGATCATGACGACACAGCCCCTTTAAGGCAGGAAATAAATGAAACCACGATGCATTCCACAAACTTCATGGGGGGGGGCTTCCAAATTTGGCCACCGATAGCCGAGCATCATGCCGCATGATGCCGCATAAAAAAAAATGATGCAACACTGCGTGCTTGAAAGTAGGCTATTCCATAAGAGTGATTATGGGTGTGCATAATTTCAACTCGGTTAGATTTAATCAATTGAAAGATATGTTTCAGCAACATTCTGTATTTTACACAAAAAATACAAATACTAAATATATTCGTTGTATTGGGAATATCTCATTATTACAAATTGTGTCGAAATCTTAATCCAATTACCAATTCTTTTTTTCTTCCTCTCTATTAACCCCTCCTGATAAATCATCGCGTCAGCGGTGTGAATAATTAAACTATAGATAGGCCAGCAGTCTCAGTGTAACTACCTCTCAGTTTTACGGGGGGAAAAGTATGAGTACCTTTGTACACTACTTAATAAATGCTATTGGTGACGCCTGGGGAGTTTTAATGTTTTTTTAAGCGTCCACCTCGTTGCCACTCAAAAGACTTAAACAAGTTTACTAAAATCCGGATCATTCCGGTTCCAGAGGCGCGGTACATACGTGCACGTGGGAGCCCGCCAATAAAAAAAAACCCGGCACTCTATCGATCAGAGCGCGCCAGCCATTCATAACAACGGGACGTAGTAAATTTTGTACGGAATACATTAGCAACATAAACATTGCCAGCACACTCTCGGGAAGTGAACCCGCTGACAAGGCTTAACCTTCCCCAAAATTCGAAGATTGAAACCCCAGCAGCTGTTAGTCATCTTAGACCTTTACCTCCACTGCAGGAAGGCCCAATTTCGTTAATTTTCCAGACCCGACTGAAGGTATAAAAAGGCAGTCACGATGGGGGACAGCCGAAAAGCTGATTACGAGAAGTACGAAATGGCACCGACTGTAGATCCAGAGAAAGGCGGCGGTGAAATGCAGCAACAAGAAGAAGCCGAATGGACCGGGCTTGGAAAGGAGGAACTTCTCAAGGTAGCAAACACCCCAGGATGGAATTGGGCCCGCAATATCCTCCTGATTCTGTTCTGGGTTGCCTGGATTCTTATGCTGATCGCAGCTATCGTGATTGTCGTAAGAGTGCCGCGTTGTCCCGAGGTAGAATGGTGGGAAAAGAGCGCCATGTACCAGGTCTTCCCGCGGTCATTCCGCGACTCGGACGGCGACGGCTATGGAGACATCAAAGGTAGATATCTTTGAAGAATTACTTTAAAAAGTACCCATCATGAGATTCAATGATCGTTCTCGTATAATTAGTAATAACTTATGACTAAAATGAGCTTTTTAAAACTTGATTTGATGGGTACTTTTTATTTTAATTCTAGTCCGAGTTTACTGGAATACTGGACCCAAACAACGTCAAACGCCTTTTTTAAACGTATCATAGACATGATCTGGCCTTTCATGTCCAAATGCGTTGTTGGGTCCAGGTAACCCAGACTAGCATGACTAGGCCCTTTCCAAACGTTACTGAATATTGGTTAATTAATATACCGATACCATGTACGTAAATAGGAAGTAACGTTACCGTTAGTGGAATAATAGTGGGAAGTGTACTGTTGGTGTTTACTATCCATAAATTAGTTGACTTTAATGATGCAATAAGCATGATAAGTCTAACATTTATACATGTAGACCTGAGCTGAGTAACTGGGGCACTGTTTACAGTGTACTCCTTTTTTGGAGATTTTGACATCGGTCGTACTACTACACTAGCGCCCCAGTCTGACCGATAATGTCTGACCGATAATCTCATCAATATCAATCAAGTTCAATAATTAATGTTTTGTCCAGCTGTGATGTGTTTTGACCCTTAGTTAGCCGACGTACGACGACAACCTTCCCAGGTGTTTGTACGGAGACGAATACAGATACAGATAATGTCAGAATCTCAAAAAAAAGAGGGTACCGCGCCCCATTCAAAAAAAGTTTAATAGTTCTATTTAGTATTGGCACTGCATTACCATGGACATTTTGCTCTGCTAGTTAATTAATAATTATAATAATAATATATTCTATTTATCAGTATCACTCGGCTTTTGTCCGACAAACCATCTGCTAATGCTAATGCTAGCGCTATAGTCTCTGAATATTTGCCTGCAATGTTAGTGCGTGGGCAGATAATGTGGGGGCAGTCATTATAATATTCCAATGTCAAAAATGGAAAAAGTGAGATCTGCATATTTACACTACCTCTAGTGTAAGCACAAAATAAGGCAAAGCATAGGCCTACGTTGAAATTTCAGATAACATTTTGATGAAGAGTCAGTAAGAACTGAGATATAGGAATGTAAAAAGTAATTTAGTATTTTCAAGAGTCAAATTAATTGATGAAAATTAAGAATTAAAACGTTTAAAAAAAGAATCAAAACCAATACCTTACCCAATTAAGGGATGAACAGATAGTGCAGATGTTTTGTGAATGATATTATTTTAAAGCTCAGTTTCTTGTAATTGTAACAAATGTTCTTGAGGTTAAATGTATTGAATGTGCGTTGTCAGTTGTATTGGGTGGGGGGGGGGGTAAGAATGAGAAGGGTTAAATATTTTCCCAAAGTCAAACTGCTGTGGCACTTTATTATTCCATAATCCCTTTTCCATTACGAGTAATATTTGAGTCGGTGCCAACCTGATATTATTAATAGGCTTCTAGTGAAATCAATGTTCTGTCAAGGTTCATTGGTAACATGGCAATCCATCCAACATAATTGGCTGGCACTACCAGTGAAAGGTCACAAGTCAACCAAGCAGCATCTTGAACCAAAGCCAAACAGCAAGAATGACAAAAACGTCTGCGCAGCCAGGGGGATTTATAGAGTAGTGCAGTAGCACAAAACCCATCAATTGAAATCCATTAATCTAACATTTGTTATTCTGCTGTCATTGTGTGTCTGGGTGGGGGCAGGGAGGCGGGGGCTAGGATGCTGGAGGCTTGAACCAAAGCCAAACAGCAAGAATGAAAAGAAAAAAACAATTGCACAGCCAGGGGGATATATTCCCACTGAGACTGGTGGAGAGCAGTGCAATAACAGACAACCCATCAATTGAAATCCATTAATCCAACATTTGTTATTCTGCTGTCATTGTGGGTGGGGGAGGGGGGGGGGGGCAAAATCTGGGTTTAACGCTTACCTAATTATTAGCATTTTCAAAACAATACAAACAATAAAATTAAACAAATAAACATGCAAATAAAAAACAAAGGTGTTATTGTGTGCACATAGTAAGTCTAATTTAACACATTAATGAATCAATTAATCTATCTGAATTTTTTTTGAAAGCATCCCTTCTAGCTTTAAAGGTTAGATAAGATGTATTACACCACATAATGCTGCATTGGAGGCTGTCATGGTGTCTTAATTATTAAAAAACTATAGTTAGATAAATAATGAACAATGGGAAAAATAATAGTTCCATGTGATTTCTTGCTTCCTTTCAGGGTTGACCCAAAACCTGGACTACCTGCAAACCCTTGGGGTGAAAGTGCTGTACCTGACCTCCATCTATGAACAGCCGAAGATGACGACAGACATTGGCTATGACATCGTGAACTTCACCAATGTGGATCCCCTCCTCGGGAACATGACCCACTTCGATGACTTGGTCATGGCATTGCAGGAGAAAGGTAAACACTTGTGTACATGTTTAAGATACTGACTCTGACTCTGTTGTGACTTTTTGTTGCACCCTGTTTGCTTGAATGTTCATTCTACAGAAAAAAAGGTGGTGTTCCTCTGCCTTTCTTCAAGTTATGATTTTGTTGAATTGACTTGAATGGGGGGGGGTTTGTAATACCATGTAGTAGCAGGCCTCGATCTTAAGAAAAATGGGGGAAGGCCTTTGCTGGCCAAATCAGAGAAATTGTACAAGGGCATTTTTTTTTTTAACACAGGATTCTTGTACAAGTTTAAATTTGACACAACTACGGTTGGGCTGATTTTGTAACCCCTGTTTAATCATGCACTACTGAACTCTGAAGGTTTTGTAAACAAAATGTCATTACGTTAATTCTTGCTTAGCGAGCAAATTCATCTTCTTGGCAGCTTAAAACTTGACCCAGACTAATTCAGGCATGCAACATTTCAGCGGGTCAGTATATTTTTATTTTGTTCTCCTTTTTTAATGCCATAGAAAAATGAAGAAAAAAATCATGTTAAAAAGTTTTGTCTGCCAAAGGCATTTCTTGCTTTTTGTGTGTGCAAAAAACAACTTTGGCGTCTGTCAATTGCTTTTGTATTATACTATCAACTACAAACTGTGCTCAAAGCATTGGTGTGGATGCAAGTGGTCATTTATTGCCGAATCATGCTTCAAGTTTGGACATGCTGAGTAGTTTTGCTGAATCATGGTCATTGAGAACTCTCATGTTTACTCAAGACACGCTTTGTACACATTCATCATACTTGAGAGTTTTTCTGCATCATTTAAAGTTGTGTCCAGTTGAGTAGGAAGTGTTTCATGACTTGTCTGGATCAATCTGAAATTAATTTATTTCTCTGTAAATGAATCAAATCATCTGATTGATGGGAGGAGTCATTGACTCGTATCAGATGATTGATCAAAATCTTCTGATGGCTCTTGAGTTTACTTTTTGAACAACACGAACAACCCACCCTTTACAGCATCGTTTACTCTGTGCTTTCTTGGTCTTACATGGGAACAAATCTTCAGGCGCCTCAAACCCAGAACTTGTTGACATGAAGACACTTGCTCAGATTTTCATTAAATTCAAGTGTATGGGTGTCTCTCAAAACGAAAGTCTGGTTTTCTTTAATCACAAAGACGTGTCATTCACTGGGGAGAGAGGATATGACGCATTTTTGAAATTTAAACCAGAGCCGGCCGAAGGGACTCCCCAGCTTCACGTACACTGTACAAAATCAGCTTATGCAGCGGTGTAGCCAAAAAGGCAGCTGCCCCCCCCCCATGGAACATCTTGTCCCCCTGCTTGCTTCCCCCCCCCAAAGGCCAACCCTTTTAATTATAACAGTATGACTTCCTTCTGAAATGAAGAATTGAGGAAGGAAACAAGTAAAAGAGCTCATCAGAGTCATTAGCTTAATTAAGAAATCCTACTATCTTAGTTTTCATCTGACATGATTTACATTATGTGGATTAGGTGAGTTTAATGCATATCGGATCTCTCATGGTGTTTGGGAAAGTGAATAAATGCTTAGTCACTGCTTTTCACTTTTCACTGACTCCCCACGCACTCAGGGCCTGTGCGCACAATGCCTATTTCTGTAGCCATTGTTATGTTAGAACCAGTTTGATCCAGACTGATACAATTGAACTAAAGGACAAGGTCCCAGCATGCCCTTACCATACAGCGATAATGCTCTGACATTGTATGCAGAATTTTTATCAGTATACCAGCATAATGCCCTTGGCCCTGTGTAATGCTTCCTCTATGCTTCAATTTTTCTGTGGCCATGGATTGGAACGACCATTATTATTGCTTGGTGCCGCCGGATGGATTAGGCCTATTCTGTGCGAGGTACAAGTGTAAAAAACAGGAAATTAAAGTGAAAGATCAGACATATCTGAGTAGAATTTGTTGCCAACATTTTTGTCGTTTTGCAGAGAAGTCAATGAATTCTCACCAAAAATGTCTTGCAGCAAAAGTTGTTTTATTAACAATGAAACTACATAATACATGTTACTTAAAGTAGCGCAGGATCTAAATCTTAAAGGGGCTGTGTCGTCATGATTATTGCAGGCCTGTGGCTGTGCATGGATAGATGAACTCCCACCCAGATACTGCACTTGCGCCTGCTTGCAGTCAAATCACAATACAATTATTATTTTTTGTGGCAAGACCCCTTTCTGTAAAAAAAGGGGAATTTTATTACGAAATCCAGAATGTCTATCCATGGGAACATTTTCCAGGGTAAGTTTACCCAATACAAGAGTACTCTCTGTGTTAAAAAAAAAACTACCTGTTTAGTAGTTGGCGGCCCCTCAAAATGTGCTTGAAAGAACTCCAGACCATACTTATGCAAGATTAGGAGTTAACTCTCGTCACCCCAAATCCACCAACCCCCAGTGTAAAAAAAAAAACCCAAAACCAACAAAACAATCAAGACATTTACATTTACCTGGATTGATCTTTTAGGTGAATGCACCATTATAAAAGCACTCGTTTTTTTTTCACACGAGGTTTATCCAGTATCCAGCTTTGCCTTTGTGTCTGCCTCAAAAGTGGCTTAATTCACAATCCCCTAGGTGGCTGATGCACTTTCCTGGGGCACTCGTCTGTACAATGACTTCTGCATTAAAGGCAAATTTCACTTTCAAACAAAAAATACATTATCCTAGGCTTCTTTCTGTTGGAAGTTCAATTTACAGGCCTTATTGCTTCGTTCTTGAAAGGGCAAGGACGGCAATTTTTTGTTCTTGATAAAGGGCACCTCTATGAGGACATCGAAATTTGTACTGGACCATTACAAGGGCACTAAGGCAATGACCAGGAGCAAATTTATTATTCTGCAAATTTTCTGCTAAAGTAAGCATCAAAATTTGCTTACCGCTAAGCAGCTTTATGAAATTGGCCTCGGCTCTTTTTCAGGCTCTTTGGTCTACAGCTCATTCATGTGTTCATTTACATGTGCTTTGCGACAGTAATTACAGAGCATAATAATATTTTTAGAGTCACTTGATGTATTTTGCCTTGATTATAGAAAAGTCCAACACTTTTTGCATTTTTTCTTTATTCATTTTATTTATTTTTTTCCCCCTCTACTATTTTGTCTTCTTCAGAGATTAAGTTGGTTCTGGAGTTTGTGCCCAACCACTCCAGCGACAAGCATCCTTGGTTTTTGAACAGCACGACGTCCAGGGACAGTATGTACAGTGACTTCTATGTCTGGGCCAATGGGACGGGACCCGCTGGGGACCAGCCACCAAATGATGTGGTGAGTAATTACTGGATCATCTGAGGCAGATGGGGGAAGGGAGAATCAACTGGTTTACCTTTTGGTGGTTTATATTTGGCGTGGTGTTTTCCCAATCAGTTTTTTCATTGGGGGATCCTTCTGTACAAGAGGGGACATTTGAGGAGTGGGGTGTGGGTTCACTCTGCCACATATCGGGCGTGGTTCATGATTTACAACTGGTGGTGAATTGTTTGCACAAGCTGAAGAGTCCTCAGTTCATCAAGTATGCAATTTGACCATCACATTACCGGATTATAGAATGCATTTTAGCTGCATCAGTGAAGTGCAAGAAAATGTAAGAAATTAATTGGTCAGTATTTAAAAATTAATTTCTACTATTGGACTTATTGTTAGGTTTCTGTTTTCCTCTCATTGTTTCTTGTAACCCCCCCCCCCACCTAGAGTAGCCAATAATGGTCTTGTGATGAGCAACCCTCCAGGCCTGGATCTTCAAAAAAACGGGGGCAGGCCTTTGCTGGCCAAATCAATGCTGGCCCAATGCTCTCCATGCTTACTTACTAGAGCACTTTGAAAATAGATTATATTGATAACAAGACTTGTTATTCACTCCTGTAGAAAAATGCTTATGGTGAATCTGCCTGGACGTTCTCTCCGGACCGCGGCCAGTTCTACTTTCATCGTTTCCTGTCATCTCAACCCGACTTGAACTACAACAATGAGTCACTGAATGCTGAAGTAATGGTAAGGTGACAGTGCCAAAGTAATTGGAGAGCAGGATGCCCTTGTTTGTCTAGGTCCTGATCTTCTTCCTTCACCCCTTACACCCTAGGCCTTTTTGCCAACAGATGGCCTCGGTCCTCCCATATCCTCCTCTCCTGTGCCACTCCACACCAAATTGTTTGGACTTGGATAAGATTGGAATGCTTGACCCGAGTGATAAACAACTGTTATTTATGCCAAGGGCCCTCATTCCTTCTGAGGCCTCCTGAATCCTTCAGAAGATGATAAAGAAGGACTTGGGAGGGTAAGGGTGAAAGGGTCAATGAAGATTTGGGCATCTTTTTGAATAAAGGTAAATTTCTATTCAAGCTTAAGATTTTTGAATTGATCAGCTCATTTCCTAGATTGTATTTTCTTTTTTTTCTAATGCAATTAAAAACAAACACATTACAAACTCCTTCTATTTGCAAAGATGGATATGTTTCCATTTAAAATATTAAGGAATAAAACTTACAGGGGGGTGATTAAAGAGGCAATTGGCTACATTGCCTTTATTTATATAAGTTCTGTGGTATTGAAAGAAGGATTAAGACGGTGTTTCAAGATGTCAAGCCTGTGTTGTTTTTAGTGAAGAATTGAAAAAGGACGCACACAAGAAATCAAGGAACTGCAGGTCAAAATTTTGAAATTCTACCTCAATAAAAAACCAGGCAAAATTTTTATGAACAACTTGATTCCATGTGTGTGATTTCAGAAAGCAATGAAATTCTGGCTGGATCGCAAGATCGATGGCTTCGTCTTCAGCAACATTGAGTATCTGGTGGATCCACAGCTGGTTGAGGTGGAAGTCGCCCCTGGTAGCCGTCGTCGTAGACAAGCCACAAATGCAACAAGTGAGTCATATTGCATCAAGTAGCTAATATGTCGGCCACGATCTAGAAAATGGAAGTCCAAATTTGTTGTAAATTGAAAACCGGGCGTTGAAATCGGACACTTAATATTCTTTTACTTGTAAATGACAGATCAAACTGATTTCAGAACAGTTGCGCCACAGGCTGGTATCCAGTGAGCTGGCTCAAATAATTTAAGCCACTGGTATGTATTTCATAATAAAAGTAAGCTCCAGTTTTTCAGCACATGCTTGTGTCATTCTTAAATGCTGTTAAAGTTCAAGCCCTAAGAAAACTTGGCAATTGTTTCCAGAACTTAACAAGGAATAACAATAGTAACAATAATGCGCAGTTCTCATATAAGACTTTATGTCACCTTGGAGGGGAGACAAGATTTTTCATCAAGCATTTAATTCTAGAATAAAATGTACTCATTGAATTATACATGAACTTGTGGGAATCTGTCTGTTTGTTTTCATCAGCTGCGCCAATGGCAGCAGACCCCCAAACCACCAGTGCTGCCCCCATGGTTCCTGATGGTACTGAACCGATGGCTGAACCAGAACCCACCACAATGATGTCTGGCGGCAAAGGACCGGTAAGAATTTGAATTCAATCACTTTTTAGTCCTTTGGTAATTTGAAATTATTGCATGTGAATCACTGCCAAATCCATTCCACTTTTATTTACCAACCTTTACTTATTATTATGTAATGCCCATACATGTAACTGATTGTGCAATTTAGTTTTTCACTGTGTAACGATTAATTCTTTTTTTTTTTGGTGATTGTTTTTATTACCTCTTTTGACTTTGTTGTATGTTTTTACCGTTTTGGCGCTAATGAATTGTTTTGATGACCTCTTTATATATTATAAACTATACATACCTTGTTGTTTTGATGAAACATGATAGTATTGGCCCACTGGCGTTCTGCCACGTGTCTGTGCGTCAATAAAACCTACTTGACTTGAATTGAATGAAAAAAAAACAAACTTTTTTTTTTTAAATACTAGTAGCACATCTCAGTTATAAGATGAAAAATTAAACAACTAAAAAATTGAAGTCTTTTTGTAGATCTTGCTTTAATTAAATAATGGAAAAGAGGCACTTTGTTCGTTTGTTAAAATGTAGCTTAATTTTCACGGGGGAAAGAGACGCCCACAATGAACACCGTGAAACCTGTAGAGAGCCATTCCGCTATTGAAAAACTACACGCAAAAGGTGAAGAGAGAGACGACAGAGAGATAAAGATACAATTTCAATGTACACAACTGATTGAATAAGGCACTTTTTCTTTTCCCCCGTAGAGCTACTCTGGTGGAGAGGTAGCATCGGCTAGTGATGAGAAACTAGCCATGGTGTTGAAGGAATGGCGTTCTCTACTGCACAATGAGAGTTACCTTGGGAAGTACAGGTATGGCCCAAAGGAAGTTTTGTTTAACGGTCGGCGAATTTTCTTAGTGAGATAATTGCAAATTCATCAGAAGGAAAAAAAAACTGGATATGTAAGGAGCTTCAAGGCCCAAAACCAGGGTACTGAAGGCAGTGGCCTTTGAGACCTGTGTGAAACCCCGCACCTGACGACGTCAAAATTAGACCAAAGTACTGCTTGGAGTTTTATTCTGGTGGTTATTTCTCATAGGATTTAACCAAGGGTAATTTTTGAAGAAAGAAAATCAAAGTCTCTTTCATGAGTTTCAGAAAAATGATGAGATGATATGTTTGTTTGCATTCCCTTAGACTGATGGTGACCCAGTCCAAGTTTGACCAGGACCTTGTCATCATGCAGTATGGCAAGAATGACTCCTACCTGGCTGACTTCCCAATGAACTCTGGCCTTGTGGAGATACTGGATGGGCCACTGTCCGGTATCAAGATCATGGACTTCATCAGTGGATTCCTTCAGGCCAAGAAGAATGCTGGTGCGGGCAGTCGATGGAACACTTGGACGGTAAGTAGACGATTTGGATGGGGGGCATCTGATTTGGGAAATTAGCCAGAGCTATCGGGTCTGACTTTTAACCCTTCAATAAATTCCAAAGGAGACTGTGGAGGCTAAGTCCACAGCACACAAGCCATGGGGTTTCCTGATACCACCAGCATGGAGAAACACATGCGCCAATGCTAGCCTTGAATGTATGGTACTTAGTGGCAGTCTACCAGTGCACAGGAGGGTTAAAGGCCATTGGGGCTCGTAGTTGCAAAAGGCTGCAGTGGCTTACATGTACATCCATGCAATCAAAGAGGTGGCTGTTAAGGTCATGTTCTGAAGTGACAATTGTTCAGAGTTACCACACTATCAGCAATTTAAAAACAAAAGCCACCGTCCTGTTTGGCATTATTTTTCCCGACCATTGTTACTGAGGAAGCCATGCAAAAGAAATGCATGGGTCTCTGAATGTTGCCAAAGAACTACCAGGTCCCAGTTTCATAGAGCTGCTTAAGCACAAAATGTGACAAAGCACAACAAAATTATGCTTGCCAGAATAAAGTTACCAGCCAAGATACTATGTCGCATGTACCATTTGTAACTGGTATCCTGCTTATTTTTGCTTAGCATATAATTGTTAAGCACTATTTTTTGCTGAGGCAATTCTATGAAATTGGGCCGTGTCTGCGACTGAATTATGGGTCTTCATATGTGAGTAAATGCTCGCTTAATAGACCTTTATCATGGTGCGGCCATCTTGATTTTCTCCCATTCAAACCAATATAACCAAACCGAGGCTGGAAGGGCAAATAGTCTGGTTCCTTTTTGTAGAATGAATATTAGCATCTGTTACTGATATTGGATACAGGGAACATGACCAAGATGGTGGCAGCATGATAAAGGTCTATTGCAACAGTTTGGCTGACAGCAGAATTTTCATGATATATTGCCAGAATAGCAGATAGATGTCTTTTTCATTCACTAACATTATCCTGGATTTCACTGACCAACACTGTCTGTTCCTTTTGACAGCTTGGCAGCCATGACACTGGGCGTATTGCCAACCGTGTTGGAAAAGTCTACTCAGCGGCGATGAACATGCTCCTCTTCACCCTGCCTGGTACCCCATTCTCCTACTATGGTGACGAGTTGGGCATGGAGAACCTGGTGATTTCAACCATTGATGACGTCGTTGACCCCGTTGCTCGCAAATTCTCGGTAATTTGATTTGCCTTTATTTATTTATTTATTTATTTATTTAAAAAAAAAAAAAAAAAACCCTCAACAGGCTTGAGAATTATAAGAACGTTGAAGTAAACATGTAGTTCTTCCGATCATCAACACAACACTTTTGTTGTTTTTGTGTAGGCAAAATGGGAGGAGCTGACACGTGATCCAGAGCGGGCCCCACTCCCCTGGGATAACTCGACCAACGGAAACTTCACTAAAGGCAACTCGACATGGCTACCACTGCCTGAAAACTTCCAAGAAGTCAATATCAAGGTAATGAAAACAGATACTAGGGACTTCATTGCCATGAAGCCTGGATTTGCAAGAATCCTTGATCTTTGAATTTTTTCAAAAGATCGCCCCATTTTCCCATTCTCTCCCCCCCCCATCATGAAAGATGTGAACTTGCCATATAGGGGAGAGAATGACACATCTGCATTGCGTCCAGACCTGCAGTTTTCTGTTTATGTAAAGAATCTGTAAAGCTTCTTTTAATGTAACGCTGTAAATTCAGTGGTTTAGTGTTTGGGACTGCTGCAAAATATTGGCCCATTTACAGCCATATTACGGACATATTAATGCATCTAAATGTATTGACATGTATGCTTGTATAGTATTGATATGCATGCTTGTATAGTATTGATATGTATGCTTGTATAGTATTGATGATGTATGCTTGTATAGTATTGATATTTATGCTTGTATAGTATTGATGATGTATGCTTGTATAGTATTTGACATGTTTTGCTTTCAAGATGTTGGATATGTTTTATAGTTGCCATGACATAATGTACATAAACTTGTTTTGTTTTAGTTGGAGCATATACACGTAAACCTTTCTACTTTTAATAACATTTTCCGTTGACTTGGCTAATCATTTGAAACCATTCATAACTGTGTGGGGGTTTGTGTGTATGGTGGCAACCGTGCTTGCACACACACGTGCTTTTTGTGTAGATGCAATCACCACAGGCTATCCTATTGCAGGCTGGCATGGTGTATCTGTCAGTCAAGAAGCAGAAGGTGATGTTGGATGGTCAGACAATAGGAGGCTTTAGGGATGAAATGCACACCAAGAACATATAACAGACCATTCAAATACCTACTGTTTGATTTGTGTTTTGTGTATGACAACATGTTCCATTTTTTGTTTATTTATTTACTCTTATACTCCGGTGTTATTTATTGTGTGATTGATACTTTTCTTTGGAAAATAAAAACTAACTTTGTGTTATATTTTCTGAAGTTGACATCAATTTCCTTGTAAGGTATATTTAGTTTTTTTTAATTGGCTTAATTAGTTTTATATTCTATTAACTTGTCAAGCTTTGTGTTGTTGAAGCGTGATGCAATCTTATTTATAATGTTTTTTTTTTTTTTTTTTTACGAATCAAAACAAAGCAATTCCAATTATTAAAGTTTTTCTTCTTCTCTTTCTCCCAAAAGACTCTAAAGGAAAAGCCGATGTCCATGTTAAAACAGTTCAGCATCCTGTCAGAATACCACGGCAAGCCATCCATCGTGGCCGGTGATTTCGTCGAAGTCATCAAGACCGACAGCATCATCTCTTACAAGAGGTCCTTCCCTGACTGGCCGTTCTACCTAGTGGCCATGAACGTGGGCTCGGGCGAGGTCATGGAGAATTTCCACTCCCCTGACCCCGAGCGGGTCCCCGCCAAGGGCAAGGTGATACTCAGCACCACTGGTATGAAGAAGGGCATGTTGTCCATGGACGGTGTCAAGCTGCAACCAGGGGAAGCCGTGCTGGTGGAGTTTAGAGTCTAATAGTTCCCCAGGAAGACCCGATTTTTACAGAGGCCTGACACCACAGCCCATGATTTGGTTGAGCCGCTTCGTAGATTAGAAGCCTTTTTTTCGTAATTTTGATGTAATCACTTAAAATTTGGTACAGGGTATATATCAAGTATGCTGCTTCTCCTAAAAGTTTCACAGTTTCAAAATTCTCTATGTGTCTTCAAAGATTTGTTTTCTTGAAGTGTGGGTGATGGAATTAACTGCTAGTTAATACGTCTCAGTATTCAAAACCATGTTAAGTATTATTAATAGGAGCTGTAAGGTTTTACTGTGGTTGATATACTTAGTTTGCTTTAGAAATGTTTACATACACACAGAAGTTGTATTTTAAGAAAAGAGGCATCGGTTTTCAAGATTTGAAAATCGTTCGTTTCTTGTGTACCTTTTTGGTCTTTGATCGCTTAGTATCCTGTTATGAAATGATGTGACAGTTGTTTTTTAACAGTTTGTGGGATGGTCCATTTTTCCCCCAACATTGTGAAAAATCATATGGTTTAGACTGAACTTTAAAGTGTAATTTGTTGTATGTTCAAGCTGGATTAAAAACTACAGTGTGAATTTTGTATGGATTAGGTGCAAGGTTTCTGCATTTTGTTCTTTGCTTGGTTTTTCCTGAAGGAAGAAATATCCCACTTAAATGTGTTGAAATTTATGTTCTAATCATTAGAAATGTACTATGATGCGTGTTAGTCATTTAATAAAAGCATTTATTCCCATGACTCTATTCGTTGAAATTTGTCTTTTCTTATTTGTTTATAGTGAAAACAAAAGAAGTAGACAGAGAGTGAGAGAAACTGGCTATTTCGAATATGGCTTGTTATTTGTCTGGAATTCCCCGATATACATGTATTAATAGGCTTTTTGTTTACGAACATTGTCCACCATTTTGTATGGGATTCCTCGAGTATGTTTTTTTTATGAAGTATAAGTTTCTTTTTTGTTTTGGCCAGTAAATTTTATTTATCGTTACAGGTCTGATACTTCACGGAGGCAAATGCCTCAGTTGCCTCTGGTCATTGCCGTGGTGCCCTTGAAATGTTCCAGTACAAATGTAGAATTTCCTCGTAGAGGTGCCCTGTTATCAGGAAGGAAAAGCCTTAGTGTCCATGCCCTTTCAAGAACGAAGCATTCAGGCCTGGCATTAATATGGGTATTAATTTGATAGCATTATTGGTCAAATAATAAAATGTATTTTTTTGCATTGAAAGCCGCTCATTTTTTTTTATATCAACCACGGTTTGCAAAACTCGCGGCTGTGACGTTGCCAAAGAAAAGTCTATAGACAATAATAGGCATTCATTTCGTGTTTTTAACGTAGTAACACAGCGCCTTACACTACTTACTCATATTCATTTGTGCCCGAAGCATTCCTGAAACCATCTCAACTCCTTAGGAGTATGCAGCACCGGCATGTCTACTTAGACTACAAATTATTCGCGTCAATCCTACCATCGCAGGTACCCATTTACTCCCTGTTGATGAGAAGCATTTAGGTGTCTCTCCAAGGATGTCGATACTAGTCATTTGACCGGGAATCGCACCGACACTCCGATGATTCTGCCATCGGAACGGCTTCTGTCAAAGATGACAATTTCTTTCAAATTATTTCTAAGACTAACCGACCATAAAGTGAAAAAGACGCAGCCCATTTTATGTCAAAACCTCTTGCTGTTTAATTGATATGAGATTATAGAGTCTTGATCCTGTAAAATATGACCAAATAGATAACAGTTTTTAGGGTGTTTTTGTAAAAATGTACTATTTCCGGTCTGACCGTTTTTAAGCCCGCTGAAACTGTGATTGTTTGGTCATCACCTTTATTTTGGGCTCAATTATAGATTTTAAAATATATAATAATTGTTTTAAAATTGCATTTCAGTTCGATCGATTATATTTCTTGAAAAATATTTTGATTAAATAGCCCGGAACACAAATTAATTGGATGTTTGTGGCAGTGGTGCTCGTCCCGTATAACCAGCCACCAATGAGACAGAAACCTTGATCAAAATCCACAAAGAAATGTTTTTCTTACAATATGAATAATTCTTTTTGCCAAACAATTTACTTTGTGGAGACCATTCTTGACCAATAAACTATATTTATAAGGAGCTCCAAAATATGCAAAGACAATTTTATGATATCCACTAACGACCCTGTAGTTCTGAGCTGACGATAATGTAATAAAATCCTGCTTTGGTAATTTGCTCAAATAATGCTGGCTGTAGTGGGTGGGTGGTGTGCGGGGGGGGGGGGGGGGGGGTCCGCACACGTAGCTGGTTTCCTGGCTCTGGCCATGTTTGGTAGGTGTGTCAGGAGATCACTCAAAGGCTCAATGGCAGAATTAGAGACAATATCAAACGATTACAGCAAAAGAAATGTCCGGAAAGTGTTTATATCGGCATTGTGTTGTCGTACCGTGATTGTTTTTTTTACAAACATGATTTTTAGGCCTAATATCATCTCAAACCATCTTACACGTAATATCCCGTCTTACAATAAATAAGTAAATAAACTTGTATAATTTCCAATCTTGTGTCCTCTTCAACTGGGAGTCGTAAATGGTATGTTTATACGCACTTCTGATCACTGTATGCTAATAAGTTATACCAGCAGGTCGGTGTTTTCATGCTCGGTTTACTGCATTATGATGGCGAGCTAAAAATAATACCCATTTAAATTGCGCCCTCTACGCCTGAAGAGGACTAACGAATGACAAATCATTGCAATATTTTCACGATGGCGGACACGATACCACCACCCGTTGATCTGAGCGGCAATTGGCAACTGGTTAGAAACGAGAATTTCGACGCCTACCTGAAATCCGTGGATATTGGATTAGTCAAACGAAAGATGATAAATTCAATGACACCGGTGGTGGAGATGGAGCAGAGCGGGGACGAGTTCAAGGTGTCCGCCAAGATCCCAGTCGTCGGTCCCATAGTGTCGACGTTCAAAGTGGGGGTGGAGTTCACCGATGCCAACCCCATGATGGGCAGTCAGAAGGAAAATCGTGTCCTGGCGGAATGGCAGGGGTGCAAGCTGGTTCACACGGTGCTGTCGGCCCCGAAGGACAAGCCCATGTCATTCGAACGAGAGATTGTCGACGGAGAGCTGGTCATGACCATGAAAAACGGAGACGTGGTTGCCAAGAGATACTTCAAGAAAATATAGCCACCTGGGAAGATAGCAGCTATTATAGTCATGCCCCTACAGTACATAACTCTGATTGGAAACTGCATCACCTCTAAACATTCCCAACCAAGGGAATTTTCTTGAGCTGCTACGCTTACACTGCCGTCAACTTTCTTATGTCTGGAGTTTTTCCGAGGGCCAGCAATGAGACCTGTCTGTATTGGTACAATTAGTGGGGTGCCATCGTAGTTTTTCTGCCATACAATATTCAAAACCAATGTTTCGACAACGAGACCGAGTTAAAATTCAGCCCGTGTTTAAATCACCAAGGCACGGTAAATTTAAGGCATTATACAGACGTGGGATGTAATAACCAATGCTTTTCCGTCGTAAGAGGCAGGGTGTCAGATCGTGAGAACAAGACTAATTATTTCGATGTTGAGTATCGGAAATTCCGCCCAACGGTGGAGGTCGAGCTATTATGAATTAGATAATACGGTTGTGGTTTACAATATGGAATTATAATAACAGGGCTTGCTGTTGCCACTGTGCCTATATACTCAGGATGTGTACTCAAGGACAAACCTTTAGAATATGAAGATTGTGCGGAATCAATCAAGCGTGCCAAGCAAAGGAAAAAACACTTTCAAGACAAACTTTCATAAACAAATAATTGCTGTAGCGAGCGTACTGGTGATTTTGCAGAGTGCATTTTGAACGTAGGTAAACATTGAGAAATTTAATCATCCAAACCCATGGTTGTGTTTTTCAGGAATACACAGGGTATACAATAGAGGCTTCCGTTATGTGGTAACTACTCTAAAGTGTTAAATCAACACTTACAGAGTTTGGTGAGTGACAGCATGCACATTGAAAGGGTGAATGTAACTCAATTGAAGAGTTGAATTTACACGATAAGAAGTTAAATCTCAGCTTCTGAAACGCTAGTTTGACTCTGTATTAGTTGAATCAATTTATAAAGTTGTCATCGACCGCACTCTTTGAGTGTTGATTTAACACTTTCATTTTTTAGAGTGTAGTAATTTTTTCAGTATTTATACTTGTTTTGCAATAGGCCTAGGGGCCTATAGATAGTTTTTTTTAATATAATATTATATAATTATTTTTTAAAGCTTTTACAGGTTTTGGCAAAATTATGTAGAAAGGTGACTTTACTAAGATGTATCAAACGACGGTTAAGACGTAGTAATAAATGCACATTCGCTTGATAAAATTATTTTAATAAATGTTCTGTTCATTTTTTATCATTGATTATCTATTGACCATGCCTTTATTTCCAAAATAGAGTGACCCTGTACGTTCCACGGCTTTTCTGGCAGGCGAGGTATGCACTGGTCATATATGGGAAGTTGTACATTTGTGTTATAACTTCCATATAAATTCAAGATTTATAAAAGTACCAGCTAAAAGTTTTGAGATGGGCCCTCTTTACCAATCGTGCCTGCAGGAAGTCCAGGCTCTGTTGCTCTTTTGTAGTGTGACATCACGATTTGTACACAGCTCAATCGAAGAAAACAAAAAATCTTATATTTTATGGAGATTGCACTGACTGGTTTTGATCAACGTTTGATATGAAGAAAGGGGGCACATCTCAAAACTTGTTCAGCTGTTACTTTTATAACACATAATATGATATTATTATGATATACAAAATGTGAAAATTCCAATATATGACCAGTGTAGTATCTTGCCTGCCAGAAAAGCCATGGAAAGTGTACAAGGTCACTCTTTTTGTAAACAAAGGTTACTTGGTCTATACCAGCGGCGTAGCCAGGATCAATTCAGTGGGGGCCACGGGGGGGGGGGGGGGCATTGATTTTCAGTGGGGAGGCGGGGCAGCTACCATGTTTTTTTTAAATGAATTACATGTATCTACATTTTTTGTATGGGGGCACCTGGGGGCACTGAAATTTGTTGGGGCACGTGCCCCCCCCGGCTACGTCGTTGGTCTATACGTCGGGCGGCCCAAAGCGGAAATTATCCTGAGACCATGGGGATATCTTCAGAGCTGTATAAGGTCAAACAAGGCGCTGCGGTGCATTCTGTTGCCAACACTTGCCACAAACATTTTAATAGTCAAACCATGGAACTTTGCTCTCGTTGATGAAACAACATGCTTATAGCATAGGTGCTATTGGGCTGGTATACTGTACTCTTATCATGGTGTACATTGTACCTCCATTACTCTTATCGACTCCAAAAACAACCAATTTAAAAGTAATTTACAATAATTAGAGTGGCCACGTCAGCGTAGAGTGTTCGGAATTGCTCATAAGCTGTGCACGTTCCACAGGGTTAACCGAGACAAAGGAAATCCACGCCAAATAATAAGTACATAGTAAAAATATATATACATATATATAAAAAATAAAAAAACTCGTGTTGCACGCACATCTATTATCACCAATGACCATGTTGTTTTTAGCCTGCTAAATTTTATCTTCAACGGCTGACACTTATTTTTTTCATAACTGTAAGGATAATATCAACTGTTTCGCTTAAGCAGTGCATTCACGCCCCTGCCGCGGTGACCTAAACTGCCAATCACGTGGTAACCATATTTCTATATTTTACAGCTAAATTATCAATTTGTACTTTGTTCAGTATAATGCATTGGAGCAAACAACAGTGCCACCTGACATATTATGCTTTGTATTCCACAATGGCTGCAGCGACGGTAACGTTAGACCTGAATGGCAAATGGAAACTGGACAGAAACGAAAACTTCGACGAGTACATGAAATCAGCAGGCATCGGCATCATCAAACGGAAGCTCATCAGTACCCTGCCGACCACGATTGAGGTCACCCAAACCGGGCACGACTTCAAGTTCCTCACCAAGACGCCTCTCGGCTCCAGGACGACGACTTTCACGCTGGGCGTGGTCTACCCGGAGACCAACCCAATGTGGGGCGAAATGGAGCACCGCGTCCTGGCTGACGTTGAGGAGGGTAAGCTGGTGCAGAGAGTGAAGACGGCTCCGGAGGGCAAGCCGATATCTGTCGAACGTGAAATCGTCGACGGAGAGCTTGTGCTCACCATGACACTGGGTGATATGGTAGCCAAGAGATATTTCAAGAAACTTGAGGATGCTGCAAGCCATGACAACCCTGCAACAAAACTTAACTGAACATTGCCACATGAACATCAAACTTAGTGCATGGGGGCTTTACGAGAAACTTGATAGTGAAGAGGCCAATCCAACGGGAAACTCTCATATCGGATCGGAAGACGAGCAGAGTAAGTTAATCGAAACGTCAGGATCTACAACTTCTTCTCAAAGAAAAGACTAAATTCACACTGTTGTCAACTTGTAACCCGCATACTATAGCTACTTCTCAGCGAATAAAATCAACTCTACTATTATATACACGTGCAGCGTTGCTTTATCAAGAAACTTGGGTAAGGTTTGAAACTTTGCAGGAATGGTGGGAAAACAGTCTAAGTAAGGTTTGCGTGGACGCTATACACTCTCTGTGAGTTGCGGTGGTTCTGAAAAGAACCGGTGCTTAATAACTCGACGTTTCGGTCAGTATGCTCTGATCGTTTTCAGAAGAAACTTGGGGACGCCAATGGTGAAGACAAACAAACGGCAATCTCAGCGACTTAACCGAGGAGTTATATTGAACTTTAGGTGTTATTTCCAATACTATAAATCCAATGCAAAACCACAGACAAGAACACCCATTACGTTACGTTAAATTAACGATTTCAAAGATGAATTTCCAATGCGTTTTCTCAGTATGATAACTTCATAACTTCATTTAGACACAGGCAAGATACCCGGGCCCAATTTCATGGCTCTGCTTACTGCGTCATTCTGCGCTTACGAAGACCATTCGCTGCTTACGAGGTTAGCGCCGAATTTCTGCACTAGCTGTGTAAGCACGGAATCCTTCGTTACGTTACGTGAACTACGCACGCGCACAAGCAAGATTTTTTGCTTACGGTAAGCAGAGCCATGAAATTGGGCCCTGGCCCTTCGAAAAAACGTAGGAAATTTGATTAAGTATTACAAGGGCTGCCCTAGGGACGTCTCGGTATCTGTCTTTTTTCTTTTACTCTTGGGCTATTTAATAATTTCATTGATTTTTCAAGGGCAAAACAAAAATCGAAGCCCAGATCCACAAGTGGGAAGAATATCATTCCGGAAGACATCAGTGCCAGCGCCACTGTGCCTCGCATGCAGAGTTAGTAATCAGTTGACGCGACCGTACCGGCATTCGCACCACAGAAGATGTAACGGAGTTATTATGCCTTTTCCATTTATGCACCTGCACTCTAATGGATCAGACTTCCTGCTTGAGGGCTATAACCGAATGTGAAATTTTGAAATCGCAGCTTAAAACAGTTCTTTTTAAAAGGTACTACTCCTAAATCCTAATCGTGTAATTAATTCGATAATATTGACTAACTGTCTATCATGTAATTTTTGAGATTTTAGTGGGATTATAATGAGATTTTAATGACGGATTGTAATGTAGTTAAATAATGATTTACTGTTAATCTTGTAAATTCTGTACAGCGGTTTGTGATTTTAATGTAAAACGCTATGTTCAGAATGCATTATTAATTATATAGGTTGTTTCTAATTTTAGCAACGATATATGACATGAAACACATTAAAGGGACCACTTTACATCCGCCACATTAGCAGTGTTTTCAATGGTTGTAACTTTTTTTAATTAAGGTCCCTGAAAAAGGTCTACTTAAAAAAAAGTTACAACCATTGGAAAAACGTGACGATGTATACTGTATTTGCAAATGACGCATTTTTTGTTTAGGGAATATTCCTATATACCAACTTTATCGTACAAATTAAATTACGTTTATTTCTGTATGATGATTGATAGTTTCCGTCAAAACAAAATTCGCGTTTAGTCAAAAACGTCTCAAAGACGCATCAACAATTTCTATAATCAATAATCAATAATCAACGCCCTTTTATTCAAACCTTTGGGGTTGTATAAAGTAGATATTATAAACACAGACACAAAGGATTCCGTTTATAGGCAATATTTAATGGTTACAAGTTTGTTGATTTAAACTCTGTAATCTTGTCATAATAAAAATTATTCAAAAATACTTCAAGGTGGAATAAAATAATGAGTTTGCTAAATAAACTAACTACTGTTTCTTGTATTTACGAGTGAATGTATACTGTACAATGTAAAGAACGCAATTAACTTTGGTTGGAAATCCACAGAGACTCGCCTTCGGAACGCGATAACAGTATTAATACAAGCCAATGCAAAAGATTCATTTTACAGCTGATTGTGATCGGGGGTCACCAAAGCAACTATACCTTTTTTGCAGGAAAAAAAAAACTAAACTTGCAGACCACAGTGTTCTCGTGGTTAAATTCCTCCCTAGAGTGGGTCGATCTATGGTCAAGGAGTTAACCCCCAACAAAGGGCGTAACCGTTAGTATAAACGAAGTGGGCGGACAATCCTCATCTCCGATGACGACGAGGAATCCGTTATAATGCTTTGTGGTACTTTTAAAGGAGGCAATTTGGAGGTAACCAACTACGTCACTGCATGCACGCTTAACATTTGCGGAGCGCAATGTTCTTAAACAGTGTCGAACATTATTGCGAATGTTGAAACTTTGGTTTGGAGCGTCTTTGTTGGAGCGTGTATGTAAGCAATGATTGCCCGTTGATGGGAGACTTTTGAGGTCGCTAGATGGCAGCATAGGTATAGAGAGGTTGCATGACCCCGGGAAAAGTTCGTTTCGCAGCCATGTTGGGTACAGCAATGTACAAACTCAATGGCTGGCGCGTCGTCTGCTGAATGATTTCCAGCCGCCTGCTTGTGCACGCATTAGAAAAAGGTATCGGGTGACGTCACGTGATACCTCTCTATATAAATCGTTCTCGGAAATATTATATGCACATGCTCATGATTTTCGTCTGCTGCCACCTATCGTTCCAAAGTCTCCCATTACCTCGTGTGAAATGCCCCATCGGCACGTCACAATCCCTGCATCCATTCAACATTTCTTTGTCCGAATTTTAATCCCTTTCAGCACATGTTGTGATTAGCAAACAGTGCTATTGTAAACCGGACTGTGGGTTGTAAGTGTAATCAAAATACCATGATAAAATTATGCCCATAAAAAATGTACAAAATGCCATTAAGTTTAATTAACTGAACCAAGTGCCTTTCTTTGCAAGGGAAATCGAACATCACTGTTTTTTTTTGTCAACAGTCTTATATGAAAAAGGGCGCAGGAAATTTCAGCATCTTTTAAGATATTGGTCCTCGCTATGCTTTTGGAACCACCGTCTTGGATTACATTTTATGTGAACATCAGCATCTTTCAAAGGTTGTGGTGATGATAAAGTCTACGGTCCTCACAACACACACTAGCCTCCCGTCCTCAATGCTCCTAGATAGCGAGGAATCCCCCTTGACGTTGGTCGTGACCAGCCTCCGTCCGTCCCAGATGGTCACGATGTCGATCTCCCGTCCCATGACGTTATCCTTCAGCGGCTTCCCCAGCTCGTGTCTCAGAGTCTTCGTCCCTCCGTCAGATTTATTCACGATGATGTAAGCGCCCTCGCCGTCCTTGGCAATGTCCAATTCACAGTGAGGATTTTCCGGTATCTTGTTCTTATCGATGTTGAACAACTCAGCAAATTCGTCCATCCCTTCGGTTTTCACCGATCTCCACTTGCCCACGATTGCTTCTTCGACATCTGCCGGTATTGTTGCTTCCATTGTTGTGCAGTACTTTTTTTTCAGCAACAATCTTCGGTCCATCAAGTTTGGGTAACCGTTACACTGACTGTCAACACTTGGGAAAGAAGCGGGAAAAATCTGTTATTATGCGGCATATTTTGTTTTAAAACCGAACCAAACACTGTTATTAAATTTTACAGTTGTATATGGACGTAAGGCTTTTTATAGTATTTATTTTAGATATCTTGGAAACAGAAGTTTGACAGTTTATCTTGTACGTTATTACTGGAATAATGATACTGGAATAATGATACTGCCGTACTGCTGTTTCTTGTCTATTTTATTTTTGGTGTTTTCTTTGTTTTGAAAATTTTGTATAGTTTTGTTATTGAGTGGAGTATAGCTTTGAAAAGTAAAAAAAAAGTCAATCAATCGATCAATTCAATCAATCAATAATAATTTAATTTGATTTTTTTCCTTCAGTTTTCGACACAATTGCACTGAATTCTAAAATTGATTTGTTTTAAAAGGCCGTAAGATCATCATAGGGTTGATATTTGACAGAACTTCGTGTTTAATTATAAAGGAAATTCCCTGTACTCTAGTTTGACAGGTACACTTCCTGACACATTCCATGATCACTACACCACATGACAATACATTAACGGTTGGCCGGAAGAGCTACAAGTTCACTTGACAACATTGTGCTGAACTTTTGAAAGCATACATTTCAAACAAAATACCCAAACCCTATACTTACCCTTACAGTTTTTATGTGTACATTAATCCATCCGTAATGCAAAGTTCTTAAAGCCAACGGTGAGATTATCCGTCAAAATGTCTGCTGTGACTTTGACTTGAATCGTAAAAGGACAAGTCAATTTAACTACTGCAATGTGCGCGAACTGACAAAAACATATCCGGATCCTTCATCTAAATAGTACAGCTGTACCACCCCTGTAATAATACTGTTGGTTTTGTTTGTTTATAATACACATTTTTGGCTATTCGCATTGGTTGACGTCAAAATATGACCTTTGTCCTTTTTTACTTGACAAGGTATAACGGATTTTTGATCACCGCGTCAACTGGAAACCCACATGTCTCTGGGGCACTAGGTCAAAGTTAAAACTTTCTGCGACTCTCCATATAAGCATGCATGGAGGTAGAAGTTTAATTTCGACTTGTATGATATAGGTGAGTGGGTTTTGTGTTGTATTTTGACCTGGTGTAAAAATAAAGTTTTAACATTTTGTGGTAATGTTATAGCTGCAGGCCAATAAAGTGATAGGCCCTCTTTCATAAGCCACCTATGACATCGTGCAAAAAAAAAAAAAAAAAAAAAAAAAAAGGGGGTAATTTTGCCAAAATGATCGGCACACTACCGTAGCTCCTAAGCCTCAATGATCAAAATATTGCTTCGTACTCCTCCTGGCGTAGGCCTACACAGTGGCTTGGAATTAATGTATTTTGTCAAGTTGGTTTATTGAGGTTATCCTAGAATGGATGGAGTAAAGGTAAAACTACCAGTATGCTGACAGATTTGAATTTGACGTGAAGACTAAGGAGGCAGAACATAAGGCAGTCTCGTCGGGTTCCCCTCCCCTCCTCGTGGACCTTTCATACACCAATGTACATGTATGTAATTATTTGTTGTACAATCATCATACCATTACGAGATGATGGATGCATTGGTTGTACCATCTGCATGGTTCTACATCCTCCTGGGAACCTCATAGCATGGCCCAGGCCCAACAGCCCATAAACAACACCATTTCATTTATAGCCCACTGGCAAGATCAGTGAGAATATTTGAGATGTAGGTAGCCTGTAGGATGGCCAAATGAAAACAACTTGAGTTGTGGTTTGAAAATAGTTCTGCCAGACCCAGTGCCTAAAATTACCGAGTGACATTGTATGACATCCACACTTTAAACAGTCAAAATAACAAAAACACTTACAACAACGATTGTGACCATGCCTGCTGAATGTTAAGGCATCCATTCCGACAGCAACAAAGACCGCTTGCAATGTATGTAGTGCATAATGTATATCTGTACACAGGTCGACAGGCCATGCAATAAGAAGGTCATACCGCGTGTTTGTGTTCGATGTTCCGTCGATGAGATGACCCTTGGCCTACATAATATAGGCCCATAGGTAAACAACCTGCACAATATTGTAAACAAGCACAGCTGTATTGAGAAAGCGCCACCAACAGGTGACACGCGGTAAAGGAATTATCACTAATGCGAAATAAAAAGTTCTCAACAAAAAAAGGACAGGATTAGTTTGTCCCATCTCAGTGAAACGAGATGAGACACCTTTCCTCATTTTTAGGTAGCATAAAATGACCATCCAAGTTTCCATGTTTCCGAGACTCAAATTGTCTAGAAAAAGACACAAAATTGTTATAGACTATCTGAGTTCTTATAATATAACAAACAGAATATCTGCCTGATTTACTGAATCTGCATGATTTCCACAAACGAGGTTCGTGAAAACCAAATACAACAAATCGGAAAGATGTCATTTTATGGTATGAGGGCGCGCTCAAAAAAAAACCCACAATGTCTAAGGTTTTACATTTCCTGGTAAAAATAATTAACTTTCTCGGAAACATGGAAACGTAGATGGTCACTCTAAGCCTAGAGTTGTTTTTATCATCATATTCCAATTTTGTCCTACTTGCACTTTCACCTATAGATAATTCTGCTAATGTTTGCCGTAAATGTTTTATGACCATTACACACGCAGTCACTACCTCGTGGCCATCTGATCTCCCACACTGTTCCTTATTTCCAAGTTAACCACCTACACACAACAGGTGTGTTATGTTACTTGAAGGTCAGTTTCTTCCAAGAAACTTCCAAGAAACTTAGTCTCTTTCTTATGTTTTTTATATAAACTATTGACTGACTCATTGTTACTATAACGGTTGAACAGGGTTAATAATTCTTATAAATAGTCTGCATTCATTCATTCAATATACCTGATATATTCTACACTACCTATGCAGTTACTGGTTCTTCAACATAATGAAGTTCAGTTGTAGCAAATTTGTGTATCGCGCAGTAACTCATTTCTGCCGTGCACTAAAAAAAAGCTTTGTTTGCTATGTTGTCCATCACTCTAAAAACGAATTTAGTCAAAACAACGTTAATTAGTCATTTTAGACCACATTTTTACTAAAAATAGCCAAAAATGGTCTGTTTAAAAAGTGATGGGGTATAGCAACACCACGCTGTATTTCTCTTGTCCACTCACTCAGCTGCATGCGCAAGACCACACAGGGTAACCTCCTGATATTTTGCACTATAGTAGAAGTCTGAATTTTTTTCGATGAGGAAGTTTTAGAGGGTGGCTAATGTTGTGGAACCGAGTACTCTGGATTTAACCCTCACCTCCTCTGCATGAAAGCAATGTAATTAAACATTCGAGTCGGTTAATTTGAAGTACCCCGGGCCGGGTCAATCTCTGGTTGTTACTGGGTCAGAATTTTGGTTTCAGATAAGCAAGTTCTTGTAGATAAATTAAGGCCGTCTGTTATAGCAAGTACTACTTGGTGTAACAGACAAACGAGTCTAATCTTGGTATATGGTGCCGTTTTATCGTTCTGCAAATGCACATCCAACCCCCACATGAGTAGGGAACGAGACCTCTGCTGCGTGGTGTGTGCTCAATGTATTTGACAATCGACTGTCGTCATGCACGTGAATATTTATACAGGCAAGTACGAAACATCGCTAAACCAAAGTGTATCGGAAATCATTGTAGGATTTTTTTTGTCAATCAAAAATATTGCAACAAATGTATCGCACATTGTGTCGCAAAATGTGTGATGCACTTTCTAAAAATTACATGGCAAATCGGCCAATTTGCATCGCAAAAATGCGATGCGATACAGGGGAAATCGTTCACTGAGTAGCATTGTTAATTTGTTTTGGTAAACTTTGGGTTGACTCCGATGTTGCCATAGATTTAAGCGCAGTATTCTGTGGTAAGCAGAGCCATGATTTTGGATCCTGGGCATGGTCTGTAGTGCTCAAAAACCATAGTCCGGAACAGACTATCGGCAATATTTCAGCTGAATTAGTATCAGTTATTCAAACCAAAAACTTCACTAATTAGACTTATTTCATCATCGTCTTATACTCGGTATTGTATATTCCGAAACTTGTCTCCCCCTCCCCCTTGCTTCTGGGCGTGGTCTCAATATCGGTCTGGATCCATCTCGGGCCTCTTTGTCTTCAGGTTAGGCTTGAGTTGTCATGTGATCGCGGTTCGCTCATGACACAGAATCATTATTGCCCGAAATGGCGCCCTCTTATGGCCTGAGCATGAGAATTTTAACCTTCGATCACACCTTGAGATCGTGAGTCGAGTGTGGTGATAGCATGTGTGTATACGGGCAATCTAGTCAGATGATGTTGCGTGAAAATACGGACAAATAACCACGATCGCGGACTTGAAATCAAGTCTAGGTCTGCAGTGGGGATACAATTAATAACGACCATGTTCAAAATGGAGGGCCAGCAGTTGATTTCACGAAGCGCTAAGATCAATCATAAGATGAGTAAAAGTATGAATCAATCTTAATTGCTATGGAAAGTGTGATGTCACAATACAAACCACTATGCATCTTGAAGTTAGGATGATTCTAAAGTTAGGAAGAGTTTGTTGAGATCGACTGCAGGCACAACACACGACAGCTTTCGGGTTGATGTTCGAGTCAATAGCGGGCGCCCTCGTAAATTACCACCCATTTTCTAACCAACGCCAGTCATAATGCTCTTGGAAGTTCTGTCTCGAACCTGAACTTTCCAGTCTTTTCAAGTCAACCTTTCATTGAAATAAACCTTTACAAAAATAAATACACAGTTCATGTTTGGTGAACTTTGTGCAGTCAGAGTAAATTCATCCACAAACGATCGCCATTAGTCTGTTATCACTTCGTGTCAGCTTGTTTTACAAGCACTAGACCCCCGTGTATAGGTACACGTGTACTTCGCTCATTATGAAGAGCAACTCAAGTACCAAGACGGGCAGGAAAAACTGTGGGAAATGTCAATACTCGATTTGATAGGGTTTTTGAAGATGTGTTACTGAAAAGAATGGGTTGATGTGAAGTTGCAATAATTTCAAGTGGAAGGGGCGGTCTGGCGGGGGAGGTGGGACTGTGTTTTAATGTTCTTCAAAGTAAACTTTCCTGAAGAAAAAAATGAGAGAATTAAATGTAAAAAAGTGTGTAGAAAATAAATAAGATAATGCCTGAATAGTTTGGGCAATGTGAACAAAATCTTTTTCCCCCCGGGATATTTGTTGTTCGCAGGTAGAAAAAGGCCAATTACACCCTTCAACTTGACATTAATCTGCGAAATCTCCCTTCAGTTCCTTGCGGTAGACAGACGTTATGAATACAACTATTACTTGGTTTTATTTACGATCTGGAATTTTCAAAGATCTTCATTGCGCCTTACATACAGGGTATGTGAGTTTGGACAATTCAATATTTTTTTAGGAGGGGGGGGGGTGAACTCAGTGTTTACAAAAGAATGAACTTTCAGTGCTGTTATTATTCAAGTTTATTCTTTAATTTTAATTTTCAAGAAACACGGTATTTTTATCGTAGAAATGAACATGATAATACCGGAGTCTTATAACAAACGTTTATTGCAGCTGGGTGCTTCTGAGAAAACGGCATAATATTTTGTTGTGTGTGTTTCATTTTTCAAAGATGAACACATCTCAGGGTGGGAGGCTTGGACACCCTGCAGTAATTCACCAAGTGAACTCCGGAGTACGAATTCACAAGTTTGAAAGACAACTAAAACATTGCGTTTATTTTTTTTTTTTTACTTCCTTATTGAAATACTTATTTGAAAACAAACATAGGGGTGGAAAATAGTCTGAAGAGTTGTTTGCAGATGACCCTCATCAATTGAAGATGGCAGGCGGGCAGTCAGTGTGAGTATTAAGGTCATTGCGAAGGTTGAATCAATCATAGAGTGATATAAGGACAATCAATCAAAAGTTGGCTAATAGATGTGGCTTTCATCGGCATCGTTGAAAGAAAGCCAAAGCCATGCATCTTGACTTAGGCTTTTTCGTAGTACGTCTTGGCGACTGCTCCCTCGTGCTGAAGAATGAGCACCATGTGACTCCCCTCCATCTTCCTGGTGGAGGTGCCCTCGCCGGAGGTTCGTCTCAAGACCAGCTCGTCCCCTTCCCACGCAGTGGTGAACTCCAGCGGCGTGCCCGGGGGCATCTCGGTGGTGAAGTTACTCCCAACGTTGATGGTCTTTTCCCTCGGCGTACTGTCCTTGTTGTTGGTTGTCTTGATTGTGATGACGTCACCACACTGGCTGATTTCCTCCGTCACTTTGATATCTGCTGAGGCAGGTATGCTCTCCTTTGGGACCTTCACCTTTTCCACACTGTAAAAAATTGCCGCGTTTTTACGGATAATTTTTTACGGAACTCATCTGTGAAACTGAAATTATGGATATTTTCCGTATAAATACGGGAGAAAACACTCGCTCCGTTTGCATACATAAGTTGTATTTACAGTCTCCAAAAAATGTCAATTATTAAAAAAGTAATAATTTAGGAACTACTTAAAATAATAATATCTTTCAATTTATATTTATGTTGAATTGTTGTTTTAGTTCTCATTTTAAATAAACAAGAAATAAATAATATACTATTGCTATGCTTAACGACTACGAATGTGTGACAACAGTTGTCCCGTAAAAATTACTTATGGTAAATAACTGTTGAAAAATCAAAAACCTAACATCTAAATTCGACATGAAAGGGTACGTTGAAATGTAAATTCAATATTATAACTTCAAAAAAATATTGTAATGGATATAACAAATTTATTAGTGAAATAAATTTCCTAAGTATTCATTTGCTAGCAATTGCATGATCCGGACGTGGTAGTTTTTTTTACCTTTGCATTATGGGACATGAAGATCCTGTGGATTTCGCTTAGTCTGGTTCCCAGACCCAAAAATCTCTGACTATTCTCTGTCGATTTTTTTTTACAAGAGTCGTCAGGGACTCTTTGGTCAGGGAACCAGACAAGATTTCGCTGCGCTGACGTTTGGTAAGCAAAGTACCCGAATACAGTCTACGTGTGCAGACAACATCACTGCGGTGGGCGCGCGAACATGGAATTCGTGAACTGAAATTTGTGAATTTACACTCTCCACCAACCATCAAAGATCGCTCTCTTCCAAGTACCATTGTGACAAACGTACTACTACTAGTACTACTGCACTAGTACTGTAGTAGTGTTTTGACACACTGTTCAACCTCAAGTCAAGGACAAGGTGAGTTAATTTTATCGCCATTTAAATAAATAAATTAACGTTACATTCATAATTCTTTATAATTATAATTTTTATACAATACAATTATATTACAAGTACAACATTACAACAAGTACAATACTAGTTACTACAACGTTGACATGGTTGAATTCTACATCAATGGTTGAACGTCGTGAGCATGCATGATGCCATGGTGATTTAGTACACTAGTCCAGATCCAGTGTAACAACTAACATTAGCACAGTAGCAGTTTAAACTTTAGGCAGTAGCACTAATGAAAAAACATGGGATGTGCCTTGCTAACGTGCATGAACGTGTGAGCATGATGTTATTCGTTAACGTTACACATTGCACTGGACTCCCTCCCTCCAACTTCAAGGACAAGGTTTCATCATGCATGTCATGACAGCCATGGGCCATGTCCTTCATCCATGTCACCAAGCCTTATCGGAATTCAGCATGCATTGTGCATGGATCGGTGGGAAGGGAGTTTTGGAAAACAGTGTGTACAAAGTCTATGTGGGCATGGTGGGGTGGGTAGGGGAGGGAGACGATCGCTAGCATTAGATAAATTGTTTTTGTTTGCATGAAAAGTTGATTGTATTTGTAACGTTAGGCCTATAAAAAATGGTTGGATGATACATGAAAAATCACATTTATGATAACAAAAATACAACATGTTTTAGGGCTGAATAGTGCTGTTAAAAAAGTACCAGCACATCGACCCGGAGGTCGCAGATTGTAGGGATTTATCAGCTTTGCTGTACTTGTAATACTTCACGTAGAGCCAGACTATACTGCCACTGGATATAGTGCCAAGTCCTTTTTCATTTTATATCCACAATCTGATGACAGAGATCAACATGATAAAGAGCTTGCATCTGTACAGCAGGGAACCTTTACAGATGATGCATCCTTGGACACACCACACAGACCAAGTAACAACCGGTCATCATCCTACAAAGTTCCATGGCACAAACTACCTAAAGCTTTGATGGCGAAGTGCAAGGTTGGCGAAAGACCAGAGCCAAGAGACAGGCGTAAAATGATCAAGATTATCATGGATGATGTGAACGAATTACATCATTTGGTCAAGAGAAAGGACCTGCATAAAATTGCACAAGACATTGTTGGAAAATTTAGCAAGTCCTTTGCTGACATCATCAATGGTGAAATCCTTGGTGATGGTGCCTCTTCTTTACTCCAACAATTAGAGAACAGAAAAGAAAACCTGCAAAGGTTAACAGGTTGCAAACGCCACAAACCATGCTGCCACAGCTACAGGTGTAAGTGAGGATCTGCCAGCTCGTAAGAAAGCAAAGATTGAGTTAGACAGCTTTGGCTGTATTAAACCTCAATGGATGCCAGACCTTCCAGAGGGTGAGTCACAAGAAGCACAAGAAGGCCTACTGGTTACATACAGTCCAAGTCATTCTCTCATGTGGCACCTGGGCCGTGGAACAATCTACCATCTCATAGTCATATGGCAATTTGCCGTGGTGCCCTTAAAAAGCTGCAATACAAATTTAAATTTTCCTCATATGGTGCCCTTTACTTTGGGGAAATTGCCGTGCCCTTTGGACAATAAATTTGAGGCCTGATAGTGAATGTGATATTTTTTTCACAATAAGCAGTAGCAAGTAAAATTAATAGCCAAGGTTGTTCACTTTATTTAATTCATTTCACAACCGTACAGGAGAGTTGTGTTCTGCTACAAGGGTGTTCGTGATTGTTGATCGCAAGGTAATCAACTGTGCTGTAACCTCTCTCCAGAAAGCTCTGTTGATGACCTTTGCTTGTTTCTATATTTTCAACACAGAGTACAGTGGAGAAATCTCATCTGTATACGCTTGATTTTATCGAGAGGTATGTACAACCATAACAAACTGTGTAAAACAAGTTTTTACCAATATTACAGTAATAGAATGATTACTCTGGCTGACTAACTCAAAGCATTTAAAGTGAAGAAACAAATTTGGTACTAGACTTTTGCTCTCGTCAATGTAGACAGATTAAGCATGGTAGGGGTCACAAAATCCACTGTAATTTCGGCTAAAAGGCATGAATGGCATTCATGAAATGCATTGAATTACCTGAGCAAGCTACTTACAAGTCATACATCAGCTCTATGCATTAAATTAAAGTGGGTTAATTATTGGTATAAATTCACAAACAAACTTGTTTGTTTTGATGGTTATGGCACATCCTGACAAGGTATTTTGCCTGATGTTATACAAATGGTTGAATACCAAATTGAGAATGTTGCCACATTGGTTGAGTTCAAGGAATAATATCAAGACACTTCAATTTGTTTGTATTCACAGATTCTTTGTTGGCATAAATCCTGGGGAGGGAACCAAAGCTGTAAGAGGAAAGAAGAGAGGGATGCCAGTTAGTGGGAAGGTAACTGCACTGGCCAATGCAATGTCAATGTTCGAAAATGAGTGGAACTTCAGTGAACTGTAACTGATTTTTGAAATACGATCTCCTGCAGTAAAGCTTGGCGATGGCAAAACAATTGTGATGATCGGCCTTTTACCAAACTTATGTAGTTGTTACTTGCATTGGACTTACATTTTGTGGTCACTCGCAGTACCTCTGGGTGCATTAGACGTGCCATAGTGCCAAAGTGGTTCACTGTGTTGACAACTGCAAGGGGGTGTGTTTTTCAGCTGCTCATTAGTTTTTCCAATTGGTCACAAATTGTTAAGACTAGTGACCGACACGCACAAATATAGCATTCGCGTGCAACTTAACGCGCGACTAGTTCATTGATCACGCATACAGTGTAGTTGAGGTATTCGCCTATATTAGTGAACACGACATGACAGCGTTTTTGGTCGAAATCTTTTTTCTAAAAACAGTTCTTACCGATTTTTATCCTCATCGGCATTGGCTAAAACGCTTAAGTACCTCAACTATGCGGGATGGTGAACTAGTCATGCGTTAAGTGATACACCAAGTGCTATTTGTTTGTATCCGGTAAGTACATGTAGTCTCAACAATTTGTTACTGGTTAGTAAATGCTAGTGACTGGCTGTATGGCACTCCTTGCAAGTGTTAAAACAGTGAACTGTTTAAAGATTTTTTTTTTTTTAAATAGCATGATGTATGGTGGGGTTTAAAACACATTGACTGGCCTCACCAGTCTGTGAGAGCCTCAGGTGGCATACACACACACTGGTGCCCGCGTACCAGTCAAAAATAAATACATGTATACATGTAATAGAAACCCACCATGTGTGTATGACAAGCCAAATGCCCAATAATTCGATAAACAGTGTTTATCAGCGATAAACACTGTTTTTCGGAGATAAACACAGTTTTTCAACCGATAAACACTGTTTTTCGAGAAAAACTCTGTTTATCACTTGATAAACAAAGTGTATCTCGATAAACACTGTTTTTCGCCGATAAACTTTGTTTATCGCCGAAAAACAGTGTTTATCGAGATAAACTTTGTTTATCAAGTGATAAACAGAGTTTTTCGCCGATAAACAACGTTTTTCGAGATAAACTTTGTTTATTGACCGATAAACATAGTTTACTGTTTATCGAAAAAACAGTTTATCAACCGATAAACATAGTTTACTGTTTATCGGTTGATAAACTGTTTTTCGGCGATAAACAGAGTTTTTTGAAAAAAACTATGATAAACTTAGTTTTTCTCGAAAAACAATGTTTATCGGTTGAAAAACAGTTCGAAAACCAGTGTTTATCAAGTGATAAACAGTTTTTCTTGGAAAACCGTGTTTATCGCCCAAAAAACAGTGTTTATCACCGATAAACACTGTTTATCGAATTATTGGGCATTTAGCTTGCCATATATGTGTGCCATATCACCAATTGACTGCTCCATTTTGTGAAGCAAAGCCTTGTGAAATGGTTCAGTCAAGATTTGCCTGAACTTGCATCTTTGGCTTTGTACCAGCAGACAGTTTTTAGAATGTATCCTCGGGCCCAAAGGAGAAATAGGGGTACAGTACTTAGCTTTCAGATGTTTTTTTTGTATTTCCAGTAAATATGACTTGTGAATAAAACTAGTGATACATGTACTTTGTGCAAGCAGCTACATGGAGGGGGATTATACAGTAATCAAACATGGTTCACTGTACAAATCTCTATCCACACCAGTAGTTAAGATTTTATGGTCACATTCTCAACAGTGGCACCAAGTCGATTTTCATGTTGCGCAAAGCAACTTAGATGGAGTAAAAAGTACCAAGGAGCTTAAAAATATAAACCTTTTTGATAAACAACTGCTAAGATTTAATGATTACCATCTTGTTTGATACCTTTACCATTTTTAGGGGTACATATCCATTATTTGTGGATATTGTGGTTGAGACATCGTTTTCAGAATATTGCATTTGAAAATTGCTTGTTAACAAACTGTTTAGAAATTTACATGTTTGTACATTGTTAATGGTTCATTTCACGGGGTTGGGACACTGTGACATATTACTAAAGCATCAATACATTTGGCTCAATTATTTCAATTTTGTGTTTTTCAACACTCCATTATTACATTGTATGCAAACTCACTCTGTGTACTTATTACATGACACACATTTCTGCTATTTCTGCTATATTTGATTGCTGATTATACTGTACAGTAACAAATGTTTTCCCTGGTGCATTGTGTTAATTTCTGATCATTCTACCTAATAATTCAATTGAATAAATTCTCAAAGTTTTAAACTACATATTATGCAGTTCTCATGCTGTTTTTTTTTACACATGACTAACCATTTGTGTATCAAACCTGTACAGGAAATAAACTGCTTTAGTGGAACAAAAGAAGAAGTCTGTTAATTTTCCCGTATTTTATTGAAGATTTCGTTAGAAATTCCGTCAAAATTACGGAATCCTTTAAAAGTTCCGGCAGCAAATTTACAAGATTTTATTTTAATTCCGTAAATTTTCTGGACTTTTTGGAACATTTTCCGTAAATTTACACAATTTTACCGTATTTTTATAATTACGGAACCACCCAAAAAATTTCTGTTAATTTTGTTTTCAGGAATTTTCCCGTATTTTGTTTGAGATTCCGTGAAAAAATTTCGTAAAAAATTACGGAATTTTTGAAAAGTTCCGGCAGCAAAATTACTGGACTTTTTTTTTATTCCGTAATTTTACGGAGTTTTTAATACTTTTTTTCCCGTTAAATTACACAATTTTCCCGTATTTTTTTAATTACGGAACTAAAAGAAAAAGTCCGGTAATTTTGCTGCCGGAACTTTTTCCGTTAAAAAACGGATTTTTTTTAACAGTGCAGGAACTCCGCCCAGCCCTCTGTCTTGCATGAGGTCCACTTGCCGGAAAAATCGACTGCCATGATGGAAAGTGGTTTGGAGGAGTAACCTGTACAAAAAGTTTGAATGACACAATGAACACATTTTGTTTTTCTAATACAAGATAATTTGAAAGAAAACACTGAGTGCCATCATAAATCTCATTCTCTGATTGATCTTTTCAGCAAACCTGCAGTGGATTAGTTGTCCTGCTTTTTCCTACGTCAACTCGTCATGGTCCTCTGGTGTATATACCACTATAATTGAGCGTATGATCCCTTCTTCCGTCTTCCCTACACATCATGTTGAGGAAATATTCAGGAAAACCACTCTCATACGAACTTCAGCCCCGTAAAGAAGAAATAAAATAACCAACTTATCATTTATCTGAGGATAAACGTGTTAAACTGAAGAGAAAAAATGTATAACATTATACAATCATGAACAATTGTCACATATTTCAGGTTACTTGTTTCAATCTTTAAGTTATAGTAGTATTAATACTCAAAATATCACTTAACCAACAAGAACAGTAATTACCTTACAGTGGAGATGCACAACTTCAGCGAACGATGGGGTGTGTCTTACGCCTTGGACAGGAACGCATACAGGGTACGAGTGAGGCCCGCTCTTTATAGTGCAGACTCAGGGTGATTCATCACCGTAGTCGTGATTCAATCCTTGTACCTCGCAGATCGTAGTCACAATTGACACCATATTAGGAGCCGGAATCCAATTAGCAATTGTCAAAATTTGTCCCGGGGTGCAAATTCTGTCTTCAAGTGCCAGTTTGTATCTAATCCCAGACAGGATTTATGATAACATTGTGAAATGGTTTTAAAGGATCGTTTCTTGTTAATTTGTTCATATAATTTTGTTCCCAATCGAAACACGGCATGTAAGTAACGAAGACATGGTTGATGTGAAAACTTTTTTTAAATTCTCACAAGTTCAACATCTTTCTTGATAACAGAAAAGTAAAATCCCGGTTGATTTTGACAAGAGTAATTTAAAGTTCACGGAAAAAAACGTTTTTTTTCCCCCCATGGTTTCATCCAATTATTTATCAACTACTTTGTTTTCTCTCACTCGCAGACTTTAAGGACAATTCTCATCAATGCTTTTTTGTTTCCCCCAAGAAATAAAAAAGGTAAAATGAAACGCCATTTTGGTCTAATGGATTGGGGACTTTGTTTATTCCAAAAATACCAATCTTTGGGGACTGTGGCTCAAGTGTTTGTGAATGTTGCGCCATGCACAATCCATTATGTCTTTTGTACATCAGTATTGACAAGTATGTCTGGACCTAGCCTGCTTCTCAGGCGTTAGCTGTGTTTTAACCGATACCCGGAACAACTCCGTATGGGCTGCCGTTATAGGCTGAGTAATAGCAGCAGTTTAGATAAACGTCGTGTATCAAGACTAGGCTTACTCGCAACCCTCGACATTATCATGTTTAATGTATATTTTGTGTTTCCTCTTAGACAGTCGTTAATAACTCGTGGACAGTTCTATATACTGGTACCAGTTTAATTTCATCCTGAGTGAATGGAAGTTTACACAATCAGATGTATACATGTACCAGCATTTTCAAAAAAAAAAAAGAACACATGTTTTCGATTAAATCCATTCACAGTATGCATACGTATACAGCAAGGGTCTTCAAAGGTCTGTCTAGTTTGACTTTCACAAACGTCTGCGCAGATACCCTATACAGCTAACAGACTGTTCCAAAATCGATTACTTTGAAGTGCCGCCTTGCATCATTCTGCAATTTACGGCATGTCGTGCTTATTTCTATTTAGCATGTCACAATTAAAATACAATGCGGCACGTTGTTATCTTTCTCATTTTATTAGAGTTCCTTCTTTCTCGTTTCCATTTTCCTTTTTATCAATCGCGACCTTTTAAGCTTAAACCATTTTTAGAGGGGAAAGGGTATGGGTGTCCGCTATCGGGTTGGTGCTGTACCCTCCCCCCCCCCCCCTCCCCCCACCCTGCTTGACATTTTGACATAGGCTAGGCCGTTTTCGAAATCCTGGTTTTGGTTCGGGCTTGGGTTCCGGCTTAGGCTCCGTCCGTTATTTTGAAAACGTGTGCTTTCGGTACGGGGGTTTCAAACAGTCGGATGGTGCCTAAGCCGGAGCCCACAAGCCCAAGCCATTGTGTTTCGAAAGGGCCACTAATACGGTACCGATGTCTTAGCTTCATGTTACCATAATACAGTATGCCACCACACATTCTATGCGCTTCTATGACACCTTCCAGTTGAACCCTTATGCTGCATGGCTGGACTTCTGAATGTTTGAAGGTGAACGAGTATTGACTTGTCTAGAACTTCTACAGAGGAAATCTGACAAGTATAGACTTCTAAAGGCTTGCCATTGAGCAGGTACTTGCCGGTAGAACAATATTGAACCATCCGATCAAACAGCTGATAACTGCTGACAACCACTCAATGCTGGAAAGAGTTACAAGGCAGAGGTGACGATGTTGCCCCAGAAAATATACAGAAACTTACTAGTTTTATTGTATTATAATAATATCGAGGTAAAATCGAGGTAAAGGGTAAAATAAACAAGTCCTTGAGGAACGTATGGCGTTTTAATGATACGGGTTGGTGCTAAAAACCACACACGACCAACGCTCGTTGGTTCTTTCCATGGATACGTTAATCAACACGGGAGGGCGTTGGCAATCACCTGATTGTGCAAATGAGATAACTGACCAATAGGAGGACTTGTTAAACTTGGGCTTGGGACTCTGGGGCATGGTTTGATCGCAGATAAAAAGGTTGGTTGCTCGGCGTGCTCGTTCTTCTTGTTTGTGACCAGCCACTGAGACGAACGTTTGGTTTTTTCAGCTTTCATCTTCCATCTTCAGGTGAGATTTAGTTATAGATTTATGATTCAATTTTATTCGTAAGGACAAAATAGTCTTTGATTAGTGATGATTGCCACTCGTATGCGCCAAAGGTTCATAGAATTTATATTTTAACATGTCGTAATCGTTTGTTATCATAGTAGTGGGCACTTAACACATGATTTGATAATATAAGAAAAACACGCAAAATCCTTTGAAATAGAAGGAGCTATCCAAAAAATATAACAAATATTTCTCACGTTCCGAAATGTTAAGACCGTGTCACATGAGGGGGGCAGTGTACAGGCAACTTGTTCCATGCAATAACAAGAAGAAGAAAAAAGTACATCATGTCAATGTTCACATAATTTTATTGTTGATGTAAAGACACTGTCAGAATTTTGTTCGTTTTTGTTTTTGTTTTTTTTTTTGCTGCCAAAGTGTTCTTTTGTTTGCAGTGCAGTTGGCTGCCTCTGAGGTGTATGTTACATTCGGCTATTTTTACGATGCCCTTAGTTTTGAACTTGTGCGAAATTTGTTTCGTTTAAAAAAAAAAGATCGGCTTTTTCCTCGACGTTTTAAATAAACGAACATGCTCAATAGTTCCCTTCCCATCCACCACAAAAAATAGAGTTGGATCTCGGGAAGAGTTGTTGCTGATACCAAGGTGCTGTTTTGACTTTTCCCATCAGATTTCCAAACCAAAAACTCATCATGCCTGCCGACTTCAGTGGCACCTGGACCAACGACCGCTCCGAGGGCTGGCCGGCGCTCTTGGAAGCTCTGAAGATCCCCACGGACAAAATTCCCATGGACATCAAGATCACCGAGACCATCACACAGAGCGGGGACACGGTCACCATCGTCACCACCAACAACAAGGATCCCTCCAGCAAGAAGACGCTGACAATCAACGTCGGCAGCAACTTCACCAACAGTGTCATGGGACACGAAATCGAGTCCTCCTCGGAATGGAAAGGAGACAAGCTGGTCACTAAAGCCGTTGGGGGAAAAGGTGGCAGCACCAGGGAGCTGGTCGGAGGGGAGATGCTCGTCATCATCGATTACGAGGGAATCGTTGCCAAGTCATATTACAAAAAGCAATAGAACTTTTGCAGTCGGCCATGGCATGAAATGGACAGGCGTCTTCGCATTTAGTTCATCGATCAAGGCAGATCCCGGCTCTCAGAAGTATTATAGATGACAATGTACAAAGAACAAAACATTTCTCATAGCTCTTTTAGGTTAGCTTTTTGAGAGGGTTATTCAAGGTAAAGCAGAATAACTGACTTGCTATCCATCACCAAGAACAACGTCTTGTATCACAGACGCATCATCAACAACAACAACAACACTATAACACTACATAACAACAACAAATGGTTTATTTGAACATTGATTACCATGGTACGTAAACAGTGGAGTAGCAAGCACATATTTTATTTTGCAAGGAGGGAGGTGTGTCACAGATGTTTGTTAAGGGGGCAGTTTCACTTGATTTCAAGTCTAAAATTGCCTGATTATATAAAGCAAATTTCATGGAACCCAGCGGCTGACGGGGAAAAAGCAGGGGGCAAGATGTTCCAGATGGGGGCAGCTTCCCCCGTTTGCCCCGGCTATACGCCACTGCACTTAAAGTTAAAAATGCCTTCCTGACATAGATTGTGCCCTTTCCTATCAGTGGTGATCAGCTTATGGCAGTTGATGTCATCAAAATTTATCCTTCCTTATATCGACTATAGATTAGTTGCTATGTCTGTAGCTAGGGGTAATGGGAGGGAGGGGCTTGCAAATAGCCCAATAAGCTGACTAGTTTGCTGTTTCAAATGAGGCGCTTTTGTGCCAAATAAATGCAACGAACGTGCTAAAACAAATGTTTAAAAACAAGCTTTGGCAGAAACATACTATACACCATTGAACGTTGTCTATCTACGGTTCTGTAATGTGAAGTAAATAATTGAGTCTGAAATAGTAAAATAATGGTACAATCAAGATAGATTTAGTTTAGAAATACAACTGTTTTACCCTTATACCGTTAACGTTGCCGGTTGGGGTTTTCAATAAAACTGAACACATTGTATTTGGAAGAAAAAATATCTACTTTTGTTTCTCCATGCTTGACTTTTGTTCTGCGTTGTAGCACTGTAAACTCGGAGATTTCCGGAAGTGTATGCCTGGTATACGATTTCTTTTTTTAAATATATACAAAATAACTCAGAAGAGCGATTTTGCCAATGCTGTAAACTACGGTGTATTGTACCTTAAAGGGAGAAATCTCGCCTGACGCCTTCAAGTTGACCCCTTGATTGATCTCCTTTGATCCCATGTAGAACTGCACAAAATAAGGATAACACACGCTCCAAGTTAGGATGCGACTGCTTTCCATTTTGCTGGCTTTGGTTTAAATGATTTCAGCTTGAAGTGAGCTTTTATTTGGTAGAAATTAGAAATGTTCACGGTGAGCCAAACTTAGTTTATAACGTACCAACATTCAGACACATTATTGCCAGATCAGTAGCGCTTGCTGCAACGAATTGTTCAGCAATATTCTGATGACATCTCACATAATCTACCCAAAAGAGCAAAAACTCTAATTATTAAAAAAACAATTAAAAAAAAAGAAGTTTTGCTCACATTAAACTTTGGGCGCCTCAATTCTTATCTTAAAACTCCTGAATTAACAAATGACCCAAGGCTTATTAATAAATGGGTAAAACGAGGTCAGATAAAACATCGCAGATAACCCCCAGAAAGCTTGTCGATTATCTTAAAAAGATCTAACCTCAGTGACGAAATGGCATTGTTGCACATATCTGTATACGTCCCTCTGGTGTGCGCAACCAACTTATTATCTTTTTTTTTTCCATGAGAAAATGAGCGTGCAGAATTTGAAACTGGAGGAGGGATTGGCCCTTATTACAACATAGCGGAAGTCTGATGATGACCCACACCCGAAGCAAAAACGCTGCCAAATGTCATGAAAGTATACTGCTATAACACGTGTTTGCTGAGTGAAATTCGGATAAGAGCGAGTATGAAACAATGTTACCTTTTTCTGCTGTATTGCTAAGGGAAACAAAATATACTGAGCTCCAAAAAACCCCAAAATGTGTCAATATAGAATTCGTCCCTGATTGGTATAGAAAAGCCCACGCGACTTTGAAAATCAGTTGCTAGGCGAGATTACGATAGAATCGGCTCATATAGTAATATTAATGCCTTTGTCCATTATTCACAATCTTTAGTTTGATAACAACTTCACTTCATCATGCCTATCTATAGTTTGTGAGGGTCGATACTATTTCAAAACATCAGTCTGCTGGCACCGGCTTATTTCCAAGGTTAGAACAATATCTTTCAGATAACTACATTCTCTTGTACACTAATTAACTTCCACCAAACTCTGTTTAACGTCAAATTGGCAAATAATTTTGCGAGTTGTTCTGCCATTGAATTGCTGACAAGAATGCAATCTCCTCATTTTGTTCATATTACTATCTGAATTCAGTTTGCTTGTTTGGTTGTGCATCACCAGCAGAGTCAATTCATTCAATCCTCTTGTTTGCAGCAAACACACCACAACAGTAATAAACCTAAAGGGAAAACTCAATTTCATCAAAATAGCTGAGGTGGTCTCGTTTTTTAGAGAAAACACAGAATAAAAGGTTTTATATATTTTGCCAAGGATTTGGTGCGTTTGTTTGCTCTAATATGATGGGGCTTTTTTTTATTCCGATTTGCCGAATCGAAATAACAACCGAGTGTTTAGGGGAAAATTTCCTCGGAGATTAGGACAGTGTGTCATTATTTTCATTCCATTCAATTAATGTATTTGTACCTTTACAGCACGTGGCAAACACTGATAAATGTCAACAAAGACCAGAGTCTGCACTGAGACCCAATAATATGTGCTTGAAAATTAATAACAAACCTGTGAAAGTTTGAGCTCAGTCGGTCTTGGGAGTCACAAGAAAATAGTGAAAAACCCCATCTCCGTTTGGGGCTCGCGATATCAAAACTAATGTTTTACCCAATTCTCAAAAACTATTGTAGCATTTCAGGCTAAAGGGGAAAATTGTCCACCAGTACCATCTTCATACCTTGTAAGTTAGGTGCAAATTTGTGAACATTTCTTTTTTCCAGTCTTATCAATGTTGCGCACAGCCTATAAGTATTACAGTTTAGAATGAGAGAATTGGGTTTATAGATACCTTCATAAATAATCAACAAACATAACCACCAGTCGGTGAATTGTTAAACAAAAAACCAAAAAAAAAAAAATGTGTTTTAAGGATATTGTTTGATAATGCGGGTGAACTTCGTATCACATTATTCAATGTTGAATTGACACCATCTTTTCAAAATCAGACCATGGTAGTTTAAGGCTGGCTTAAGCACCAATCCCACTTAAGGTATATCAAAATGGAATAGATGAATATCATAAAAAAAAACTCAACTTGGGTTTTATTCATTAGTTAAATAACACCCATTTGGAGAGCCAGCAAATGTCAAACAATTCCCGCTGTTCTCGGAGTCGGACCCCCCCCCCCCCCCCCGTCCCCTGGTGGTATCAATACAACCATGCATTTTTTTTTCCAATGGCACGTAAATCTTTTATTTTTCCCTTTTTAATACTACTTAATAAGAAATGCTGGTAGACCCGCTTCAATGTGGTTCATTCTGTCGTTTCTGTTTTAGTGCTTTCTGGCTGAGTCATCAGTTGATGGGGGAGGGACGGGGTGATTTTGAGTGCGGGATCGACCTTACAATACAACATGACTGATTTGAAAACTCATTTTAAAAAAAATAAAACTATTATTTAACCACTGGAATTGTTTGGTCTATTGAAGTGTTTATGACGTACATGTATCGTGTGTGTCCGCTCATCGTTGGCTTGGTTTGCTAGTTTTTTTTCCAATGTATAAATATAAAATTTATGTTTTGGATTGTTGTCGTAACCCTCCCCGGGGTTAAGGGGTGTGTTCCAAGTTGGAATAAAAATAAACTAATGAATAACAAACATAATCAACCACCCAGTTGGTGAATTGTTAAAAAAAAGAAGAGTTTTAAGGATATTGTTTGATAGTGCGGGTGAAAAGTTCGTCTCACACTTCAGTGTTGAATTTATGCCATCTTTCCAAAATCAATATAACATTACTGAATTTACAAATACAAGTCAACATGACTGAATTGACACAAACTCATCTACAAAAACAGTCTCCGTGTGTAGATAGTGTTATTATTTAACCACTGGAATATTATGCCGTACTCTTGTTTGGTCTATGTAAAAAAAATTATGACGTACATATACATGTATAATGTTTGGCCCCTCATAGCTAGTTTGGTTTGCTAGTTCGTTGTTTTTTTTTCTTCTTTGTAAAACTCTCTTTTTGTACTGTATTTGGGGGTTTTCTTCACAGTGTCCTTCCAGTTCTTCATTGCCATCATATGTTATGCTTTGGTCGTTTACACGCTCTCCCGTATTAAATGCATGTGAATCGAATATGGAATTGAAAACTATAAACGCCGGGTGCTCAACTAAACTACGGTACCTCATATTCAGTGTATTAACAGTTATAAAAACAATATTCAAAAGAGAAAAACCCTCATAATAGCTTGCTTGAGACAACGCGCTGCAGAGACATATTGATTTGGTAACGAACTTATCTGTATATTAACAGTTGAAATATCGGCCCGCATGCATGTGACCTTCCGCTTATTGAGGAAAAATAAAAACATGCTTGCAACACGTCTGAATTTGCGTGTCTGACCGAAGTTCGAGTGAGCAATTCTGCCACAATATAAAAGGGCGTGATCATAACTCTTGTTAATGCTTTATTTATTAAAATAAAACGACATAGTGCATGCTGTGGCCTTTTTCTATATACATGTAGTTATCAAAACGCAAATAGGTTATACAGGTCTTTTCTCAGGTGTTTTTTTTTTATTATTTATAATATGCAGACCAAAGAGTGTGTTTTACGGTTTAATGAAGACAGCCTGCCTCGTATCATGGGCCAAATTTAGAGCCCTTATTTTATGGGACATTCTTTATTACAGACAATGTTCAGGAAAAAAACCCAGTTCATAACTGCCGCATTGAATGTGGCGTGTAATTTTAGTTTTATTTTTGACTTCTAGTTTTCTGTTTATTGGCCTAAAATAATTGTTAAGCTGTGTCTATTTCCTGCCGAGCAGTCTCAGCTTTTCTTACGAACAGTCCTCTGCTTTGGGTCGAAGAGGAAGACGGGTTCGTTATCGACGATTGCACACAGTTATTCACGTTGAGATCTGAATTTTATTTTTACATGGTGATTTGGCTGGCGTGTTGCTATAGCTTTGTACTGAGTGATACGCCCCCTTGACTCCATCAGAGACAATTTACTGCAAGTACAACAAATAAAACAAAGTGAAGTGTCAGTAATAAGGCTTGCCGGGCTGCCATTTCTTTATAGCGTAATCTCAAAAGACCATTCTATTAAGCTAGTTTTCAATCAACTTTGTGGAGCTTTAGTGAAAATGCCAGTGAAAATGGTACCCGCGCTTTCATATACTTTGGATAGGCCTATACAGTGTGTTTCTTTGGATAATGACCCCTTCTTCTGGGAGCAATATCTTGTGCAATTGATAGATCAAATAAATCTGTATAATCTATGGGCAGTGACTTTCTTGTAGTAAAATACGTGTTTATGGGAGTAGTTATCTGGAATGTTTGGTACATGATGTGCAAACTTTGCAAAGTATTTTTAAATCTTAAGAGTAAAAATAGTTAATAAGTCGCCAAACTGTACCTACACCGATATGATCTGAGAATCCACTGTGACCTAAAATATGATCAAATAAAGCCTTTACAGTATACCCTGATTCGACCAATCCCCTGCGATCCACCTAAACCACTAAAAAAAAAGACAACATGCAAAGGTCGATCAAAGAAGGAAACACACGCCAATGAAAAAAAAATGGTTCCAAACTAGAAACAAACAGTGGTATTGCCATGGCCAGGGTCAATACGAATTGACCCGTTGAAGGCCCCCCTCTAACAATACCACTAACTGATACATTACTACGGGGTCAAAGTATTAAACAATAATCATTACAGCAGCACAGGTAGTATGTGAGATACTCCTCAAGAGTCAAACTTTGTTTTAGGGGACCCCAACTTGACATCGTCGTGACGAAAGTGCAGAACCGATATTTCAACGGCCCATGACTATAAGCGTCTCTTTCTTTGTATTCCAAAGTGATTGGATACTAATTTTGTAGCAATTACTGAAGTTAATAGCAAACCACCACGGACTTTAGAACGCGTTCGGTAAGTACTCAGCCAACCTCTTTATTGTACAATCAAATTAGACTATTTTAGGCTCGATTATAATGTCCGTATAAATAGCTCGGCCCGCTGCATCAAACACGGAAATACCACTATCATATCATATCAGACAGAGGTACTTTTGTTCAAAGACATAAACTGACAAAATTAAAATACAATACAATAAACAAATAAATAAAACTCTGAGACACTATTGAATCTATTGCAATAATCGTCCCGACATGTCTGGCTGTCTGTTTGTCGGGCTGTTGGTCTGTTTGTCGGCCCGTCTGTCTGTCCGTCTGAAATGTCACCTTTTGGGAACGGGGGTTTCAATTTGGAAGGTTTCCTTGTAGGGCTTTGTCACGAAGCAGTTTGTCATCTGAACATGAGTGTGAATGGTTGTTAATTTCTCTTTTGAGATTGCTCGGACCTGGTCGTCTGTATCCGTGCTGTAGCACAGTGCTACATGCAAAACCAATTATGTTTACAAGACAAAGTATACCTGCACATCAGCTTGCACACAGAAAACCCATGAATATGGTCTAGTGAAAACTGAGAACACATTTTGCGGTTTATTAGCATAAGATATTCTCAATATGTTTCTTGGAAGTCCAATCGTGTGTGCGTCTTGAAAATAAAGTTTTGTACCATGGTTCAAAGTGATTTTCTTTTTCCCAGGAAAATCTAGAGGAATTCTAACAACCCATGGCGTTGCAAACAGATTACAGGGAAGTTTCAAGATCCTTTTGAGGAAGAAGAACAAAGAAAGAAAAAAAATGTGGTGGTCCTATAACATGCCATTAGAGTTATAAACTATTTGACCAATGTGACACGGTAGCAGTCGGAGTGGGCGGGTGCGGGGGGGGGGGGGCGTTGCAACCGGTACAGAGGGCGGTTGTAAATGCAAGTTGATTCATCATTTTGCTTTCTTGAATACATGTAGGCCTACTCGAGAATGGCCATTGAAAATTAGTGTAGACAAATTTAAAATCAACTATCAGTAGTTTTCTTTTTAGATGGATCAGTGATGACCCATTACCACTGCCATGGCAACCGACTTCAGCGGCACGTGGAAGAGCGGTAGATCCGAAGGGTGGCCGGAGTTCTTGGCCAAACTGAACATTGCAAGGGAGAAGCTTCCGGCCAATCTCAGAATCACACACGCCATCTCCCAATCCGGAGATCAAATCAATATCAAGACCACCAACAACATCGACGAAACCATGAAGGAGTCCACCGTTATCGTGGGCAGCAATTTCAAGGACCAGTCGCCATGGTATAACGTGGAGTACACCACGGCCTGGGGTGACAACGGAGAGTTGGTGATGACCAGGACCACGGGACTGGGGGGTATGACCCGGGAGCTTGTGGACGGCGAAATGCTCGTGACGCACACGCTCGAGGGAGTCGTTGCAAAGTCTTACTTCACCAAACAGTAACACCGTTATACAGCCGTGAATAATGAAACATCTATGCAACTAATATGCAGGGGGCTCTTCGAACTTCGAAAATAAGCATTTTTGATGTATTTATAGGACTTTGAATCAGGGACTTTTCTATCTAAAACACTTGAAATGAAATGCTTGTTGTATAATTATTCGGCAGACATCAGGACTATGATCAAGACCATGATCACCAACACCATAAGAAATAATTTATGTTATTTTGATTTTACCTAGTTGTAAATGTTGTTAAGGAATGTTATAAGCTTATTAGACTGTGTGTACGTGATGATATTATACGCCATGCTCCCACTAACAAGTTACGACAACGATATTTGTATCTCTGTTGCTCGGAGCTTAAGTTTGAATTCTGACCAGTGATCGAGTCTTGCATCGAGTGGGTTCGAATCCTGACGAAGAGGCTCAAGTTTCTTCAGAATAATAATGTGTTTGTGAGTTCGGACCCAAGGACAAAAATGCTTTGCATCAATGTTAACATGAAATCGACTGCTTATTATCCTACAAACCATATACCATTCTTTAATTAAATAAACGTGAATGAATAAATAATGTTTATTGTTCTGCAATCATTTGGGCTATTTTGTTTTATGTTGGACAATCACTGTTCTTGTACCTTCGTCGGACGATTAACAAAATCCATAAAAGTGAAACTAATCTTTATTACAGAAAACACCATTTGAAAACGCGACAACAAGTATAGTATGATAAAATCCTGGTCATTTGTCACCGCGCGAGGGCGGTTGACAAAAGTAATGGTTCAACTTTGAAGACTCTAGAAAACCAATACGGGCAAATGAAATCGTGTCACCCAAAATGTTCAACTTCAATCCTCCCATGTTATGTACATAAAATCTATAGAATGAGCACTGTGATTTGAATCATTTTGGTTGGAGTGACATTTCATGGTCATGACAGATGTGAGTGTTGGAGCAGCTCATCAGTGTAGAAATTGGAACTGTAGTGACGCAATCATCGTCATTATCATCAGGCTGCACCGTATTCTTCAGCAATTTCCATTCTCTTTCTGTCACTTGTCATTCTACTCCATGTCATCCTATTCATATATGTGGAGGTTTCATTTATCCATCTCCTTATGTTGTCGTCCTCTTCTTCCAGTCTGTCCTTGGTTTTTGTCTTCCTCTTCTTCTCCCAGCTGTCCTTGGTTGCCATGCTGTCTCTTGTTCCACTCTGTTGCATCTAAGTGCCAAGCACATCTCCATTTCATTTCCTTGATAATATTCGCTATGATATATTTTACCTTTGTTTTGGGGTCTGATGTGAGTGTGTGTGACACAGGTGCACAATCAATGTAGGCTAAACAATGATTTGATGAGGAGAAAATAAAGAACACAAAAGTTCGGCAATACAATACTGCTGCGCTGGGAAAATATATTATGTTTACTCAAGCATTAATATGTCAACCGCATCAAATTTTATAGAGACGTCTTATTATTATGCTCAGGAGGCCTTGAGTCACCGAAGCGGATCGATAATTAATTACCGTCACTGTTACTATACTTCATTGGGCTTTTTGCAAATAATTTAAGCAACATTTGTGTTGGTATTTTTCATTATTGCCAGGGAAATACCTCTGATGACTAGAAATAACCATACCCTGACAACAATCTGATTTAAACATGCATGCCGAAAGACAGGTTTGGCGTTTGTTTTCTCTGGCCTATAAGGTTTTGTTTTTCTCTAAGAACGTATAGATACGCTTCAGAATTAAGCCTAAAAAGTCTCAAAAAGCGCCCCCGTGTGACGTGTGTCGGCGCACTTTTTTCCCTTCACGTTCGAACGCGCGCATGTTTTGAAGTATCGTCTGGACTTGTACTCCTTGAGAGTACTGGGATTTCATTACGTACTACGACGAGACAGCGTGGGCTAGTCTCCATCCGAGTGCTTGGTTTCGGATTTACCAACAACAGAGAAGAAGAAGAAAAAAACAGCCGACGCGGGAAATGCCCAGACTTTTCCCGCTTAAACAAAAAAACAGCTTCAGGAACATTATTTTCGGTCATCCGAGACAGACGGTGGAAACTTGGTTATAGCTACTTGTGTACTTGAACTTGCTTTCACCCCTGTCTCGTCTTGAGGAACGGGGCTTAAGTGCACTTTATTGACCTGTTTGCGTCGCTAAGTTTTGTCCGTTTTAGTTCGGATTCGAAACAGCTATTGACAAATGGGTTTATTGTTACTTATATCGAATGATGAAGTATTGTCATTCCGGCTGAAAAAAAAAATTATCACAAGTTTCCCTTCCATACTCACACATCATCTACATCCGTTCAATTTATCTTTACATGCAAAGGATTGTTGAGTCCAGACTCTCCATGTTCAATTGTTTTCCGGGATATTTCTATTTTGACGCTCCGTCTTTGATTGCATTAACCATATTCCGTTCTTTGTGACAACTGTTTCCGACAAAATAACACCCGTTATCGATCGAATCGATTATTTTAATCAATCAATAAATCGCCATATTTGTTTCATCCTTTAAAAGGCACTGTACATGGTTGGTAAGGATCCATAACATAATTGTGTTTCAGTCTGAACGCTTGCCGTACTGTTCATGAAGTTCATACCAGAACCAATTTTTCTGTGAAATATTTCCCTCTGAAATGCTGTCATATTCGAGAAAACTGTATCTGAGAACCTTAAAAAACAACCAAAAAACAGCAACAATAAAACCACACACACAAAAAACAAAACAAACCAACACAACCGCTGATTTTGGTTGTAACAGCAGAAATGAAGGACAATGTGTTAACACATGCTGAATAGTGTATACACGGTTTTTCATTATTTTCTCCTTATACTCAGATGACGGATTGAACCCAGATTTTCACAATTTTTTTTTCTTTTTCATAAATTTATCGAATCCGTGTATTTATTGAAGTAAGACCACTGCACTATCATCTTTACTAATCAAGTATATTGACTTTAAACAAGGCACTATTATATTTTTAATTTTCATTTGGTCGGTAGTTTCATAATCTTCATTTTAAAGGGGACTAAATTTTGGTAGGAGGAAAATGGCGACGTTTTCTTCCCCAATAATATAACGTAAGCCGTAAAACCTGCCCTCACTGTTTGTTTCACTTTGAGTAGGTCTCAATGTAGACTGGTCCCCTGTCTTTACCCGTGAGCCTCGGGGGTATGGCGTCATATGTTCAGGTTAGTCTAGTACAAATGCTCCCCCTTTTTTGAGAAACCCATATCAGAAACTCAATTATTCAGTGGACGCGTTATTCCGGCCCCATAACATTTTTTATCGGCTCATTTATCTCATGTGAGCGCTGATGGTCAAGGGTGGTCATAGTGCTTAGCTTGTCTGAGTGTCCATCTTAGCTCATTCTTTTCCTGTTCTGCACCTTCAAGGCAGACCTTCTAGTTAGCCCAGTGTTACATTATTTGGGTCACTGTTTGCCCTATCCAGTTTCCTTCATTTACAGCCGTAGACTTTTAAATAAATATAATACATTATTTGGCACTCAGTCTCAGAGAGGGACTGCTGCATCCTTAAATTGTTTAGTCGGCCAGCTCCGGTATAGCACAATCGTTTCTGCGCATAATAATAATGATGCTATATTCAGCATACGCTATAACGTAATGCGTTATGAATAAATTAACAACAGACCCAATAATTAATCGGGGGTATCCGGCCGGGACGGCGGCACAACAACCAGCCGTATGGGAAGAACCGTATTACTGTATTATGTGTGCACATCGAACGGTTAACGGTTGTTTTGTGTGTATTATTATATAGCGCTGCTCGCACAGAGAAAGGGTTCCTGGTCCTGTTACAGTCACATGAATACACGGCAGGGTCAGGCCCATGTGGAATTGCCAAGCGGAGGGGCTTGCCACTTCTTAAATATCGTGGTGGGTACTACTAGGGTACTGGTTGTAGTAGTATAAGGTGATAGTTTGTAGGGATAAGGCTATAGAAGCCAACTGGCCCCCATCGAATGCAGATGAATGGAGACGGTCATCAGGCGTTCGTAAAAAAGGCCATGATCGGGTGAGCTGTTGCATGTGTACTGTTTGATGTGACATTATACCGTCGGTTGTATCATCACTCGTGGAGCCTAAACGTATTATTTATTTTTGACCTCCATGCGTATACACTGTTCAATATTACTAGTGAGCTTTTGACGAGGAAATGAAGCTTGGTGACTACATTGGTGACTATATTGATTGTAACTCCGTAAATAACTCGCTTAAAATGGTGAAAGGTTAACTGAATGGTCGAGTGCTTAGAGCTGCAAACCCACACAAGCTTGTGTGTGCGAATCGACTTCATTGCAGTGCCCATTATGGCTCTAACCATGACCTACTAATTAGTGTTGAACCATACGTATGTGGTAACATATTCAGTGAACGTTTGCAGGCAGGAAGTCTTTGAGGAACTCATATCAGCATAGGGGACCAGCTGTATTTTTGCACTGCTACACAAGAACTTTCGGAGTCCACCCAGCAATGGCGGTGGATTTCAGCGGTGAGTGGAAGCTGGAGACTAACGAGAGAAGCTTTGACGTGTTCCTGAAGGCATGCGGTGTGTCGTGGGCTTGGAGGAAGGCCGCCTGCTCAGTGAAACCCACGGTCGCGATCACACAGAGCGGGGACGACTTCGTCATCGTCACCAAGACCACGTACAGGACACAGGAGGTGCGGTTTGTTCTTGGCGAAGAGTTCCTGAGCGTTATCCCGTGGGAGGGCGTTGAGCACCGCATGGTGGCCGAGATGGACGGTGCTAAGCTTGTGATCCGAGTACTGGATCGGGATTTGACTTTCACCAGAGAGATTATCAACAACCAGTTAGTGCTGACCCTGAGGAAAGGCGATGTTGCCGCTGAGAGGATCTTTAAGAAGGCTGGAACTGAGTGAGCATGAACTTAAGAAGGGCTCCATCAAGTCCTATGTTACTCAAGGCAGTGCATGAGTCCCGTAACTGTTTTTTTAAAAGGATTTTCACAACTGATGTGCTTCTCTCAGGGTTCCTGATTCAGTTAACATCCCCTGGTTCGCCATCCTTGCTCTAAGGTTCAACCACTGGGATTCAGTTAACCGAGAATCGTGATTCATGAAACTATAGCACCTGATACAATTAACTTATGATTCAAACCCATGATTCAGTTCACTCAACCCATGATTTACTGAACTCAGTTAACTCACTGTTCAGTTAAAGTCCAGCTCAACATTGGTAAGAAGAAAAACACAAATGTTCACAGATTTACATATACCTTACGTGGTGCATAGATAATGATGGTAGAAAACTTTCCTTGTAATATTTCTGCCTGAAGTGTTCTCGTTTCTAAATAATAAATTAAGTATTAGTTCCCAAATTAGTTTTCGTCTGAGTGAGGACGAGTACTCTGCCTATAGGAATGCGTACAAAAATGCTGAATGCATTTTTTTAACCGCTTTTTCGCAAATGAAAGAACGAAATGAGCTGACATTTATACAGGTTGGTTTTCTTACGTAGGCCTATATCTTGATTTGTGCAAAGAATGGAAGCATTTACAGTCAGTTAACCAATGTTAAGCCTGGGTTTTTAACAGCTAACAATTCATAGCATCTTGACTCATAACTCAATACTTTGAAACTTACTTCAAACAACTCTTTATTCAATTTACAACTCAAGGTTCAACAACTCACGGTTCATCAGCAGCTTATTAACTGGTTACTCAAGTTTAGTTAGCATTGCTTTGTACATATTACTTTAAAACCTTATAAGCCATTATAGCAAGAGCCTTTTATTTTTTTTAATTATCAATTTACATACTTTAGACTTGTAATAAGTTGCAAAAACAAACTAATCAGGTGTAATACTTTTAACTTTATTATACAATACATAAACACTTGGAAATTGCTGTCGGTTATTATATTGTTTATACGCACATAAGGAAGTTGTACATACATAGGCCTATTTGTATGTTGCAACAGCTGTGCATTGACCCCATTCGCATTGTGAAAAGAATTCCTCTTCACGCATGGATGACTAAGATGAAGGTCATGAACGATATTAAGTGAACTTAAAGGTGAACACAAAATTCACTGAAATAATATTTTTATACCAAGTAAACTTTTGACTTTAAACATAGACAACAGCTGATTTAACGGTAACATGATATTAATAACTGAACATGAATGTGTGTTAGAATGTGACATGAAAGTTGCTTTGTCATTGATAAAAGTGGTGAATAAGCAGTAACAGGATACCAGGTAAATTACAATGACAAATATTGTTTGTGACTGGTGACTCTCCTAAATTCGTTTCCGAGCACCATATTCGGCCGTGTCCGAATTGGCGGCTACGGCTACGACTACGGCTAGATCGCCGTGTCGTCATGCGTTTAAATATAGGACGTCCTTATACCAACACCCTTAGCAACATTCGTAGCCGTAGCCGTCAATTCGGATACGGCCTTATAATGACAATATCTTATACGTGAAATAGCCCCATGTTTTTTTTACCATAAAGATGTACCATTGATGGCGTCATAAAACAAGGTTGTGGCACGGGGTTCCCCTTCTTTTTATTTTGATATGAAATAGTACAGGCGGGTTTTCATCCCGATCTTGCCAAAAACTGAAAGTATGTCCTCTTCAGTGTGTGTCACATTAATGTTTTCTTGTTTCTCTTTTAAAGTGGTAGTGTGTGACTCTGCCTGTTTGAATGATCAAAATATTGCTATCTGATTGTGTATATAGGATTATTTCTTGTCTGAACATCGGCAACTCATTGGCTGAATGTTTAATATTTTTCTTCAATATTATGCAAAGTAAATTTCAGTTAAAAGGGGGCTCTAATGTCAAAATTATGTTCAGATAGATGGAGTTCTTATGAAACTTTGAAAGTTATTACAAGTATTAATACAAGTATCAAACCACGTTAAAAATATGGTTTAAAATGTCATTTTATTGGATGATACTCTTTCTTTCGGAGCGAAATCTGAAAAATGATGTCAGTGGATGTCAACAGTAAATGGGTCTGTACATTCCAAACAGAAATGTTCAATATTCAAGACCGTTTTGATTGAATATCATTGAATACCAGGAATGAACTAAAACTTTCCCATTAAAAAAAAATCGACAGACCCAGATATTTGAAATGTGATATCGTGGGATGTTTTTGAATGTTAGTTTTGGAAGGGTATGAAATCCAATGTCATTTTACACATTTTAATGCGAGGTTAGATATACTTGTAATAGTTTTGAACTTTCATAAGGACTCTACCTGTTGGAAAAAGAGTGCATCACAAAACCTATATGACCATATTGGAGTCCCTCTTGAGCTGTCGGTGAATATAGGTGTTCGTCCTATAGCTTTAAGTCGATTGTACTCGATACTCAAGTAATGCTAGTTGAGATCAAAAAAATTACTCTGTAGACATTGTTGTGATATGAAATGATAAAACAGTGAAGTATGAAATATAACAAGGAGAAATTATATAAAAGAAAATAATTAGAAGGAAGTGCTATTACAACTGTAGTTTGTCTTTTGGAGTAATGTATAGTTGTTAAGACGTCAAAGTGGCCGTTTTGGGTATAACTCTTTTCATTTTATTCACACAACATTTATTTTGTTTTATTGTAAAATCTCTTGGTATTGAAACCCTTAAAAGCGACTAGCTGTAGCACTGTGACCCGTGGGCCTGAAGATACCTGCGCAGAGAAGCTGATGAAGACATGTTCAGTTTTAGAAATAGGAGTAAGGCCCCGAATTGGGAAAAGACTTGCAGTAATCGATAGGAATGTTGAAACCCCAATTCACATGGGACGCTCCGTTAGAGATGGCAGCTACATGATTGAGATATTTTCAAGTTAAACATTTATTTATTTGTATTTTTTATTTTTTGTTATGGGGAAAAGGATAGTTATGTATGGAGGTTATTTTGATATACATACTGGTGGAGAAAGGTATTGAGCGCGCTATTTGAAAATTACGAGCAGCGTGCTGTTGTAAACAAGGTAGATAGACATTGCATCCGAAAAGGGAAATCAGGGGGTGGCGGGCTGGGAGTAAAATATCGGTTGTTGTGACCTGTTGCATGAAGGCCAATGATTAATTTGATTTTCACTCAAGAAGTTGTGTATATTCTTTACTAATTTTCATTATTAATTACAAGAATATTAACGCAACTTTATAAGTTAGTTTTTTTTTCTTCAAAGACTTTCAGTGAGAAGATTGTCTGCTATCTCAAAAAAAATACTATAACAAACTATCATCGGAAAGTTTAGTACAAAATTCATTCGGTTGTGACGTAAATGCCTATTGTTTGATACTGCGTACATGACATTGTTACCAATTTGTGTATTTTGTTTCCTGCACCTTTCATTGTCAAATGATGACCTCAGGGGTTGAGACAAGTTCAATTATTATACGAGGCAGGGTTCAACATGTCGGTCCCGATAAGCTGAACAAAAAGAGAGAGAACAAAATATGTATGGAAGCTTAAAATGGCCATTTTTGTTTTCAGTTTTCTAACGTGGAAACGCGAATGGTCACTTAAAGCCTCAGTGCCCATGAAAAAGTATACCACTTCGTGGAAGAGGTTGTGGCACTGGGCGAACAGCCCAAGTTCAGTTCCATTTTTCGTACTAAATAAGGCTGATTATCATACCATATAGACAGTACACGAAAATTAATGTTTAAATTGAAAAATTTGGAAGAAAAGTTGGGGAAAACACATGAAAATTAATCCAAATAACCATACGATCCAGAAGCGAAATGCATGAGTTACCCATTTTTCAGCTCAAACAAAATAATAGAAATGGAGATGAAGCCGCTGCAGAACAGCACATTGTTAACGTTATATAGCGCCCTCTATATGTCGCGTTTTTTGTGTGGCTCTCGATGGACCATTTATTTCTTGGACGTATTCTTCGCCATGGCGCTTATTAAAACCACGGCGTCTGCTTGGGCTCTGGCTTAGGCTTCATCCGACTGTTTGGAGTCCCGTATAAAAAGTGCACGTTTTCAAAACAACTGACGGAGCCTAAGCCGGAGCCGAAGCCGTAATGGGTCATACTCATAGAATAACCTATAAAACACTTTTTAGTCTTTTCAGTTTTCCTTATGCCATAGACCACAAAATTACAGTGCAGTCATCGTGATTTTGCTATTTTTAGTAGAACATTACGGAGGCTGATGCAAAGACAATCAAACCAAATGGATAATTTTGTTTTACATTTTACTTTCATTATTATGATCAGCGCCCAATTTCGCAGAGCTGTTTAAGCAGAAAATATTGTTTGATAATTTTCTTAGAAATATTGTTTGATAAATATATTCTGGGCCAAAAATGAGCAGGAAACATGGTATTCTGGCTGGTAACCTTAATCTGGTAAGCATATTTGTTGTGCTTAGCTACTTTTTTGTGCTTTAAGCAGTCCTATGGAATTGGGCTTAGATATGCAAGTCACGTCACCTTCTTAAGGTTCTGTGGTTCCAGCCAAAAATAAATAAATAAATAAACAAACAAATAAACAATTAAATAAATGAGGAAAAAAGACGCGCAGAACTTATTTTTTTGCGAGAAATATCGCTTGCAATAGGAACATTTTATTGGATTTTTTTTTAATTCTCCTCCCCTGTCTCTACTTCTTATTTTGTTTTCTTTTAGCGATTATTTACTAATTCTTGTGTGCAGCTAATTGAGTTTTGACTGAATAGAATTGACTGAATAGGTGAATGGAAATATGTTTTGGTCATAGGATCGTGTGCAATTTCTGTACCTTGGGCCAGCCACGGAAGCTTGCTCTCCCATTGTTATAATTGACTTTCCCAATCGACCATGAACGTTTCACGGCCTTCCTCAATTTTGTACCCATTCGAGCCAGGTGTGGCTCACCGGGGAGTGGACGCGTTGACTTACATACTCTTTTAACGACCTAGTCAGAATATTGGCTGGTTTTCCTAGTTGTTGAAAACTGACTAGGAAATTAGTTAAATATACGAACATTTAAGAACAATAACAACTGATTTAGTCTGTTAGTCAAATCTAACTGGTTTATAGTCAAATCTGAAAAATGTTTTTTTTTTTTAGAGTGCACCCCCATGTCATTATTTAAAGCCACGAGCGAAAATCTCAACATAGGGCCCATCAACCGTCCCTTTTGGAAAGCAACCATATGCATATCTTTCTCCACAAAAATGTATGTAAAATTACACATTTTGCTTGAGTGTGGTTGGGGCTTTATGGGTCACTTCTCCACCACTTCTCCAGATGAGCGTAATAATAGTTGGGATTCATTTGAAACAATAGAAGAAATTAATAGAAGATGAGAATCCACGACCCATGGTTGATTTATAACGTCGGACGTGTCTATTGGCGCCCAAGGCGAGGAATTTAATTTCAGGCTCTGACGACGAGGTATATCGCCAAGCTGAGAAGAAGAAGAAGAAAAAAAAACTGTGGCTGCTGGAGCTACGTGCCACTCCGTGTGATTGAATTTACAGCACGCCTTCTTGGCGAGACTAAAACTGTTGAGACTTGGGGGAAAGATGAGGGGGGAGGGGAGAGAGAGATGCCCTGGTATGCGATCATGGGTGATTGTCCGGAAATGACGGGAAAAATTTCCAGGGATGTTACTTTTTGTATGTTTTGGATCAAAATTCTAATAACGTCAACAACTTTTAATCAATAGCTGTGATTTCCTTAAGTTATTGTATTATTTTACAAACAATACTTACTTGAGAAAACTTTTTAAATTTGTACTGTAATACAATTTATTCACAGAGTCATGAGCTCCTGCACAAACTTTACATTGACTTAATGTTTTCGAATATATATATTTTTTCTGTCTCTCGCCTTTACCAGTTTTCCCCTTCAGTGCTTGTTCAATCATATCAAGCTGTAAGGATCAGTCGGTAATATCCTGCCACACATCCCCTCCCTCCCCACTCCTGCGAAACTGGAATGGGAACAGTTAAAGTTCACCGCGAGGTCTCGAATTCTGTGCCGGGGAAATTACTGCTCCCGACGGGGGGTAGACATGCCATCTCAGACCACTCTGATTTAATATTTCATCCGCGGTAGCACTGCGGACGTCCAGCTATATAGACGGTCTCAAGGGCCTTGTTAAACTTGACCCACATCTTGGGCGTATGGTCCGGAGGGAGGTGGCCCTTCTTCTGCCACAGCCGCTGCTGGAGCAGGGATTGTGGTTATGACGGTCTCGAGAAGAGCCTTGGCTTTTTTGGGGCTATGCTTGGATAATTTCTGAAATTTTTCTGTCTCTTTTTTTTACTTTCTTATTTCTCTATGTAGTATTTCTCTATTTTGTATCGTCTGCCGTTTTGTATTGTTCTCCGCCATGTTTTATCCGAATAAAACAAATATAAAAAGAAGAAAAAAATTATGTAAATATCATCCCTTTAATCTGTGATGTTATTTCGAGTCAAAAGACAAAAAACAAAATCACATCGGACAGCAACACTGGCTTATCCAAAAGTAGGGGAAAATGTGATTAAACTGAACTTGTTCGTCAGCTGTAATGTATGATGACCTTATTGGCAGGTGAACTAACAACATTGTCGAAAGAAGCGGCTAAATAACCAAAAAAGTGCAGGTTTACAAATTAGAAAGTGGTTTCAGCCCCCCCCCCCTTTACCGACCCCGCCCAACCCCACTCCATCTTCCTTATATGACTTATAGTGATCATCTGTATCATCATCAGCTTCCTATACTTCGAACGCGTGATCCACGTAGGAAGGGTTTATGGTTCGAATCCAGCCCGTGGCGTCCTACTGTGCATTTTTACCGGCAGAACTCGCAAAGCAATAAGTGTTTTTTATAACTATAGAGGCCGACATCGGTGATTTTTTTTTTCTCGAAAGAGAAGTCCCGCAGAGAATTTTCTTCGAAGATTTACTGGCTCAGAGATGAAGAAAAAAGTCTACTGGTTCAATGATACCTGGCACATAGTGGAAAATTACAGCATAATTGGCCTACATTTTCTACATTACAAGGCATCTCAGCTCATCAGCACAACCATGTTTAGATGCCTCTGGGCCATGGGGCGAAGTCTAATTCCCTCTCATCCTCATCTCCACAAATTAAATTGAAAGAAGTATTGAAAATTCATCCCTTGAATAAATTATTACTTGAAGGGGAGAGAGGGGTTGAAGACAATCATTCTGATATCACTGTCGACAATCTCGTCAAGATATCAGGATGCAAATCTCTCCGGAACTCTCCAATAAATATGGCACAGCGGCTGCTGAAGAGAGATCTCCGCCAGTCCACAGCATTACGTCATCAGACTTCCTAGGATCCATTTGCTCTGAAAAAAGGGTGCCGCTGTCTCTTGGAATGGTCCGGTGTCGTCGTATATGTCTTGAAACCGGAAATGCTTCCAGCTAGTCTAAAATTACTCTGGGAGAAATGGGGACAATTCGCTGGTCGGTGGATGGTGAGGGAGGGGGGGGGGTGGTGGGGGTGGCTGCCTCGGTCGAAGGGAATTGTCAGTTCTTTTTGACTGAAGCCTGACTTCCGATTGAAAAATAGTTTTTGTAAGATATTTTGGCATCATCATGCAAAATCTAAATCAAACAATAGGACAAAGCAAAATCAAAACAAAATCTAAATCAAACAATAGGACAAAACAAAACAAAGAGTACATGCTACAAATGGACACACATGTGTACGCCAGCCAGACAGTCTTTGGTTCTTATTTAAAGGAGCACAGTCTGTCTAAGCTAATGCACCCCTGACCGCGTTATCCAATCAATACCTATTACTTCACCATCTTGTCTGGTCGACAAGAGAGAGAGAGAGAGAGAGGAAGAGAGAGAGAAAAGAAATCCACTCCATCTCGTCACCATGGCAACGTCAGACACGACGGGGATGCAGTTGATCCTCAGAGAGGAGGCAGGTGATCCGTCCTTCCGGAGCAGACGACGGGACGGTTTACACGTGGCGATCACCTTGCCTGAGCTGAGAATCGATGATAACGGGGAGGGGATGGATGTTCGCACGCACCGTGTCTGGCAACGATTTCCCAATTCTGCCGCGGTGAGATCTCCTTGATTGAGCCAGACATTTTAAGAGCTGCTCGAGACAAAAATTCTAGATGGTTAAGGGTGTACACCGAACCGAGATTGTGGGTCACAAACCATGGATCAAGATCAGCAGCTGCCATTTTTGTTTGAATCCCTGGCGTGTGTATTTTAACGCTGTTCAGCTTTGTTTCGTAAAAATATGAACTGTGTCCACACGGTCTTTACTTTTACCCCGGACGTGAAATGAGTACTCATCTATATTTAAAAAAAAATCATTTCATGGTTATTTGTTTTAAGTGTGTTTATAGCACTTTGTACTTTCATTTTATCGTACAATCACGTCAATACATGTCTATGGCTTTAAGTGGTTTTTTTTTGTTTAAAGGCATTGACATGATATAATAAATAAACCATTAAATTATATTGCTGATGATAATGCTTACTTAGGGCCAGCCTGGTGTCCCCATGGCTTCGTTGGTTTTATTCACAAGCATACATAGGAGAACAGTGACACGGCTGGCCGCGCGTTGACTCACTGGCAGCTTGTCCAAAACTCGAGGGTCTCCGACAGTGCAATGATGTTTTTTTTCCCCTTCTCTCAATAAAAAAAGAGGTCCTTTTTATTAAAAACTTATGATATTTAAGATGTGTCTCTTACGCTTAGCTATATATATATATAAACAAATTGAAGTTGGTCCATAATTAATATTAGTACAGATGTACATTTTTTTATACATGTCTTTAGAAATGATGAGCGCCCACTGTCGTCCAAATTGGGTACAATGTAATTTATATAACAAAGTGTCCTTTCGAGACAGGTACTTTTTGTAAGTGTGGGTGTGTGTGGGAGGGGAGGGTATAGTATAATTTACGGGGAAGATTTGCTCAGTGTTTTGGTACCATACAGTCCAACATCACAGTGTAGACATTTTTATCTCTTCCCGTTTAAAGTAATGCAGCGATAACGAGGCTAGGCGGGGGAAATAAACTGGCCCCGTCTTTGTATATAGCGGCAAAATCAGTACGAATGATACAAGGAACATACCAAAGTGTCTGACAGCATGATAAAGGGTTATTACTAACAGGGCCAATTTCCTGGACGATCAGCACGATTAACCCTACATCTGCCCAATTACACCCTGAATGATTCACAGCCATGTGATGTCATTAAAGCAACGATCTTATGAAATCTATTTTTCTTTTAAACCTCACGTCAGCCTGCGCATTCTTTGCATACTGTCCCCAGTCATTCAAGTACATAGTCGTTTATCAAGCTGTAGGCCTACGTGGCGTCAATGAAGAAGAAAAAAAGACAGCGAACGCTGGAAAGGAGACTACTTTATTGTAGGAGGATGACGGCAATGGTGTCGGCGTCGCCAGCCTCCCCTCGGAGGCACGGTGCCGTGGTCTTGGCAGCTGACGCTCTGCATCATCTCGGATGGCTAACTTTGTTGTCAACCCGTCACATCTAGAGTGTCATGAATGTGAGGCACATTATTCAGGTCACGAGACCGCATTGAGTCATGACCTCACACGTATCAACTTTACTTTCCCGTCTATCTCTACCAGGCACACCCACGCCGATGCGCTTACTCTTTTGGCTATAATAAAGTACTAACTAACCAACCTGCTGGTGTCCTTGTTAAAAAAAAAAAAAAAAACATTGAACAAAATAAATCTACTCGACTAAAAGTTTAATTTCAAGGGGTGGTGCATCTATTTCAATAATAGTTGGCTCCCTGTTATACGGGAATTATCGCAGTGCCGCCATATTGTTTGTTTCCATCCAATGAGCGCAGTCATTATGGAGGCTGAAATGGGTAGAGATGGGCCCTTTTTGTGTGACATCGTGTTGTTTGTAAAACAAGGAATGGGAAAAAGCATGACCGCGGGCCTTTAGTCTCAGAACTTAACCAGTCAATAGTGTGGAATGTCTAAAGACCGGGGAAGGATGTCTAACAAGCGCTGTGTATTGAGAGAGTTACGAAATGGAGGGACCAGTTTATTTTGGTCACGTGGTTGTAGAAACGCCATTTTCAAAATGTAGCGCAGCCAAACAGTCTAATCTGGCACCCAGATGTTGCAACTCTCTTCATACACAGCTCTGTGACTAACCGTGAGGCCCCGCCCTCTTGTTACGTTCAAACAAGAGAAAACTGTAAAAGTACGACGGACCCATACACCGACGGTAAAGTAGACAAAACAAAAGCTAGGGCTAACACCTCTGAATTATAGCTTTTGTATCCAAACCAAAACTTAAACTGGGACAACAACGACCATGTTTCGTTTTATAGGTTATCTAAATAAAACCTTTAGCCCCCCCCCCCATTCTGAGCGTTGCATGCACCCGTAATTAAATCGCAATTTATAATTGGCATGTGGGGCTCCTATAACATTCATATCTGCCTGAAAACAAGCTAAATGGGGGTTATTTGCTGGAGGCAAACTACATGGACTTTGTATTAAACAAATATAACTGTGTTATGGTTTGAGCAAAATGCACTTTTATTCACCATACGTTTCTTTTCTTACCTAAAGCGTGCTACACGCTATCACAAATCGTAATAAAAAATAATACAAACGCCTCCCATCAGCCTCTTACATGGGTTTGGAATAAATTAAGTCACGATAAAGGGAAGCAACCACGCCTAGATACAGTTTTACCTCTGCTAACAAAAAAGAAAATCTAAAATCTTGTCAAATGTGACTTCTAAAGAAATAAACAGTCATTTCAGTTCAGTTACCCGGCTTCCTGATCCCGTGCATTTCACACAATACGGCAGACTTGCAAAGTGGGTAAAATTTGCACCGATTTCTACTTGTTCGTCGTTTATGCATGATTTGCCAATAATCGAGCTTTGATCTTTCTGCTCGCCAAAGGAAATTATTCATCGGTCATGGCACTAAAATCCCCCCGTCTGAAATGCCGTTTATTGTGCTGATAGAATGTGTTTTTTTTCTGTGAGCGGGTAACATGAGGGCATTTATCTCCAAGAATGTCATCATTGAAGGAAACTGTATGATGCGTACCATTAGATGAAAGCATGTTGTATCGTGCATAGAGAGATTGTAGATACCGTTTAACGCTGTGGTTTTTTCACAAACATTACAAATTTGAAAAATTGAACAAAATACACAGACATTTTCACAAGTTTGGAGATATCTCAAAGATAACAGCATGGTGATATCAATTTGGTGTCTCGCTTACATTATTAACATGTGATGTATTAATGCTGTCATTTGACCCCGCGGTGTATACTTTTTTTAAAGGAGTTTGTCTCAACATCAATGATTGTGAAAGAGAAATATCTCGGCTGTCTCCAATGAAGCTCCTTCCCCCATTCTGTGGTTGATACAAAATGCATCACATACATTGGAAAATGTCACGTGAATAAATTAGCATAATATCAATATATTATAAGCTTTTACATGTACATCGATTAATGGCTTTGGTTATTGAGCTACCGTCTTAAGCTGACATTTTGCTTTTGTAATCTGCGCAATTATTCTGATTTTCCACAGTTGGATGTGGTTTTTTTTTGCAGATACATTTACTTAATGATTATTGATTGATTTATTTAAAAGAAGTCTGAATGAATTTTTGAGAGACAATTGTCTCCTTTTTCGTGAGCAATCGTACGATAAAACAAAATACACAAACCTATATAAGATAACTGCTACATGTTAGGATGAAGTCGACTCAACATTAATCAATACTTACAACTTTACATAGATTCGCTTTTTATACACAAATAATACACGTGTCGCACTTGTTTATACTCAACTATGAGTGTAACATAAATACCAACACCACCGTTCTATCTAAAATATACAATTTGCATTTTACTCAATGATCGTTACTTTTTAAAAGATTGAGGCATTGGAATAAAGCTATTTAAGGGAACATCACCACAGGCCTATTTCATTAAATGCCCATTCCCATGCATTGTTGCTTTGCATAGTTCCGCGGCATCCAACGGCAATACCAGCTTTGTATAGCCCGCACTTGTGTTCGGATTTGACATTGACAAAGAGTTTCTCTTGTAGGCTAGTTTAATAATCCAGTCCGGAGATTTGTAAGTTGAGAATGCATTCCCCATGAATGTTCGGCCGGTGGGGGTTGGTGGTTTGGATATTGATGGTGGTCCATTGCTAAAATATATTATTTCAATCGTTATATATATCATGGGCAATTACATTCATTATTCTGGCATGACGAAAATAAATCAAGCCATGTCCGAATCAAGCGACTTCGGCTTACGGCTATGGCCGTTGGCTGCAGCGACAATGTTAAAGAGTAGGACCTTTCACAGGTCCAGCCATAGCCACAGCTGAAGCCATTAATTCGGACATTAACCATTCCTCTTTTTCAGTTATAAGACATTGCATTACTATAGACATTTACCACTGTTGCCATCTTCTTTGTCGATCTGCCCGCTGTGTTCAAAACAGTTCTGACAACACACTGATTCTCATTACACAACAAGGGATCAAGATACCCTTTCAGCCTCGGTTTGGTTATACATAGATTCGAATGGTAGCAAAACAAGATGGCTGCACAAAGATAAAAGTCTATATAGTTTTGGTAGATTTTCAGATTATCTGTTTACCTTTTCACGTCAACAAATGATAAACCTTTAGGAACTCAAATGGTTTATCTTTTATTTTGTATTATTTTATTTTTATCAGAAGAAAAGGAAAAGGGTAGATTCAACTTTGTTTGAAAATAAAGCTCGTAGTTTCTTGAATACCAACTTCACAGCTCAGAACTTCCAAGGAAGTTTCATCAACGAGATAATCTGATTGTGACAAACTTTCAAGAATTCGAGTCCTATCCCTGTTTTGTGTCAATTTACAAAAGGAGCATTTAAAAATTCACAAATTTCGTTAGTGGAAATGACAAATTAGCAAAAAGCAATATGCAATATGTTTCAATATTTTGTTTGAATTACCCCCATTTTGAATGCTGTTATAAATTTGTTGTTAGGTTGTTAACAATTTCACGTTTGGGTAAACAATCGCCGACTAAGCACTTTCAATATCTACTGTTATGTCTAATGTCTAAATGTTTAACTTTGATGACAGTGAAATTTACATCATTTTTATTTGAGTTTACCCCCATTTTGAATACTGTTATAGATTTATTGTTAAGCTGTTGACGATTTCACGTTAGGGTAAAATTTACCGACTAACAAAACTTACATTTTCTAGTTGACATTTCCACAATGGCTCCACAAATTTCACTCAGAAAAAAGGCGATAATTTTAACCCCACGCGGCTCATTTTCCTTGGTTATCATATTTTGTTTTCAGCCACTCTTTTTGTTGCTGTATTGAAACAGGTATTCAGAAAACACAAACAAATCCATGAATAATAAGTGAATGTCTTCGTAGCCGTTTGTTGTTTTTCCACATCTGCAGCAGGAGCGATGGTACCGCCAAATAAATACTGTGTATATCTCGTAATAATAATATGTGACGGCCAAGTGGAGGGGGAGAGAATGCACTTGCCGATGCAATGTTGATATCCGACGGACGAAACAATCCAATATCCATTTGCGCTGAAGGTCGTTGCAGGCGATGTGGCGACCTTGGTAGGCATCAGGCGGCAGTAGGCAAACCTCTGCGAGCGTATAATGGGATTTATGTGAGTCATAGCTTCTCCTGCTAGGCCTCTTGTTTATGTTTTTTTTTTTAAAGCTTTTTGTCACAAAGTTAAAATGCATTTTTAAAAGACGAGCCTTTACGGATTATAAGAATGGCGAAACTGAAGATAAAACCCTTACGCTATAATATTGTTGCGAATTTCCCATCCAGTGTGCAGCAGGTTTTTTTTTCGAACATCGTATAAGTTCTTTGTTCTTTTTTTTCTGACTACAGGGCGCCTACATCTTTCGGTAGTACCTTTTACAGATGACGTCTCCCTTGATACATGTCATGGTCATCTCCGTCCCCGACTCGCTGACCTCCCGAGTGACCACATGAGGCGGATCCCCCTTGTCCACTTCTCGAAGGACGATCTTTCCGTCCTCCCAGCTGACCTGAGTCAGTTGCTTGTTCCCGTTGGGCAGCAGATCTTCAAAGCTTTGGTTCAGGGTGAACTTCTGCACGTGGAGTGTGATCACCGGAACATTCATCTTGATCACAAAGCTTCCCCCTTGCACGTCAATATCACACGTGGGCGTCATGACTTTTGCCGCCGCCCGCATCGGCAACATCACCTCCATCTTCTTCAGGTACTCATCGAAATTCTCGCTCTTTTCCAGTTTCCACTTTCCGGCGAATTTCAACAGCTCAGCTTCGTTCGCCATGATTTGTTTGGTCTTGTTGTGGTGAGTTCAAACTGCAATTTCGTAGGGGTGAATGTTCTTTGTAGAGTATATAGTACAGAGGGGAGCTAGCTTTCTGTCCGGAAACTTTGTGTCGGATAGCTCTCTATTTACCGCAAAGGAAAGGTCGTCTGGTGACCTAGTTCGGCGCAGACCACACGCAGTTTTCCGCTAAGAGGTAATGGATGGGTTAGACCCGGTCAAACTCTGAATGGTACATCTACAGCGTGCAGATGTGCCGGTGGTGAAAACTGCGTGAAGCATGAGATTAATGTAAGAGGAAGGCAAACTTCAATTCGGCGACTGACTCGAATCCGTTAAAAAATATGACACACGTGCGGGAAAACGCGGGCTTTTTATCTGTCCGTTGGCTGTGACGTTCAGGAGGAGCTACCAACCAACTCACCGCTGCCTCGTTTCATCTAATTTGTTTCCTCCGACAGGAAACCATCCGAAGCTCGCCTCGGAGAACATTGATGAATAAGTAATGTTTGAGGACTATGCTCCCAGCCTCCTTCAAAACTCAGCACCCTCAAACTGTCATACCGGTCCGGCCAGCTCTCTCTCCATGTCCGTAGTTGTGACGGTGGGCGGTCATAGCACCTTGTCACGCGATGGTTGGGCTTCATTCGGTTCCAATGTGTGATGTTTTCAGTCATTGTAAAGTCACCCATGCCGAGCTCAAACACATCCACCAGTCATCAACCGCCTCTTGCGGTCATGCGCATTGCACTGTTGCTAAGGGGGCGGGCACGAGTGTGCGGATCGAGGATGACTATGATGATAGCGTCGCGTGGAGCATGTTCAAGGCCGTCGGATGTGGATGCTGATGTTGGGTTATGCATCAAGTTCACAACATGCTTATGCAAACAACGAAGCTGGCATGCAGGATAATCAGCCTACTGCTGCTGGTGGTGGCTGATTCTACTGCACTATGAACTGATGATATCGCTGTCATGCACTCAGTACTCGATGATGACAGCTACAGTGGGTGGGAGGGTGACAAGATGGTGGGGCGGGAGGGGGGGGGGTGGATAAAGAGAGACATATAAAATCCGTTTTATTTTCGCCAAAATTATACCAGGACAAAATTGATACAATACGAAGGTGTTCTCTATGCTGTACACTGCTTTGAGGGTCTGGTAGTAATCTTCGAGTGACCGGCTATGGAAATTGACTCAGTCTAGTACCGTCCGATCACGGGAAGGGACCATATAGTTCCTCTATCACAATGGTAACTTACACATTGTACCCTCAGAAGCAATTCGCAGTGCAATAGACCGATTGCGCGACAATGTTTACATGCGGTCACGTGACCCCCTATCGGGTATGACGTCATACAGCTGGTGAAAAAAATACGTATAAAGAGATAGGCCGCGACATAGAGTGAGTTCGAAAACAGTCGATTATACTTTCGTTAAGCAATGAGACTTAGTTAATCAGCCCCTTTATTTAAAGTAGTATGGTGTGGCATTAATTTAAATCACATCTCTGTTTCATAATTTAACACACAATTCTTCTGAAAAGAGGTTTTTAAGCCATGCACTACCGGCGTCGGACGACTATTATGTAGCCACTCGTCTGTTATTTTGTTTGTAATGTTGGTCTAAATCACTGTAAAAAAAAAAAGGATAAACAACGTTGGAAAAGTGAGCATTAATACCTAGCCTTGTAGAATTTCAAATAGGCAAAGGAATCACACAGTTTTGGAAAGCAAGGAGGATTTCAGCTTCAAAACTTTTAAATTTTTGTGTTGAAAAGTGTGTGGTGATCGCGGTCGTCTGGCCTAACGTTCCGTTGTGCGCTGTACACATCTTGCACATTTATACGGTACTTTTACAATTTTCAAGACTTGCTGGAACTGTCCTTACTGGCTTTATTCAGCCACTTGAAAGTCTTTGGTACAAACTCTGGAATATGTTTCACAGATTTCGAGCAAAAAAAGCCTCGATCGAATTAACCAAATGCATTAATCATCGAGTACCGTACCACCCTTTCCTATGGAGGATTACGTGTGTGTTTACATTTTTAACCCAACAGGGGTCACGTGACGTAGATCGCGCAATTGGTCTATTATGAGATAACGCCAACTTCGTTGCTTCGGGTTAATCACACTGGTTGTACGTTGGAATCTCTGCACACTATACCCTGAGCCACGCAGGCCCAAAACTATCGTGTGTCTTTTCACTTAATTATACGCTCATCAGATCATTTCTTTACAAAGATCGTTATGATAATTATCTGTGTGGAACTTAAGCGAATACTTAAAATATTGCGGTTGTTGCCCATAAAGATATAAAGGAAATATATTGCTTGCATCTCAAACTCGTAAGGTATTTTGCATGATAATAGATGTCGATTTTTGCATCGGGGATAAGGATATTATTTGTGTTTTTGCCCATAGGATTCGAACTGCCTCTAGCTGCCGGGCAATCTCGGTAGTCTATAGTTGGTAAGACATCTGCTCTAGAATGGTGGGGGTCGTGGGTTCGAATCCCACCCGAGGAATATGCCTGTGAGGTTTTTATTTCTTCACAGGACTCGGGAAAGTACTGGGTATACAGTGCATAAACGATTCTTAGTAGTTGTTTCGATCAAGTACCAAGTCACGTGAGAAAGATTTTTGTCTGGAAAAACGAACATGTGCTGTGCGAGAAAATCATTGTTTCCCAAAACCTGTGGAATCAGATTATCGTTAGTACAATATTTGTGCAGGACGTGCCTGAAATCTATAGGTTGTTTGTTGTTTATGAGAAATATATTTTTAACTGGGCGGACTTACATGCTATTCCCAAACCATTATCATACCTTTGAAATGAGTGAATTTAGTTTCAAAGGCGTAGTCAGTGTCCCCAAGGTTTTATGAGCTTGCGTGCATCGGACACCGACCAAACGGGCAAAAGAAGTCCTTATCGATGGTTGCTCCCGAAATAATCAAGAATCGCTGAAAACAAAAACCTCCAAAACTGTGCAATCGAATATTGACCAAAACATGCTATCCGGTCCAAACAAATTAAAACGACACGAAACGCATTTGAAATCTTCAACATAACTATCTACATGGTATATCGGAAATAAAACACGGGCTGTCTGTGATGGAGATCGAGATTGCTGAGAACTCAAACTTGACGAGCACAATTATATAAGCAATGAGCTGTACTATTGTTGGCTACTTTTGCTTAGCATACTAAATTTGTGAAGCAAAATTCTGTTAGCGGCACTGCTCTATGAACATGAAGGGTGTGGTTCTCTCAGGCACATACTGAAAAAGACAAAGATGTATCACTTGGAACGATGTGAAGATTTAGTTCAATAGATTGGGGTGGGGTAGGCCCTGGGGGGGGGGGGGGCTTGGAAGCTCTCATGGGCAAGTGCAAGTTGCAGTCGGGTAAAGTGCACCATTATATCCACTAAAGCCCAACTTTGTAGACATGGGCCCAATGTACTATGGTTGCTTAAGCAGAAAAAAATGATTACAGCTTAACAATTTCCTGCTTAGCGAAAATGAGCAGGACACCAGTCACATATTGAACAAGTAACATAGTATTCTGGCTGGTAACCTTAGGCTGATAAGCATAATTTGTGAAGAATGTGAAGCCCTGACTATTTGGATTCAACAATTTCCTTTTAGAGTTCGATGGTTATAATAAAAAGAAAAGGTCTGTTATTGATTTCTCAGTCAGGCGGACTTGGCGCTTTAATGTTCATTTGTTATTTAAAAGTTTTTATCACTAATGTAGTATTTTGTTTTATTTAAATGATAATCCATATTAAATTAAAACGGTCTCATAATTGATTTGATGGAAGGGCAGGAGTGCATAAGTATGCCCTGCACCCCTTTTTAACTGAAACACAAGGCCTGATGATGAACCCAACCTCTAAAAAAGTGGAATATTCCACTTAGTGGAGTTCTGTACTTTTCACAACGAACAAACAACATGATAAATGTTATGGTTCAACATGGCGCGTTCCTCAGCTTATGAAACTAGATGAAAATGTTAACAACCTGCATAAAGTATTTCTTCTAATTTTACAGGGAGCTCGTGTTCTTGAAGTTTCTTACTGAACCGGAGTTGCTGTTAGTATTCGGGTAACAGTTATAGCCTCATTTTCCTTCAGAATTATGAAAGCTTTGCTTTGTTTGTATTTTTTAAGAAGCCTGGAGTTCTCTAGCCCCATACATTGTGCCAATACGCTGGACTCCCTCCGCTTCTTGGCCCAACGAACCCTATCCTCTAGGACCAGACATCAAATTTGAAATCGAAACTTACTTTTTTTGGCAATTTTAACCCTCAGTGATCGGTCGGTCATTACTGTCAGAGTCTTTAAAAGATTTCCGCCGCCCTCCCCGTGCGATAACTCCTAGGCTTTAGGTGGAATTTTATGACAAATCTCCGTACAGAAGTCCATGTGAACGACGGTGTAGAGGAGCCATGATGGTTGCCGTTGCGCTGTTCAGCGAGTGAGGGCGCTATAACTCGTCGTAATATTGCGCTAGTCTTTATTCCAGCAGTCTTCTTGCGACGTTTACCTGAAAGTGGTGACGTCTAGGTTTCGAGCAGTGGTAAACGTTCTTGGATGTGCTGACTAATTGCGTGCATTACACTTGGGACAGCCGCTGTAAAACTATCCACATCGTTTGCAGCCGGGCGACATTCAGTCGCCTTGGACAAGGCCAGCCTGCAATTTTAGTGACGAATGTGACCCTTTTTACTTTTAGTGGGAGGTGGGGGACGGGGGTAAGGGGCGTTCGGCAACGGGCGTTCGGCAACGGACGACGAACGACTACACACACATAGCGACACGAAAGAGACTAGCGCAACGGCAACCATCATGGCTCCTCTACACCGTCGTTCACATGGACTTCTGTACGGAGATTTGTCATAAAATTCCACCAAAAGCCTAGGAGTTATCGCACGGGGAGGGCGGCGGAAATCTTTTAAAGACTCTGACAGTAATGACCGACCGATCACTGAGGGTTAAAATTGCCAAAAAAAGTAAGTTTCGATTTCAAATTTGATGTCTGGTCCTAGAGGATAGGGTTCGTTGGGCCAAGAAGCGGAGGGAGTCCAGCGTATTGGCACAATGTATGGGGCTAGGAGTTCTCGACCGGCGTGCGCGCGGCCGGCCCGTAATTTCAAAAACCGAAATCATTATGACACTGTGCAATTTCGGACTGCAGAAAAAAAATATAACGGCCGGCCCCTTCATTCCTTTACCCTAAAGTATAGCCCAGGTTGGACTTCTCTCCGTTGCATACAACGCGACAGAGTCCAGCAGGTTAAGGTCCCCTGCCATTCCATTGCAAAAAATGTAACAACAAGATATTTTCATATTTATACTTGATGGAGGAAGCTGAAACTTCGTACACATATTTTATTTTTATATTATATTCCTTTAAACCTAGACCAAGTAATTGGGGCACTGTACTTCGTTTTTTGAAATTTTGACATTATCGGTCGTTAGTATGCCTACGACCGATAATGTCAAAATCATTGTCAAATCAATGGCAATATAAATTTATGCAGTTGGTTAGACATAACAATACAAACATTATAAAGAAAAAAATGTAAAATTATGAGTATGCATCAAGAAGTTCTTGTTTTAGTTTGTGTACATATATTGCCTTGAGTGTGAGGGTGACTTCAAGACTGATCCAGTAATTCACACCATGCTGGATAAGACTGTTTTTTAAACAACGACGATCGATTGTAACAGACATACATATATTTTGACTTGAAGCACTTCAGGTATTCTGTGAATGTTAGGTTAACTTAAAACACGAGATAAAACAACCAGGTTACAAACAGGTAATGCAGATAACAAACTCAACAATAGACAATAATTTAGGTAAAGGGAAGAGTGCTGATTCCAACAGCTACCGTCGTCACTTGTGATGCAATAACTTTGTTTACCGAAACATTACCTCATTCGAACATGCTGTTTGTTTGTAGTTTTTTCCTCTCAAAATAATTGAAAAAGTGTCAGTCAGATATAAACAACATATTTTCCATTTACAATATATTTCCCAATAATATTAAATTTAAGCAATCACTGGATATCTAGCCATTTTCTGTGAACTCTGTTGTTTTGTCTATGCTGCATGCTGGCACTCATTCTGTCAGTGTCAGTCAGTCATTGCAGTTAACCCGCACCGCATGTGCTGAAAGGTTTGTGTTTCAATGTAAATAAGGAAATCAAACTTAAATGCACTGGCATCGTCATTGTGCAAAATTGTGCTGGGCTGGATTGGTAATATAATTGATTAAAATACCAAAAAAGACTTTCCAAAAGTAACATAAATCTTAAATACTGCAAAACATTAACCAAACAACCCCAATGATGAATTTGTGAACTAAATTTCAATACCATTAATTTTTCCTTTTTTTCTTTTCTCTTTTTCAGAAAACAAAATGTCAAAAACTAAGAGCGCCGTGTGCAAAACGTGTGGTGGCAGTGAAATAGACACAGACCAGGCACGTGGGAGCGCAGTGTGTGTCAACTGCGGGTCGGTTATTGAGGACAACTTTATTGTTTCAGAAGTAAACTTCGCCGAAAATAGTATTGGAGGGACATCTGTGGTGGGTCAATTTGTTCCTTCGGAAGGTGAGAATTTTATAACTGAAGAGTTTTCCCACTGAGAGGGTCCAGCGGCGTAGTCAGGGGGGTAGGTGGGGGCCTGGGGTGGCATGGGGCCTGGGGTGGCATGGGGCCTGGGGTGGCATGTGCCCCCCACAAATTTCCAGTGTCCCCCCCCCCAGGTGCCTCCCCATAACAAAATGTAGATACATGTAATTCATTAAAAAACATACTACCTAGGGCCCCATCTGTCTATGCCCCCTCAGTGAAAAAAATCGTGGCTACGCCGCTGAGATGATCATTTACTCCCAAATTCTTTGTAAAGTAAAAGTGGTAGTATTCATACTGCCCTTAAGTTTATGTGCATCTATTTGTGATCAAAAATGTAAGGTTGACAATGTACACATTTGCATGATACATGTAGATCGGTTGCACAATCATTTTAACTGCATAGGACTGCATAGGAAATATGTAAAAGCCAAAAGTGACATTTTCTGTTTTTGTAAGTTATAATTTGAAGGCACTATACAGGATTGGTAAGGATGAAAAACATTTTTGTTTAGTTTCAGTCTGAAAGCTTACTGTTATTTTGAGTTAATACTAGAACCAATTTTTCTGTAAAATATTTCCCTCTGAAATGCTGTCACATTTGAGAAACTGTATCTGAAAGCCTAAAAAAACACGCAACATCTGATTTCGGTTGTACAATCGAAATTAAGGACGATGTGTTTACATGCTGAAAAGTGTGCTTGTTTTTTCACTAAATTCTCCTGACTCACTCGATGGATCGACCCCAAATTTTCCCAGGTTTGTTTTTTCATGTATGTATTAAAGGGCCCATGAAGAGGTACATGTATTTTGTCACATTACATTTTTGTGGCTTGATATACGGTTTGAAATTAACAAAACATAACATTGACTATTTTGATGTGTTTGTTATGCGTTAATACACTTTAATTGAGCCCCAAAAATGTGTGGCATCTGATTGCGCAATGATTCGTGACGTAGACTGTGGTCAAACGATTCAAAGACAGCTCTGGTGCCGAGTGGTCAACAATGCATTGTGTGTTATTGTCACACACATGGCCCTGGTCAGCCGGTCCACTGTCTACATCACAGATTTGATGTTAATGAGGAAGGGTGGGTGGAGCGCGGCAATCCCCTAATTTTAGAAAATGTTATTTCTACAGTAATTAGGCATGTAAAAAATGTAAAAAAAAATAATAATACATTGTGATAGGAATACTTCCTTTTTTAACCAATAAAAAAAATCAATTCATGGGACCTTTAAATCAGACAAAGTAAGAACACTGCACTATCAGCTTTACCAATCCTGTATAGTGCATTTAAGATCACTTTGGCAAGAATGGCACCATTCAAAAGAAACTTGATTTTCAAACTCTTTGAATAGTTTGAAGTGATGCTGTGACCCCCCCCGACCTTTTACATGAAACTTTCTCCATCCACTTTAACCAAGGTATGTCTCTTTTTATGAAGGTGGGAAAAGTCATTCTTTAGGAGGTAATTTCAGACATGGATTTGGCAAGGAGTCAAGGGCCATTACTCTTCAAACAGGTAAGAATGTTAAAATGACAAATTATTGATTAACCTTCCTACTGCTAGACCATTCAAAACCATTCAAAATTCCAACTCTCACATTTCCCCATTGCTACTGTACACGCATTGTATTATTATTTGAAGAGTGTTGATGTACAACCATTCAAAACCATTCGTAGCATTGATTCAACAAAGCTGTACTACCATTTGGAACGATCTTCACAGGGTTTTGTATCAGCTTACCTACAATTTAGAACCATTTTTGGAATCAACACTGTACGCAGTTAGCTCACTATTCAAAACAACAATATTGAATGGTTTTGAATGGTGCATCAGTGTAAATGTAGGTCAAATCGTTTTTACCGTTACGTGAAGAGCCACGTTTTTACCGTTTCATGAAGAGTGCGTGATCATGTGACGTGTGTATCCCTTTCCTATGTAAAAACACGTTATTCAGATGGGCTTATAAGTGGGTCATCTCATTTTTTGTTGTTTCACAAAGAAAAACATATCTTTGACTAATTACTATGGCAACTGTCCAATATTTTAAAAGAAATTGGTTAATCAATTGAAAGGTTAAACTTTTACAGAATCACATATATTGCAAAATTGCAGTATTGCAGATTTGCAGTTGTATTTTTTTGTTATCATTTGTTATTATTATTCAATTATTATTCAATGTAATTGTTATTCATTTTTAAATTAATCATAATCTAAAAGGTAAATCTCAATCGAGCTGCCTGACCAATATGGCTCTTTGTGAAAATAGTGACTAACTGTGCGGTGGTATAACTGTGCACTAAATGCACTAACCATCTGTGTATAGTGTTGATAAATATTTATCACATGATATCATATCGCTGACTGTCATAGTGCATCATTCAAAACCACAGCGGATGATACTGAATGGTCAGACAGTAGGAGGGTTAATATTTATCAAATAAACCTCTTTGACATAATTTTCCTTTAAATAGTGTAAAATCATTGGGCATCATCTGAAGAGATATTGCCATTTGACACTGTAATAACACTGTATGATGTAAAGTTAGGATGTGTCTGAAGTAGCGGCTGTGGCTGTGGCTGTGGCTTCCTTGTTATGTGAACATGCATTAAAGCATAGGATGTCCGTAGCAACAGCCGTATCCATAGCCGCAGCGGCCAGATTGGACATGACCCTGGTTTATGGCACCAATCATTTCAGACAGTTTGAATGTGTTGTTTATTGTAGGGCTTGGCAATTTGTGCGGTTGTAGTCGCCATTCTTTTTTAAGTTTACAAGTTATTTTGTCGTTGGATGTGTTTCTTGAAATTACATGCTATAATGTAGATGATAACTTACAGGTACTCTTTTGAATACCCTCCCCCTACCCTGAGTCTGAGTGTATGGGTTAAAACGGGTTTTGCTCTTGCAAAATCAAGAACTAATACTAGTTATCTGAACTAAATAAGGTTAAGATTAAATGTTTAAAGTTAAAAATAAGGCACACATACACATACAATGTACATGAGAAAACCTTTTTGAAAGGTGTGCAAAAGTTTTTCAAATCAGTAATTGATTATTTTATGTCTGCCATTTCAGTATTCAGGATGTTTTATCAAGAAAATGTCAAATACATGCTCTGTAAATTGCAAAACCTGAGCCGTGAGCCACCAAATAGTACTAAATCCGGAACCAAGGCTGGATTCCGGGTTCACTCTGACTTACCTCCATTGAGGTACCTCCCCCATTGAGCCGAAATACAATGAATAAACAATGGTGGAAGCCTCTCGATGTCTTGTAATCCTCCTCTTGGAATAAAAAGACAAAGTCTGGAATCGGATGATTACACAACAAGGCCTGGACAATAGCCAAAAATCACCAAAATATTGAGTGCCATGTGTCCTGTTTGTGTGGGTGAAATGAAGCGTTTTGTGGTGTGTGCGTGCTCTCTGCACGCTCAGCAGTGGAATGTCGGTATGTCTTTTTTTTAATAATGGCAAGTTTAAAGGTCGCTCGTTTGCTGACTTAAAAAATATTTTTGGGGATACATGTCATCCACCGCCAAGTGGTTAAAGAGGAGCCCTAAGGTCAAATTCAGTTTTGTAATGCACTCCTTTCCCAACTGATAGAATCCTTAAGAAATTTGAAATAAGAAAGTCTTTAGCCTCACATTAAAACAGTTTAAAATGCCATTGTATTTTATACCCTTCCACTCCAGTGCAAAAATTGTTAACATCCACAAACATCCATTGTACGGGAAATTTTTTGTTCATTTCTGATTTTCCATGATCTGAAACAAAGTTTGACCGACACAAATTCCTGTGTGGAATGTACTGTACGCATGTACTGACCCAATTTCACTATGAAAGGGTATTTAAAATGACATCCTGTAGCGTGTCATTTTTTAATGCTATTTAGTGCATCGTTCTGGTGGCTAAGTCATCAGGATGTGGCTTTGAATCCCGGCAATGACACTTGAATCCTTGAGCAATACACTTATCTATAATTATAATATATATATATGTTAATTTTTGCATCGGGGATAAAGAATATTATTTGTATTACTGTACCCATACACCGATGTGTGTTAAACAATGTATACTCAGTACTTTCCCGAGTCCTGTGAAGAAAATCCACAGGCATATTCCTCGGATGGGATTTGAACCCTTGACCCCCGCCATTCAAGAGCAGATGTCTCACCAACTAGACTACAGAGACTGCCCGGCAGCTAGAGGCAGTTCGAATCCTATTAGCAGCAGGTACCGCAACCATTATAATGGATGTTAATTTTTGCATCGGGGATGAAGAATATTTACTGAGTATACAGTGCTTAACATACATCAGTGTTTGGGTAAATATTTATAGGAGGTTTATTTATATCGCAAAAAATAAAAACAAAACGTAGTTGAGAAACCCACACCCCATCAAGAGGATACATTGTCGGTCAGTGGGCAGCGATCGATGTGATCGATTGTGGATGTGATACTTTATGCAAAGTTATGTAACTTTATGTGCTTATTTTCTTTGGATAAATCTCTTGATATTTGGCTTTTGTTATGGAAAATACCATCAAGGTGTACTGTTGCTGGCGATGTCGAAACAAATGAGACAAATTTTGAGGGTTGAATTAAAAAGTAATAACTCACAACAAACTCACAAAAATTGTAAGATGAAAACCATATTAAAGGTAAAATACAGGATTGGTATTCATCAAAGCAATATATAATTAGTATCACACTGAAAGCTTACTCATTATGAAGTTCATATCAGTAGCAATCTTCCATAGAAGTATTCTTGTCTAAAATACTGTCAAAGTCGAGTAGAAGACCCTGATATTAATTCTTTTGGTTGTAACAATCAAATTTATGGACAATGTGTTTACATGCTGGAAAGTGCACAGTTTTTCACTATTTTCTTCCTGACTCGGACAACGTATTGAGCCCACATTTTCACAGGGTTTTTTTCCTTCCTGTATACAGTGAATCACACAAAGTAAGGACACTGCACCATCAACTTTACCACTCATACATTCTACTTTTAAGCCCCCGAAAATGTATGTGAAAAAATGACACTTCATGGGATCTTTAAATTCATTGCCTTTCCTAGGTTTCATTTAACCAGTTGCCGCCAGGAATTTTTTTTTTCCTTTGTCCTGTCCCCTGGCAAATCTTTTGGCGGAATTGCCGGATCTTTTTTCTTTGAGGGTACCGCTGGCACAAAGAAACCCTGACTTGATAATGTTAAGAGAAGAAAGATTCTATTTATTGTTTTGTTCGGTTTGTTTCTCGACCGAGAAAATGTCAAATTTACAAAACATCGGCTGTTACCTATGGCATACTAGTGGAACTAAACACGGAACCATGGCTCGATTGCCGGCTCACTCTGACTTACCTCCATTGAGCTGAAATACATGATTGAACAATGGTGGAATCCTCTCGATGCCTCGTTATCCCCTTTTTAGAACATAAGGACAAAGGTCTATTATCGGGGATTACGCAAAAACCACCTCTCAACGGCCACAAAATGCCAATATATTCAAGACCTTTGTGGTGTTTGTGTGGGCAACCTTTGCTCCAGCGGTCTGAAATTACACAATGGCGCCTTTACATGGCTTCCGGTTCCAGGCAGGAGAAACATTTCCGTGTATTCAAGTTATCCGGTTAAACAACTGGTTAAACCACCATACAAGTAACCTGTGAAATTTTCATCAAACTTGATGGTCAAGTTTAGAGGGGAAAAAAACAACAACAACAACACAACAGCAACAAAACATTGTTCAGGGCAATAGAAATAAGCAACAGAGATTTGAGGGGGCCTTCAAATGCTACATGACATCATTTCAGGTGAACATACATGTACTTCTGTCGAGGATTGGTACTGGTAATATTTATAACCCATTATCAGCTTTGTGATTGAAACTCAAATTAATTTCTTTCAAAATAACTACCCAATTTTGTACCGAGTTAGTAGGTAGATAAACGTTCACATGTGTGCACGGAGAGCACCAAAATCACTTGATGCATTATATTGACACTCATGCAGAATGCTTTGAATACAAAACAGCAGGGTTGATCTTAATTACTAAAAAAAGTGGACAGAATGTCTATCCTGATTTTGCACACATGTACAATCTACATATGGTGTATCCTAATACAGTATAATATGGTTTGCAGCTGGCGTCTGTCGTGCGTGTGAAATTTACACCTTCCTTGAAAGTCACGTAACCCATTTAAGTCACGCACTCTCTGTGTCGTAAGGAAATAGTTCTCCATCTGATAGCTTCAAGCTAGATGGAGCAGTTCATGAGCTTGTACTTTGTTTGATCGTGATTGTGGACACTCATAAACTCAGATGTGGAGCATAACCCCCGTCTCCTGTCCAGGATGAAATTGATTGATCCTGGAGCATTTTGAGGGTACAGACCATTGCAATTGGCTTGTCAGGTTCCCTTTTTACCCAGTGATGGTTTTACTGCATTAAATTGCCAATTTCATGAAAAGGGTCCTGACTATTTTACCCTGTCAGCCTCAGTTTGGTTACATTGCTTTGAGTGGGGGAATTTTTTTTACAAATGTAAATCTATTTGTTCACATGCGCCATAAGAAGGGATACTGTCTCAAACAAGCCGCCTGGCAACGCAGTTGGCATTATGACAAGTCCCCCCCCCCCCCCACACACACACAGTTTTGATCATGCACCGCAGCGTTTTTCCAATTAGTGCCCAAGGAAATGCAGAAGACATTGTCTACTACTTGGCTGTAGGGCAGGGTTTGCTGGTAAATTAAAGTCACCCAAAAGTAGGTCAGTGCATTATTGACTGTCAGTGCATGTATGATGCGTTGATATTAATCGACTGTTTGCATATTGGGATTATTGACTTGCAATTAGCTCATCAAAAAATTCTGTCACTGCTCTTTTAATACTAGAGACGACGTGAAGCAAAATTTCCCCCTTTAGTAAAGTAAATAATATAAACAGCAACATTCTGCATTTGATGAAGCAAATGAATGATTAACTGTTAAATATAAAACAAAAAGTGACAAGGTGTAAATACTTCAGTACTCTGAGGCTGAATAAGACCACTGATGAGAAGTGGTTGTACGGTACAGTTCTCAAAGCTCAGTTACTTTTTTTTAAAGAGATCTATGCAGACTGTTCTGTATTGGGATCTGTTACATGTTTTATGGACACAGTTTTGTAAGTTCACTTTAGTTCAATTCAGTTCAGTTCACTTTAAAAAGGAAGTGTTTGGAGTTTTTGTCCATCAAGAGGTTGATGTTTTGATCTAGATAGTACTCTTTGATTTCTGTTGGTTTGGACAGAAGCGGGCTTGCAACTTTTCAGCTGATTTCCTCGGTTTTGGTTTTTCAGCTGTCATCATTGAAGATTGAAAAACCCAGCACCAATTGTTGTTGTGCCAGGCACTTTCCTCCTTTGTTGTTGTTGACAAACTACAGTTGCCTAACTGTGGAAGAGAAAAAGGAACATTGGCATGCAGGGGCCTTAGTGATTTACAGTTACAATGCTGATAAGGCTACCATGTCTGAATAAAACTGGCTAGCGTATAGTGGAAACCCTGGAAAGGTCTTAATGGATAAATCATATACAGTTTATGTTTACATTCATGTACTGTAGTGTAGACATTAGTTTCCATCTGATGTTCAGTCTAATAATTGGTCTCGAGATAAACAGTTCAGATTTCAGAAAAGTTCTCCTTCATGTCGTCCTCTGGGATGTCATGAAGGAAATATAAGCAATTCGTTGTATGTTCATGCCGCTTTATTCTTACTAAAGAATACTATATAAGCTCACTGGACTCAAGCGCTGTTGTTTCTGATCAGCAGCGGTCTTGACACTTGTATCCTTAAGTGAGACGCTTAACCAAGTTATTGCTTCGGCTTTCGGATGGGACATAAAGCCGTAGCTCCCGTGTGTTGTGTGATGCACCTAAAAGAACCCAGTTACACTTATCGCCAAGAAAAGGGGTTTGCCCCGGTGTTTCTGGCAGTGGCTGCTGAATGCGCCACAGCACACTTGTAAGATGCTACATAAATTTGTCTCATAATTTAAAAACCTGTCTTATAAATAATAATAATAAGCACATTGAGTACCTGACTATAGATATATATGATATAGATATGTGTGATATAAGACTCTGATATTTTTATTAGTATTATTACTTGCCATGGCTGATCTAGAAAGTAGTAAAAACAAATAGTTGCGTGAAATAGGGATTTTTCTTTAGCCTGTACACTGTGTACAATGTACATGAACTATTAACGTTATTTCAAAACCACGTCAGTTGTCTCTGCCCTTTAATTTTATGCACATTTACATATCAAAATCCTAGAGCTACAGCAGGGGATTAGTAGAATATTTTTTGATTGTATGTTATTAATTTGTCTTGCAGGAAAGGGCAAAATCAATGGCCTGGGTGCCCAGTTGCAATTAAACCAACACTGTCTAGACACGGCCTATAACTTCTTCAAGATGGCTGTCTCCAAGAAGCTCACAAGAGGGCGAAAGACCAGCCACATCGTAGCTGCCTGTCTGTACCTGGTGTGTAGGACTGAAGGTACTCCCCGTATCCTTTGAAAATTACCCCGGTTGCCAGCAGCTTGATTGAAATTTAGTATCAGAAGGAACTGTAGCGAAGACTCCACAGTCTGATTCATCGGTTTCTTTTACCCCCAAGGAATGTACAGGTACAGAAACTTTTCTAATGTCTATCAAGATTTGAGTGTTGAATATGTAACCACTTCACGTCGGTCTTCCTAAACACTTTTCCCTCCCGCCCATGCGGCATTATTTATTAGAACTTCTGGGAGCTTCTGAAGAGATAATTTTCCTTTGAAAATATTGTGGGCACAATGAAACCCTGACTTGACAAAGGAAAGACAACAAAGGTGTTCATAATAACCACAGGAATTTTTCCTCAGCAAGCAAAGGGAGATTTTGAGCATAAATTCCAGTACCATCTGTCCCTCTTTGCACGGTAGGTTTATGCCTGTGCACGCTACACAATGTAATGTCTTGGTGAATATATACACGTCAGCCGGTCAGCCGACCGCAAAAAATAGAGGGCACTCCGAGGTTGTTTTGGGCGTTAAAAAATGCCAGTTTTGAAAAATGTTGCTCATATTCTTGTCGTCCAGTGTGAAGTGGTTAAGAAATGAAACATATAGGTATTGTGTTTGCAGTATCAAGTAAAGGTGTTGTATTTGCAGTATGTTTGTTTACATTGTATCAAACATTGAACATTTGTTGCTTCATGATATGACCTTCTTGTTCATTACACACCATGACCTTTTGTGCTGAATGGGCCGAGGCCAAACACTTACATCATTTACATTCACTGTACATGTACACGTAGGTACATGTATTTCCACCGTGGTATTTCTAAGCAAACTACTTCAAACGTACTTGCCGCTGTTTTGACGGTGTCTAAAGCGTCAATGAACCTAAATAAGAAAGAATCTTCCAGCCATTCTAGGATGCATGACATTTTACCAAATGCCTCTAATGTCTTGAACTCCTGGGGAAAAGGCCATAAAGGAGTCAGGAACAATGATTTAGGCAGAAATTCTATATTTATAGCATCGTTGTTATTCTAGTAAAGAAGAAGCTGTCACATCCACATATTGGGTTCGCATTACTTATCTAACTATAGCAATTACATGGTCACGGTAAAGTACTTACAAGTTAAAGTCTTTACAAGCTTTAAATGTCAACTCATCAATACCCCAGACATGGCCGAGAGTGTTTATTTATAACCAGTCAGCAATTATATTTACGCTGACGCTAATTTACGCGTAGCGCAATCAATACAATATAACGTCTACTAGTACGCGCGAGTATGCGCAAGTATGCGCAACCGTTGAGCGCCGCGTGCAGTTTGACGCTTCGCGAAATGGAGCCTGAGGGCGTGACAGGAATTGAAAAAATAAATTTCGAAAAAGCAGAAGTGTTTCACAGATTTTCCAACATTATTAAGCTTTTTAACAAAAATGGCATTTCTGAATGTGAATACAGGAGTAGTGCCTCGGTCTGAAGCGGTCGTTTAAAGCCTTGCAGGGTCGTGGCCGTGTGTTAAAGGACCTCGCCCTTGGCTCAGTCCTTTATCACAAGGCCATGACTCGGCCGGTTTAAGATCTCGGTCACTACTCTTTTATTGCCTTATTTACTAGTCATTCATGGTGGACTAAACAGAGAGTTACCATGGATTTACCCTCGCCCCACACCATACCTCTGTTTTCACTGCTTAGTCGTTCACATTTATGAAACTGTAGTTAGTGTAGAAGAGTTGCGTTGTACAAGTACACATCTACATTCAGTGGTTTTCGGAACAATTTTTTTTTTCATTTTGTTATCGGCAAATTTTCCAAAAAATGCAATATTAAAATAACCTTTGGGACTTTTGTTTGCTTTCTTGACCTTCTTTTTGTTAATCATAGCCAACTTGATACGGGTCATCCTTGTTTTTTATGTATTCCCTATTTTTAGTTTTTCACTTTTATTTATGTTTGTCCTGTACAATGAGACTTTGTATATTGTATGTTTGTACTTTGAGAAATGGCCGAACAAATAATAATAAGAAGAAATACACAAAAACAGGCATGATATACTTCCTATTTGAATCTGATTTCCGATTTGTTGTTGCCCATAGAAAAATAAAACAGCAAAACTTGTACATGTTATTGTACATACACATAGACTGGAAAGCCTATACATTCACCATAACTATATGTACATGTACATGTAGGTCAGCCCATGTACTCAATCAAAATGTCCTACTGTTTTGTCCAAGGGCCAAATATCATGCCTTGGAAGGTAAAACAACATCTCAAGGAAAATCTTGTCAGGGTGATGGACACTATTTAAGTGAGATTTGTTCTTGCGTACAAGCTCCAGTTATGGATGTATGCCTCCAGACATAACAGCAAGCTTGTACAGAACTGTATGCAGAGCTAGAATGTTGCGAACAATGCCATGCTGTGCCTTTGACTTGAACTTCGGAAGGGGACAGTTACGAAAAATCAGACAGTAACAAACCTTTTGAAGGATGTGTGGCTGTCATGGTGAGTGAGATCTCAAGGCCAGTTGTTATTATGTCTGTAGTTCAAAGACCCTGAACAAATAACAAGGAGACACAGTAACCTGCTTGTAAGGTTCTTCACCTCTGCAAGTACAGTAGGTCCCCTTTCTGGGTTGGGGTTCTTACCCCAACTGCATTTTCAAATAGTGTGTCTGGGATTCTGGAGCTGACCAACTTGCCACTGTAGCGGTATTTCACCCTCAACAATAAGACTCTATGTTTTTTTCAGGCTTGAGGCTTTATCACACTCGTCCCCTTTTGAGGTTGCCACTCTCTTCTCTTCTCCCACAAATTCACAGGCACCTCATACTTCAAGTACACTTGATGATCATACAGCTCAATTAATTCAAGTGAGCCAACTGAACATCCCCTTTAAAGTGACCCTGTCATGACATCCAAAGCCATCCCTCCACTATTACCCATCCCTTAAGGTTAAAGAAGGTCTCCAAGGTCAAATTCAGCTTTGTGGGCGCAGTCATTTTCCAATAGATAGAGTCCTTAATGAGAGTGGGAAAACAAATTACAAATCTCCAACCGCACCTTAAAAAAGGAGGAAAAATGACATTTTATTTGATACTCTTTCAGTATCCAATGACGTCATTGGATATCAACAACAAATGGGTCTGTACATTTTTGCCTTGCCCAGTCAAAAGGTCAAATTCAATGCCTATTTTTGGATTGAATATCATCAAAATTAAGGAATGAACTAAAAAAATGCCTGTAAAAAAAATGTACAGACCCGTATGTTTGAAATTTGACGTCATTGGATGTGTTAGGATGTTGACAAAGCTCACACTGGAAGGATATCAAAATGCAATTGCATTTTACACCGTTTTAATGTGAGGTTAGAGACATGTATTAAAAAATAGAAAGAAAGAGAAATTCCGCTTTCATGAGGACTATCTATTTGAAAATAAGTGGTCACCACCATTGATCATCCATCGGATATGGGTATTTATTCACTTCATCGGAGGACTCCATTACCACATTCACATACATGTACATGTAAATCGCCTTTCCACTGGGCCCGTACTTAATGGTATCCCCAATCACATTTTAGTCAACCAGAACGAAGCCAGTTCGCCTGGTCTGTTCTGTGGCTAGCAAAATATTTTCCTTTCAGTCAATTAAATAAAAGGAGAAGAAAAGCCTGAATGCCCGAGGGGGCCCAGGCACTTCGGAAGTCCAGTCTTCTGGATGTCCACTCTGCTGTTATTTACCTTGGTTGCAATCAGTTATTTAAACCCATTGGTGTTATTTGCATAATGGGTCGCTTTGCCATTCAAGTGAGCTTGCACATCGTTTAAATTTGCCTCCAGCAAAAAAAAAAAAAAAAGACCACAGACAATTAATGCACAGCTACCACTGGCTCAGGTCCGCACAAGTAAAATCCAAAAATGCTTGATTACAAACAGTAGAATTTCTCGCGGTGAAATCCACAGCGATTGTTCTCATCAAACAATCAAGTGCACTTAAAACCACCCAAAGGAGCAGAGAGGGGAGCCAATTCAAAATCTCCCCCTCTTGTTCCTTATAAGTGGTGTGGGTGATTATCGGAGAAACCAAAGTACAGGTATGATGTCTTTTTTTTTCCCCTTTCCCTTTTGGCCCAGATGTGATGAATTGGCGGCTGTGTAGTTGTCTGGCAGACACTCCATACACCTAATTTCATGCCCCCGAGGAGGGATTAATGTTTGCGTGACTGTTCTAATCACCTCCTTGCTCCTTAATACTACCCAGGCTGTACTTATTTCCCCTCCAGGGCCTTCTTTCATAACATTAGCTGGTAAGCACAAAAATATTTGCTAAGCAAGTGCAGGAAAAAAATTGAACCCCCCCCCCCGACAAAAATAGAGCATAACAGAGCAGGGTATCAGCCAAAATGACAAGAGTAGATACGAATGTTGTAGATACCGACCGTTGAAGTCTCTAAATTATGGAATCTGCCGAGGAACATTTTCTGTTTAATCCGATAGGGCCTCGTCTGTAGAAACTGAAAACACACCAGTATCCCTCACAGCAGTGATACTCGTGGTTACAAATTAGCAGAAATGAAAGACGCCTAAAACATGCATGAGATTTGTCCAGAGTTTTCTTGATTTCAGAAGTTTTGGTACCCCAAAACACACACTCATATCTTGAAGCCAGGCATACAAATATTATCAATGTAATGCGTGTATCTGGGACAGCTCTCATACCAGACCATGTTTAACTGGAGCCATTATGTCTTTGTATTACATTTTAAGGTTGGAATTATACCGAATGTTGTTACCATCATGATCGGAGAAGACATGAGGAGCGACTAAACTAGGGAACAACAACAACAACAATTTTAATTTATAAGCCACTGATCCATCAAGATCATAGCGCACATTAACATGGATAAAGATGAGTCCTAAGGACTTTACGAAATACAGATAAATTAACAGATTCCATAATGACAGGAGGAAGATTGTTCCAAATCATTGGCCCAGCTATACACTGACAGCTTTTTGACCCAGAACTTTGTTTGCATGGGGAACATTCAAGTGAGTGATGTCAAGTGTGGAGCGAAGAAAACGTGGAGGAGTGTAATATGACAGTGAAGTGGAAAGATAATCTAGGAGTAGTTTTGTTCAAGCATTTATAAACAAAAAGAGCAAGTTTAAAAAGAATCCGTTCTCTAATCGGTAACCAATGAAGTTCCCTGAGTGATGGGGTAATGTGTTCTCTCAAGGGTGTGGAACATACCAAGCAAGCAGCACCTGCAAAAGGTGTCAATCTACCGAATCAGCTCAGATTATTCTAGAGAATATCAGGATCTCTGGAGATTTATTCCAGTTGGGTGAACATCTTCATGTTACTTTACCAATTACAATGTCCCTCTGAAGACCCTGTGAAGACCCTGTGAGAAAACATAGCAGAGAATCTCAGGAGTGGGGTGTGTATAGACCTTTATTAGGCGCAGCCATCTTGATTTTCTCCCATTCAAACCAATGTAACCAAACTGAGGCTGGACGGGCAAATAGTCTGGTTCCTTTTTGTGCAATGAATATCAGCATCTATTACTGTTATTGGATACAGGGAACATGACCAAGATGGTGGCAGCATGATAAAGGTCTATAAAAGGCAGGCATCCTTTTGGTATCTTGGGAATGTTCTTGACCCCCTAAGATGAGGCTCAGAAGGAAGTTTGTTACGATTCACTCGGATCGTAAATAAGGAAAGGTCTCCTTTAGTATGTCTGAATTTAAATCCTTGTAAATATATCCCAGAAGTAGGATTCTCAGTCCCAACTTCTGATTCATTTTCCAGTCCTTGAAACTGCAGGAAATAGAATTGAAATCTTTGTTTAAAAAACCACAAGTTTGATAAATTATCAGTTTGATGTACAATGTCGGGGTTTTTAAGTTTACTGTTATTTGTTTAGCTGTTGTCCCTAGCCCCCTCTCCCTACTTCAACAGAAAGAGTAAACGTTGCGAGACTCCCCCTTTACCTGTCTCTAAACCATCTGGAGTGCTGATTTACACATTAAAAGTCCTATAATACATGTACTTGTAGCAACCAATTTAAACCACCAAGGCCACCGGCAATAACAAAAACATCCCGGTCTCTCTTCCATTGCTGAAAAAAAAACAAAAAAAAAAAACCCTAATATGCCCCCCCCCCTCCCCCTCAGCCTGCAGCAAAAACTCTTAACAAAAGAGCACAAGTTCACTCACATCTCGGTGAAGCAACTTTGCATGTTTTTCCCCGTCGCAGTTCTCCCAGGAGGACTGTTTTTCTTGGTACCGATATTTTACGATGTTTTTCTTCCCCCAATAATAAATGTGAGAACGTGCCTGCTCCGGGAATGAGCTCAACCCCTTGGTTTATTTATTTTATTTGAGCCACCCTTGGATGTATGCATCGCGGGGCCGGGCCAGGGTGTGATTGAGGTTATGCGCTGAGTGACGCATGAGTAGCCAACCTCAGAGTCTGTAATATGCAGACTCATGAAACTCTGCCACTCATTCAAGCAGCTTATTACAACCTTGACTTGTTTGGATTCAATTTAAAGGGTGAACAGAAAATTGATGAGATTGAAACTCAAAATGTTCTCCACGGATTTGCTCATAACTTACACGAACTCACGGTATCAAAAGATGGTCATGGTTGAAAACTTTCCGTGAAACATTGAAGCTTGAAATACTTTTTGAGAAATGAGAAAACAATTAGTCTTGATCTTGCGATGGTTTAACAACTCTGGAGTTGTTAAACCATCAGTTCTTTTCAGTACCACCCCAACTCATTAGAGATAATTACATGGTGTCACCACAAAACCTACTAGATTGTATTTCCACCAAGTTTTCAAATCTTAAGTATACAAAAAAACAACTGTGTATGTAGGAGAGCTGCATGATACATGTTGATAAGTCTTTCAGCTACTGAAACAAAGGAACCCTCAAAAGTGTCTGGCTCTGTAACCCATATGCCTGAAGATACATACATGTACCTGTGAAGAGGACATGATGAAGAAATCTCAGTTTCAGATGTGGGAGGAAAAACCCCAGCTTGGAAGACCCAGGCAATTAGAACTGGGGTCCACAGAAGAGATAGGCAAAACATGAAACCACTAAGCCAACTTTGAGTGCCCACAAATTTGTTCCTATTTTCACAAAACATTCTTCAGTGGCCCTCTGTTTCGTTTCTGAAAATGCCGCTTTTACACCAACACAGACTCAAATAATTCCACTTTTTTAGTTTGTTCCGATTGCCACCACACTTGAGGAATACACACTCCCACTTAAGACTACTCCCATTTACATTGTAGTATGATGGACGGATAGAATGTACCAGTGAGCAATTACATTCGTCTTTACATCACCCGCAACTGCTTATTTTGACATTAATGTGTTTGTCATCTCAATGACAATGTACTCTCAGGAGGGATTTTGTTCAACAGGAAAACAGATGAACAAAAACCCACCTTTCCCCTTCCCTTATTTACTCCCACATAACATGCAAGGCTGAGCTTGAGGGTTATCTCCACAATTACATGTAACTTGTGCCAGGAGCAATGCCAAAAAATTGTCAGTAAAGCTATAATCATTCATTTGTAACGGTTTCATAATTCTTTTAGATGTTATTTCTTCGAATCTGCAGCTTTTTTTTTAACGAAAAAAAAACCATGTCAATGAAAGTCTAGTTGAAACTCCATTTCCTGTTTGTAAGTGCCTCTTGCCGTTAGATCAACTTCGTTTGCATAAGCTGACCTTTGTAGTGTGTTTTTATGATATAATTGTATTTATTTAAAGAGAGTGAGAGAGTATCATTAAGATGAGTTTTGCCAAAGTCAGTGGTGTTCATGCATCTCAAGCAAGCACAATAAAAGCAGCTTTGTCACCATGATCAATAGTATTTATTTCTTTTTGTTTTTTACCCTTACACCGATGTGTGTATGCAATGCAAACTTTGACTAGTATGCCCGCGGATTTTTTAACCAAAAATAATAATCCTTTATCCCTGATGCAATTATTACACTATTAATTTACCCATGTTGTCAACTGTGTGTGTCATGATTCATACAGAATCAAAGGCTGTACCTTGTCTTGATTCAAAGAGGGTAACATACATTCATATATGCATAATATCAATGGCAGCCATTTTTCTAACAGTGCTATTGCATGCAAAATTTGAGACTTTGGTAAAACGTTGCAGATGAATGTAATTATTAAATTCTTTCAGAGCCACCTCTTCTCTGAAAAGAGCCGGTTGATGTGTTCTCAACCTTTCAACTAGTGGGCTCGCGTCATCATCGGGAGACTGATGATGCAGTACCTTAATCTACTTGTACACATCAAATGTACATACTTAACAGAATTTCTTACACCAACCTGCTTTCTTCTTTTGAAAATTGAGCTGTACGTGTAGCTGTACGGGCACACACGGTCACACTCATGTTTGTCGACGCGGTAAATCAAGGATTGATTGATCCCATTGTTTGGACTTGGTATTTTAGCAATGTCCTCATTGGTTTTGTACACGAAAGCAAAGCGAGGGCGTCCTCGGTCGATCAAAACACCCTCTTGTTAAAACCTCTCTTCCAGTGGGTTGACACCCTCATACGATGCGTCTAGACGGAGCAACACTAAAGCAACTTCTTGAAAGCATCTTTTCTCATCATCAACAGTGATTGTTCACGAATCCGCTGACCATGGCCTCTCATCGGGGCAAGTTCATCCAACGTGATTCATTTATTGATGTCCTAACTGATTAATCATGTGCCTGAAAAAGGCACCGACATGAAGAAAAAAAACCCCAAAAAACAAAACTTAAACCATAAAACAGATGCATCTTTTTATTGCCATCAGTTATCACAACAGCTCTCCTGCCTGAAGTCGTTTCTGAGAAGGGAAAAAAATGTCTTGATGGTTGGATGTAATGAAGAGCATCTTGATGGATTAGGCATGGAGTGCAAGTCAATGGTAATTAAAGTCAAGTCATTGAAACATGGGCTCAGAAGATTATCAAATCGATCATCTCTCATAGACATTTTAAGTAGGTGAAATTTGTATTTTGTATTTTTTTGTATTTTTTTGTATTTATTTATTTTTTTTTTGGGGGGGGGGGTTGGGTGGGCATTTCTGGGAAAGGATATTTAGTGTTTCTTAGTGACAGGTATGATTTTCTGAAACTGCTGTGAGTGGATATGAAATGAGTTGATGTACATGTAGTTAATCATGAGGTGTCTTATTTGTCTTTGTGTGTGTTATTTTTTTGTATAGATATATTGTACCGTGAAGTTAGTGACACATAACATGACAAATAACTACTGAGTCACTCTGTGAAGAGACATGTTGAGTGACATTTCTTAATAATTCCCTTTTTTCAGAATTGTGATGATTTATCATTTTTGGAGGGTTTTTGTCTTCTCAGAATTGTAGAGGACAAGCACAAACCTCTTTCTTATGAACTTTTTCTTTCATTGTATTTCAGTGATATTAGAAAAAAAGGTCCAAAAGAGTAAAGGGGGAAGGGGGGGGGGGGCTGGCCCATTAGTTGAGGCAGTCACAATGTCAAACATATAAATACCAGTATTGTGTATTGACCCAATTCACCTGACGTCATCATCACAATAATCTTGGTTGCGCCATTTTGGTGGGCAATGTCACTGAGCTATTCAGTGAAGAGCGCATTTTAGGCGATGCAGCGTTTACATGTAAACCTATTGACCACCAAAATGGTGACCGTGGGCACAGTCGGCGCGTGTGACGTGCGTGCAAGGGGTCAATAGTTGATAAAGTCCACTTCACTTTAAATTTGTCTTTTTGTATTTCTGTCATTTCGAAACATTTTTTTAACTGTATATTTGCATTGCAGGACGATGAGTCTTGATGTTGTTTTTACAATGTGACCAATAAATGAATAATTAATGAATGTATAACAAATGAAGAAAAAAAAACCAACTCATTTCCTTGACTATTATTTATTCAGATATGCTTCTAGATCTCAGCGATTTGCTTCAGGTAAGATTTGAAATAAGATGTCAACTTATTTATTATTCAGTGTTGCATGCTTCGTACAGTGTGCATGCAGCTACTGAAGTTACAGGAGGTGCCAATTTCATGTGGTTGCTAAACTCAAAAATGTGCCTGATCATGGACAGGTTTTTCATTTTTTAATTCCAACACCATGGAACCAACCATTGAACATTTTGTCAAAGTGAGGTGGTCATATTTCTTTTTTGAGAAACCACCAAATATTGTTTGTGTTTTGTCTGTGTTTTGACACAATTTTCCGGAAGTACTTCAGAAATATTTTATTCAGATAGACAGACATGGCATCAAGTTTTTTAAAAGTAAGCTTAGAAGTGAAACCGCCATTTTCCCTTTTCAAAAATTTCCAGCCGAGTCCAATTTCATAGAGCTGCTGAAGCACATAAATTAGCTAAGCACAAAAAACACGCTAGGTGGTCTAGAGGTTAAGACATCATGGGCCAATTTTGTAGAGCTGCTTCAGCAGAAAAGTACTGCTTAACAAATTTCTGCTCAGCAAAATTTTGCACGAAACCAGTCACAAATGGCACATATGGCATGGCATTTTGGCTGGTAACCTTATTCTGGTAATCAAAATTGTTTCTAGCTTAGTAGTTAGTTTTGTGCTTGAAGCAGCTCTATGAAATTGAGCCCTGCACTAGAATGTGGGGGCCTGGGTTCGAATCCCACCAGAGTAGTATGCCTGTAGATCTGTTTCCGCTGGAGAAGAAGGTTGCCAGCCAATATACTAAGTCACATAAACCATTTGCGACTTGTTTCCTGCTGATTTTTGCTCAGCAGAAATTTGTTTTTTATAAGCAACATTTTTTGGCTTTAAGATGCATATCGTCTTAATTTTTGCCAAAATCGACGGTAAAAAATTGATTTGAACATTAGCTTTTCCTTTTTGTTCAGTGAAGTTGTTAACCTTTGTTTGAGACACTGAGCGAAAACAAAGATTCGTACTAGTTAAAACAAATTAGTTATGGTCAGAACCAGAATTATCTCAGAGACCATGGACAAACAATGTGCATGGTACAAGTATTTTGTACAAAACTAGTCCTAACATAGGACTAGTCCTATAAGTTAGGACTAGTTACTCGTCCTAACTCGAGATTAGACAAGTCCTAGTGCTTTGTGAAATCCACACCAGGTCTCTCTGATTATTTGTGCAGAGATTTCGTTTTTGTTTGTAAGCTGCATTCTTTTTTTGAAGTGCCTCTTTGACATTAAGCTCCTCCATACATGAACTTTACACAGACCTTGCATGTCATTGCACTTGAGGGTAAGGCCTTTTTCCCCCCCCAGCATAAGACGGGCCAGCCTGGCACCACTCATACGTGTACTTGCTGATATAAATTTTGTGTGTGAAAACTCATACGCAATCCATGCACCCGTGCATGTGATCAGAGCATGACCGTGAGTCATAGACCTTTTTCCCTGCAAAGGACAGGTTACAACCGCACTACAGAACATTGAAAAAAAAAAAAAAAAAAAAAAAAAAAAACCATCAAAAATCTCTTGGAAACACAACACCATGTACATGAACACATACGTGAGGCAATGAGAGAAGAAATGTTTTTGACAGCCAAAAACAGGCCAGATTTGTATGTCCCGTTATTCTCAGGCTAGATTCACACTCCTTTTTGTGGAATCCTGGAAATGCAACTGCCTGTACATGTGCACAAACACTCGTCACCGTTTTCGCGGAGTGACAAATGTGTCCGAAATTTGGCAAACCGGTTTTTGTACAAGTTCTTGACATACTCATCGCTGTTCAAGACCTAAAACCTAATAGTTTCGCAATTACACTAATTAGCATGACCGACGAATCACTAGATTTGCCACTTTGCGTTTTCTTGAAGTGACGATTTGCCACTTTACCCATTAAAATACGCAGAACTGGCATGGTGCCAAACACACATGCTCTGACGATTGTGTTTCCAACGAAGTGACAAATCTGTAGACCTATTTAAGTTTAGCATTTTCACAAAGGGAGGAATCTCAATATGCATTGGTGCTCTGCTTGCAAGTCTTGTTTGTTCTTTTTTCATGAAGTGACGAATGTGTTTACGAATTAACTCATCAAAACAGTTGCAAGATTGAAAACATATTGACAGTTCTGTATGAATGAAGAAGACAGCTTTATTATGGTAGGAAAATTTAAAGACAAAATATTAAGCAGTGTCCGAAACAACAGTTTGAAAAAAATAGTTCAACTTCAAATGGGATTTTCTCCAAGCACAGAATTTTGGCTGTGTTGCAGATTCGTCACTTTGTGAAAACGGCGACGACATGATCATGTCATTGCATCAAATCTACGACATGCCACAATGTGTCATAGAAACACAACCATTCAGGCCTGATTGCTTCGTTCTTGAAGGGCAAGGGCACCAAGGCATATTTTGTCTTGATATTAGGGCACCTCACACCAAGGCAATGACCAGGGGCAACGGAGGCAATGGCATCCTTTGCCTCCTTGAAGTGTCAGGCCTGACCATTGTTAAAGCATAACGATAATGTAAGTTGATAGTCTTGCCTGCTTCAAAACAAATTCATCTATACCCTAAGCACTAAAAATAAATAGCAGACTTTGAATTTCATTCCAGAAGGGTCTTAAGGGTTTTTATTTGGAGAAAATTCCACGATTAAAAAAATGGGAAAGTTCAGGAAAGATTTTAAACGGGCACCAAGGCGAACACCAGGCCAATAAAGGCCATTGGAAAGGTGGATGCTAATCTGCTAAAAACCTGTACCTTTCAATTGTCTTGTCATTAACTCTTAACCATCCCCAAACCTTCAAAATCCAACTGCAGGTTTTGTTTGATTCTCTTGGACTGGTGAACTGCACTTTAGTAAAAACATCATTCCTTACATGGGATCAGGCAGAACTCATAATCAGAGTCAAACAGTTTGGGTATTGAGTGTACCATATGGTGTTGGAATTTGGTGGAGTGAGGAAGGATTCTAGTCAATCACTCAAGGGTGTTTGGGTTGATCAAGTCTTTTCTAAACTAATTGCATCTACATGTACGTATCTCCAACAGGTTAATGTTTATGTTCTTGGGAAAACTTACCTGAAGCTGTCACAAGAACTACACATCAATGTTCCAGCTATAGGTAAGTTTGTACAGAAACAAATATTCATTAGAGAATAATTCATGCTTAAAATGTAATTCAAGTTAAAAGAGATTTCATTTGAACATTTGACAAATGTTTTGTGGAGGTGATTTTTTTTAAAACAAAGCTCCTTTAATTTTTATGGAGGGGGAACAGTTTACTTAGACCAATGGAAAAGCTTGCAGAATTGTCAGGGTTTTCAGTGACTAACCTGGACCAGTTTTTGGGGACCAGTTACATGTACATGTAGGAGCAAGTGCGATCAAGGACTGTAGTTAAACATAGTTTGAATATCTCTGATTGAACGCACACTAGTCGACGATGGTTGGACTAATCTAGTTGACGATTTGCGACCAGCCTATCCAAGGATAGTTGTCTCGCTAGTTACAATTTAGCTGTTTTTAATAGCAGAGAGGTCCAGTGATCAGAAAAATGATAATGTTGATCGGACTTATTATTATAACAATCACACAGATTTGATTTTACCAGCAATTACTCAATAAATTTATTTACTTTAATAAATAGCTTGCCATAAATTTGGGGGACTGTTTGTCCAGGATGATCTGAGGCACCCGTTACCTCTTGTGAGATATGCTGATTATTTATACTGAGAAAATAATTGTCCCTGTGGCTTCCATCTATGAACTCGTCCAAAGACGTACGCAAACTGGCCACCGCTATTTTCTTATGGTGGTGTTGACTTTGTATGACAATTTGTGACTAGAGTCGTTCGCACTTCAACTTCAGTGCGCATGCACTACCTACGTCACAAACCAACCACCAGTTAACCATTGGTCCTTGATGGAGCTTACTCTAGCTTGTCATTTCACTACCAGCTAGTCCACCCATTAGCAGTTGGTCAGCAGACCACTGTTGAGGGAGAATGCTGAGTGAAATGGCAGACTTACTGGTCTCGTTGGCCGAGTGACAATAGAGAAAGCATTGGTGAACTGCACATGCTCCTTTTAATACAGTACATTGTACATAGTACATACGTTCATGTTAAGATTGAAACCTTGAAATGTATGGCAGTAATACAGTGTATTTACCACTTGTTTTTTGTATCAGGCATCTTGAAAAGGCGTCCAGCTTACAAATGATAAAATATGCAATCTCAAAAAACATGTTCAAAAAGTATTACTATTAAGTTCAGTCACATCTAACACTGCACGATTACAATGAGCGTCATGCGACTGTTTCAAACAACATGAACACTTTCCTTATAATGCTCTCTACGAACAAGCAACTGTTTTGTAAATAAGCTGTGTTTTTCATGTATTTAGTATTGTGGAGTTTTATGTGCGCGTTAATGCACGCAAGTACATGTAGGTGGAAGTGAACATGAGAAAGTTGTGGTGTGTGACAGGGAAAACATACACATGCTCACGTCCACATTCAGGTAAAATACAATGCACTTGCAGATCTAAGACTTCTTGATTGAGTATACAGGTACTGTGCAGTTGACATGCATATTAAATATGTACAGTGTACTATGTAGATTCTTATTAGGAATTGATTCATTTACACTACCAGATATGTATACAGTGTAGCTCCTACCTACACCATGTGAACTTGAGTACAAAATACAAGTCTGGCTGTCTAAGCAGCATAAATAAAGTACAGAGTAGGTCCTCACCACCTTGTACAGTGTGAGAACTACCCTGTCTATTGTTGGAAAGAGGAGAGATACATTGTAACAGAACCTGTACAAAAATCATCAGTGTGTTTTGAAAACTTCAAGACACTTCATTGTATCTCTTTCCCCCCCAGCAAACCTCAAGTTTCCTCCTAACGTAGCAGTGATTTTCTTGAGGAGGCGGCTATCCCATCATCTGGGACGCCCAAAACAGATCAGATTTGAGAACCTCCTGTGCTCTTAAGTCAATAGAAACCTAGCAGCGTACAAACGTTAAACAGAAGTAAGATTTTAATCTGCGTAGTGAAGTACATTGACAGTTTATCACTAAAATACATCTACTGAGAGGACATGGTAACAGTTTGTACGAAGTTACACAATAATTTATTCTATTCTACATGTACTGAACAGTACACTGTAGTTTGCTACATTGTACACTGATCCTAAAATATACAGTACTTGTTATAATTTACATGTAAGAACCACGTAGCCACTACTGTAAGACACTGAGATTCAGATTCTTCAGGGGATAAAAAGGTTCATGGGTCAGTCTTATTAATTATGCATAGAAGATGAGCTCAGGGATTTGACCTCCCTGAACGCCAGTTCCATTGGTGCTCTCCGGTGAGCACTGGAACTGAAATGTCACGTTGTGGTCGGTGACTTCAGTCAGTCCTTCCTGTCCGAAATAGCTCAGCTCCGAACCGCAGAGTATGACACTGGCAGTGTAGTATGCATGGGGCTCAACTTGCACTGGATTGGGGAACATCACCGGGAAGGTGCAGCTCGAGCCGTCGGAGAAGAATTTTGTCTGTGCTTCTCCGAGAATCTTGCCACTTCGCTTCAGCTCGATTTTGACACCGTAGTCTGCGGCTCCAGAGCTGGAGCCGTAAAGTCCGAAACCAGCAATGAAGATGCGCTTGTCGACGGAAAATTGTATACTGTCACATCTGCCTCTGTAGCGCCATTGATTACTGCGGTACGCAGAGGACTGGAAGCGATGGACCTTGCAGGTTTGCAGGCCCTTTCTTGGCAGGCAGACAAATTGTAGTTTGGGCTTATTCTTGGCCATGTAGTAGAGAAACACATTGGTGGTTTCCAAGAGAGTGAGAAGACCCGACTGTGCTGCCTCGTTAGCGAACTCGGTCACCGGCACAGTGGGGATGCGCACCAGGTACAGTGCCTTGCCAAGTACCTTACGCTTGTTCTCCGGGTTGGGGTGCAACCCCTTGCGGTTACATTCAGCATCTGCCCACCGCGAGACTGCCTGGAAGAGCACAATCTCCTTGACGTTGAGTGTCTCTCGCATCAGTATGCTCTCTAACGTCTTAAAGTCTACATCCAAGAAGCTGTCTGATGAGAGGGCCACCTCAGCCTGAGCGTCGATGACTTCCCAGCATCGCTGCATTAGGTCCGGCTCCTCAAACAGATGGCTCTGACTCAAGAGCACGCAAGCGTTCCTCGCACTCAGACTTCGCTCTAGGAAACTGACACAGGCCTGGGCCAGGTGAGGCACGATGTACTTCTTGGCTGCATAAAGAGTGGTTAACACATTGTCTGGTGTGAGGTCCACTTCATCACAGTACAAGTATCTGAAAGAAACAATTACGTATATAGAAAATGGAAGATGGTTTAAAAGGATGTACAATATGAATGGAAAAAGTCAAGGAAAAGTTTGACATACTGTACATATGTACAGTGTACAGAATGCAAATAAGACTTCAAGGTTTGCATGGTGGGAATACAATAAAGTAAGGATTTGCGGTGACACCATGTGGTTTATATCTTTTTTTTGGTATATGTGATTCCGAAAGGAACCGGTTGTACAGTATGTACTTCTCAAGTCGCCTTCCCCCCCCCCCCCCCAAGTGTACCACATGTATGTAAATGCAAAGTTAAACAAAAATTACACTTTATTTCTTGTAAGTTTTGAGGCTGTGCATGGTCGTAGAGTATCTTTCATTTTTGTTAGTTTGTATATGTGGTTACACCATGTAAAATTTATTTTATGGGGTTCGTCAATAGATTTTCGTTTGGTTTAAATCCCCACCATCAACCAACCTTGAAACAAATCAGCTAGATAATTAATCTGTGCACCTGTGGGGTTGTTATGCTATGAAGTGTATCTTCTGTTCATTTTACAGTTTTTGGGAACAGGTCCAGACGGACTTGCCAAGACTGTGAGTCATTTGGACTATCATTAAGATGCAATACCTGCTTTATTCATGATTTTTTTTTAAATTTTTTTTTGGGGGGGGGGATGCAGTAATTTAGTTGAGTGCATTTTGTGGTTGAATGAGTCATGTATTGTTCAGCTCCCATTACAAAGAAACTAATTGCCTAGGGAAAGAAGCTTGCTTGCGGTTTCCCAACAAATTTCGGATCCATTGATGTCTGTATATAAATTGTACTCCAAGTACTCAAAGAATCAAAGTGCTGTCACAGTAGGGTGTACTGACATTTTGTGACTCTATGTACTGTAGATTTGCATGTTTTGGGTAGGTTTTGGGGAATGTTATAAATTTAATCGTAGAAATAAACCAGAGAACCGGGACTTCCTACCGCCCCATGTAACCGTGTTGTTCCTTGTGGCGTCACAAAAGTGAACCCTTGGAAACCCAGACAATTGCCCAAATTGAACAGTTGACAGCACATGGGGTGTTTTCTAGACGTGATCCGCAGCTGTAGCGTGCCCATGTCCAGGGCAATCATTAAAGTGCGTGGCGTAATCGCGGTGCGTGTGTTCATGCCGTTCCGCATATGTTTTTGTTCTGATACGCATTCACAGCGATGGTAACCAGATGGGATTTGGCATTAGCTGAGGCATGCCGATGGTACACTATTTTGTGCTCCATAGACCAAAGCAATGGCGCCGATGTCCCGATTCTCGGGTATAATTTCTATGTAATTATTACAGGTTGTAAAACAAAAAAAGGTGTGCTTACTTGAGCAGTGTCAGGAAGGCCTGTAGCTCTACATCAGGGATGGTGATTTCTGACTGGTTTTCAGCAAGGTCACCATAAAACATGGCAAAGAACACAGAGCTCCCCGAGGCAAGGATGTACTTATGTGCTGGCACTCGCTGGGCGGTGTTCTTAGGACCGACCAAAAACTTAATGTCACTCATGAGATCGTTGTTAAACATGTAGGCGTTGCGTTCCCGTACTGTCGCCCCCTTGGTTTGCCAGTTCTGCCCAAGTGGGCGTCGTGGGGTGATCAGCATGGGACTCTCTGGCTGCACTATATCCTGGATGGGTGTTCGGACGTCGGATGAGGGGATCTCAATCGGCAGAGTGGTTTGTGAAATGCCCTGGGCATTGTTCGGACTCTTCGGGGCTGCATGTTGCTTTGGCATGTTCGAAGGGCGGTTGTCAACTTCGTGGTTTTCCCCGCCGCTCAGATTCTGAATGTTTGGCTCGCCAAGATTCAGTGCCTCCATCTTGGATTGTTACATTAAGTTGACTGTCCGCGTGATGTGAAAGACTGGTTGTTCACACCATTCACCAGACCACGCAGTCTCCAAGATTACATGAAATCTAGCCGATTAAGTATCTCTGTGGGAATCCTAGATAAAAGAAGACACAAATCCATTTCAATTGGATGGGGATCTCAATCACAAGTTAAATTTTGACATTTACATTTCAACAAAAACAGATACAGCCATGATTTATGGCATCATAAAAAGAACATGAGTACGTACGCACTTTCTTTAAAACATCAATAATACCCACACACACAAGGTGTTTGATATACATAATACATAATTTGGATACAACTTGCAGATGTACATGTGTGGGCATGAACTTACTTGTACATGAACATGATATCTACCTACTTGTATTTTTGCCATACATGCACGCATACATGTACACATGTCTGAATCATAATCGTCACTGACGCCACGAACTGACACACACAGGTGGGTTACATGTCAGTTTTTGAAACGAAAAGAAAGGAAGCAAAACGGACTTTCTCCGTTTTCACAAAGTGACACCCTTCAATGTGTTACAACATTACTTTGTCACGTCGTAAAACTGGGGGACAGCAGATTGTGGGCGCATGCGCCCTTCACACACTAGGTTGGTGTCAGTTTGTGGAATCGTTTTTGTTGACATTTGAGCGTAGTGTGTGCCATGCATTACAGTGGTAGATGGAACCTGTTTGTCACTTTCATGCAAAGTTGACATGCTAAATTGTCATAAAAGTATAGCTCGTAAAAATTTGAATTTTCATGGAATTGTGGGCCTTGACAAATATTGTATAATCATGTAAAAAACTTTTTTAAATAGAAATATTTTGTTGTGTACATTAATGTGTCAGTTCGTGGCGTCGGTGACGATAGCTTAAATAACGGATGAGTCTTTTACTGTTCAATACATATGTCGACCTTGTTAGCCACTGAAAATGTGAAAAATGATAAAATTGTTAACACTAACAGATGACCTCCATTACTCCTGCACCATTTTGGTACAAAAACATTTCAGTGTTCTCCTCTGTGGGCATTTTTTCAAATGTTCAGCAGCTCATATAGAAGCCTTACATCATGTATTGCATGTTGTAACTCTAACATGGTTACATGGGCTGCCTCTATGTTCATGGCTGCAATGTCCCTCGTTCATGTCATGTATCTTAATCCTTGAAGTCTTGGAGACCATGCAATTAGATCATCCCAAGATGGTGCGAGAACTTGGGGAAACTTATCACTTTAAATTAACGCATACCTTGAGGGAGTTTTTAAGACAGGAGACACAATAAAGGGACCACTTTGCATCCGTCACGTTAGCAGTTTTTCCAATGGTTGTAACTTTTTTTAAGTACATGAAACCACCCAAATTTATTTCAACTTGTGAATGGACAGGAAGGCTTATACTGAAAATAATTTTGAGTTGATTCATTTGATTTTTTTTAAATATATATCTTCTAAATCAACCAATAATTTACATAAAAAAATGGACGGAAAAAGTTACCTGCCTTTTCCAACCATTTTTTGAATGAAATTTAAGAGAAGGGCCTGATGAAAAAATGAATGATTCCAATCAACTCAAATTCTTTTCAGTATAAGCCTGCATGTCCATTCAAATGTTGAAAGACTTAAGCCTAGTTCATACTTCACGCGAATGTGAAGCGAACTTGACAGCACTCTCCTACATTCACAGCGAATTTCGAAAAAATTTCAACTTGAGTGAATTGTTGTCCCGAATTTGTGATGTCAAATTCACGTGAAATATGAACTGGGCTTTATGGTGGTTTCAGATACTTAAGAAAAAGTTACACCTTACAAAGTCCCTATTGCCAATTGGATAAACTGCCGACAACAGTTTTTTTGGTAAACAGGGTTTTTTTTTCGTCAGACCACTGAAGAGATTCCTTCTTCCATGCTCAGACTATGCTTACATTTATCAGAACTATCATGTGTCTCCTCTGAGCTACAAATGTTTTCATAGTCATGTGGACATCAATTATGAACCAGTTCAACATAACGTTACTAGTCATGCATGAATGACATTATTGTCAATATTGACAGGGTTGACCTGCAAATTTATGCAACGCTTTCAACTAAAAAGCACACACCTTTGTGCATTATTAAAACCACTGAGGTAGGAAATTACCTGGCAAACCTCACCTTTCATTACAATCAACACCAGCATATGTTTTTTTAGTGAGAATATAACTACTCATTTCTTCATAAAAATGCAAAAATGAATCCCATCCAAAAATGGCTACATTCATTCAATGATTCCTATACAATTACAATGACACTGCGTCTGACAGACGACCCTTAAAATTAAAAAAATACTGCATTTTATAGCTGCAAAAACACAAAGTTACATTGGTATTTTCCACACTCACTAAAGATTAACAAAATATTGCTACAATAAACAAAAGGTTTGCTTACTGATGATATATGATTCTTCCTGATCATAAACTGACTTCCTGTTCCTGCCTGTGCTAGTTCAGCCATTGATTTCCCACAATGCCTTGTCAAAAGGAAATTGAAGGTCATACCATTATCGTGGTAGGGGTGGTGTATTGGTCTGAGATGAGGAGACAGTGCCTCTGTTTTTATTGTGTTTTTATTGTGTTTTTATTGTGTTGAGGGCAGGAGGATTACAGGTATCAGGTACTGGGAAACTGATCGCATTTCATTGCACAATATTTCATATGTATGCAGGCCTTGCGCTTAAACTTTTTGTAAAGTAGCCTAAGGGGCTAGTAAACTGAGCATTTTACTTGCCCCCAGGAAGTTTTCGTTGCCCAAATTTTAAAACTTGTATTGTCATAAATGTTTCTTCCTGATACTAATGGTAGCGATCACAACCAGTTTAACAGTCAAATGAAGTAACACTCTCCATGGAGGTTCCTCCATGCACTCACACACTTAATTTCTATTACTTAATTTCTACATTTCTATTACATTATTTAATCTCATCTGAAAAGGAAGAAGTATGAGCATTATAAACAAGTAACTTGCACAGCTTTTAGTAGCCCACAGGGCAAGTTGAGAAGTGATGTTTACTAGCCCATAGCAGTTTTTACTAGACAATGTACGCCGGGCTTGTGTTAAGGGTGAGCCCTGGTGTGTAAAAATTTCTGGAAACAAACTACATGTTTCACTTTTGTGGAAACTAGGTGATGAAGTATAAAATCATTTGTTAAAAGGTTAAAAGGTTGTGTGAAGATGTTTTTTTGAAATATTTTGTTTTCTTGTTTGTGATGGGGAATTATATAAACCCTTTTTTTTTTCATAGTGGTTTTTTTTTGGTCAATTTTCTCCTGTCCAGATCCTTGCTTGTACATCCACCGTTTTGCTCACAAGTTAGAGTTTACAGAAAAGACACATGAAGTCTCCATGACAGCGTTACGGCTTGTTGGGCGGATGAAGCGTGACTGGATGCATACAGGACGAAGGCCTTCGGGCCTCTGTGGAGCAGGTTTGTCTGTTCATATTTGGTTCCCAGACTACTTGATGGGGGCTGTGTTGTCATGATTACATCAGCAAATGAAATAACCCAGCTACTACGAGCGTGTGCACGCCGGCGGTCACATCACAGTTTGACAAAGATGGCACCCTTTGTGATTTGACCGCAAGCACGCACGTGTGTAGTATCTGGGTGTGAGAGTTCATCTTTCCATGCACAGCCACAGGCCTGCTACAATCGTGACGACACAGCCCCTTTAACAAAGACTTACATGTACCACACAGAGTAAAAGTTTAACCCCAGGGCCCAGTTTTGGAGAGCTGCTTAAGTAGACAATTTTGCTCAATAAATTTCCGCTCAGCAAAAATTTGCAGGATACCAGTCACAGACGGTACATGTATAATGGTATTTAGGCTGGTAACCTTATTCTAGTTAGCAACATTGTTTTGTGCTTAGCTACTTTTTCTGCTTTAAAGCAGCTCTATGAAATGGGCTCAGACAACAAAAAAACAAAACAACTTTATACACAAGCCTCACGTTGACTCCTATCGAGCTGCGTGTTACAAAATTAAAATGGCTGCAACTTGTACTTGAAAATATTGCTAGATTGTAGATACAAATGTAAACCTTGAAATTAATTTGCCTATGAAAAATAATCCCTCCCAGGACAAATCAGGGTTGTTTCTCTCATGAATGTGACCTATTGCTGAAACATGAATGTACTTTTTGGAGGTTACATGTAGCTATTCTCCTTCCAAAACTTGAGAGAATTGATAGTATGTGACAACTAGCTCATACATGTATAGTTTGTGAAGTCCTTGGTTGTTTCATGGAAGTGTGGGAGGGGGAAGTAGCCTTCCCCCGGACTCGCCCACCATATTTCCCCAGGGTTATGTTTTATAACTGCACACAACTAAAAGGTGTGTTTGTAACAAAGTAGAGTTATCTCTTATAAGTCCTAAGATGTACCAAAGCCTGTGAGCCAATCGTTACTGAGTGGTCTAGTGCACCGGACCCAAGTTCTGGTAGTTAAGTATACTAATAATCAGCATTTCTTTTTTAAAAGGATATTGTCCAGTACAGATGAGCCTATAAGAGAATATCAAGTAAATTTCAAAGCAAGTTATCTGAAAATATTTTTAAGTGGCGTTTACTCATGAACAAAACTAAGCTATGTTCATTAGCTTACAGAAGTTAGCAAAAAGCAAAAAAAAATAAAAAATACTTTAAAGTAAGCGTTTATTTTTTGTTTTAACAGCATTATTGGTTGCAGCTCGCTTGCACAATTTCAACAGAACACAGAAGGACATTATTCGAGTAGTGAAAGTCTGTGACGCAACTCTTAGAAAAAGGTAAGAAAACGGCCACCAGATATAAACTGAATTCAGTTTTGGGGTGAAGAAAGACAAATTGACTTGAGCGGGATTTGAACCTGTGACCTGCTACCAGGTTCAAATCTGTTGTTCAGTTTTCTATGAGCACCCATTTTGATCGTTTGTTCTCGTGAAGGACACAGAAACATCATTTAAATTCATCAGTGTCTGGAAAAAAAAAACCAGTGGTGTGGATAGTGTTTATGACTTTACAAATTAGAAAACAAATTGCCCCCCCTTCCTTTAATTATTATCTGTCCATAAATTAATTGTGTTTTTTACGCTGTTTAATTTTATTTGAGTCAGAATTTTAAGGATTTTTAAACAATAGTTAAATACAGCTACTTAATATTTCCATCAGTTTCTGGAAAACAATTTCATGACTTAATCATTTTCATTCGGATCCATCGAATGCAAACACCGTTGAAAGGACAAACCATGGCGTGGTCTGATAATTTTTTTTTACAGTCATTAATAATTCATCTATCCATCGTTAAATTGTGAGCGGTTTGATTTGTATGGGATTTTAAAGGACTTTTTATTTAATCATGATAATTACCTGTGATAAATGCCAAGCCACCGAAGGACAACTTTTTCAGCGCAACGATGGCTTCAAATTGGACAGAGTCAATTAAGTTTTCAAGATCATTGTACTTTTTATTCTTGTTTTTTTTAATTGTTTTTTATTAAAACCACAATGCTGGGAGTTGTGTGTGTGTGGTTTTTATGAGTGTTTTTTTTTTTTTTTTTGGGGGGGGGTGATAAATTTAGAAATACAACAAATGCATTATGCACAATGTATGAATCATTTCTGCCCATTGGCAAACTATGACTGGCTGGATTAATGGAAAGGGAAGGTTGGAGCTGTGTTAGAGAGTAGACAAATGGCTCCTTAGATCTCTGTCGTACCGAAGCCCTCAAAGTCGTATTCCCTGTACCCAACAGTACTTACTACTGAATGTTAATTTTCACAATGAAAGGAATCCCGACTATATTTGGCCTTTCAGCCTCGTTTTGATTGCGACGATAAAATGCCAGCAGGAAAACAAGGATCGTGTCACACGAGGCAATTTGCAGGCAACCAGTTCCAGGCAATTTCAAAGATGAAAAGCATTCACATTTCAATTTTATTTGGGACTGTTAAAAACAAACAACAAAAACTATCTTGTGCCGTCAAAACAGTAATTCTGAACACAGTGCAGTTGATTGTCTCTGAGTTGCCTGGAAAAAATTGTCTCAAGTGATAATAGATCCTAACATAATGTAGGCAAGAACCAGTTGATTTGATTATAGTTTATTGGTATTATTAGTGGCATCCATAACCATGTAGTATTAATTGATACTAGGTTTAACTTAATTGCCACCGGGAATCTTGGGTTTTTTTCCTGTCCAGCCTGACGGGATTAGTTTCTCTGAATTTTTGTTTTGGGAGTACCATTGGTACAAAGAAACCTTGACTTGACAAAGTTAAGAGAACAAAGATTCTCTTCATAAAACCATGATTTTTTGTTTTCTCTATCGAGGAAATGTCAAATTAGTGTACTGTGAATTGCAAAACCTAAGCCGTGAATTACGGCATGGAATTGGTGCTAAACCGGAACCAAGGCTGGATCCGTAATTCACTCTGCTCTGACTTACCTTCATCCTTCATTGAGCCGAAATACAATGAGCAAACAATGATGGAAGCCTCTGGATGTCTTGTTATTAAAGGACAAAGATCTTCTTGGGGGAAAAAAGGACAAAGGTCTGGAACCGGGATTACACAACCCCTGTATAATGGGCGAAAATCGGCAAAATATTTAAGACCATGTTTCTGCTTTGTGGGGGTGAAACAAAGCATTAGACGGCGTGTGCGTGATCTGTGCATGCTCAATAGTGGCTGACCTTTGTTCAAGTATTCCTACTTTACAAAAAGGCGTGTTTAAACCCGTTTGCTGGCTCTGACAATATTTCTGTGTATACACGACATCCGGTGCCAACTGTTTGAATAAAATGTAAAAAAAATGGAGTATTGTTTTGAAAAGATGCCAAATCTCTGATCATCACTGAGACAATTTTGTGTAGATGTACGCATAGCATGCCATACACGTTGTCATGCTTTACTCTTAAGTTGACATTAAACTAATCATTACCAATAGTACCAAGATAAAAATTTACAGACTTGTGATAAATGGTGCAAATTTTATTAATGTTTTTGAGACAAAATCAGTCAAAACAGTTTCCAGTGTTAACTCAAACAGATAAAAAAAACAAAAAAAAAAACATTAACAACTGTTGACACAACGAGAGACTGTATATATGTTCAAAACTGCCAGTCTACAAGGGCAGGAAGTGCTTGCATGCAGGAGATTATTATTAAGTGATGTTTTTTTGTATGGGTTTCTTAAACTTTCTTGGTGTCACTTCCAGACTGACTGAATTCGAAGAGACTCCATCAGGGCAGCTGACTATTGACGAATTCAACAAGATCGATCTAGAGGAAGAGCAGGACCCGCCGTCTTTCACCAAGGGTCGTAGAAGGGCCAAGCTTGCTCAGGTAGGTGTGCTGAGGAGGGCAGGATAGGGGCGGGGAGCATGGAAGTGTGGATTACAAGCTAGTGGGGAGAAGGACTATAGCGAAAACACATGTGAAGGATAAGGTCTCTGGTGGCGAAACTGAAACTATTGGACGTGCATGGCATGCGGACACTGAGGGGAACACACTTCTTTCACCTAGTTTAATTTCATCGTCCAATGTGGTAACATAATTCACGATTTCTTTAAAGTTCCACCAGCCAAATCGCTAAGTACAGCCTGTAAAGTATCTCAAAATGTTTGCAGTATTTTTGACCGTGTGAGGGCTTGTGTGAATCAAATAAACATGACGCACAGCAAGTAAAATTAACTCTCTTTTTCATTGTCATTTATTTTTGTTATTATTATTGTTATTATTATTACTTATTTGGCCGTTGTTACAAGAAAACAACATACAGGCAGTCAAAATAAGAACTAATGTGATGCAAGGAAATTCGCTGTTGAAAGTGCCCTCATGCGGTCAAAAATACGGCCAACTGGTTGTGTTTATTTGTACTGTTTTCTGTTATCATAGTTTTTTTGTTGACAAACAAAACTCCATCATGGCGTAAGGACGTTGTGGAACCCCGTGTGCTTTTCCCAAAATAACAAAACAGTTTATGTTGAATAGATGTAAGAATTTTGCATCGAGGTTGAAGAGTAATGTTTTGGTTCTACCATACACCGATGTGTGAAAAGCACTATATACTCGGTGCTTTCCTGCCTACTGGTTAGACATCTGCTCTAGCATGGGGGGTGGGAGGGGTTGGCATTCATGGGTTTGTATTCCACCCTTGTATATGTAAAACTTTTTTCCTATTGTTGTTGGTGTTAGCGTGGTTAAGCTGTTGTTGTTTTTTTCCGGGGGCAGGTGGGGGCAGGGGGGGAGTAAGTTGGATTGGGCTGGAAAGAAGTACACCTTTACTCTTTTAATACATGGTGATGCAAATTTAACATCTATTAAAATAGTTGCAGTACCCACTGCTAAAATATAGGATCTGAACTGCCTCTAGCTGGTGGTCAGTCACGGTGGTCTACCGGTAATACATCTGCTCTAGAATGGCAAAATGTTGTGGGCTCAATTCCCTCCCGCCCAAGTAATATGCCTGTGGTAGTTTTTTTTCACAGGATTTTGGGAAAGTACCGACTGCACATTGCTGAACACACATCGGTGTATGGGTAAAACACAAGTAATACAACTTTATTCTTAAAGGAAAAAAAAGAAGAAGTCAGGATTGATGGAGAATGTGTCGATGATATTCCAGTTTACCATTAGTGAAATCAGGATGTCTAGACAATATGGATTTTTCCTCTCCCCTCCCCTTCTGAACTTACCCTCTTCTTCTTCTTTTTAATGAGAACTCGGATGCCGCTAACCATAACTTAAATACCAGACATTTGACAGCGTTCCCAATGCGATTGAATCAATCATGGTCTTTAATTTTGCACAAAGTCTGCATTGACTGGGGGAAAAAACTATGAAGGGAAAGATACACAAAAAAAAATTGTCAGTTGAGTGATAATCAGTCGAGCCGACCTGTGAAAGAAATTCAGGCATGAATTTAAGTGCAATCCGTCTAGAGCTGTCCGAAGCATTTGACTGCTTGTCATTGAAACAAACCACACCATGGTTGGGTGGGGGGCGGGGGGGGGGTAGTAAGATACATATCCCCTCACAAAATAAATAAACAATGATAGGAATTAGGCTTGGTATAACGACGGCGGAACATTCTTCAGGTATCTGTCAAAGCGTGTGAGTCATTTGGACGGGATTATTCGGGCTATGCGGACTGTCCCCCCCCCCCCCCCTGCACATTAAGCGTCTGGCGATGGAGCGGTTGGGAATTTGTAAATTAGCGGCGAGAAAACCCGAGTAGAATCAAGCCCAAATGTCAAATTGAGGTTGAGTAACCAAAGGAGGGGGGGGAGGGGTGACTGGAGGAGTCTGCTCACCAATGTAATTAACTTCCTGTCAGTAGAGCAGAATGGCCCCCCCAAAAAAACAAGCAAACGCTACTAAAAGGAAAAATTAAAATTAAAAAACTGAATTGGCAATGGCAACTTAGAAAGTCTCTCCTCTTCCTTCCCCCCCCCCTCACCCATGCTACCATGACTCTTTAGATTCTTTCTGGCGCACCATCAGGTGTGTTTTATTACACTCTGGCCAACTCTTCGGGGGGAGGTTTTAGGTTACCGGATATTACATGTACATGATTTGACATAGAAGTCTAGTGAACATTAATTTCCATTTCGCCAGATCAAGTTGCCGTGGAGGCACATTTTCCTCGGCATCGGGTTTTGTGTATTGAAGTGGGAGATCATAAATATTTTATCGGGCGTGAGACCGGATACATGCCGCGCTGCACCAGTGTTCAGCTATCTCTGGTATGATTGATGGAGTTGTATTTTTGCAGGGGCCAAATACTTACAGATACCAGCATAACCAGACCATAGCAAATGAGCTGTAAATTATTGCAAATTGAAGCCCAACATGAATGCGAATAGTTGTTTCTTCGTAGATACGCTGTTTAAAGTCTCGATACAGTTTTTTCTGTCCGTGGAGATTGCCCCTGCGCGAGCAAAAAGTTGACCCTAAAGAAAATTACAGTGCTCAGTTATCTATTTATTTTTATTTCATAAGTGACCGTGGCTTGATTTCAAAAAGAGTTAAGACAAATCATAAGTACAGATCAATCTTTCTGTTCCTCATATTACTATTGGAGACTCCGAAATAAGTCCTGTTACTCATACTCGTAATCTTGGTACCATTTTTAACTCAACTATGTCACTAAATTCTCATGTATCTAATATTGTTCGTGCTGCATCATGTCACATCCGTAATATTTGTAAAATAAGGAAATAATTAAAGCTCAGTGCTACAGAGCAAATGCCTGCAGACACGGTTTGTGCACAGTTTAATGGAAATCTCAAATTTTTGTGGAGATTGCACCGTACGCTTCTTATCCGTTTTTGATATGAAGCAAGGGGTCACATCTCAAAACTTGTTCAGCTGTTATGGATTAAGTTTCTTATATGACCACTGCAGTATCTTGCCTGCCAGAAAATGCCATGGAATGTACACTAGGCCTATATGTACCTTTTTTTTGTAAAACAAGGTGTAAGGTCTGTAGACCGTTCCGGCCTGTCAATCAAACTGTGCGCATTGACCAATTGGATCACGCCTTTTGGTCATGTGACCTCGGTCATACTCGGTCACACGTGCAGCGTAAACGTACACAAACTAAGGTGTGTGGGCGGGGCTTGTTGCCAAAGCCGGAACGTTCTGTTTTTAGGGTGCCCAACAAATCTGCTACTTTATCCCCTCATATAACCTGTATAATCAGAAAATTTACTTATGTAATACATAATCTCTTCATTTACGTGGGAATTCATGACTTCATTTTGTCACTCCTTTGTAGCTGACCGAGATGAGTAAACAACAGTTCCAGGAACTCTCCGGAGAAATCAGTTCAATGCAGGAGGAGATTGAAAGAGCACTGATGAAGAAGTGTTCAGCAGATGGTAAGTGAACTTCATGAATTTTCATCCGTTTGAAATTCCCATGCTACGTTTCTTGAAATCTGGTCAATTGAAATTAAACCAGTGGTGTACCGTTCTTTCCAGGCAAGCAACTTCTCAGCCGATCAGCTGATTTCCTCTTTTTTTATTTTTTATTTGATTTTATTTGATTATTGTTATTTATTTATTTATTTATTTATTTATTTATTTATTTATTTATTTATTTATTTATTTATTTATTTATTTATTTATTTATTTATTTATTTATTTATTTATTTATTTATTTATTTATTTATTTATTTATTTATTTATTTATTTATTTATTTATTTATTTATTTATTTATTTTTCCTTTTTATTTTATTTTTTTATTTTTATTTTATTTTATTTTTTTTTTTTTTTGGGGGGGGTTCTCTTGTGTCATAGAAAACTGAAAAACACTATATGCAGGTAATCCTCTGAGGATGCCTCTTAGCAGGTTGTATCTTAAACTGGGCGTGATCCCTGGCTAAACGGCAAAATACGGTTGCATGACTACTTACTGGCACTCCCCAGCCCCCCCCCCCCCCCCTGAACAAAGACATTGACAAAATAGGGAGACGAGACTGCCAAGTTCCATGACTTAAGGATAGATGATAGCTCAGTCAGTAGGGCACCGGCAGGAAAACCTGGAGGTCGCAGGTTCAAATTCCATTTTAGTCAACTTGTCTTTGTGCACCCTAAAGTTGTGAAAGTTAGTATTATTCATTGTTTGACCTTGACAAATATACAAATACAACAAACAACAGAACAACAGTGAAGTAGACAATTTTACAACAAAAAATGCAAAAGAACTTCTGAGAAAAATTAAGTGAAAGAAGTTGATAAAAAAATCAGATGTATGCGTCACATATAAATAAATAATTCAATAATTTACACATGAAAATTTAAATCATATAGCTAAATGTTGTGCATACTCATGTTGAGCATAAGCAGCTCTTTATAATTTGGTCCACTGGTCAAGTTGGTATTTCTCACCCTTCTTGCCATAAAATTATTTGAAGTGTCATCTGGTCACCTTGAGAAAAGTTAACTACTGAAAAAAATGTACTGCCAAAGATTGTTACATCTCGTATCTTGTAGGTCTAACCAAAATACATACAAATGAGGGACTGGTCTGCAAATATTATGCTATGAAGACCCTTGTTGAAAGGGGGGTGGGGGTGGGAATGGACGAAGCTGTTATTCATCCCCCTGATACTTGTATCTGGAAAAATCTCTGTTTACCCCGACTGAAATAAACCATCACATTTTCCAGGGCACAGTTCTTCATTCATTGAGTTCCCACATGAAATTCCCTGTCAGGAAACCAAATGTGGCCTAAAGCTTTCATGCAATCAGTTTTTCCAATAACATTTTGATAGATACTCCAGGGTAATCGTATGATGATAAAGAGAGCATGGGAAAAACAAGCAGAGCCAAACAAGCAAATCACCAACGTAAATCAGACTGAGGTGTAATTTGTTTTTCACATTTTTTCTTGCAAAAGGCAAGAATTGCTGGCATCCAGAAACTTTAAACAGCCTTGTACTACGGCGTTTTTTCAAATATATTTTGTTGATGTCCAATTTGTCCAGAAGTCTGACAGTGTTTGCTTCAAGTTTAAATACTTGGAATTTTCAAATGAAAAGACCGATATCTGGAAATACAGTATAGTTGCCAAACTAACTCTGGTTATGTCTTCATCTTGCTGGCATAAAACTATGCCGGGTATTTCCGATTGGTTATCAATCACAATGACCTGGCAGCCTGACACCAGGTTGAAACTAAACCATAAAGTAATATCAGCAGGTGTGGACCGCTCTTTGAGATTCCAGCATGGTGCCTGGAGAGGAATAAAACACCCGCGCTCCTCACAGTTTCTGCAAAGGAACCGCTGAATCTCCTTGTTGGTTTTCAAAAGAATTCATTCATTCTTGTCACTTGTTTTTCTTTCTTTTTTAACGAGACACTACATGTACTTAAAAATGATCTACGAAACATAGAAGTACATGCTCACATTTCCCCCCCCCCCACATTTTTTGTACATATAAAGGTGTTAAACTTTTCATGTTAAAGGGCATGCACAACATTGGTCAGATTGAAAATATAAACATTCACAGATTTGCACCTAACTTTACATGGTGTGAAGATGGTCGTGGCGGAAAACTTCCCCTGAAATATTTGTGCATGAAATGCTATTGTTTTTGAGAAATTAGTAAAACAATTAGTTTTAATCTTGTGAGTCCAAAACCTGACATTTTTGCAAAACAGTGAAAACATGATTGGATTTTTGTACTCATTTCTTGTGACTCAGATTACTGATAAAGCTTCAACTTTCACAGGTTTGTTTTTTCATGTATATGTTGGGTCACACTAAGCACGTATACTGTTGGCCTTTTTTGACGAGTTACCCATGTTGGCAACATGCTCAATTCAATATTCAATATTTTTATTAGTCTAGTTAACAAGTATTATCGATTAATCAAAGCATATTTTATCAGCCCGGCAGAATTTTGGATAAATTTTGAATTGTTCATACCACATTAGCTACACACATGTATTACTCCACTCAAAACTCCACTCAAAATTCCCTCGGATGGGACGTAAAGCCATTGGTCCCGTGCGTTGTGTAATGCACGTAAAAGAACCCAGTACGCTTATCGTAAGGAGAAGGGGTTTTGCCCCCGGTGTTTCTGGCATGGTCTGGCAGCAATATGCGCCACCTCACCTTGTATCCCTTTCATGGTGTTGTATTATGGTTGCTTCGTCTCATAAAATCATTCGTAACGATATGCACTCCAACAGATTTGATAATTCGGCTTCCATGCATGTACACGTACCATGCATAGTGGCATTCATTGTTTATTCCAGCAACATGCAAGTAGCACATAAATTACAAGTGTCACTCCAGATTTTTTTACATCGGGTTTGACTTTCGAATCTTCCATGTCCAATCCTTCAGAAAAAAAGTGCACACAATTTCTAAGACAACAGTGACGTCTGAGATGGTCAAACATATCTTGTTGTATATCTATAACCACACTGACCTCTAGCCACCTAAACATGCACCCCTCTAAAGAATTCTAACAATTTGTAGATTTTTTTTAAGACCGCTATATAGTTATTTTTAGGAACTTTCGGTTTTTACGAGCCTCCTGAAAGTGGTTTCCATTCCAATATCATCCCGGTGGAGCCAGGCAGACTTCTTGTAGTAAATGTCCCCATAACCCAAATCTTGGTCGCTTGTGTCTGACGTTCAGTGTGTTTTGTGTTTACATACCAAGTACTGCATAGGAACTTACACACACACACCACACAGCGTTTTCGCCAATTAGATATTCTCATTTTACTCAAAAAGGAAGTATTTTTTTTCTGTACAGCATTGAATAGCTCAAGTCAAAGTATTTTATCTAAGGAATCTGGTGTCCAAAAATCAGCACTGAAAACACTCTCATATAGAAATGATAATGGTTTGAAAGATACCAAGTTGTTAATTGCATGATGACAAGACAATATCCATGTCGTGTATGTTACACAAGGCGGTGTGGAATGTGTGTTAGTGAACTCCTTGGGGTTCAGAGAAAAGCGTGCCAGCATTGCAGAGGTATCATTCAACTCTTAACTAGGCATTGTAAAAACAAAACAAGCATGCTCCCGTTCCCCGGCAGAACAAGACCTAATGAAGACTTATTAGGATGGTATAGTAGTTTACCCGGGGCCCCACAAGAAATGTTGGACCCTCAGCAAAAGCTCATAAATCTATCCGGACAGCTGAGAGCCACTGCTGCCTCTGGCATGCAGTCAGTTTCTCTTTCACTCATGTTTCTTCTTTCTTTCTTACAAGATATTGAAATGGATGATCTTCTACTGGCAGATGTTGTGCAGATTGTTGTAGTGTTGAATAGTATATTTAGTAAACTTCTTGTTTAAAACAAACTGGGCCTTTGTGGTGAAGCTCAACAGAAAATGAATGTGTGTCACTCATTTTTTTTTTTTGTGTGTCTTGTGAGGGAATTGAAGAATTTAATAGTGCTTTTAGTGATGGATGGTATTCCAGTGCTTTCTTGAAGTCGGTCAAATTAACATGCACTGGATCCTGCCACTTCCTCTCCCCCCCCCCCCTTTATCAAATACCTGGTTTGATACATGTGACATGTGATAATGTTTACACATGTAACCCAACACCTGCCAGCATGAATGATTGTTGTCCCGCATTTGTTAAGTAGGAATAAAACAATTGAAATTTTAATTGATGAGGTCCTATTAATAAAAATATTTATTTTTGACATTTCTTTACCCAGGGTATTCCCAAACAGATAAAAAAAAAAAAAAAAAAAAAATGTCGGTTGCGGCCCTGCATCGTTAGTTTAATGTTTTCTACTCACATGACTTATTACAGTACACTTTACTTCAAACAACTACACAAGGCACATTTATTTTCTTTTTCTTTTTCACTTCAAAAACAGTACAACAAGTTCAACAAGATTTCAGGACATTTGAGTTTAGAGAAAAAGGCAAAACAACTTTGGTAGATAATAATAGACTCTGATCCTGGCTCCGGAATGAGAGAGGGTAGGAAAGGGCCAGAGAAATGTTTTTTATTCAAATAATTCCCTGTTTTTTATTCAAATAATTCCCTGTAGGAGATTTTTTTTGGGGGGGAGGGGAGAGAAAAAGAAGTTACATTTACTGAACCATGAACCCTCTTTATCGAGGTTAATCTTCAGATCTTGAACAGTTCGAGCGAGGACCTATTTTCCTACAAAGCAAATTGACTCATTCAATTCGCCGTCGTAGTCCAACGCCATTTTCCTCCCGAGGTCACGCTCACTTCCTCGACACCGGTTCATGCCACTTCCATCACAGCGCTTTCGACCGTACACTCAACACAGAGCACAAACGTAGGGATAGTATCAAAACCTGGCAGCAATGTATATTTGGTTTGTGGTAACACCATGTGATTATAGCTACTTTGCTATATACAGTAGGTGGTTCTTGTGAGAACTTGTCCTGTTATTATTCTACTATCACAGAGTAGATTTCGGAATTCGGGGGTGGGGGGGGGGGGGGGGGGAACAACTTAAATCTGAGAAGAACTGTCCTGCTTATTAAGTACTATCTGGGGAGGTAGGAAATCGGCCGGAACTACTACAGGTTGCAATCATGCTAGTGAAAGTCATAAGTGCAGTTATTTTCAGTTCCCGATGGAGAAAGATGCAGATTGCGAAATATAGGTTTCAATGTGTAGGTATAAAGCTTTTATTATTGATTAGGATGGGAAATACAGTTGGTCGCTGTTTGTGTTTGAACCGGTGTTTGTGCTCCATGATTGTAGTTCGGTGACCTGGGGATGACATAATGACTCTTGCAGCGAATACTTGTTCAGCAATCCTGAAGTTTTCTGTTGTCAAAATGGACCTTTGAAGTTTCCCTGTACAATGTAATCAACCAGTTACTTCCCCCCCCCCCAAGAACCCTTTGCAGTCTTGATCTGCAAGTATTGGGGGCATGATGACAAAACAACTGTCAACAAATCTCTCAGATAAGAACCCACCTGGCGCTTTGTTTGGGTTTAGTTCGGATGCACTATTCAGGGTAATGGTTATTTGTTTGGGTTTTATTTTCTGTTGCCAGCAGGGAAATGAGGTTGTTTTGAGACAATGGTATCATACCATTGAGGTAAAAAAAAATAATAATATTAACAAAAACTGACATGTACTTGAGTCAAAGTTGTTGAACGAAAAATGAACCCTGTTGTTCATGTTGAAATGGTGTGTGACTCCTTTTGGCCTCCCTCTTTACCGTGTTACAGTGGATTGCATGTGTACCTGTCCTTATTTAAACATCTTAAGGGCCAACAAGGCTAGGAGCCAGCCTACATGTACATGTCCATGTATGTCAGAAACGATAAGCCTGACAAGCAGTGAGTACATACATGTACATGTACATCTTCAACTAAAGCATTTAGCTGCCGGGCAATCTCGGTGGTCCAGTTGGTCCAGACATCTGCTCTAGACTGACAGAGGTCCTGGGTTTGAATCCCACCCAAGTTATATGCCTGTTGATTTCTTTTTCACAGAACTCGGGAAAGTGCTGAGTATACTGTACTTAACACACATTGGTGTATGGTAAAACACATGTAATATTCTTTATCCCCGATGCAAATTTAACAACCAAGCGTAATGTTTCAATTTCTTCTTGAGTTTTAAAAAGACACTAAGCATACAATGTAAGTTACAGTCTTCAATGGCTTTATTTTAATTTGTATCAGATGCATAATTGAGCGAAAGGAGTATGGGATCTGTATAGTTTACAGATATTGAGTGGCTCAGAGTGTAATGGGAGGAATATTATCGCAAGGTAACATTTTGACTGTTCCATTTCACAAGGCAAAGCCGAGTGAAATTGAACAGTCCAAATTTTATCAAGCGATACTATTCCTCCCATTCCACAAATTAAAGCCGCTATGTAAAGCTTTATATAACTGACATTGTCATGTGATGTATTTTTAAACATAGATTTAACATTATTTTTATTTGTGTGTTTGGTTGACAACAATGCAAAAAAAATGATATTGATCGGATCACAACCTTTTGTACGGGTGCTCCTTTATTTTAGCAGTGCGCTGTACTGCTCAAAAACATTGGGAACAAGTATGATCCTATATGTTGAATGGGAAATTCTATTCCCCATGGGCAAATAGGACTGTTTGATCCCCGATGCGAATGGATGTAAAAGTGAATGTGTAAGTTCCACCAATCAAATGACAAGGATCTGTTTGTCAGTTATATAAAAAAGGATATTGAGTTCGAGATGAGACTTTTTTAGAAGAGATACTTGACTGGGAAATTAAGCGAAAATTGAATTCTGAAATATTTAGAATATCTTTGTCTCCTTGCCCTGTAGATGAAAGCACAACCTCATCATTAGCAGATTATGATGAAGCTGGCGAAGCCCTGGACGAGGTCTCATGCGGAGACGTTAATGAATTAGATAGAGACCACACTCCCAGCCCCGCCACAAGCAATCATCCAGACACGCACCAGAAACAATCTCCCGCCAAATCCCCAACATCATCATCATCGTCACCACCGGTCGGGGCTGCTGCTGCAGCGACTGAACCTGGCCAGGAATTGGGTCACGGCGAGCCAGCCACTCGGTGCCTCTCGAAACTGGATCAGTTCCAAGGAGAAGCCAGGTCAGACGACGTGCCCGGAGGGCAGAGTGACCTCGCTCCTGCTGAAATCTCCTCTACCTCCACCTCCATCTCCTCCTCCTCCAAGGAGGGAGTAATAGATTCCCTGCTGATGCCCCCACCCTGGGGTGATGCAGGGGACCTAGCCAAGGGTCTGCCCCCCTCTGCCCTGTCCTTAGGCCTGACAGAAACGATTGAGGAATGTATGAGACAGCCAGAATCTAAAGGTGAGACTTAATAAATAAATACAGTCCTATTCCGACTTACCACATACATGTTGTTTAATGATATGGAAATAAATTAGTCTCACAAACATTTAAGCCTGAAGAAATACATTCAAATTCCCCATGCATTTTCTTCAAGTTTTCTACAGGTTGAATGAAATGATTTCTTTCTCTGTAAAAAAGTTTTGGAACAATGAAATATTATTCTATTTTAGCAACACAAATTTGTTCAGCATTCTTTCCAGCATGTGTTTCAATGACTCTTTGCTACTCTTGGCAAACAGGAAGAGTGGAGTTCACGTTCTGCTGAGATGTGAAAGATTCAGGGTTTTTATATATATAAGGAAAATAATATGACAAAGTATAGCGTTTCTTGGCCCAAACCGGAGATATCTGCAGGGTGCTAAGAGATCCCCAGAGCTTAATAGAAGCCCAGCCGTTTCCAGGCATTTTCCTTCTTTAATACCTCTATTTTGCTTAGGACGTTATGTCAATACAATGAGCATACCACATGTTTGTATACCCTTAGGGCCAGCAGCGGGACTTGACAATAGCTGTTTATACAGTGTTATTTTACGGGGGTGTGATTTAATTTTTGAAGTTTTGCGGCTGAGTTGTTTTATTTACATGTATGTTAAGACTTTCAACCGTATTTCTCGGAAGTAGACAAATTGGATTTGGATTCTTATAATTTGTAATTTTACATTGAGGTCTACATGTTTGGTCTTTGTGTTTGGATGCTCATCAACAATTATTAACTTGAAGCTTCACCTTTGTATGCCTTTATGTTTTTCTTTTTAAGGACCCCGATGGAATTAAGCCAGGATTTGTAAACAGCTTTTGGGGCTAACCTTGGCTTTGTAATCCGTTAATTTTGTATGCACCTCTTTGTGTTTTTGTATTTTTATTCATTTATTTTCTTTTGTCAAATAAAATGAATGAATGAAGGAGGGAATGAAGGAGCCATTTTCTGGAACCTGTTAGGCTGTAAAAAGTGCTTGGCACTAAGAAATCACTATTCAAAAACAAAAACAAAAAACAAACAAACAGGTTACCAGCCAAAATGTCATGTAATTAAAATGCTTGTGACTGGTTCCCTGCTAATTTGTGCTTAGCAGAAAATTAGCTAAGCGTCACGTTTCTGGTTTAGCAGCTTTATGACATTGGGCTCAGTTGATCTTCTCCCTATTTTATTTTAAGAACAAGGTTCAGTTTCATTGAGCCGCTCAAAAATGAGCTCAGTTCTAAAAACGGCAACCAGCCAAATTAAAACAATCATGTGCGCTGTTTCTGATTGGTTCTCCCAGGTATTTTTCGTAAGCAGATAATTGTTTTGCAGTATTCGCTGCTAGCAGAGCTGTGAGGACACAAGAAACAAATGATGTAATATTGTATAGAACTTTTGTCATGTTTCAGCAGCCATACTGGACGGCTTTTGGAAATCTCTGTGACTGTTTTGTTTGATTGTTTGTTTGTTTGTTTGTTTGTTTGTTTGTTTGTTTGTTTGTTTGTTTGTTTGTTTGTTTGTTTGTTTGTTTGTTTGTTTGTTTGTTTGTTTGTTTGTTTGTTTGTTTGTTTGTTTGTTTGTTTGTTTGTTTGTTTGTTTGTTTGTTTGTTTGTTTGTTTGTTTGTTTGTTTGTTTGTTTGTTTGTTTGTTGGGTTGTTTGTAGGGTTGTTTGTTTGTTGGGTTGTTTGTTTGTTGGGTTGTTTTTTGTCTGTTTGTTTGTTTGTTTGTTTGTTTGTTTGTTTGTTTGTTTGTTTGTTTGTTTGTTTGTTTGTTTGTTGTTGGGTTGTTTTTTTTTTGGGGGGGGGGTCTTTTTTGTTGCTAGTGAAGGTTTATTTAACTTGTTTATTTATTTATTTATTTGTTTTTGTTTCCAACCAGGTACAGAAGAAGAATCTGGTGAACTTGACCTGACTGGTATTGATGACAGGGAAATCGATATGGTACGTGTCATTTTTTACTTTCATATAAAAGTACCTTTACAGTGTACATTACATGTGGATAATTCCACATCAACTCACTTTATATTAGTTGACCATAAGCATCAGAACTCTGGAGTTATGACTGATTTTAGTGACTGGATATAGATAGGTTGCAATAGACGCCATCTTTGATGTCAATTTCTATTTTGGCCTGTAGCCGTGTCAAACTATATAAGTTTCAGCGCAGCTTGAGTTGCTTATCAACCAATCATGGAAGGAGTTTATGAAACGCACATGTGCTGTGTGCAGTACTTAATGCGTAATGCACAGTTGTGCGCTAAAATATATGCAGTCATTGTCATCAAAGGTTGCTGATTTTTCCCATTGTTAACGTCATTTGCAACCCATCTGTTATCTATACATACATGTACATTAATCTATCTAGCTGTCTTTGTTTCACCTTCTTCATGTATTTTAATAATGTTACAATGAATCTGAAATCCAAATTTTCCTTGTTTCATGCATTTGACTGTCGATTGATTCAGTACTTTTTCGGGGGGTAAACAAAGAAAATTTGACTTGAAGGGATTAGGTAGTTGATGTTGACTAATTTCTTTATCGCACATGTGTAGTTGTGAGAGATCCAAACAATAGCATCACATTCACCAGTTAAACCATAGAGAAAGAACCACAAACTAATCAATCAGCCCAGCTGAACTTTACTTTAACTTACCACCCAACCCCCACCAAACTCAACCAACCCTCTAATCTTCCCACTGAGTCCAACCCTAGCTAACTACTCGGTGGTCTTTTCTTTATGATCAAACTACTGTCTGATTTAATTTACTTGTGTTCACTCTCAGATCATTAGGAGAGGTTCTGCTGACCTTTCAATGAGTGTTTATGGGTACAAGGGTAGTAGGCTTTGCCAATCTTGAAGATTCTTTATAAAATCTTGTCCTGAACTACATAATAATAATACGCAGTTCTTATGTAGCGCTTTATCACACCCGATGGGAGTCTCAAAGCGCTCATTGTTTTTTCCTGCAAGGTATGCGGAGTTACGTTTTGAAGTATTTACATAGCACCATGTAACGGTTTACAAGGTGCTGTGGTGCAATTTGCAGCCGATCAAACCAGGAACACTGGGGCGAATCCCTTCTCTTTGCGATAAGTGCACTGGGTTTTACGTGCATTACACAACACACGGGACCAACGGCTTTACGTCCCATCCGAAGGACGAAGCAATAATGGTTAAGTGTCTTGCTTAAGGACACAAGTGTCAAGACCGGGACTCGAACCCACACTCTGCTGATCTGAAACACCAGAGTTCGGGTCCGTTGTCCTTATCTGCTCGGCCACAACACGCCCTGTGTACTATCCATGTGCTGATAATACTCTTGATAACAGGGGCTCCATACATTATGTTAAGGTCAGAGGTCGGATGAATAAATAAGAAGTTCCATCAGGTAGTCAGAAAACAGTAGCACAGTGCTTATTTATTGTGTGAGTTTCATCATAGTCATCGAGGCCAAAACATTACAATTGGCACTACCAAAAAGTTATTGTTAGCTGTAGCTCACTCTATCTGGATAACCTAACTTAAATCTTTGTAAACCAGCAGACTCCCACACACAAACCCAATCTCCCACCATCAGCCCAGCTAAACTGTACTTTTACTTACCACCCAACCCCCCACCACCCCACCACAGACAACCAACCCTAAACTCCGCCGTACCCAACCCAACCCCAGCTGACACCTCTAATATCAAAGAGCATCCCTTACCACTACTGAAATTTGACCCCAACCTACAAACTGTTCTTGCAAGCCATCTTGAATAATCATACGGCGCGTCTCAAGAATTGCTGGATGTGACAGTATAAGGGCAGTGGAGGGCCTTGAAGCTTGCAGTCTCGTGTTTAACACCATCAGTTATTTTTCCAGTATGCCATCATCCTGTTTAAAGCCCTGCCTGTCTCGCCTGATTTGGCAAATTGATGATTGGGGGGGGGGGGGGAGATGAAAGGGAACCTTAATTGGTTAAAGTGGTTGTTTATTTTCACTGACTAAAGTGTTCCAGTATAAAGAGATTACATTTTTAAACAGTATTTGTGTCGACCATGACCTTTACCATGGAGTGGCCATCTTTTTTTCTTTTTTTTCCCCCTCTCATTTCAATCAATGGAACCAGACAGAGGCTGCGAGGGTAAATTAGTCTGGTGCCTTTTCGAAGTAGCATTCAGTTTAGGCTAATGCAGACAGGAAGACGATGGTGGAGGCACGTCTGCCTCATTCAAGGAAACAAGTTCAACTGGGATGTCTTTTTCTGTAAAAAGAAAATTCAAAACACTTTCACACAGACATATTTTACAGTTGATTTTTTTTCCCTGATTGTACACGAAATGCGTGGCCCTTTTAACTTGTTCAAAAATAAAGATAACAAAATCTGTCCAATTTGGGGAAGCTTATTATGAAGATAAACATACTTATTTGGCTCCTGGTTTCTTGAAAGCTCGCCGTCGTGTTTACTCCCAAAACTATTTGCGTTCCATTAACAAATAAAGTGTCCAGACAAACATTTGCAAAGACAAAAACTGTTTGTAAGGAACACCGAGGGATGCTCCAGCATGATTATTGAGGACAGAGTACTGGTGTACTGTTGCATATCTGTTTACATTATGCCTCCAGTATTCCTCAACATGCTAAGATTACACGTTATGGAATTAAATCATATCAGCGGCGTACATTTTCCTTTAAACTAGACCAGCTTCCTTAATTTAAACCAGTCTGCCACTGTATGTAGAGATCCCTTGAAGGGTCGGTCTGGCAGATGTGGTTGTTTGTGTTTTGCTTGAGGGAGGAAGCTTGAGCTCTTTCCAGTAATTCGAACACCCCCCCCCCCCCCCCAACCGTTACCCTCGAGGCTTTTGACTTGAAAAGAATATGCTGATTTCCCCTGGAAAAAAAAAATGCAAATAAAAACAAAATTACAGTTTGTATTTTTTATTTTATTTATTTATTTTTTTTCCCTTTCAATTATCATTCAGGCAATAAACTTATCTGGCAATTTTCTTCGTTTATGTTTTTAATTTTTTTGTATGAACCTAAAATTGTCTTTAAAAATTGTGAATTGTGGGACGATTCCTTGAACGTCAAAGTGGCATGACTGATCGCTATTAAAATCAGATTGGCCTCTGTAATAGCCATTTAAGTATAGTCAATTTGTTTGAAGGTTAATTCATGTATTCGTTGGCAATTGGCATGTGTCTTTTATTCCTCCACAGAATGATTCGCTTGGCAGTATGCCTGGCAACATCATTTCGAAGCATTAATTAAGTAAAAATGATAACGTTTTAGCTCTTGATGCTGTTTGCCTCATTATGCTAACTCTGGTGTTATCTGGCTTAACTTGACTCCCAAGCAGGGGTAGCTATTGCCCGGGCAAATAGCTATTTTTACGGAAGTTTCCCAGGGTTAGCAATTCAAGTGAGAAAAGTTCAACCCAATTTCCTGGGAATTTCCCAGGGTTACCAATTCAAGTGGGAAAGGATCAACCCAATTTCCCTGGGCATTTCCCAGAGTTAGCAATTCAAGTGGGAAAGGGTCAACCCAATTTCCTGGGAATTTACCAGGGTTAGCAATTCAAGTGGGAAAGGATCAACCCAATTTTACTGGGCATTTCCCAGGGTTGACAATTCAAGTGGGAAAGGGTCAACCCAATTTCCCTGGGAATTTCCCAGGGTTAGCAATTCAAGTGGGAAAGGGTCAACCCAATTTCCCTGGGCATTTCCCAGGGTTAGCAATTCAAGTGAGAAAGGGTCAACCTAATTTCCCTGGGAATTTCCCAGGGTTAGCAATGTGAAAGGGTCAACCCAATTTCCCTGGGAATTTCCCAGGGTTAGCAATTCAATTCAAGTGGAAAAGGGTCAACCCAATTTCCCTGGGAATTTCCCAGGGTTAGCAATTCAATTCAAGTGGAAAAGGGTCAACCCAATTTCCCTGGGAATTTCCCGGGAGTTACGTCTAATGTGGAAAGGGCTTGTGTGGGATGAAGAGGAATATTAACACACCTTTGAGATTTGGCTATAAGAATGAATTGATGCATACAAGCTCAGAAATAGTTAGTCCAATGAGAACTCCACCTAGAATGTCTTGTCTGGCACCTTAACTCTCCTTGGTAACATTTCCCATTCGAGTTGACCAACCGTATGAAACCATTCCACTCCACAGAACTAATCGTACGTATGTGTTGTGTACTTAATAGATGCATTCACCACGTTATATCATATTGCAGGCTGGCATAGCATATCTATCGATCAGAACCACAGTGGATGAGATTGAGTGGTCAGATGGTAGGAGGGTTGATTAACTAGGATATTGATATACCTACTGACTCAAGTTTGTCAAGTTGACAAAATATGTCTCCTTGATCTATGGCATAATGAGGCAAATATCCAGTCCTTCAAATAAAACGTCTGAACCTACCCAATAAGAACAGAAAAGAAGGAAAATTGAAAGGATAAAATATATACAAGCCAGACATTAGTGGGAGGGAACTTAACATTTATAGATTTACCCTGAAGTCGATAAAGCAGTTGCTAATGACCACCCGGAAAGACATTCATGACAGTGTGTAAGACGTCAAAGGATTGAAACAAGGGATAAAAACTACAAATAAAATAACAAGAATTAAGAAAGTGATGCATGGAGTAGTGAAAGCTCACCGTTTAAAATAAATAGAAACAAGGTTACAATTGTTTATATACTTCAAAAAAGGGGCACAACTACGTTCAAATCTATTTGAATAACAAGGCCAAGTATTGAAAATAAAACTTGAATTATTCACAGGTTTGTTGCCTAGGGCGTTTTCTCAACGGTGCTAATTGAGTCAAAGTAATTCCAATCACAGCATTTACCCGAGATTTTCCCACGCTAAGCACAACTACTGAACCGAGATACAAATTAAGATTTGCTGGTAAAAGGGAGTATATGAAAGAGGGGGGGGGGGGTGGGGTTATACGGAGACATAACAGAGGGATGTTTCTCCGAGACACATGACCCATTAATGTTATTTACGTTGTCTGCTCACAGTTTATACTAAGCCCCCAGGAAGTTGCCATCAAGACAGCGATTTGGACCAAAGAGAATGCCGAATACATCAAGCTCATGAAAGGTAAAACCCCATGGAGGAAATTCAAATAAATAGCATCACATTTCCTCGTTCAGGAGACCTTTTCTACAGTGCCGGTGCGTTTGATGTGATCCAAGCTTGCTTTTAGATGATAAGTGGTGGGTGGTAGTGCAATGGTGTTTACTGTCTTTAAAGATACACTACAGCATTGGTAGTCTTTACATAAAACTGCTGCTATTAGTATTCTTAGTCTTTAAATCAAGACGAGGGAATGTTCTTGGTAAGGTTTTAACAAAACTGCTGCAAGCTGGTATGCTTATGCCTGCCATGAATAAAGATGAGGTATATCTTCAGTAATGTTGGCAAAACTGCTGCAGCTGGTGTGCTTATACTCGCCATGAACAAAGAAAAGGTACAGCGTTGGTCATGTTGGCATTAACTGCTGCAAGCGGTGTGCTTACCTTGAATCAAGGTAAGGTACAGCTTCAGTAATGTTGGCAAAACTGCTGCAGCTGGTGTGCTTATACTCGTTGGTCATGTTGGCATTAATTGCTTCCTCTGGTCTGATGACTTTTCTTAAATCAACACAAGGTACAGCGTCAATTCCTGGTATGCTACATGTATGTGATCTCTTTGATTGAATTAGGAATCTCCCAAATTCAGATTGGAAATCGGTTCACTGTAGACAAAACTTGAACATGTAATGAGAGTTGGTTAGCGGTACAAGCTTTTTTAATTTAGTTATGATATTAAAACTGCCAGACCAGGTTGTCATGACTTATCCAGTGCAATATCACACCTTTAACGTGCTTAAAAACGAGTCCCAGCTCAGTAGCTCTATGCTCAGATTATGCCGTGACATTTAAAAAATTGTTGACTCAAATGTTAGAAAGTGCCTGCGGGGTAAACATCTCTCCGAAAAACAAAAAAACAAATTATGCCTGTAATTTTCCCCCATCTCACTGATGTTAACCTTTTTCATGTTGGCCTACTTGTCGATTCTCCCGTTACTTTCATGGTTTCATTCAATGCTCCTTGAGCTGGCTGGGTTATTTGTTTTGGATAAGTGTATCTCCCCAGTATTTGCTTTTTGGCGAGAAAAAAGGAGGTGGTTGGGGGTGGGGGGGTACTAATGCAATAAGACATTTTCAATCTGCATCATTTATTGCGTTTGGATTGTGGGAAATGAAGTTAGAAGGACTTATTGAATGCTAAATGTCATGGGTTCGCCTGGCACTGTGAAGAGTAATCTACATTGGTAATTCACAGAAAAATATATATTTTTTTCAAAGTCAAAGTGTTTTTTTGTTTTTTTCTTTTTTTTCCTTCTAAAATTGGAATGTGGGTGTTGTTCAAAGGGTTTGGGGGCAAGGCGGGGGTGGTGTGGAATACTTGGGGGAAACTGGGCACCCACGAGTGTCCTTAATATGTGTGTGGTACTTTGTCTAGTTCTTTTGGAAGTTTTCCGATTGCCTTAGGCAGTTGAGACTGAGTGTCTTGTCTAGTTAAAGCTGCCTCATTGTAAAAGCTGAACAGTCAGCGAGCTGTGCCTGCTAATGTGGGATATATACAGTTAACATATAAAAACAGTGATATATCAAACGCATGAGTTAGCTTCCCCATGTGTTGGGTTTGCGTGATTTCTTTATCCATAAATCGTGGAGGTTATGTTTGATTATCTTTTCACGGAACATTTCCTGTTCCAATTTTGAAACAGAAAAAGAGGAAAAAGAAGCCCTGGAGAAAGAGCAAGGCATTACCAAAGAACCCAAGAAGGTAAATATTTGTAGACTTGAAGATGGATACTTTTGTCAAGGTTTTCTTTGATTGATGCGTTAGATAGATGTGGAATAATTTACATGTATCAAGATTGAATATTTTCATATTTACTTACACGGTATAAGGACAATTACAAATTGTTAAATGCTGTAATGTTCTTGATATTTACATTCACTTTTCACATTTCATAAACGATGTGCTCGGAGCTCCTTTTATCCATTTTGATTGATTGTACTTCTCTCAGTTTTGTTCATGCTTTTTTTGCATATCAGTGCCTTAATGTGTTAGTTTGTTTTGAAAGTACTTTTGACTCTATGTAAAAGTGTAAACCTGTAAAGTGCTGTAACATTCTTGATCTGTACATGCACTTTTACATCTCACAAAATGAAGTCACAAAAAGGTACTTATCCATTTCAGTCTGTTGTTTTACTTTGTCATCGGACATACAGCGTGGTGATACCATGGGGGCTATTGCCTGTGTTGCCTTGTTTATGGCCTTACCTCCCCCTCCCCTCCCCTCCCCTCCCCTCCCCTCCCCTCCCCTCCCCCCACCCCATAAAAATAAACTTAAACACCTGGTCCCAATTTCATAGAGCTGCTTAAGCACAACAAGTAGCTAAACCAGAATAATGTTACCAGCCAAACTACCATGTCAAATGTACCATCTGTGACTGGTATCCTGCTGATATTTTGCTCAGCAGAAATTTCTTCTGCAACATTTTCTGGTGAGGCAGCTCCAGTTTATCTTCCCTTAGTCTGCTCTGCTTCCTCTGCAGTACAGTACAGTGTGTTTACCATGTATCATATTCAGTTCAAACTATCATTGTTATCTGGGATTCACGCATACACCAGTGTGTGTTAAGCACTGTCTACTCTGTACTTTCCCCGAGTGCTGTGAATAAACTCCACAGGCATATTATTAATCGGTGGGATTCGCACCCATGACCTATGCCATTCCAGAGTAGGTGCCTCACCACTATACCGCTGAGCTTGGCCCGGTAGCTAGAGGCAGTTCAAATCCTGTATTTAAGCAGCGGGTACCGCAAACTATTAAATATTGTTGTTCATTGAAGAGAAAGAAGCATGTCCGCAAGCCGCAAATCCAGGCCAGCACGGCAGGGGAAGCCATCGAGAAACTCCTGATAGAGAAAAAGATATCCAGCAAGATCAATTATGAGGTGCTAAGGGATCTAAATAGAACATCAGGTGAGAACTCTAGCATGCCTCACCATGCCATGGTGCGAAGTAGATTCCGACATCTACAAAATTACACCTAATTTCTCACACTGTGCTCAGCTTTCTGTGAAGGTTTTGGTCAAATCTGCATGTATTGACCTTATTTAGCGAAATGTGAGTTGTACTTTATTTCATTACAAAAGTAGTTTAGCATCCTTTGGATGGAACATTAAGCCGCGGGTCCTCTGTACTTATGGGATAGGAGGTGCACGTAGAGGATCCAAGAGCACATCATGAAAGAGTAAGGGCTTAACCTTGGGGTTTCTGGTTCTTAGCCAACATTGCTCCTTTCAAGGTTTCTTTGGCTGATGTGCTGCAGTGATTAAGTTTGCTATTTAAGGTGACTTTGCAGGCTCTGATACTGTACGGAAGAAATGGAGGCAACCATTGCCCCTTGAAATGTTCCAATAGAAATTTACAGTTTCCTCATAGAGGTGCCCTTTACCAAGGAGAAAATACCTTGGTTTCTTGTCCTTTCAAGAACAAAGCGTGCAGGCCTGAGTGGTTTTATTATCACAAACAGGGTAATAACACAGCAGAATATATTGCTTTAACAAAGTTATTTTCTGCTTGTGTTACTGGTAAGAAAACATCTAAGGATGACAGATGCATAGTGAGATTGTAATAATGATAATTCAGGAAAACTAACTATTGATAACAGAGCACATATTCTTTGAATTGTACCTGCCTCTCATTTCGATTCACTGTCTGTCTTTCATGCTCAGTCCAGCAACCAGCCACTCCGACCACACCCACAGTCCTGGACAGTCCAATCAAGAAGGTTCTGCCGCTGAGACCGGTAGCATCTGCCAACAAGAGAATCAGACCACTCCTGGGTGCCTCAGCCAAGAGCAAGGTAAAGCTACTGCTCTCATTATCACCAATGAGAATCTCTGGTTATCTGTTGGGAAGCACTGTGGTTTCAACCATTGAAATATCAACACTTATTTGTTTGCAGAAGAACCTGTGGTGTATGAACAGCTCAATGTTTCACTCATGCTCTAATTTGTATAAGGAAAACATTCCTGAGATTGTTTTTCCACCGGGGATTCTATAAAATCACAATGGATTAGGGCAGTGTGGACCATGAACTAACACTGAACTCTTAACCATCTGACGCCCGATGACATGTATACTAGGAAATGTTGCCCAAGCCAGCAAGTGGAGTTCGTGTAAACACGCCATTGTGTAAAATCGGAATACTGGAACAAAGGTCGCCTAGACATTTTGTCTTTGGAGCGTGCACAGAGTATGCACTCGCCGTGCAACGCTTCGTTTCACCCACACAAAGAAGGCAGATGGTGATGAATATATCACCAATTTTTGCCCATTATGCAAGGGGTTATTGTGTAACCCCCGATTCTAGACCCTGGTCCTTTTGTTCCAAGAAGAGGATTACGAGACATCAAGAGGTTTCCACCATTGTTCATTCATTGTATTTCAGCTCAATGGAGGTGAGTGAGAGTGAACCGAGTATCCAGCCTTGGTTCCCGATTTGGGAACAATCCTTGGCTGAAGCTCACGGCCGAGGTTTTGCGACTCACGGTGCCTCAAAGACAGTCATTGTTTTCTTGGCGTTGTTCAGTCATGGTTTGTTGTGCCAGCGGCACTCTTGAAGAAAAAAGATTCCGGCAATTCCAAAAAAATTATCCTGTCAATTGGACAGGAAAAAATGGAACTTTCCCGGCAGGAAGTGGTTAAGAAAATATTAAATAGTTTGTTAATCTCTACACGAAAGCAATTTCTGCTGAAGAAAGGCAAAGTTTATCTTTAGAATTGTCCTCACCTCACAATCTTCTCAAAGCCATCACTACTAAGAATATATTTCTATTACTATCATTTTTTTTATTCTGGAAATTTTTTACGAAAAACGATTTCTTTAGAACGATATAAAACTTGCATTAAAAAAACCTCTTTCATTTGCTGTAAACTTTTGTTGACTCAAGATGCCCGCAATCAAGCACATCAAGCTCGATTTGGGAGTTCAACCGGAGAGACTCACCCCATCCAATGTAGTGGTAGAGTCTGGTCCAGTGGAATATGCTGCGGATGTGGGGACACCCGATTGCATAGAAGGGGTGGGAGGTGAGGAGGAAGTAGGAGGGGAATACTATGAAGAGGAATCGACTCTGAAAAGTGCTGCACAATTGATGGGACGTGGAGGTAAGCCCATCAAAGAAAAGGAAAATAACGAAAATGAAATCAACAGTCATTTCTTCACCATTGTTGCAACAAAGCAATTTATTCACAGTGTTCTTTTTAAGTCCTTTTCAAAATCTCCACAGGAACTGAGGCACATGAGGTGTGGAGCCAACCCATTACCTTGCCCATTCTAGAGCAGGTATCTTCACTGCCAGACCAAAGAAGTTAATTACCCAATCGCAGGACACAGAGAGCCTCATATGTGTTACACAGTGCTTTATAAATGCATTGTTATATCATTCAAAACTGATGACATGCTTAAGGATTCTTCTATTTCTTTTACCTAAACTTGCTGACGGATGAGGCAAGTGGCAAAGCAACCTGTAGATTGACTGAATTTATTTGTGTGTGCTTACATTAATGCTATTGTTTTTATTGTACAAATGGCCACCAACAGATGAAAGATATATGATATTTATAATGCAGTTTCTTACAATGAAGAAAACCCAGAAAATAAATTGTGCAATAACTGTGGCCAAAATAATATGAATCATAGAGCCTTAGGCCGTGTCCGAAGCAAGCGACTTGGCTACGGCTATGGCTGTTGGCTTCAATGACAATATTGAAGAATAAGACTTTAGGGCAATCCGGCCATAGCCACTGCCGATGACGTTAGTTCGGATATGCGGCGTTGCAGTCTACTCATGTATTTACCTCCATTCAGGTTTTTTTGTAGCTTGATAAAAAGGAGAACATAATGTTTCTTTGAATGGCTTGGTTTGCGGGAACACCATGTGGTAATATTTACTTTGCTGTGTAGAGCCTTCTTGGTTTGAGAACTTGTCCTGCTATATATTCACAGCCTCATGGTAGATGGGGAATTGGGAGATTATGCCGAGTTCAAATAAGAACTGGCCTGCTGTTTATCTGCTGCAGTGGAGAAGATTGGGAATTGGGAGACTAACGTTCTTATTTGAAACCGGTAGTCTCCTGCAAACCAAATGTCTCAAATCACATATATTGTAATATATATAATTATATCTTATTTTTTGATTTACTTCATGAAAAAAAAAGGTGGCAGCAAAACCAGCTGTGTATCATTGGATTCGATCATCACAGCACGTTTTGATCACCATCCATTTTTATAGATGTTGATTCTGCATTGTGGGATAATGAATATTATTTGTGTTTTTACCTGTACACTGATGTGTATTTAGCACTGTATACTCAGTACTTTCCCGAGTCCTGTGAAAAAAAAATTAATCCACAGGCATATTCCTTGGATGGGATTCGAACCCACGATCTTTGTCATTCTAAAGAAGATGTCACCAACTGGACCACCGAGATTGCCACCTGGAGGCAGTTTGAATAGCAGCGGGTACCGCAACGATTTAAAAGATGTTAATTTTGCATCGGGGATAAAGAATATTATTTGTGTTTTTACCCATAGACCAATGTGTGTTAAGAACGGTGTGTGGGTAAAAACACAAATAACATTCCATCCACTTTAATTTACGCAATTGTGTCTCGTTTTATTTGGATTCCTGAAACAGGCAGAAATCTGGCTCCTTTCATTAAACTGGATCGCAGTGCTCTACTTTGTACGACCCCGGTCGTCCGGAGCCTGTCATGCCCAGGCCCACTTCAGATATCACCCCCCCCCCCCCCCCCCCCCCCCCCCCGCTCTTTCTCTCTCTATCTCTCTCTCTCGATCCATCTTAGTGTCCTAGGGTGACGTATCTACACAGACAATTTAATGAATCTGCGCCGTCAATGTTCACCTAGTATCTCACCATCAGACAGGTGTATCAGTTCCATTAGGCGGAAACACATACTCCCTGAGGGGGGTACAAGACAGGATGCGAGTGGATCAACATCACTTCTTATTACCGACAAAAAGGATGGGGGCGGGGTTGCCGGAGGGGTGGGGGGGACGGCATCTTCTGTGGATGGAATCATGTTTCTTCTGAATTGTTCAATGAGAAATGATAGTTGTTCCCTTTAGGTTTAAAGTATTGTGTTCTTATTTTTGTCTGGGGGTATGGGTAAGGGGTGTGGGGAAGAGGACAGTAGTGGTGTAACAGAAAGAGTGAAATATTTATTAAGGTACAAGTTTATGAGGCAACAGTTAGTCAGTATTAAGAGTAGTTGTTGTGTATAATCCTTGCTTGTTCTGTTAAAACAGCAACATGCAAAAGGAAAAGTAGAAGGGAAAAAACTTAAGACAATGTGGATGTCATGTTTTCATGGCATAATAATTGATAAACGTAGTGTTTAGTTTGTTATCATAATGATCCAGCGTTAGTGTTTTTTTTTTAATAGTTCTTTCAGTCGGTTAGGCTTACGTCATATCCCAAGTTATGAAAAAAAAAAAAGCACAGGAATGTCAATTATGAAAACATGTAAAGATTAATAACACAAATACTCTGGAGATGGATTTACTTCCCCATGTTTCAGATCCTCCAGTGAATTAACATCAACACTATGTCATCTCAAACTACCTCTGCGGATTCCTGTACCCGGTGCGGAATGTTTGATGTTGTCACGGCACGCTGCCGCTGATTATGGTTCGGATTATTAGCACCCAGAGTGTTTATTAATGTAACTCCAGTGATGATGAAGCGTTCTTGTTTTTTTTCTTTTTATCTCGCAGGTATTGATGACTACCAGGACTCGTATGATGTGGATGATTTGGAATAACAGCCAGCGAGACATCCAATAATGTCAGTGGCTCGTGTAGCGGCACAACGGCTGGCTGCAGTTAGACCAGGTGCCGACTCTCTCTAGTTGATGAATCATCCGTCGGAGCCAAAGTTCCTTCATAACGGTAGTGAGGGTCGGCCGTCACCATCTTGAGGCCCGGTGGGATGGAGAAGAACCCCCCGCCTTGTTGACTGGAGTGAACAAGGGGCATCGTGTCTTTGCTTCCTTAATAATAAAGGACATTTGTAGAGCATGGATTTCCACCGGGTTTTCATCCGGGTTGTTTCATTCCATAAACCATCTCAGCTCCTAGGGGAGTATGCGCACCAGGTCACAACAAATACAAGAACTTCCGGAACCTACAAACATGAATGGGAAGCATTTTGTGGTGAATCGAAAAAAACCCACCAAAATGCACCCTCTTTAAAGAGAAGTACCTTGATTCCTTGAGTTCATGAAGGGACTTCTTGTTACAGTTTCATGACGACCTCCTTTAAAATAACTTGTTCAACTGGCGTTGTCATAAACCAGAGATACGTATGTCCAATGGAAACTTGTCTTAATATGTACAACCAGGGCTTGATTTCACAAAGACCTATTGATTGATCTCAAGACGTGTATCAATCTGAATTGCTAAGCAAAGTGTGATGTCACAATACAAATCACCATGGTGATATCTGACAACTCATCTTGAGATGAATCTTAGTTCTTTTGTGACATCAAGCCCTGTGTAGGTTGGCAAATTGAACGCATTTCTCAGTCGGCAAAGAGAAAATCCTTCAGCCTATCACAAACTCTGGGTCGTGTGGACTCAGAAGTAGTACTTAATTATCAGGATAACTTAACATAACAACTGGGTGTCTTTTGCCAGCTAGGCAAATCTGACCGATATACAACAATCAGGCAGTCATTTCCGCAAACTGTAAATCAGAATTGAGTTCGTCCAAATCCATGTACAGGATACCTGCATTGTATGTACTTTCTGAAAGTCGGTGTTTGGTGTTGACAGTGTGGTTTTTTACACGAGGGCCTCACTCCATAGAGCTGGTCGGGGGTAAAATAAATTGATTAGACAAACATGCTTACTATGTAGCTGTATGAGACTGGAGCTTCATCGCATGTTGTGTTGGTTGAATGCCTGTTTCTGCTTAGCCAACTTTATTCTGTGCTAAACAGAATTGTGTCGAAATCTATTTATTTATTGATTTCTTCTTTATACTGGGTGTCCCATTCAGTGCTTACAAAGCACTGATCTCCCATGGGTCCCAGTAACATGATACAAACAGTTGAACAAAACGAAAAAAATCTAAAAATGCAAAAAGTAGTGAAGAGCAATACTTTAAAATTGCAAAAATTACAATGTCATCGGTCAGCCTGTAAGAACCATCAAGTAAAAAGTCCGTAAAAAATTGTTTAAAATCACAGTCAAAAGACTCATACATTCAATCAAAAAGTCGGTAACTTAGTCAGTCAATTACAAAAAAAAAAAAACATTAAAAACATGACAGTGTCATAGGTCAGTCAGTTGGAACAGTCAATCAAAAGGTCAGTGAAAGGATGTTTGGTAGGTTACCTGTTTTTTTTTTTTTTTTTTTTTTTGCTAAGCCAATTTTTTTTGCGTAAGGCAAAATTGTGCACTTAACAGCTATATGAAGTTTGTCCTTCAGGGACAGACTGGAAGATCAAATTTTGCAGATCAGACAACACCTATGCCAAAGTTCTTGGAAAAAAAACAAATGGTTAATGACATCATCCTAAACAGTCCTTGATTTTCCTTAGCTGAGAACAGTTTTGATGAAACTAGACCTCAAATTGATTGACTTTCAACAAAATATTACTTTAAGTTATTCATGCTTGGAATGTAAATTCATACATTCTACTTGTCTAAAAATGATAGGAAGACTATTTTTCCTTCCCCCCCCCCCCCCCCCTTTTTTGTACTCTGTTTTTTTTCCCCAACTCCTTGGCCCAAGATAACAAATATGTCTCTTTAGAGTGGGGGGGGGGGGGTAGAAATAATGATATTTATGAGTTGCTATCCATTTACCTCATTCATGTTCAAATGAACAAGTTCATGTCTTATTCATGATCTCACAATGTTTTAGTGAAATAATTTGAAACCAGTATGTGACGGGTAATCTGGAAAGACGGTACCAGACAGTTATGGGATTTGTTTTTTCTTTCTTCTTCGTTTTGCCAAGTCTTCAAGTCCCTGGGGTCAAGTCTTGAGTATTCTACTTTTCCAGGGCAAGTTTTCATAGTTTTTGTCCGTGCCGTTATCAGTCTAACACCAACTGTATCTCGCATGGATGATGCATGAGAATAAGCAATTTTATCCTCCGGAGAGTTAACGCACTCAAAATACAATTTTTAAGATCTGATATTTACGTCCCTGTAGTAATTGTCAACTAGTAAGTTCAGCTGAAGTCTCAAGTAAGTCGCAAGTCCGTGACACCGATTCTAAGTCCAGTCTCATGTCAATGTGGTAAAGTCCAAGTTAAGTGCCAAAGTCCCAGGATGTGTAGCTCACAATGCAGGTGCAACTTGAGTTCAGGGTTCGAATTTCATGGCTCTGCTAACTGTGGAATTCAGCGCTTACAGACCGAAGAATCACACGCTTTATGGGGCGCTGTAAGTGCAGAATTCTGCGGTAAGCAGAGCCATGGCATTAGGCCCATAGAGCTGCTTAAGCGCAAAAAGTAGCTAAGCACAACAAAATTATGCTAATCAGAATAAGGTTACCGGCCAAACTATCATATCATGTGTACAATTTGTGACTGGTATCCTGCTCATTTCTGCTTAGCAGAACATTTTAAAGCAATATTTTTCTGCTTAAGCAGCTCTATGGATTTGGGCCCAGGTCAGTGATTGGAGCTACCAAAAGGTAAACCATATTACAATAAGTAGGATTTGAAACTAAGGTTTGTAGGACCACTATATTGACCCCATGTAGCAATGTCACACGCTGCTGCTGCCAAGCTCCCCACTGAGTCAACCCATGAACGTGTAGGGCAGGGTCGCCTAAAATGTGCACTGCTTGTATAAATCACTCGGGGACATTGACTCCCAAAATGGCATAGCTGATATTATTAGGTGATGACGTCAGGTGAATTGGGTCAATAGATGAATCTCTCTATCAGTTGTGATTCTGAAAAGACAATCAGAATGTACTTATCGAAACGTTACCTTCTTTCGCCACCACAACTCAAAAGAGAGAGTCATGCACATGGCATTGACCACAAATCATACTCAATTTTATAACAACCCCACTCTGATGACAGTTGGTTTTTTCTGTCTGAACTGGTTTGCTCTGGTTATCCATCCAGAAAAACCTCACCGAGCAATGTTCACCACATGTTTGTGAGTGTAATCGACGAACTCTGTAAAAACAATTAAATTTGCCAGTGTTTAATTTACGATTTTCATGTACAGGCAGGGGCTCTTGCTTGATACTACTGTACCTCAACCCAAAACTACCTTCATATCCCATCACAGAATTTCAAGGTTTTTGTTTATATATATATATATATATAAATATATATATATATATGATAACATTGTTCATTTATTTTATTTATTTTTTTTTTTTTTATTTATTTGTTCCCCCTTCATGGAGCAGTGTTTTCTCTCTGAGCACTGTAAGATCAACAGTGGCGCTAAGCCGAGTGCCATCAGTTCGTTAGCTTGTCTGGCACACCTGTATGTCTGGAACAGTCCTGAAGTGTAACACCAATTTTCTTTTCCAATTCAAAACCTAATTGAATCTGATATGAGTTATATGATGCAGACCGTCCGTACAATGAATTCACCGTCTGCCAGACAGATTAAACCACTAAATCAACCAATCTATCCCTAGAAAACGCCACTAATCAAGAGGAACTGTACCAGCTCAAAACTTGGACAAATCTACTGAAAGGAGCCGACGGGTTTGTTAAACCCAAACTTGATGGGGTTTGTAGACTGGTGGGGGTGGGAGGGGGAGGGATGAAACAAAATAAAGGGAGGGATGAGTCACTGTGTATACACACTGGCCCAGTGGCCTAATTTTGAGGAAACCGGCTGCTTGCTGACTGAATATAGATTGCTTCACATGAAAATAACCCCGCTGTGAATCAGCTTCATGTATGTTCGCACTAGTTCATTAGTATACATTACATTGGGTTACATGGCAGACTTGTCATCTCCATTCTAAACATGAAGTCCCTCGGCACGATGATGACAGGGGAGATTTTTTTTTTTTTTTCTTCTTCTTTTTTGTGTTGCCTGGGTAGCCGAAGACGGGGGTGAAAGACCGGGCGATTGCTTGCTCTTAATGGTGGGGAGAGAGTGAGACACAGAGAGTGAGATATGGGTTAATGAATGTAAGAGTTGGGGGGGGGATATGTTGAATGGACAATGTGCACTAGATATGAACGGTTATCAACCCCTTTATTAGTGACAATGCAACCTTATATCTTGTTGAAGAGAAAGTTTGTGAGGAAGTGATAGGTATGTAACTTCTCATCTGACAGTTTGATGGCCCCATTTTTTTCATTGCTTGCTCCGTGCTATAGACGAGCTGAAAACACCAAACAATTTTCTATGCCGGGCATTTTTTTTTTTCACAAGTGCAAAATTTGATTGCTTTTGCTTTACTGTACTGAGAAAAAACAGAAGTAAAATAAATAATTTGGCATCTATAAATCAAAATGCTCAGAATATTTCCAGTAAAATCATGAAAAGTGTGATTTATTTTACTTCCTTTTAATGTTTACAGTCCCTGAGTAAGGTTTTGTTTCTTGTGCTAAAGTTATTGCTGTTTTTCATTGTAAACCATGGTAGGGTCATGGTTTGAAATTCCTTTGTTGTGATGAATTTATTTAATAAAAATTGTCACAAAACTTTCAGAACAGTTCTATCTACGAAAGTCAGTATGACTTTCCGTAACAAGCGGGTGACCAACTGAAGTTTAATCGAACTGTTTTGTAACTATTCCATCTATTTAAAAGGTGTAAATATTTGTTTAAAAAATTGTAAATAGCATTTAATATTATGAATAAATAGCGTGATTTATAAAAACGCTGTATCACCAAGATCTCAAAAATTGTTGATTTTCTTTGAAATGAATATTGAATTCTTGATTGGTTATCATGTTGTTATGGTCGTGATATGACATCGATTCCTCAAATGCTATGCTTGCCAGCATTATGGAGCAGTCTGAGAGTTGATTATGTAGGAAATCTGCAGGGACAAATTTGATTGTGCTTACCGCTTTCTGTTAAGCGCATGATTTTATAAGTGGGAAGCGCAGATTTTCGACGGTATGCACTGCCGTGAAATTAGGTCCAGCAGCCGATTTCACGAAACTTTACGTAACTGCGTAAGTCCACTTCCGCAACGTTTTGTGCATAAGTTGCGCCAAAAAGTTGAGACCGATTTCACGAAACTTACGCAACGTTTGAATGTGGCGCAAGTCAGGATTTTATGCCATAAATGTGGCGGAACTTGAGCACTCGATTTTGACTGCAAAGTCAGTATTTTATTGCGCAAGTTAACAAGCTGTTTATGACCAAGAACAAATCGAGGTTAACCCCGCTATTCTGGGCAGGGACGCTATTTCAGTGTTTTTTCTAAAGGTTTTTCACTCTTTCTTTTTTTCCCGGAAGAAGAAAACCTTGATAGCCTTCTAAACACGTCACCTGATGAAATGATCATAAGTTGGTTGGATAGCGTGTTTATTGTCAGCTAGAGGAGGAAAATTGATGTACTCTTCCAAAAAAAAGTATTGTACTTCCGTTTAAGGAAAGTTGACTTTAGTACACTCTAGGGCCCAATTTTGTTGAGTTGCTTAATTTTGATACACAACCTTCTGTCAATTAGCAAAAACAAAAACAAAAAAAACAAAACAGGCAGCCAGTCCAAGACGGTAATTACCTGGTTAACTTAGTTCTGGTAAGCACTATTTTTTTGTGCTAAGCTATTATTTTATTTTTTGGGGGGGAGGGGGTACTTGACTGGTTTGTGATTGAATTGTATTTCTGGAAGATTGGTACTGGTATGAACTTTCTGATCAGTGAACTTCCAGATGGAAACCACTTTATTTATTTATTTTTTGATCAATACCAATCCTGTTGGATGTTGGGGACCGGATATAGTAGGTAATCCAAACCATTATGAAAAATGAATAAACGAAAGAAAAAACACTCTGAAATATCAAACCTATTCATGTTGGAAATCATCCTTCGATTTATTGTATTTTATACGTCAAGATTTCAACAGGGGTATCATTTCTTGCATTTTTGAAATCTATTTACAGTAAGTTATGTACATACACAAGCAGTATTCATACCGTGTGTAGAAAAGTCAGTGAAGTCTTCAAGTCTGCAGTCAACGTTTACCGTTGATTCTCAAACCGAATTTAAGATGATTTTCCTTGAACCAGATATAAATGTGAAATACTCACTCCGTGTGTGCAGGGTGAAGATGTTTTATTTTATGCAATAAGTTCAATATGGACTTTAAAAAAAGCTGTGAAGGGCCAGCAGTTATCCCATTCCAGATCTCATTACAATGTTTCCACCTTGGTAGTTTTTTTTTTTTTTTTTTTTTCCCATGATACAAAACGTGACCAGACTGAGACTGGATGCAAAATTAGTCAGTTCTCCCTTCCCCCTTCCCCTTGCACATCACTTAATAAGGGAAGGGAATCAGACCAATGTGGACAGGACATCATAATGGTCTTCCAATGTATCCAAGACCAATCATGATTTACCCAAAGCCTTTGTTTCTTCAATAAAAACTAAACCTTCACTAAAGTAACTGTGCCGTACAGGTATGTTTTTTTTTCATACTTCATTTGGTTTGTGTTCATTCAGTGTTCATCAGAACAGAACACTAAGATACTCTGTGCTCTCTGGGTGTGTCAAAAGCCTGTGTCCAAATCAAGCGACTTCGGCTAACACTGTTGGAGAATATAACTTTTCTGTGATGGAACTTTTCTGTGTTCCAGACATAGCCACTGCCGGAGCCGTTCATTTGGACAGGGCCGAGTTTACAAATGTGATCCAGTTTGAGAGGATTGCTGGCATTACATATCAGTGTTTAAATTGTACTTCACTTTGGCTTTCAACTGTGACAGCTACATTACAAGTAAATCAAAAGTAACATGAGTTGTATCAATCTTTGTGTAAAACTGCATCATCTGTAAACAAAAAAAAAATACAAACCTACTCTAGTGTACAAGTGTAGTACATCCATGAGTACAACTACAGGCCTGGCACTTGAGTCTAGTGGGAGCAGGGCAGGTTTATCTTAGTAAGAGGGCACCTCAAGGAGGGAAATGGGGGCAGCCGATGACCAGGGGGCATGTAGGCAATGTTCTCTGTAAAGTATCAGGCCTGCAATTAAGAACTTATGCAAAAATTGAAGAATGAGAAGAAACTAGATCACTGTAACCTATCATGTATACACTGTAGCATACTATAGCAGCAGTGGCGTAACCAGAGGAGGGGGGCCGAAGCCCACTCCCCCAATCAGAACCCTTGCCCGCCCTTCTTTCCCCCTCTTGAAGCCCCCTCCCAAAAATGAGATCGAAAAAATTCACAAATAAATGATTTGATACACTAAATAGCCCTACCCCCCCCCCTCACCAAAAGAAAGATATATATACATAAAAAATTGCCTTTGCCCCCACTTGCATCCCCCAATGAAAATATCTGCTTAGCAGAAACTAGTGCTTAATGAATTCATGCAATGATCAAAACTTACAAAGGGAAGCAGTCCCAAATCAACATACACGGCACGGTGTTTGGGCTGAGCAAGGTAGCCAGTGCTAGGATCAGATTTGCTGAACGTGCCATGCCTTGACCAACAGGAGAATCAGCAACCAAAGAGCCGTGCTTTTGACTGAGATACGACACCAGTCAGAGCGCCATAAAGCACACGGCTCGTTGGCTGCGGTGCTCGCCTGCCTCTGGCTGCCAAATACTTCTCCGCTTGGCATTTTATTAGCAACACTCTATGTAACTGTTACCCAACTGGGTTAAGTTTTTCTTTTAATTACTATTAATTGGTAGCCACTTCATTATCATCACAAGTTTTGCTGATGGCACGTGAGAGTGCGTGTCTTACATGAATGGTGATGAAGCTACTTTAATTAAGCCAACAAAATGTCAAAAACAAACGGACACCGTCAAAAATTAACCTTGATATCAGGCATGCAACTTCTCAGCTGATGTCCTCATTTTGGTTTCTCAGCTCTGAGATTGAAAATTGGGGGGGGGGGGTGGGGAAAAAGTGAAAAAGGTCTTAGGGTTTCTGGCATTTTTCTCTTTTTTTAACAAACTGCACTTGCATGCCTGTGGAATGTCGATGAAATTTAAAAAAGCTCAAATGATTTCAGTGCTGAACTTAACATCTTTGATAGACACCTATTTATACATTTCAGAATACTGTCAAAGCTGCAACATTCACAGGTTGTTCTCAGACCATTCGTCACTAACTATTGGTTCAAATGACCTCAATAGATGCTTTCATATTAGTTCAATTTTTTTTGCCGTCTCGTCAGTCAACTGTCAGCTGGCCATATTATGACAGGCTGATTTGTAGGATTTCTCAGGATTTACTTATTTGTTAGTATTTGATTAGCCACAGAGAAGGGGGGGGGGGGTGGTGAAGCAATTTCATTTTGCCTCCAAAGTTTCTTGGAGATTTTAAAGAAATCTTAAAGGAACACATTGCCTTCAAATCTCTTGAATTTTGATGTTTAGAATTGTTCTTGTTTAAGAGTTTTTCATGCAATAAAACACCTACAGTGTGTTGTAATTAGTGAGCAGTGATTCAAAAAACATACATTTGCCTTTGGAAATAAAACCAGCAGAACCACACTCTACATAGAAACATACGGTCCACCATTATGTGGAGTCAAAAATTTGGTTCTACAAAATGGTGGACTGTGGTCTGTCACGAAATTAAACAAAAACCACACAACTTCAAGGGATATTTATGCGAATCATTATATTCTACCTTTCAAATATCCATCCAACCATATTCATTTCAAAACAAACGCTTTTCATAGCCCAAAAGCGCCCAATCCGAAGGCAATGTGTCCCTCTAAGGAGAAAGCTGTGTATGTTTGTCCATTTTCCCACTCATCCTAGCGGAAACTGAAACTCTGACACCAGTGCGCTTTTCAACATCAAGCCAATTTATTGGCATAACATTAAAATCTGACAGAATTATGGCAAGTTAGAATTTATTGCAGCATCTGTAAATGTTTGACCCAAGAAGGTTCAGAGAGGCTTTGATATCTAGACTTGGGTGTCATGATTTAGAGAGTCTTGTTGTTTTTCTTTTCACCCATTGATTGCTATTCAACGGCAATGTCAGTGACAAATTTGGTGCATCACATGCCCGTAATTACCCTTGACCCACACGTGGCCCTAAATATGAAGGCCAAAGCTGGCAAGCAGTATGCCTGTTAACTCTTTAGCGAGATAGAGGATAGAGGTCTCAGGCAGTTTGAACCAAAATGCCCATGGCGGCTGCAAAAGGTCACAAGATTTGATTTATGCTCAACCAAAAACGTCATGTACTGAAATGACATTCTCCAGTGTTTCTCATATTGACATACTGCATGTTTATACACATTTCTAATACATAAGAAAAGTTTGGTTTGTCTCATTTTTCAGCAATGAATGGTCTCCAAAGGGTTCTTGGGTTGTACCCATGTAACTATTTGCAGAGCTCATGGGTTATGTACAATCAGAGCTAGATCTTGGGTAGAGCAGGGCTGAGAATCTGATACATGAAATAGCCCAGAATAAAAAGGGCAGTGAGACAGTCCCTTTTGTTCAACTTTGACTTTTGTCTGAAGCGCAACAAATTTACGATCACGTTCTGAGTAGAGTCAATAAAGGGAAATGGTAAACATTAGTCAGAAAGAGCACACTGCTTGAATAATTTCTCAACACATTATTGATTATATCATATTGACTTCTGTCAAGAATGAGACGTAAACTGTCCACAGCATTATATGTCATGAAGGCAAACAATCTGTGTGCCCTTGAAGCTGCAAAACGTTCAGTTTTATGTCATCCTGATTTTTAAAAAATGCATAGTGCTTATCAATGCAGCAGTGTGGAGTGTCTCTGCCGAGCGGTTTAGTGCGTCGGACTCAAGTTATGGGCCAATATTTCACAGAGGTGCTTAAGCAGATAAAAGTGCTTTACAATTTTCTGCTAAGCAAAAATAAGCAGGATACCACTTGCAGACGGTATATATAACATGGTATTTTGGCTGGTAACCTTTTTCAGGTAAGCACATTTGTTTTGTGCTTGGCGAATTTGTGTGCTTAAGGAGCTCTATGAAACAGGGCCTGGGTTCGAGTCCCGGTCTTGACACTTGTCCTTTTAAAGCAAGACACTTAACCATCAATGCTTCGTCCTTCGGATGGGACGTTAAGCAGTAGGTCTTGTATGTTGTGTAATGTACGTAAACATGGTAAAAGAACACATTACACTTATCGCTATTAGAGAGAGGGGTTTGCCCTGGTGTTTCTGGCAGAGTTGGCAGCAGATTTCCCTGCACCACCTTGTAAGCCCCAACAAGGTGCTAAATATTAATGGGTCTGTTAATTCAAACATTGCTCTGCATATCTGTCGTTAAAAAAAAATGAGCACTTTGAGATGACATTGGGTGTGAAAAAGCGGCATATACGAACTGCGTATTAATAAAAAAAATATTCAATATATTTGCTATAAAAAGCAAAAACATGGTTCATGTGAATAAGTATGACTCACATCCAGAGGGAAAAAAATAATAATTGGTTTTCTAAGAAATGAGAAGCCCAGTAGGATTTATAACGATCAATTTCTACCTTGACATGCTTGAAATTGACCGACTGCAATTTGTAAAGCTCAAAGCTGAATGAGGTCTCTGACTTCATCTAGACATTGGGGGGGGGGGAAAGATGCATGTGCAGGACATCTGCCTCGGCAGAAAAGAACAAAAGCAAGGCAATCAAGAGATTGGAAATAACAGATATGGAGATAAATCCTCTGGAAGTACTGGGATAGATCATGGAAGTATCATGTTCAACCTGGCCATAAGAAGTGATTGGAGCACTCTATACAGTCGTTGCACTCTGTCGAGAGCGAGCTTGACATTTGTTCACATGAGTCCACTGCATTGACTTTTATAAGCTACAACTGGAGATTAATCTACTACCAGCCTACAATCCCATGCAAAACTGTAGCCACACTGCAAGTGAATGAAACTGTCATTGAATGAATGCTTCAGCAATGACAACTACCCCATTTCCAAAATCCACCCCCAGCCAAAAACAACAATAATAAAAAAAATCTCTTGTGGAGTTGAAACTGGTAACAAATTCAAGTCAGGTCCAATTTCCAAGAGCTGCTTAAGCAGAAAATACTGCTTAGTGCTGAGCAGAAATAAGCAGGATACCAGCTACATAATACTCCATGTGATTTGGTGTTTTGGCTGGTAACCTTATTCCAGTAAGCATAATGTTGTTGTGCTTAGCTACTTTTATGTGCTTAAGTAGCTCCATGAAATTGGGACCTGCTCCGAGTGCTTAAATGTATTTGAGAAAAAATGATGAGTTTACTGTAACTTGTGAATTGTGTGTTTCAAGAAGACTAATGTACACTTTTCCACACAAAAATATCAACACAGCCCGGCAAAAGCTCTTTCCAGTTTAATATTTGAAAAAAAAAAAACACTTTCTGGTTTTTTTTTACAATTTGATTCTGATTTGTTTATGTTAATTATTTCAGACAATATTATATGGATTTGATCTCAACAGGACTGCGTATACTAAGAAAGGAAAGGATATGCTAACAGATTACACAGGATTGTAGTCAAGTACATAACATTATGTCCAACTTTCTGCCATAACGGCACACTCTAACAAAACAAGATATACAAAAACTAAAGAGTTGACAAACCAAAAACTTGCTACCTTATGAAAGGAAAGATAGAAATCATCTCTAGGGACGTACACTAAAAATTATGAAATACTGCTTACTTGCAAAATATACAGTACACAGTATGCAGCATTACCAAATATTCTATTTCACAGAAATAATATTGAACTTGGGTTTTTTTCAAATAAAAATTTTCCCCCTCATAAATGATGATCTTAAACAACTATGCTATTGATAAAGAAACTTCCGTTGGTTAATCTAGCACGATTCTTGGCTTTTATTACTTCAGTGGTAGCATCTACTCATGAATGTTTTTTGTTCACATTAACTGAAGAGCTTTTTTTTTTACGCCGTGGCAATGTTTGTTTGGTTCCCTGTATACCATGTAGTATGACTTCCATGATAATGAATGCATGAATGAGGGCCAGACTACAACCCAGGCTGTTTCATTCCAGGTACCGGGGATACGTTTTGCCGACCCCGACCGGACACGTTTGAGCTTTGGTTAATGGTTTGCGTGTTTGGTTGAACCGCTGTTACGCAGCAGTTCCGACCAAACCATAACCGAGTTATTGGCTTGGTTAGGCTTGGTCTCAAGATAGCGTATTCTACAAACTAACAAAAAATGTCAACAGTTTTATTTATTTTTTTCAATGAAAAACCTTGAAGCATACCAATGCAATATTGTTTGTAAAATTATAAAGACTAAGTTCTATTAATTGAAAAAAATAAAAAAATAAAGGCTTTTTATTTTTGGAACACTAATTTTCAAGAGATGTAAAGTGTTATAAACTGTTTTCTGGTTACCCACCCGTTTTCCTGTAGCTCTCAGCAATTTGTTTCTGTCAGTGAATTTTACATCAGAAACTTGTCCCTGGTCAGCGTCGCCAAAACATGCCCCTGGTATTGAACTCAACAGTTTGACCCAAATTTATACATGTAGTTAACTCTTTGGCAAGCCTCCTTTTTTTTTTTTTTTTTTTTTTTTTTAAGCAATGCATTGAGACCATCCATTCTTTCGTTGTACAAAACTAATCAAGATTTGTTAGGATTTAAAAAAAAAAATGTAATTTACCCTGACAAATGCGTAAAATGCGCTCAGGAGCTTGCTATCAGTGCTTTGCCAACTGGCAGGAAATGATATTCACAGCTTCTTGGATTAGGAGAGGCCTCCCTACTGACTCTTCGGGGGATCGGGGGGTGTTGCTCATCAAACTGCTCCTAGAGGGGGGTTCTGAGGATCATCCTCCCTGTTGTCGAGGCCCAGCACATTGTCCTTTTAAGGAGTTTCTCTTGGTTGTACTGTGTGTGACTCTCCTGGAGTCCAAGAACGGAAAGTGGCAGGAGGGCTGGCTGGGTCTTAAAACGGTTTCAACTGGCTCTGCCACTAATTTCACCTGGGGAAAGTTTCTCTTGGTCGAACTGTGTCTGAATCTCCTGGAGCCAAACACCAGTAAGTTAGAGGGGGGGGTACTTGTTTGGTTTAAACTGCCTCTCAAAGAGGTCCAGTAGATAACTCTTGGAAAGTCTATCTTGGTCGTAATGGCATCTGACTCTTCTTGATCTGAATACGGGCTTGGAAGTCCTGTGGTTGAGGGGTTCGTCTCATTCTGGTTTACGCTGCCTGTTGACGAGGTCCAATAAATCATCCTTGGAGAGTTTCTCTTGGTCATACTGCGTCTGACTCTCATGAATCTGAACTCCTTCCTCCCACACCCACATCAGTCTGTTCAGGTGACAAGCTCTAGAGTCAAAAGCAAAAACAGCATCTTAGAACTACAGTTTCAGTTTCAAAAAAAATAGTGGTGTTTTTTTTTTGTCAGTCTGTTTCGGGGTAATACTGAAGTAATTTTGTATCTGAGGTTGTTGACGGAAGATTTTACCACTTGATGCATGAATATTTACACAGCTTTTTCCTTTTAATGTAAGGACACTTTAATGCACAGTATACAATATCAATCTTTAACAGTTTTAATCAAACTGTAAAAAACTTAATCTGGCAAAAATGCGGCTAAAATATTTTTTTTTTTTAATGCGCTGAAAGTTTCCTTCGATTTTGAATACATTATTGGTCAAGAACTCAGGAAGAGCATACCTGAACGAGGAGATGGAGTCTGGGGGGCAGTCAAATCTAGACTCCCTTGTGTTGGCGTTGTAGAAATACTTCCTCTGGTTTGTCCTACTCCAATGCATTGTCCATGGCTCTGATGAGGAAATAACAAACACAAAGCCACAAGTTTTAGGTTCATTTGTTTATTTTCTTTAATGTTTGACTCTGTTGAGTTTTAGTGGTCAGTCCATGATTGGTTAAATTGTTCCGGCTTTGGTCAAGGAAGTGTACCAGACTGTAGTATATCTTACATTGAATCTATGTATCTAGATTCTACCAACTTCGTTCTCAGGGGTATTGATCTCGCCGCGCCATTTTTTTTTTTTTTTTGTACCGAGGTTGGCTCAATCAAAACCCCTGGAATTGTGACAAGAAAATATCCCATAATATGGGAGATTTTAGTTAGGCTTGTGGCCTATCCACTCGACGCGCAGCTCAAATATGGTATCCCGCAAAAGTGGCATCATTAATCATAGAGCAACTGGTCCCCTCTCATTCTTCTTTGATTTGTGACCTGTCTGAATGATTGCAGTTTATGGTGACCGCGTAAAAAATGAATCATTTGAATTATGATCGGGTCAAAATACTTGCATTTTGCAACGCGCGAACTCATTTTGACACGCGCGTACCAAGCGCCCTCGGGGCGCTCGAAAGTTTTTAACAAGGGTGCACGCATAGTAGTCAGTTTTAGGAGCCAATCACCATTGTTTTTCGGTGCTTTCCTTCCAAGGGTTAGAGACGAGAGGTATCGATACGGCGCGCTGCCCATGGTGGCGAGGTTGAGATTTTACATCCTTATTTTGTGCACGGTTACTTCATTTGATAACCTTAAGACCGCCACATCAGGTACTTTCCAAAACCCATACCAATCCAACTGTCACTCAGCTCACTTTGAAATGGTCCCACAAGTTAAACTTCAAGCATTCATCGCCAATGGATATTTACTGGGAACCTTCTTTGCTTTTAACCCCACCCAATTCCACAATCGTAATTCAAGACCCAAAACCACTGGACTCAGATTACGGTAGTAAGACTGTCCCCTTGCCAAGCATGGTCAGTTTGGCATTACAGGACTTAGGACCACAGGGCCAAACAGAACTAGTTGTTAAATTCTCCTGTGTTTCACCTTCTTTAGATTAACAGCGTTAAGCGCTGGAAATGTTTTGGATGATTTTTGGTTTCCCAAATTTTCATTTATAAAACTTATTTTTGGAGCGTTGGTGTACCTTCGATTCAGTAGCAATTTAAGTAAGTATCCATTTTAACTTACCATTGATGGTTTTTATGAGATACACCCCTGTAGGAATGAAGTGTCTGTCTGCGTTGTTTCTGAAGCACAATCGATGCTGGCGTCCTGAACCCTTAATTTGCTTGAATTCAAGTCTGGAGTGCAGAGAAAATCAAGAAGAAGACGGGAAATGTTTGGCTTGGTTTCAAGATGGCTAACTAACAAAGGAACATGCACTCTTTACAGTGATAAGTTTTCTAAGCAGTTGTAGAGAGGAGAGCGTCAAGTTTAAAGAGAAATTCATACATTGCAGACTCTTTCTGGTTGCAGTTACATTTTCGGTCAGTGAATGCTGTTTATGGAATTGGTTTACCTTGCATGGTTTCCTGACTTAATTCATAAACTTTCGAACGGCAAATAGTTCCTAATTTGCAGGAATTGTGGACAGATGTTCTAGTTATGGTCATTGATCTTTTCCTCACCTGTCGAAGATCTTATTTATCTCCTCAAACCGGTAGACTTCCTTGACCCTGAGCGGTGTCTGGCTGGCCTTGGTGGGCTTGTGGATAGCCTTGACAAACAACTCGGCCTTGGTGATTCTGAGGAAGGGGGATCAGAGAAGGTTGAAAACGAGACTACCATGGTATGAGTTGAATACGGTTACTTGCCTTCCAGCCGTCATCATCAGGAAATGTTTAACAACTTTGTGTAGGGCAAAGACTTTTATCTAGGACTGAGCAACAGGATCCCTGAACACATCTTTAAGATCAATTAAGTTATCATCATGGATTGAATGCATTTGTATTATTATTATATCTTTTTTGTAATGAAACCAGGGGAGCCTCAAAAGTGCCTTGCACTTTGACCCGTAGGTCTAAAGATAGCCGAGGAGAGAAGACAACAAAGACATATTCAGTTTTAAGGGAGGAACACCGCAATTAGGAAAAACCGATGCAGATAGCTAGGGACTGAAAACTCAATCCGCATGCAAAGCAGGCCTGATATTTCACGGAGGCATTGGATGCAATTGCCTCCATACCCCTGGTCATTGCCTTGGTGCCTCTTGAAACGTTCCAATAGAAATAGAGGTGCCCTTTACAAGAAGGAAATGCCTTGGTGCCCTTGTGCCCTTTCAAGAACGAAGCATACAGGCCTACAAGGCTTCGGTCCAAGATCCAAAACCGAGGTCCACAGAGGTGAGAAGAAGGGAAGAAAGTACTGAGCCAACCCTCAATGCCCATTGCAGCAACCACAACCATTTTTCTTCATGCGACTGTGTCTTGAGCTGATTTGGTGATCATGGCTGGGCTCAGCGTCCCCTTACAAATCTGCCAGCAGGATTTTGGACATAGTAGTGGGTGAGTAATGCGGAGCATCTTACCTTTCGGTGAAATGTAGATGTCTTACATCCTCTCCTCCGAGCCACATGGCATCCAGCATGTGTAAAGCATAGGACTTTCTCTGTCCAGAACCCTGCCCAGCGAAAAAAAAACACGCTTGTTTATAAAGGGTGTGAAGACATTCTAGAGCAATTTATAACTTAAAAGGTTGTCAGCGTCACCTTGAAAATATCGTTAGCACCTACACTTTTTAAAGGATCAAATCAATGATGTGCTTTAAAAACTGGAGGACTAGAAAGAAAAAGGCTTCATGGAAACTTATTTTGTCTCTTCTGTTCATGGGGGAAGAAAATGTGTGTGCTCCTCCTGCATCATTCAGGATCTGTGAGAGCTGGGAAGGATCACTCTTTACTTACACCATGGAGGAAGGAACGTTAACTACATGAAAAGAGCCGTGCTGAAGTGTCACACACACAAACTTGGGTCTGTTCAAACCAACTTCAGTGGAAGTGATTGTTGAGTGGTGCATCACAGAAACACCCATGCCCACTAAATAAACAATTCAAGTGTGGATATATACAAGGGGTTGAAATTGTGGTGATAGCAATGGTCGGCCAGCCCAAATCTTTATGACCCACCTCGCCTCTCAGTTCCTCTACAAGCTCGGCTTCGAACAGCGTGTCTCCGGGTAGTCTCAGATTACATCTCATGTCAAACTTGGTCCATTTATTGGCAGGCCTTCCATTCCACTGGAATACATGTGATCTCTGTCGAACCAATAGATAAAATAAAACATGACCAGAATAGATTGTTACTTAGATTGCCAATCTCTCAGTCAGAAAAAAGACTGTGTTTTATGCCAGGATATGAACATCTAGAGAATTGGGCATGGTTTAGTATAAATTGATGTCAGGACGGCAAACAGCTCAACAGTCTAGTCAACAACTTTCATCATTGAAATTGCATCCTAGATTTTGGTTTATATCTTGTCTTTAGATAAATACAGCAAGCTGGAGTATTGGAGTATTTTGAAATTTAATATTTGAAATCTTGTAAGCCATACAAAACACACAGAGATACGTTCTGTCTTACAATTGAAATTACCCTCAACTATTTCTTAGGGTGAGTAATGAAAAAGTAGGCCAGGGAAACAAACTTTTCATAACATTGGTGTTTTTCGGTTATGACTCGTATTAACCATTCCTCTAGAGGCTGAATCATTGACTTTGACTGACCCCAATCCCGATGACGAAGATTCTCTCCCCTGCAGACACCATACAGCGGTAGTCAAAGATGCTGCGGATATTTCTACACAGACTCTCTCGGTCGAGTATCATTGGAGTGTGCTGGAAGTAGTCGTTGCCCTCATCCTGTTCGGAAAGAATAGACACTTTGACAATTCCTGGAAAAACCAAACACTTTCGATCTCAGGCTGTGCTCCATGGTCATATATGGGTTGATGTGGCTGGCTGGCAAAGGCGCCCTTGAATGCCTGCAGCTCAAATATGTGTAGCCGCATCCTTCGCAATTCAGCTTCTCAGCTGCCAGTAAGGATGATTAGCCTCACAAGTTATTATTATTATTAAATACTTTATCTCAGGGCCAATGTTGACTACGCACTTTGCAGTGTACGTTTTAAACCTACCTCAACCTGTTCTTCATTAACCCTTTTTATATACACATCTAACACCTTGAGATTTTTTTAGTTCATGGTAAACATTGCAAATCTTTCAACCTTAAAAACTTGAGACTTCTGCACCAGGCTTACCTTATTGAGTTGATTAAACTTTGTCATCGGATCTGGAAGCTTAGGTGCGGACCTTGTCTCCCCTGGAACCTATGACATGATTAAATAGACAAGTTTTACCAACAAAACCGCTGATGGATGTCACACAAAAACTGAAGTGTGAGTTTTGATCAGAACAGGAAAGATCATGATGACCAATTGAGGGCTTAATGGATATGAAAAACCTCCTTTAGTCCCACTGGTAGATCTACAATAAGCAACTCATACAACTACACAGAACAATCTGTGTACTGTGCACGTCTAGATGCAGACACTGCATGATATCATTATGTAAGCTGGCACAGCGCATCCATCATTCAAAACCATAGTGGATGACATTGAATGGTCAGACGGTAGGAGGGTTGACTGTGTTCTGTGTAGATGCATTCACCACATGGTATCATATTGCCAGCTGAAATAGTGCATCTATCAATGGAAACCACAGTGGATGATATTGAATGGTCAGACTGTAGGAGGGTTGACTGTGTACTGTGTACATGCATTCACTCCATTATATTATATTGCTAGCTTATCTAGTGAATCTATCATTCAAAACCACAGTGGATGATATTGAGTGGTCAGACAGTAGGAGGGTTGACTGTGTACTATGTTGATGCAATCACCACAAGATATGATATTGCCCACTGATGTAGTGTATCTATCTTTCAAAACCACAGTGGATGATATTGAACGGTCAGACAGTAAGAGGGTCAAAACAAGATTTCAGTCAGAGAAAATGAAACGATTCAATAAAGGTTGATATACATACCCCCCATAACCTAAGGCACTCATCTCTCATCTCAGCTTGCCTCGGTTCAATCAGCTTGGTGTTACGGACAAAGGCTTGGATCTTGGCAAGACCTTGGGCTTGGGTTTGAGCTTGGCTGGTGGTTTAAGAGGACAACATCAATCAGCGGGGAAAAGCGTCAACAGTTTCGGAACTTTTAACAGCACATTCAAACGAGGCATTACATTTAAGTTTCTTTCGAGGTAACTGTTTTCTTTTATATGTTCTGGTCAACAATCTTTTGAAGGCAACCTAATTAGTTAGTGCACAAAGACCCCTTCAACTTCTTGAACATTGAACAAACCTTTCCAAGTAATCAGCAGAGAATTGTAGACTCAATATAATGATCTCCACCTGAATCACACATTTGGTGCTCGATATATGGACATGGTGTACTCCCCCACCCTCTCCTATTGCGTCTTCATTGTGTGCTGGGATTCTCAGGAATTCTTAAGAGGATATTCGGGGAGTGGGGGGGATACTTCTGTGCAAGAGGGGAAGAGTGTTGGAGTATGGGAACGTTTGGAGGAGGGGGGACTCCCGCTGACACATGATTTGCACGGTACAGAATCACAGCCACAATTGCAATATTAGCGTCTGACAAAGTCTGAACCATGTACAGACCTCATACGTTCGCCACCATCTTTGAGGTCAAATGCAGCATCGTTGTAGCTGTTTTGACCTCAGCGCGAGGGCGTCCTTTCTTGTACTAAATGCTCATAGTGATGTCATCTGCATAAGGTCTATTCATTTATTTATTTATGTTTTTTTTTATTTTTTGTTTTTTTTTAATTTTTTTTTTCTTATTTCAACTGGGTGCCCCATTCGCTGGCAACCACTAATCTCCCGAGGGTCCCAGCATGATGATATAATTTCACATCTTACTGTTCATTTTGCTTAGTGATGTACTGCGTAAACTGGTCATCAGCTTTGATGACCTCCAGGGGAACCACCTCCAAGATGTCATCACCGCTGTTTTTTAGTCTGTTCATTTTCCTGTTCAGCTCAAACATGTAGTCGTGGATGAGGTGGGCACCAGACCGCATTCCTTTGCACACTACGTAACTACAGAGAGGGGAGAGCGGGTAGTAATATTTGAGTGCCTCACATTGGAATTAAAGGCTGTAGGGCGGAAGAAATTGATGAAGTCAATGATAAAGACAAACTAAAGATGGTGGCAAAATAATCAAATTAGTTAGGCACAAAAAAAACCCTTTTTTCATGACTGTTCAGAGTTGGGGTACAGAGATGAAAAGCAGTCAAGAAATTACCCAATCTCATTAATAGAGAGAGCAGTGCCTTGCTGTTTAATCCACAGTTACCAAACAGAGGTTGGAAGGATTAATAGTCAGGTCACTTTAAATGAAATGAGAATAGTACCGCTAGTGCCACTGTGTATCAGCAGACCTTGCAATAAATTTTTGTCTTGATTAGTCCATCGAGCTAGCCAGCTATTTGTTTAAAATACCCCGCATAAATGTTCACAAACCTGAAGCAAAAGTAGTCACAAAACTAACAAACTTCAATCACATTATGAAAATCAAATCACTTCTCATCGGCAAGTTGTTCATTTCTGACTACCCCCAATGTCTACCTTGGCTAGCGTTTGCACGCCGGGCTAGTGTAATACATCAACCCCTGATGAGGCCAAGTTTACCAGGCACTAACTAACAACATTGCCACAGACTTATCGGTGCCTTACCGCTCTGAGTTGGCAGGCCTGCTTGTGACTGGTTTAAACAAACACACTTTGTAGAAAGCTCTGTACAAAAGATAGATGAGTCCAATGCTGAACGGCGTGAAGAGATCAAAGGTCTTGCATACAAAACTACCACCTGCAACACATCAAGAAAGTCATGCAGTAAAAGGTTCTAAGGCGGGCCCACTAGGCAATGTTAAGGGGCGCCTAAAGTTGTCTGGATCCACATCCTTTGAAAAGCTGTTAAGCTGATACTTTGTTATTAAAAGGACAAGGCCTTTTTTTCCCTTGGTAAATCCCAGGGCCCAATTTCATGGAGCTGCTTAAGCACAAAAAGTAGCTAAGCACAACAAAATTATGCTTACCAGAATAAGGTTACCAGCCAAAATACTATGTCGCATGTACAATTTGTGACTGGTATCCTGCTCATTTCTGCTTAGCAGAAACGATTTAAGCAATATTTCCTGCTTAAACAGCTCTATGAAATTGGGCCCAGGTCTTTGAAGGAAACGGACATTTCTATTGGAGCATATCACAAGGCACCAAGGCAATTGTCTCTTTTGCCTCTGTGAAGAATCAGGTCCGTGGTGTACATACTTCCTGTGTGTTGTGTTATACACTTAAAAGAACTAGGAATACTCATTCTGAGAGATAGGTTTTTTTCCCCCCCCGAGTTTAATGGATCGGCAGTAGTATATGCAGCAGAGCTAACCCCTGGCAATATTTGTGTATTATTATTAACATACCAGTCCATTCCATTTATGACGAATTATGATTTTGAACATACCTTGTCTGAGTATGGAGAGAGCGACAAGAAATTGACACAGAAGAAGCTGCTTGGTGAGAATTTCTTGAATGTTCTCCTGACCAGCCACTGAGAACCCCTACAAAGAATCCACACACACACTGTAAATATCTCCATAAAGCGTGTGTATAATACAGGTTTAATAGTAAATCATGCTGCCGCAGCGCTCGAGTCATGCTGTCAGGTTGTGTGTGTGCTTGGCCGTTCATCTGCCTGGATAATTGTAAAGGTGCATATCTGACCCTCTGAGCGAAGCATTGCAAACCTCACCCAAGACGTTATTTTGTCAAAGGATGATGAGAACAAGTAAAACTTTTCACTGGTGGTTACATCTATCAAGACTCGATGTGAATGACTTCTCGTAATCAACTTCTTCCCGCAAAACAAAACACACCCAGACAGATTCCCATTTTTATTTAGCGTTGAGACAATACCATCGGCTCCTCTCAGAGCCACCACTCTTTCAAAAGAGGTTTTCTTTGCATGGTTGCACCTGCAGGATTCTACAAGAAATCGTTACTTCTTTCTTCAACAGGTGTCGACTCTTACCCCGTCAGCCATGACGAAATGTACCCCTTTGTTGTCCGTGTTCTCATACACAAACCTCCGGAATTCGATCTGGTTCTCACTCACCATGATGTCCCCGTTACCGCCTGCTCCATTCACACCTGTCCACAGAAACACAAGGAATCCTGTCATGTAACTATTAGAAAGAGATGTTAAGTCTGATGAATTTTGAACAATCAATGTAGATTGTCTGCGACTGTAAGTTGGACGTGGCAAAAACCATAGATATTGACTCGTATCTTGACCTAAATACCATCGTTACAACCAGCTTCCAGGATACAAATTAACTCCTTCATGTTCACTTGTTTGTTTGTTTCTCGCCTTGATCATTACTGATATTTTTATTAAGAGGGTGAAATTTCCCCTCACCGTAATGAGGTTCAAAGTACTCTGGTGATGCAGCAAAGAACTCCTCCAGCTTGAAGTCACATGGACCCTTGATGGTGAACCCAAATCCCTTGGTTCTATGCTTTCTCCTCCACAGGACGTACTCTGAGAAGCCTCCAGGGCCGGCGCAGATATCAGAAAAGTACAGAATCTCATTATGACCACATAAAGGTCTCTGTGTAAAAGACAGACGAAAACAAATCTGTGCATAAAGAAATATCAATCTGATGTGTAAATCCAAACTTATTATTAAACTTCATCTAAAGTCTTCAAACAAAGGCTCTGTAACCATTAATGCAAATAGTTGCACCAATTAACAGGAGACAACTCTTTTAGATTCCCAGGCTTTCATTTGTATTACATTCATATTCAGGTAGTTTTTGGATTGAGGACTGTATGCCCAAATAACAATTGCTTATCACCGAACCAGGAATACCAATCAAAGTTTTGATGTGGAGTGATATAAGAGTGGAGGTTAGTGGAAGATCGAGGTTGCCTGTGGGCCTAAGCAGTAAAGGTTTTACAAAATAAATAAAATAAATAAGTCAAAGTTAAAAACATTAAAAAAAAGTCTGAAACTGTAATCGTGTATATGCAATTATGTAAGTTCTTTTTTTTTCTTTTACCAAATCAGACTCTATTTATTTATTTACAGATTTATTTATTTATTTATTGATTTAATGATTTATTGATTTGTTGATTTGTTGATTTGTTGATTTGTTGATTTGTTGATTTGTTGATTCATTCATTTATTTATTTACTTTGTCTTATTTAGCCTGGGTAGCCCCATCAGGTATCTAAGCACTGTTCTCCCAGGGGGGGTCAAGGTCCGGACAATCGAATGAGGGTTAAAAAAAAAACTTGGTCTATTTTGTCTACTATCTCTAAAAGAGGACAATACTTTACCTCATGCCCATCTTTTGGTGATGTGAACATGAAGTTGAAGACGTAGTCCATGTTGGCCATCTTCATGGCAGCCCTGTTGAGGAAAATACCTCCTCTGAGGGTCTCCCAAGGGTTGGAGCGCGTCCTTGCTTGCCTCATCTCCTCAGGATCTTCAAGCTTGTCAAATGCCGACTATGAACAAGGAATAAATGGATGCTTTTAGTTTGGCCTTGCGGGAATGAGCTAGTAGTTTACACATTAACCTTGCACAAGAAAACAGGGAGTTGTACCAAGCACTCAAAGGTACAATTTAGGAAGACAAGAAGTTTCATACACATACATGTAGGCATCTACAAGGAGGGTTTATGAGCAGGGATGTGGTCACAGGGGGTTGAGACTGGAAGGTTTCAAGTAAGTCTGTTGTCTGGTGACCAGGGGTAGTAGGAAAGTGAATAGAAAACTTTTAGACATGGGTTCTATGGAAGAGCTACTTGTTACCCTGTTACTATTGTTATTAAACTGGGGTGAATCATTTCTACGATTCACTGTCACTAACCATCCAAATTGATGATAAAATATTTGTTTGTTTTGGGTTTGTTTTTTTTGTCTTCATATAAGATTTGGTCTTGCTTTTTGTTGCTTTTAAATTTGTTTTTATCTGATGAATTACATAATTAGTTTACCTTGTAGATTATTAAAATGTTAAGATGTTTTTCTGCCACACAGCCCCCTTGAAAAACAAACTTGGTCGAATGGGTTACCGTGTATAAACAAGTTTAAATAAAATAAACAAATGAATAAATAAACCTAGTCACATAGCACAATTAACTAGTGTACCTGAAGAATGTCATGTCAAGGTACGAAGATGAGGCAATATACTTGAGAGTGATGGTTAGGAGGCCCAATCTAGAGCTATTTTACCTAGAGGTTTACATCCACTCTTACCTTGGCTTTCAACAGCTTACTCAGTACATCTGGACTGCAGAAATGGGTTTCATCATCGATGAAGTCTTTTCTCTAAGAAAAAAAACCCCCAAACACACAAAATAAAGGGATGTTAATTTGAATCCTAAGGTTGATTTCCGCAATTTGCATGGGAGAAACTAAACAGCACCATATTATGTTAAAATGTGGCGTACTGAATCATCTTTTTGTAGTTTCGTCTTAATTTGATATTCACAAATGTCTAGGCCCTATATCAAAATTGATTTCATGACAATCAACGCACAATTAACCATCAAGAATCCCGACTGTAGGAAAGAGCTGTTCTTGGACACACACAAAAATTAGATTCAATCTCTTTTAATACAGTATTGTATCTATTAGGTGCATATTGGGGATTACATTATTCTCTCCTCCATCATTTTTCTCAAACATCTCCGCAGAATTTTTTTTTAACGGATTTTAAGTTCATCAAATGAAAACTTGAACATTTTAGATATTTGGCATAGCTCTTTGCCTGTCATCACTGAGCTAGGATATCAAGTTTAATCATCATCAGTACTACCTTTTCCCTTTTCCATTCTTGCCACTGAGACAACTCGTACTCCTCTATAGCGTTACAGGGCGGCATCCATGTGTATGTTTCGTGCGCAGAGATCTGCATCCAACAACCATGGGGAGCAGGAAATAAAAACAAGTACAAATGTAAATGTGATATTTACTGATTATTTATTCTGTATACAGCAGTGGTTAAGTTCAACAAATTAAAATGGACTTGTTTCTACTGTGCAGTTTGCTTACAAAATGTTTGTGCTTTGTGGCTTCATAAAGTTATCCGCAAGCCAGTACTATCTTCTTCAAGGAGGTCTGCCCAATAACAGCTTAGGACTGTCATAAAATTCAACTTTAGTTTGTGGATATTGCATTTGTCGCCATTTTTTGGCTTACCGATGCCTTTAAATGAAAAAGGCCCTTTCTCAATGAAACACATCTTTGTCCACTACGAACAAAATTGTAACATGATGTGGAGGACGGGGGAAGCATCAGGTAGGCCTACATGAGCAAGGATAAATCTAGAGTACCTCTTCTCTTTCATCCCAAACCAGATCATCTTGGGCCTCAAACCCCTCAGTGATGTGCCCCAAACCTCTCCTCCCTCGCTGCTTAGAGGCTTCAACGATATCAACCCGGCCTTCACCGTGACGACCAAGACCTTTGCCCTTCTCAAATCCCATCTTGGCCTGAGGAAAACAAATGAGTGAAATTAAGGAATGCACAATTATTGGGCATGTGAGGAGAGAACTTGTTAAATATCATCTACGTGTACGTTTAAGGAAAAGAACATTTTTATTGCAAGAAACTTGAAAAGTGCAGTTTTGTCATCACTGATATCGAAGCAGAATATAAAGTACTGCAAGTGGCTTGGATTTAATGGAAGCTATAATACATAAAAGAGTGTGTTTGCCAATAGGCTAGTACAATGGCACAAGGGCGCTTAAAAATTAGGGTTAACACAAACCATCATGTTCTGTGCTGAAATACTGTATTTGCCACCACCGAAGGCAGGCTCTTCCTGCAATGGGGATGCCGTAGTCATAGACAACGAAGCCGAGCCATCCGCGGAATTTTGGCTGTCTGACTGGAAAAAGCGATTGGTGGAGGACATGCCCAACCCCATCATGGGTTTATCTTCGTTTGGAGAAACAGAATCCCCAAAGTCACTGAACGGTGCGTACGGAGGACTTCTCCACTGGTCTCCCGAGTTTAGGCTTTCCACCTTCGGGGAAATTTGACTGAGGCGTGGACTGATTGCCTCAGTGCTGGAGGTCCGTCGACCAAGATGTAAGGGTGGTTGTTCATCTTCACTACTGGAGTCTTTGAATTCAAACTCTTAAGGAATAAAAAAAAAAAAAAATAATGAAATCATTTTAAAACATTTTTCTGGCAAAATTGTTTTGATGGACTTCCATGCAATTCTCCTATTTCTGTCATTCATTAAAGGATTGAGTAGCATTTGTTATTATAAGACAATAAAGAGATAATTTCAAATAGGCCTATATTTTTTTAATAAAATAGATTTGAGAATTAAATCATGTAAATAGGTGCAAAAAATACCGCTCTCCACAAAAAAACTGAGCTTAAAATTATAAATATGTATACATTTTCTTTCCAGAGAAATGTGTAAAACCCCCCAAAAAGGTAAAAACATTTAGGCAAATAACCCCCAAAAATGTGCATTGTAAACATCAATCATTGATCGTTAACTTAAAAAGTAAGCTTTTAATTCAGTTCTAATTCAGTAATTGGCCATTTTGATGACATTGTCACAGAAAGTTGAGACTAAGCATGTAACATTAGTTTAACGAGAAATTGAGTGAAATCTAAATGATTGGAATGAGCATGGAATGAGCTTTATTCTCACAACTTAATTTAAACAAAAGATTTGTCACAACTCCTTGTTTAATTCACTGAATCGGATTTTAAATTCATACTGACATCAGATATTAGATGCAGATGACAAAGTATGTTGTGTGAAATAAGCCTTTGTGTGTTTAACAAAAGTATGTTGGTTTCCTTGTGCCTTGTTAATATATCTTCCACTGGAAGTTCTAGCATCATTATTCATAAGATCAAATATTAATCAATCGTCTTGTAATTATCGGCTGTTTAGTGTTTACTTTGGTGTTTGTTAAATGTTTACTGTCATGACTGTAAACGATTTCAAATTAAATTTTATGAATTTGAAATTTTATTAACTTTTGTCATTGCCGTAATTAAAACCCTTACAAATTAAATCATGATTCACAATGACTACCCTTTGAATACTGCGTTCCGTGCATATATCATAATTATTATTATTTTAGGGATAGTGCGCGCTACTGTACTGAATTGTATTTGTACTGTCTGATGGGGCGAATTGGTTTAGTGTGAGTTTCAGGCCAATCGCATTAACTCACCATCGACAACTGGTGGCGGTTCAGTCTTGAGCTTCTTCTTTGGAGGAAGCTGCGATGACCGTCGTTTGCCTGTTTTATATTTGAACATTGTACCTTCTTTCAGAAAATTACATAAAATTAACACCGTTTTGGGCTTAATAGTGTCTGATAATTCAGCGTTAAATTTCACGGCTGTTTCATTATTGCTGCTGGACCAAATTCGGTGGCCATTTTGAATTTATGCATGATGGGAGTTTTTACTTCTCAACCTCGTCCTCAAGGCTCGTTCGCAAGCTCTAACGCAGATATGACAAATACTATAGAAGGTCGATTATAATGAACTTGAGGTTGAATCTTTAATTTCATATTTATGTCGGCGGCATTGAGGCATTTATTTTCGAATGAAATGGCTTAGTTTCGTCCCTTCCATCTCACTATATACAAGGCTCGTTCATAAAAATTATATCATATTTTGAGATCAAAAGTCCTCCTCTCCCATACTATTTTCTTCATGTTACTAACCGGGGGTCGAGGGTATTTATGTTTATGCGTGACTCGACTGTGAGCGTTGTGCCGCTTGCACCATCACCTGAAACTGTCTGTGGCGATGTTGCATTACCATGGAGGAATCACAACAATAACAAATTATCATTGAGTATTGCACAGCGTTTGCAAACGCAAGCAAAGTAAGTGTTGGCTCATACCTATAACGTCATGATTATGAGTCATATTTGAAACGTTTACAAAACGTGGTTGTACGGTGCAAACTCGGTTGGTCGTCCTCACCCACTGAGGAAGAACTTCAATAAATACTAGTTACTACATAAAGTTATAAACCACTATCTGACTATACTCTAGTCTACCACTGACGTCTGACTGACCCTATTCTAAGGTACAAACATGGTTAAAATTGCCAGTGAAGAAATGTGCTTAGTGGGTCTTGCAGATCTTGAAACTGGCAGAATGGAAGAAGCGCCATGTCTTGTTGAAAAAGTATTATCAATGCTTACCGCAATGGGCAGTGGAAAACCCAAGATGCTGCACAAATTGGAAAATGCCCTTCGCCCGTGCACCAAGGTGGTTCCTTATTACAATCCGTTCGAAGCACTCAGGACAGCCAATGCTATGTTGGAATGCCCCCCTCCAATGGTGGACGTGCATTACAGTAAACGTCAAACCTACGTCACCTCGACCTACAAACTCAACTTGGATTTGCAGACACAAATCCAAACAATCGCTGAAGAAGAAGGTTCTGTATTTGATGTAGCTGTCCAAGATGGAGAGGTTGAAAGGTCAATAATTCAAGATGCCCTGGCTTGGGTTCAACAGTGGGGAAAACGTGAAGGGACGAAGAAAGGACTCCGGAAGGATTTCTTCAAGCACTGCATGAAAAGGGTAAACCACAGCTCTTTGGAAGTTGTCAAGAAACTGCAGGCAAAGGGGTACCTGAAAATAGATGGCGACATGGTTAGCTACTTCCTCCCTGAGCTCAGTGCTACACTTTTATCACAGTTGAAGAGGATATCTGATGGGCAATCGAAGACTGAAACATCCCCGTTCGAGGTGAACACAAACATCAGCAGTGACATTGACATTAAGCATGCAGTGTGTGAGTGGCTGGCTGAAGGAAGCCACATGTACGTTGATCCATATGATATAGACATTAACGTTGACGTCACTGGAAATGGCCCTGAAGAATATTTGATGGATATTCTGGTATTGCAGACCTTGTCAAGCGTTATGAAACCGAGCAATCTGACCGATCTTCTTGACTTAATTAAACCACAAAGCTTGACCTATGTGGTCCCACCATGCAGAATCATCCTGCAAACTGCCTCAAAGATAAAACATACCCAAGACAAGGTGAAGGGTCAACCGATGATTCGAACAGATACCAAGACTGAAAGAACAGAGCTGGCAATTGGTAGTCCGGTAGGCGAGAGCCAGAGGAGGAAGCAAGTCCCTCTAACCCCAGAGGGTCTTCTTGGTATTGATTCACACATCTTCAGTACAGAAACAAATTCAACTAAAAGTGTGAAGTCGGCCCAGCCAAAATGGAGGCCCAACGAGAAGAGCGTCGCTCTTCAGTCCAAGGGATTTGCAGCTTCTCTTAACAAACGCCTAGGATGCCAGACAAGTTGTTGCAGTGCAGTGTTGGTGCCTGCATTAGAATGCGAGAAGGAAGAAGTTGTATCACGAGTAATGGACTGGGTCAACTCCTATCGCTCTGATGGCTCATGTGAACTTCATTGTGTGAAAAGTCAACTGCCAACGACAGTCAAACTTCGAAATCAGTTGATTAGTCTCTGCACCATGAAAGCGAGGAAGATAACTCCAACCAGCATTGTGGGCTGGTTGCAGAAACTTGGGTATGTCACTATCGACAGTGAATCACCCCACAAGATCACATACCACATCCCCGCTGCCAAAACACCCAGCGGACTCCAGAGTGCACCAAAGGCCCCCTGGCAACTACAAGCCGATGACTTCAGGCAGACAGTGCAAATGTGTTGTTCTGAGTACATTGAGAGGGCATTTTCATCTGACATCTCCAAGTTCAAGACTTCTTCCGGACATCATTTGTGTGGGAAAAGAAAAAATCTCAAATACAGACCAGGCAGTTTGCTCAAAAAATCAAAAATGTCTTCTTCATGAGATGGTGTTGCACATAGACTGAAACCACGAACTCCTTCCCTTTCTCTCCCCCACAGACCAGGGCCCAATGTCATAAAGCCATTAAGCAGAAAATACTGCTTGGCAAATTTCTTCGCTAAACAAAAAATTTGTGGGGCACCAGTAATACAATAATGTCAACATCTTTGTATTTTGGCTGGTAACATGTTTCTGCTAGGAAAGATTTTTCTGTGCTTAGCAAGATTTTGTGCTTACAGGCTTTATGAAATTTGGCCCAGGCAGTTTGCTTAAAATAATAAAAACTGTCTTAACGTATTCGTGAGATGGTGTAGTACATAGACTGAAACCTTCTCTCCCCCCCCCCACCCCATCCCAACCCCGCCCCCTCACATTTCAAGATTCACCTTTTGACACAAACTTCTAAAACAAATAATGTGTGTGTAAATTCCTTTTAGAGGTGCCTTCTCCAAATATTTTCCCTGATGTGTCCACTTGTTTTCATAAAGTGCATCAAATTCTTAACTTTTACCTGCTCCAGAACTACATTTGTAGCTGCATGGACATTGGATCATAAAAATAGAAACTATTCCACAAATTTTGCCAGCTTCAAACAGTTTTTGGAGACAATCGGGTCAATAGTCGTATGTAGGAATTTGAGGCACTAAATTATTCAGGGAAAGTAAGTCAAGACCAACACTTTTAAAGCTAAAATATAGGATTGATTGGTAAAGCTGATACACTGTAGTGCTGTGTTCTTACTTTGTTTGATTCGATATATGCATGAAAAAAAACCTGAAAATTTGGGCTCAATCGGTCATCGGAGTCAGGAGAAAATAGTGTAAAACTGTTCACACTTTTTAGCTTGTAAACCCATTGTCCTTAATTACCATTGGAACAATCAAAATTATAATCGGGGATCTTCAAATTCTATTTTCTCGATTTTGACAGCTTTTCAGACAGAAATGTTTCTATGGAAAATTGGTACTGATACTAATAAAAAAAACAAATTTGATGAATACCTATCCTGTATTCCACCTTTAAGATGTCGTGTTCTCTATAGAATTATTTAAGATACAGTCAGTCAACAAGATTTTGGCAAACAGTCAAGCTAGATTCATTTTATTCACACAGAGTATGATGTACATAATTTGTTTAAAGTAAAAAATTAATGTAACTGATCACATAACTGAAATCAAGAGAATTGTCTAGGTTCAGTTTCAAGTTTGCAAAGAAGTGCTACATTTACTTACAGCAAAAGTACATTCTCATTTTCTTCCCTTTTAATTGTCCATCTGCGTTAAGTGATGTAAATTAGAATGAATTGTTTTCTACATTTTTCTGGACAAAAAAAACAAAAATTTTTAGTAATGAAAATTGACAGTGACTTAAAATTTTTTATAGCCTATATACACTGTATATGAACTTTTTATATGAATATAAAACAATTTTGTTGGTGTGTTTTAAATCATGATTCTCCAGGCCTGATACTTCATGGAGGCAAATGCCGTTTTTCCTTTGATTGTAACTTTTCTTTTATGTAACTGAAACCACCCAAAACATTTGAAGGGACATGCAGGCATATCCTGGAAATAATTTGAGATGATTCACTTATGTTTTTAGTTTTTATTAATAATTCACCCTCAAAAATTCATCAAAATTGGATGGAAAAATCTACCTGCATTTTGTGTCCATTTTTTGAATGAAATTTTAGAGTAATTATAAAAAAAACTGATGATCCTATCCAACTCAATTGTTTTCAGTATAAGCCTGCATGTCCCTTCACATGTTGAAACAAATTTTGGTGATTTCAGGTACTTAAAAAAAAGTTACAACCATTAGAAAAACTGCTAACGTGACAGTATATATGTGGCCCCCTTTACTTTGTTTCCTATCTAAAACTAAAACTCCCTTACCAATACCCATGATGTACACAATAGACTTTTATCGTGGTATGGCCATCTTGTTTTCCTTCCATTCAAACCAATGTAACCAAACTGAGGCTGGAAAGGGAAATAGTCTGGTACCCTTTTTAGAAATTGAGAATTAAAACTATCAGTGGCATTGGGTACACAGGGAATCTGACAAAGATGGCTGCAGTGTGATAAGGTCTATACACATTATGAACCATTATATGAACATATGGAATTAACATTACAGCATTTTACTGATACACCAATATGAACACTAACTACATGTATAAATCAAGGAAATCACAACTTTGAATTTTTGTCTGTTTTGATTCCTTTCTAATGGCTGTTTTTAAAAGTCTGTCTAAAATTCAAGGTACTCTGTTAGTAAGATACAATCAGTAAAGTCATTTTTTATTATCCTGTTAATATATGTAACAAACAAAATATACAAATCTCTTTACTTTTCTTTATACCTCTGTTTTTTGTCATCAATGAGCCAGACTTTCAAGGTTTGGAATTTCACATTGTTACTGTACATGTACATATTTTATACAGTGTACACCTCCATTTCCCTAGCCTTTGCCTTGGCCCTACACCACAACAAAGTAATTTTCTAAGTAATAGATTTGTCATTTTGTAAGTGAAATTGGATTTGCTACTACAATAATAAAGTTCCAGGCCAGGACTTTCGTATTAAGTTATGTTTTAAAGTTAAAGGTGATGTTACACTAAGTCACCTCAAGCTCAATTATGTTGTTGTTTATATTATAAACTGCTTGATGATCATGCCCTGGATAAAAAAATGTAGGTCTACTGTTTGAGTTTTTGTGGTTTGTTTTCTGAATTGTTCTTTTTTTTTTTCAATATACAAAATTGATCGATACTAAAATTCTAAAATTACTATTGTTTAAAATAAATAACTGATAATGGTTGTTTTGGGTGAAAATTAAAAATAGAGTTTTCACTGTATGTAATAATTGTGGGCATTATTTACTGCATTAGGAATTTGTACTGATGATGAATAAACTCAGTGCAAACAGATTCGCAACACTGATGATGTCAAACAAAGAGAGACTTGGGATACAATGTAACACAAAAAAAAGTTTGATTTCAAACTTTAACATTGTACAGTGCATCTCTCAGGACAATTTGAGGCGATTGTGTTTCATTAGAACAAAGATTTCTGGCAAGTTTAGTCTAGTCTTTCTCCTGAAGACGATTAGCGTATACTGATCGAAACGTCGAGTTGTAAAACCATCGTTTTTTTTCAGAACCACACCACCTCATTAGAGATAATTACATGGCGTCACCACAAAATAATTACTAGAAAGTCCACTACTCTAGTACAAATCATCATAGTCATCCCCACACCCATAATAGTCATCGTCAGATTCATAGGTGTGGCCAAAGCTATCGATATCATCATCATCATCATCATCATCATCATCATCATCATCATCATCATCATCATCATCATCATCATCATCATCATCATCATCATCATCATCATCATCATCATCATCATCATCATCATCATCATCATCATCATCATCATCATCATCATCATCATCATCATCATCATCATCATCAAGAAAACACTGGAAACTTGATTCTGACTCGGGGGAACTTGGGATATGGGGATTTACTTTCCTCTTTTTCACAACTGTTTTTTTCTTTTTCCTGTCAACTTTCTTCTTCTCCTTGCGGAAAGCTGTCTTCAGCATATTTGAGTAACAACAGGCATCTATAGCTGCTTTGATGGTGTCCTGCTGCCAAGAAGATATCTTGTCTCGATTTGCTGGTAGACGATACGTCACAGATTGCTCCTCATCAACGGTGATGATATGAGCCTTTTGCAGTATGTCAGTGATAGTGGACAGGGCAAGGTGACGCACTTTACCCACGCAGATATTGCTCACCTCCTTCTGTAGCTTGGTCACAGCAATCTCTGTTTTAGTCGTACCAGTCGCCCTAACCCAGTCAGCCACCTTAGAAATCATGACCTTCTTTTCTTCCTCATTTGCAGGGATGAGAATAGCACTGTTGCTACGGGCAGCAACAGTTAGACGACCCCGAAGGCACGCAGTGAGCTCTTTGCATTGGCTGATAGCACGTACCTTTGCATTAGGGATCTGAACAGATATTGCTCTTGGTTGTTGAGCAGATGAATCTTTGATGGACACTTTAATACCAGTTAGGCCTTCTGGTGTGATTGAGATTTGCTCTTGTTTTTCGTTCTCTCCTGGAAACACTCCGATTGCAAATGCTATTTTCATCTTCGGTTTCTTGGGCAATTCTCCTTTCTTTTGGTCCGATTCAGTCTTCGTCTCTGATGTTTTCGGCTCCACAGACTTCAGGGTTTTCTTGTTCTTTGAGACTTTCTCCTCAGATTTTGGTTTGATTTGCCGGTGCTTTATAAGTCCCATGTTCATCCCCAAAAGTCGAGATGGTGGAACAGTGAAAAATGCATTACAAACCGAAAACATGACTTGAAGTAGCTCAGGTTCTGTTGAAGGCCTGTTTTCAGGACATAACTCATGAAGATGGTACAGTACCAAAGCGCTGGTGTGTGACAATGTACTTGACTCCGGAGTGATTTTACCAGAGCTAGCGGCTAACTCAGATGAAATAGAACAACGGTCTCTACTGTCCCTAAAATAACAGAGAAAGTCTGCCAATGTCTTACCACATGCGGAGAAATTGTAAGACACATTTCCAGAGTCGTCAACTTTCACATTCTCTGTCTCTTCGAGATGTTTTAACACAACGTCTGGACTCTCTGTGCCCACTAATTTCTTGCACCTCTGCAGAAATTTATTGATCAGCGACTCCTCGGTACCTTCTGGCTCACTGTTTAACCAAGCTATGGCATCATCCACGATGCTCCTGTCTGGATCACTACCATGCGGTGCTACTACATGCGTCTGAATTCCCTTAATCTGTTTGTCATATTCCTCCTTCAGTTTCTTCAAGCCCACGTACACCCGTCTCTTAGCATGGGGAATGTTCACCGAAGGAGTCGGTTGGGTTGATGACTTGTTTGCAGCAGCGAGCACATCGAGTGGGTTAGCGTATGGCACAACTGCTGTGCATGGACCCAGAGCATTCTGAAGCCTTGACCTTGTTCTGGGGCGGTTTTTTTGCCCCATAGAGAAAAGAATACATAGCGACTTGTTGAGCAGATACTCTTCAACCTTTGCCGGCATGTCGTCCATCGTGATTTGTGCTGGGTTACTGTTTAAGAGTGTAAACTTGAAGAGCCGCCGCTGAACTTCATCTATTTTCATAGATGAAAGTTGCGCACAGTGCTAATAAAATTATGTAGCTGGTACCCTTTTTTGTAATAATATTCCACGCTGTTTTCTCGTCGGTCACCATCGACAGGCAATGGTTCTTGTGGGGAATTCCCCAACGTGTGTAATGCCTATCCTACTTTTGACAACCTTGACCCACGGTGTGCAATCTGTATTTCTTTCGTGTGCACAATGAGAACGAGGTTTACACTCAATTTACACAACACGGACCAAGCCCTTTTTTTTTTCAATGCATAAAATATGCATAACAAGGGTTGTGTTCGTGTTCCTTGCCGTACGGCGCTCTATAATCTCTTTGTACTGAGTGAATGTAGTTGGAACAGTGGGCGGCCATTGTTCTGAGGATTCCAGCAGAGGCGTAACTGGGGGTGGGGGTGCGGGGGCCACGGGGCCCACTTGTAACCCCAATTGACGTCTGTGCTCCACCCCCAGGTGGCCCCCCCTTTTGAAATCTGGACTTCTGAGATTTAAAGGCATTGCATACGTTTGGTAATGACTCTGAAAATTGTTTGCAATAAAAACTTACTTGGTAAGGAGTACAGCAGCTTTGGATAGTATAATGCATTTTGAGAAACGTTTCACTTCGAAGTACTGCAGTTATGGAAAAATATATCACTTTTTATCCCCAAAAAACTTGAATCTGAGAAGCGTTATGGCCGTAACGCTTCTCAGAATGTGTAATCCAATGAAGGATACTTCTTCTGCGTGAACGCCACCGCTCCAGATTTTTGGCGATATCTCAAAAACGCTGCCACCTTTTGAAATGAAATTTACACAGGTTAGTTTTATGGTATATATCTACAATTATATAGCATTAAGGCAAACGTACGGTTCCAAAAACCAAAGGTATACTTTGCCTTTAAAGTTACCAGAATAAACTGTTACATTTTGTAATCTTTTATGTAGTAATTTTAAAAAAAATTGTACTGTTTACACCCAGTGTATTTGTTGCCTCCACGTCAGGTTATATAAAAAAACAGTAAACAACATAAGAGCACTGAAAAGGGGCCTGTTTAGGAAAAGTGATCATTTTAATTGGCAAGAAGTGACCCCCTAAAAAAAAATGATGCACCCCTTGTGCCCCCCTTAAATTTTACCCTAGTTTCGCCACTGGGCGTTACCAGAATTTTTCACTGGGGGGGGGGGGCGGCATTGATTTTTATTGGGTGGAGGGGGGGGGGGGAGGGTGGCATTGCTTTTCATTGGGGCCACATTTTTCAATGAATTAATGTACCTGAGTTTTGTGGGGGCACGTTGGCCCCTTCCCCTGCCTCCCCCTCCCCGCCCCCAGGGCTACACTGCTGGATTTTAGGCATAGAAACCGACGCCCCATCCCCTGCCTTCCCCTCCCCGCCCCTGGGGCTATACTGCTGGATTTTAGGCATAGAAACTGACGCCCCATCCCCTGCTTCCCCCTCCCCGCCCCCAGGGCTACACTGCTGGATTTTAGGCATAGAAACCGACGCCCCATCCCCTGCCTCCCCGCCCCCAGGGCTACACTGCTGGATTTTAGGCATAGAAACCGACGCCCCATCCCCTGCCTCCCCCTCCCCGCCCCCAGGGCTACACTGCTGGATTTTAGGCATAGAAACCGACGCCCCATCCCCTGCCTTCCCCGCCGCCAGGGCTACACTGCTGGATTTTAGGCATAGAAACCCGAGGGTCTAGAGGGGGCACGTTTGCCCCTTCCTCTGCCCCCCTCCCCGGCTAAGCTGTGTGATTTTAGGCATAGAAACCGAGGGTCTAGAGAGACCATCATGGAGAGGAAGATGAGAGACCAAGGCTGGTTTGAAAATGGGGACATTTGTTTTTGTGAAAGGTGGAGTGTCGTCAGTTTAAGATGAATCAATATAGTTACTAAAGCAAGTGGAGTAGAATGAACATTCTACTGATATCACTGGTGGGTTTGGGGCTATAGCCTTTAGCCAAGGCGCTCATGGTTCCCGGATAGTACAACACGAACAGCGCCACCACTGCTAAACCCCCCCCAAAAGATGAGCCGCTCGTACTAGTCCTTTTCGTGTTAGCAGTGGTGGCGCTGTTCTTGTTGTATACACCATCCAGGAAGCCGTGAGCACCTTGACTAAAGGCCAAGTTGGGGCAGGAAGTAGGGCCATGGCAGAGCAAATATAATGGTGTGGTACTGTCTCATCTTTGTATGGGACAATAGGCCTATAGACCAAATTAAACCAACAATATGGAGCATAATTCATCCAAGTACAAGCTTTGCGAAATCACTGCGGACTCATTTTTTAATCCATATTAATGAGCTGTACATGCCAATATTGTTACATTTCTTGAACATAAATGACGACAATGAAATTACATCTCAAAACCATCTCTCGTTTTCACATAAAATCGTTCAAGCTGCAATAGGAACGAATTGGCTTATAATTTTATGATTCCATTGAAATATTATTGATGAGCGACTGTAATCCGTAATACTATGCAGATGCTCATATAATGAATGGCAACTTTTAATTTATTACAAATAAACCATCTATCGCAAATCTACTCGAATTTGAGTACATGTTTTACATTACAGGTCTTTGTAATTCTAAGAAATCTAAGAATTCTTACAATTTCAAGTCCGGGCAACCAAATGGATCAAATCAAATTGTTATTGATAAGCAACTGGGTCCAATTTCATAGAGCTTAAAAATATTGCTTAAAAATTTCTGCTAAGAATAAATGAGCAGGATACCAGTCACAAATTGTACATGTGACATAGTAGTTTGGCCGGTGCCCTTATTCTGGTAAGAATAATTTTCTTGTGCTTAGCTACTTTTTGTGCTTAAACAGCTCTATGAAATTGGCCCCTGGTAGTGAATTATGGGAACTGTTAACTCATAAAAAAACATGCGTTGAAAATCTGCATGAGTTTGTGTTCAATATTTGTATGTTTCCATTGCTTTTAATACTGTCCCCAAACCCCAGAATACAGTGTTAAAAACTATTGTTAAATACATTGTTGTATATTCAACACCTGTTTTGCTAATTATTAGATGCCAAGCTCTCTATCTGCACCCAGTGGTGTAACAAGGGCCCCCTTGTTACCAAGCCCCCCCCCCCGATGCCCCCTCCTCCACTTTTAATCTGGACCTTTGAGACTAAAAATTACATGTTTTTATGTGGTATTACTCAATGTTTAAAACTATTTTTCAGTTCAAGGAAATTTTTACCTCCACGCTGAGATTATCTTACAAAAATACTAGGCCCTCATAATGGCAAACCAGGAGTGCTGAAAAGGGCCTCGTTTAAGACATTAATGCAAACGTAAAACCACAGTTTTAATTAGCCAGAGGTGCCCCTTTAAAAGTTTAGCTTATATTCCGCGCTGATTGAACTTCCATGGTGTCCCCCAGCGTTCCACCTCCAATCCCTTCCTTGATTTGTTTAGGCCTATTGGTTTCAACTCACTGAAGTAAATAAAATTTGTGGACAAAATGACCGCTGACCGAAAATAATAATATTGGTGTGGCGCATAGGTCATCAAATCCAATTATCATTTTCACCATGACTCTAAATGCGGTCATTCTGCTTACAGTGTTATACCAAATGCAGCAAGTCTGGACACCAAGAGTGCATGTTGTTCAGCATTTTTCTTCATTCTTTCAGCCTTACTCGGTCGAGGGAAAGCTTTCCTCAATAGGCCAGAGCACTTACACCGAGCTACGGCCGCTTTTACTGTGTCATCCTGCCAAGAATTAGGTATCTCATGTCGGTTTGTTGGTAGGTTGTAAGCGACCAACTGCCCATCATCAATGGTGATGTAACCATTCTTCTTCAATAAGACAATGATGGTCGGTGGAGCGAGATATCTTATTTTACCGATGCAATGGTTGATCAACACCTGCTGCAGCTCGATCATGGCATGTGTTTGTCGCCGTGAGACGGGGGTCTCAAAAGAGGCGACCCATTCGGCCACTTTGAAATGCATCTGTGTCTTTTCATTTTCCGATGCAGGAATCAGAATGGCATTGCGGTCCTGTGCTGTGTAAGTCAAGCGATTTCTCAAGATTTTTGTGAACTCTTTGCATTTACCGACGGCACGTAACCTTTCATCAGACTTTTTGAGTTTTGCAGATCTCACGTAGGTTTCAATCACCGAGAGTCCCCCAGTTGACTCTTTGATGCCGGTAACTCCTTCTGGTGTCATTTTGATCTTTTTTTCTACGCTATTCTCCGATGGGAGCACTCCGATGGAGAATACGGTGGTCGCCTTTGTTTCCACTTTGGTGGCATCACTGATGGACTTAAAACCAGGGCCAATTTCGATCTTGACTTCATCTGGGACTTCGGATCTTTTGTGCTTTAAACGTTTCATATTCATAGTCATGACCCGGGACGGCGACACTGTGTAAAGTTTTTTAAAATGATTGTTTCGTTCCGCGGTTACCAAAAATCCACACTTTTCTATCAGTTCATTAATCAAAGTCTCTTCGGTTCCTTCAGGATCACTTAGAAGCCAAGCTACAACTCTTTCCGAAACAAACTCATCAATTTTACTTTGCCAGGGAGCCCAAATACACTTATTCTTCTTACGATATTCTTGATGTGCCTCCTTCAGCTTTTTCAACTCGACGTACACCCGCTTCTTGGCATAGGGTATTCTCACCGACGGAGCATCTTGGGCTGATTCTTTATTAACTTCAGCGAGAACATCCAGGGGGTTGGCATATGGCACAACTGCGGTGCACCGACCCAGAGCAGTCTGAAGCCCTGCTCTAGTCTTTGGCCTGCTTTTTACTCCCATCGCCATGAACATACATAGTGCCCGGTTAAGTAGGCACTCTTCAACCTCTTCTGAAAGCTGTTGGTCCAAACTCGCTCCTCCAGCAGAAGTAAGCTGTTCCAGTTCTTCAATTGACTGGATGACGTAAGCCATGCTGTACGGTTATTCTTCTCTGAAGACGTTCTAGACGAAAACTGTTTCTTCTTTGGGTGGTAGTCTGTGCATCAGAGAGGATATGTCGCACTGAAATTATTATCAGTGGTGTGTGCAAAAGAACAACCTTGACCGCTTGCCCTGCACCGTTGGTAGACTGCAATTTCAGCAAGCACTATTAATGACGTGGGACCAACTATACGAAATGACGTAGCGTATTTCTCATCCGGGGAATCCCCCTCGCTGTGAAATCCAGTCCATCAGCGCAGTGTTCATGTATGTCTTGTGAATGCGTACGGTTTTAAATGAGATTCCATAAAACGGTTGGTCAAATGGTAAAGTTATGAATAATCTATGTAGTGGTCCAGAGCGATGTAATTTGGAAGGTAACCATCGGTTCAGACGATACCTTTTATGAACTTAACCCTAAGTTTTTTGTACAATAGTTTTAATATTGTGCTGTTCGCGCTAACTACTACAGGGCCCATGTTGACAGATTCATGATGTGAAGGCCCAGAAAAACACAAGTGCTTCTGTGCTTTGATGTTTTTCAATATAATATAGGCCAATATAACTCTGTGAAATGATCAGAGATCCCGAATGCCATAACCTTTGACCTACGAGAAATCCCATCCGATGATGAAAACACGAGTCTTACGGTATTCCAGCACCCCACCTCCATCTTCATCACCCCGCCCCCACCTCCTCTTGTTGACGTCTTCTAATCAATTACTGACTTCTACCACGGGGTGAGATAACAGTTAAAGAGCCTTATTGTGTCTTTCTTTTTTTTTCTTCACATAATGTTTGTTATTCTTTTTATTCTTCGTAGAGGGTGATTTATTTTTATTATTAATTATATGTATTTTTGACTTTTTGTGTTTCTCCAGTTAGACAGTAGAGACAGTGAGACAGATTTAATATTGTACTCCAAGTCAACATTGTTATTTCATATGATTCCTATCATATAAACTGGATTCCTACTTTATGTGAGATTATAGTATTGTCAGAGTTTCAATACAATATACTTTTAGAAATAATATAGAGTTACTGGACTGTGGGCCGAAGGCCCAGATGTTACAATACACTACAGAGGAAAATGATTCAGTTTATGTTCAGAGCAAACTACATGATTTTTTCTTTTCTTTTTAATTCTATCAAAAACTACAGATATAAGAAAGAAAGGACTTTTAACTTTAAGGCCAAATATCGTATTTGTAGTAGGCCTATTGTTTGGAATATTTCGTGAAAGAAAGCCACATAATGATCCTGGAATCCCCCTGAAATCATGTTTTATTTATTTATTTTGCAGAGCCGGGAACAGGAAGATGGGTCGGGGTGGGTAAACAACCGTAAATTCAAGAGAAATAATGTTTTATTTATTTATTTATTTATTTATTTATTTGAGCAGAGCCGGGAACGAGAAGATGGGTGGGGGAAGGGTATTCAACCGTAAACTCAAGAGAAACCATTTTTACATATTTCTGCAATCTAGTTATTATTTGGAAATATTCCCAGGGTCGTCACTTGAAAGAGAAGTGCAGAACCAAGGCCAAGGCTATTAAACTTATTTCCAGTGTGGATCTTCCCTCCAATAGACAATGTAATCTATGACATCACATGTTTACAAAAGAGTCACAGAGCCTGGACTTCCTACAAGCACAATTTGTACACAGCCCATTGGAAGAAAACGTAAAAATCTTACATTTTTACGGAGATTGCACTGTCTGTTATCAACTTTTTATTCAAAGAAAAGGGGCACATCCCAAAACTTGCTCAGCTGTTATTTTCATAACTCTTGATTTGATGTGGAAAATAGGACACAAAATGATAAACTTCCCGTAAAGGTGTCTTGCCTGCCAGAAAATGCCATGAAATGTATAAATACAAGGCCACTCAGTTTGTAAACAAAGGTTACACAAAGTCATGGACTGTACACTCTAAATACTCCCGGGTAAGAATTGACCCGGACTCCGGGTCACAGGGGGCCCAACCCATATTCTGGGTCAGTATGACCCGGATTCTGTGTCAAACTGACCCGGAACTTTGTCAAACTGACGCAGAATCCGAGTCAAATCCCAACTTGTAACCAGTTTCCGGGTCAGCCTGACCCAAATATGGGTCAGGCCCCATAGGACCCGAAATCCGAGTCAATTCTGACCCAGGAGTTTGTTTACATGTGAGTAGACACAACATGTCAAAGTTTTCGCTCTTATCATGGTTTTTTTTTAGGCGGATTATTTTTTATCTTTGTGTCTTTATTTTAAACCTTTTTTAATGTTGAAGTGCTGACATAATTACTGAAACAAAGAGTCACTGTTTTTGGGGACTAATACTATAACACTGGATTTGACTGACATGGAAGGTTTATACATAAATTATGCGTCTGATGTTTAAAAGAAAATATAGTATTTCAGTTCTCAAAACCTCTTAAGATTTCATATTTATTTAAAAAAAAATGAAATAAAAAATAGGAACCGTAAGAGAAAGGCCTAATAGATGACCAAGAAGGAGACAAAGGCAACCATTAAGGAAAAAACGAAGCCAAACAAAAATTGTTTCACTTTAGTTGACGGGATGGGTTTACTGGCGATGATCAGTCCTGATTTGTCTATAGGCCACCGTCTGTGTACGCCTTTCCTCCGGCTACCTCGAACACGCGGAAAGTATTTGAAGAGGAAATTAGAGTAGCACTTTTCCACCGATGATTTCCTGTATTTAATGGCTTGCACTTGCCAGTAGGGAGCATTGTCCTTAGTATCAGAGACGTCGGGGATGTTGTAAGAGATGGAGCTTTTACTGTCGACACTGATGAATCCGTAGTTCTGTAATAAAGTCACGACAGTCTCTATAGGGACTCTGGTTACCTTGCATGTGTTGCATATAGAGATCAATTCACGCTGAAGCCCTGCAATGCTTGGTTTAGTTTCAGTCTCCAACAGAGAGGGCGCCTCTTCTTCATCCTCCAAACTTCCCTGGTTCTCCTCCGTAGTATTGTCAGGGCGTCTGTATGAATCGATCCACTTTGACACTTTGTTGAGTATTTCACTCCTCTGATCATCTGTAACCTCAAATAGAACGGCACTCTGTGACTGCAGTAACGGGGTCAGGTGCCTCTGCAGCATCGAGGCAAACTGTCTGGAGCGACCGACGATTTCTGATTCCATCCCATCAGCTGACGATTCGCGGTTGGCTCCAACTTGAGGGAAAACCCCATCGAGTCCAAGTAGACCCTCTGGTGTCAGCGGAATGGTTTTCTTCTGTTTCTCTGTCCCTATGACAAACTCCATCAACCTATCTTTGACTTGGTTCTTGAAACCTCGTTTCTCATTCTGTTTTATTCTCACTTTGAGCACCGTTCTCTTTTGAAGTTTGTGTCTCAACTCTACAAACACTTGGGTTGGGACGAGGAGGTGTAAATACGTACACGCTGGTTTTATGAACTCGAGTAGGTCTGAAATCTCCCGGGGCCTGGCTTTGGGTTCAACACCATCGAGTAGGAAAAGGGCCTGAACATCAGCCAAGTCGGCCCTTAATGCAAAAGTCGCCTTGCCAACACGAAATGTTTCTGTGACGCCATCGCTGCCTGATGGGTAGGGATTCCATTTGTAGTTTGATTCGTTATAATAAGTTACCTGGTGAACATATCCACCAAGATTTTCCCTCACTCGCGTACACTGACACACAAAAAGAACTACGTACTGTGTTTCCAGCACACCCCTTAACAGTAATACGTCACTGTGTTGTGGAAGGTTGTACGTAACCACGCCCCCTTCATCAATATTTACAAACCCCATTTGCCGAAGATTCTGGATGATCTCTTGGGGTTCTTCACTGTGCTCCATTTTACACACTTGATAAAGTTCGTGAAGCAGGGACTCCTCCTTTCCTTCGGGTTTGGACTGGAGCCATTTCGACGCTCTCTTTAGGAGGACCTTCTTGACTGCAGGTGGTGGATATTTGAAGTACTGTCCCGTAAGACTCCGGTCGTGTTTAGCCAACGCCCAAAACTCTGCGTCTACCTTTTCGACTTTTGTGTACACCGGAGCTGCTTGCTCAGTCTCGACTTGAGGCGGGGGGTTATCTGCTGACTGATCATTGACAATCTTTAAGACATCAAGTGGATTTATATGCGGTATGATGGATGTGCAAGACTGCAGAGACTTGGATAAAGACGAGACAGTTCGGGGTTTTGCCTTGCCCATTGCGACTAGACGATTTAGGACTTTGGTCATGAGAGGCGCATGCCGGGGACTTAGAGCACGTTCGGAATCAGACCCGAGATCGTTCTTTTCAGTCGGACCCATGATGATTTCAAACACCGAGTCAAAGAAAATGAGTTAAACCTACGGTTTGTTCAGCTCTACCATCAGACTGATGTGTTTTTTTTGAACGTAGGCTTATTTTATAGGTCTACAGTATAAAGTGAGTTTTCACAGTGTTGTGCAATACGTATTATTAGTGCTGTGCTTGCGATTTTTAAGCATAGCTTACAATGCGCATGACTCATACTGAAGCAGTGACCTTCACCGTGACGACATCATCCACTGACGTCAGATACTTCAGCGACGGTGAAGTACGACAATGTGTACATAAATAGTAGTGGGTCTGATAGACTTGATTTCAAATGTGAGCTCGAGGTTATTTTAGTTTTCTGTATCATCCATACAAAACGCCATTTGCCTTTGTTGCCTAACTCGGGGTCGATGGTTAATCCACAAGGAGTCGTTATTTCACGCAATGTTGAATTTGGCTCATCAGAAGACACACAAAAACACTGCCACACTGGACACAGAATTTAGAAATGTTATTAATGTTTGTGTAACGAAATATATTTAGAAACAATTATGTTTTTGACGTCGGGAACTGTACAAGCGCTTTTGTTTTAAGCAGGGTTCATTCTGATTGGGTGGCATATTTTCGAAAGTGATTTACAGGGTCTTATGGGAAAGGACAGCGCATTATCATCTTTTTAGGGGGGGGGGGTCTTGCCCAAATAACACCATATTTTATAGTAGCTTGTTTTTTAGGATATACCTTACGAAATAGTGACTGATGGGTGAAATTAAGGCGCATTATAAAGCCCTTAAATTTGTTTGCAAATCTCAGCGGCTGATGAAGGTCATTTCTTTTATTAATTGGGTCAAATTTTAACTTTTTGTTTCATTTGATTTGGAGCCCCGAATTTATCCCACAAATATAAAAATGCTTTTATAAAGCATGCACATTTCGGTCGTTATGGATGGGGTAAATTAAGCCAATTTTTAAGGGGTTTTTCGAAGTTGGGCGAGACGAATTTTTTCAAGCTTTACGACACAGTGAAAAGACTTTATGTTCGGACGCAAGAGGGCGCATTAGTACAGTTTGACAAAATCTCCAATCGGGGATATGAAGGATCTTAACATAAATAACGCATCATCGTATCTTGAAATGATAATCCTTGTTTTTAAATCTAAACGACTGATGAATCAAATTAAAAATTGGTTCCATGAGTGTTAGCTACTTTCGGTTTGTTATTACCCATACCCCATGATGGAGTGGGCCCTCTCGCGATCTATCACAAACTGTTGCTGCCATCGAAATGTATTAAAAACATTCCCACACTTTAAACCCCCAGCTCAACGTTGGTAAGAAGAAAAACAGAAATGTTTACAGATTTACATACACCTTACATGGTATAAAGATAATTGTGGTAGAAAACTTTCCTTGAAATATTTCTGCCTGAAGTGTTTAAATAATAAATTAAATAAGATCCAAAATTAGTTTTCGTCTCAGTGAGACGAAAACTCTACCTATATAGGAAAGTGTACAAAAATGCTGTATGCATGAAACAACGAAATGAGCTAACAATTTCACGGATTGGTTTTATAATACAAATATCTTGTTTACCAATGTTGAGCTGGGGCTTTAAAAGATTGTTTTAGTGAAAGCTTGGCCATCCTCCGTACGCCAGCTGTTACAGCAAAACCACCCATTTATTTTGTGCATAACTCGCAAAAGCAAATTACATCCTTGCCCCATGGAAACCCCGAAGGGCATTTTATTTAAAGGGGCATGTGCGCTCAAAATGATATAATGGAAGTTATCTCCATTCAATTTTACGTCGAATGAAAAGCCTGACAAATCATTAACTTATCATGTAATAATATTTAATCCGTCCAGGGAAGCACATGTTCGACGGCTGTCTCAGCAAAACCACTAATAAGTACATAATAACTCGCTCAACTTGAAAATTTAATTTACGCATATTTTCACATCAGCTCAAGGTTCAATAGTGATCAGCTTAGAGGATTGTATTCCCTTATTTCTTTTAGCCAACATGCCTCATGTTTTTTCTTCACTTATTTGCTGTATCCAGTATGCAGTCTTGGGTCTGTGAGGGAATTCACGAAGTGATTAGTCAGTAAAAATCTGTATGGGCTGCTGTATAGTAGTATGTTATCTTTTGATATAATAGCAAAACGCAATGAAATTATAGTAATTAGTCTGCAAAATATTAATAATAAACATTCTTAAAATAATGCTATCTCGAAAATTAAAAATTGTAATCGAAAAAATTGATAAGATATGAAAAATTCCATCGTTTCCCCGTTGCAATTTGTTCAAATGTTTGCATTTTTTTAATGCAGTTTTATAATGGAAATGGGTTTTGCCTAAATAAAACTAGTTCAGGAATGGTCTATCTATCATTTAAAATCAAAATATTTTCGCACTACATATATCTGGATTATTTTCGACGAGCACATGGGGGGGGGGACTCGATAATTGTGGGGTTGCACGTACCCCCCCCCCCACACACACACACACACACCCACCTCCCTTACCCTTTCCTCAAATGGAGATGTTAACTCTGGACATCGGACACCTCGCCGGCATCCTCTTCCAAAGTAGTTGTTCGTTTTTATAATAAGCGCAAAGTGCAGATGAGCATTTCTGCATTATAGTCCTTAAGGTTAAGCAGAGCAAGTGGGCGGGGCTTCTAGTACCTGGAGGAAACCTGGAATTCTTGGCATTGAGACGTAGCGAATGAGCTCAGAATGCGGCATTGTTATGCAAATCACTTTTTGGGGCACGTGTATTGGAACTTTAACTATTCAACACAGTTGTAGTTTTCCACGGGACCGCGGACGGCAACATGGCTCTTGGGTAATTCAGCTTCTACATTAGGAGATTTGAGACACTGAAACTGGACGGAAATTGACATTTTACAACTGTACCGCCTGCAAAGGGACCTTTCAACAATAGTTAGGCTTTTTATCGAGTGTTGTTTCTCGAAAACGGGTTTATTCTGTGTTAAGTTTGCAACTAGTTTGGAGAGCTCCACGAAGTTGAGCATGGAATTTCACGGACGACATTGACTGTATAAAATGCATTCACAATGGACTACCAACTTCGCTGTTGAGCCTCCGACTAGCATGCGAGGAAAAGTTTCCATATTCGACTGCCACTTTTTAAGGGATTTTTTGACTTTTTAATTGATGTTGGCTTTAATTTCCTTTTTTTTTTAAATATTCCTCTCCAGGTATTAGTAGCTAAAACGCTAATTATTGAAATTTTAAAAGGAAAAACCAAGCGGACATTTCAGCGCGCGGCCGGAACTTTTGCGCATTGATGCTCAGAGGTCTGGGGCCTTTTTGATGTATGTGAATCTGTATTCATTATTGCGTGCTGATGCGTGATGCAGGCAGGGAGCACAACAAATGTAGTGACATACTAAAGAAGTGATACTTGTGAGCAATTTTACCAAGATATGTAGGCTGATTACAGGCAACAAAAAGGGAACATACAAAAAGAGACATTATTTTAACCAGAAAGTTTGAAAATCTTAATAAATCACTTCTTTTCCAGATGAAAAAGATGATCATTAAAAAATCCCCCCCCAAAAAACCCCATTAATTAAAAAAGGGTAAAACAGTTTAACATTAACTCCATTTACTGATTTCATATCCACACGTTTTTTTTATTATAACTCAAAAATAACTTTATTTGAAGAACTATTATGTTACTGACAATATCTAACAAAGGGATTGTACAACTTTACAACTTAAAAAGGTACATTTAAATCCTTTATTTCAAAATTCCTAATTAAGTGTTATTTAAAATTGAGCAATATTTATAAATAACCATTTTATAAATAATACACTATTATAAATAATGCTTATTTATAAATAACCATTTTTTTTACACTATAACCATTATTTATAAATAATCAATATCTTTAAATGATCACTTTTTGTATGAAACCATTATTTATAAATAATAATTATTTACTATGGTGCTCCATATGATTATTTTGATGTTTCCGTCGCATTTATATTTATAAAAATGCAACCGTCGGAAAAAATAAAAATGCAACAGAACAATACCCACTGACCATTATATATAAATAAATAACCGTTTTATAACCTAAATCTCACCCTAACCCTAACCCTAACAATTTTCATTTTGATATCATGTTATTGTTTTATCCCTTGACATTAATAAGTGAAATGATATAAGTAAAAAAAAAAAGAAAAAAAGAAAAACTAACCCTGGCCAAACCCTAACCCTAAAACCCTAACCCTAACCCTATCCCTAAAATTTTTTATATTTATGTCATGTTACTGCTTTATCCCTTGTATTAAATAAATGAAGTGAAATAAGTAATTAAAAAAAAACAAAAAACTAACCCTAACCCTAAAGCCCTAAACCTAATAACCCTAACCCTAAAACCATAACCCTAAAACCATAACCCTAAAAATGAAGGCCAATCGTGTCATTGAAGTGCGCTTCCTATTCCTAAAAAATACTAACCCTAACCCTAAAACCCTAACCCTAATAACCATAACCCTAAAACCCTAACCCTTACCCTAAAAATTAAGGCCAATCGTGTCATTGAAGTGCGCTTCCTATTCCTAAAACAAAATACTAACCCTAACCCTAACCCTAAAACCATAACCCTGAAACCCTTACCCTAACCCTAACCCTAAAACCCTAACCCTAACCCTAACCCTAAAACCCTAACCCTAACCCTAACCCTAAAATCCTAACCCTAACCCTAACCCTAAAATCCTAACCCTAACCCTTAAGCCCAAACCCTAACCCCAAAAATGATGGGGCCAATCGGTCATGAAAGCGCGCTTCCTATTTGTCTAACCCGGAGACCCCTACTAACCAATCAGGTCACGAAAAGAGGAGTGCGCAACATAGCCGTCTTGACCACTGGTTGCACGCAAAATAGTAGCCAATAAGAAGTCGCAAAACGAGGAGCGCGCTGCACAATTATTATAATTAACTCTGGGCCGTGAAGGTATTGCCACCAGTAAGAAATCACGAATTATGAGCCGTGGGAAGGGGGTCACTGGCAGAACGAAAAAGAGGGTAAGACTAGAGAGCGGGCGCCGGGGGAGGGCGGGCGTATATTTTTTTTTAACTCTTGATTGATTTACACAGGATGGGGGTCCTTGCTCTGCGACCATGAAAACGTTTTCAACCCTTTAGAATTGTTCAAACTTCCTGTTCCTAGCTGGAAAAATTCTTCAACCCTTCTAGATAGGTAAAGATCAAAGTTTACTTAAATTCCATGGATATAAAGTGACAGCCGGATACCGCATTTTAGCCGCATGGGATTTCCACGGAATTAGCATGGGCCTTTTTTGATGTCGACCTTCAAGAGACTCTGAGAACGGTATTTAACTTCTTCTTGGACAACATGACTTCGGGAAAGTCGGACAACTTGACCTTCTTCTTCTGAGTACCACACCAGAGGAACTACCCTTGCTAGCCCTGTAGAGCTGTTTCGTGTTTAGTCTTCAAGTGTTTATCCAACTGGAAAAGGAGTTATGTGGCGGTGGAGAATGTTGTCGGCCGATTTGATGACCTTGCGGTTTGTGTTTTAAAAACTGAACTTTTAAAAGCAGAATTATGAAAGAGTATTGTCCGTTGGTTAGTATTGAATAAATATAAATTGATCGGTTCGCAGTAATTGTCGGTATGATTGTCAGAAATCGCGATTGGTAAACTTTGAAATAGACGAGAAGACCGTTAAAACCACATAGCGCCCTCTGTTGTTGGAATTTGTCCAGTTTAGCTAAAGCAACGAAGGTCTTGAAATTAAGACAAAGGCTGTGTCCGAATTAAGCGACTTCGGCTGCGGCTATGACCGTCTTAGGCGTTCCGGCCGTAGCCACTGCCAAAACCACCGATTCGGATACGGCCTAACAACGCAGGACTGTGAGTTGATTTAGATGGCGCTGTCTTCATTGCTTCAAGTCTTCAAGAAGTTGAAGTCTAATCTGGTGACCTCTTAGTGGGGGTGCACCCCATAATATGTTTTCATAAAAAAACACTTCTGCGTAATGGCAAGTAGTATCTCTTGTCATTTCAATTGAAAATAATTCTGCACAACTCCCGCCCCCCCCCCCAACCCCACCCCCACTTATGGGTTCGGGAAAAATGCACAAATGAATGGTTTCATACATCAAAAGTTCCCTCCCCTATCTTCAATGTCTTTTTTCCCCGGTTGCCCCCACCCAGCTGCGTAGCCAACAATTTGTCAAGGGGTGGGGCACATTACGGGCATTGCCTTTAAGCGTGTGTGCCAGGGGTCCCAACGGCCACTTTGTTAATGCACTACATACATGTATCTAGATTTTTCCATGGGAATGGCAGTTGGGCATCTGCATAGCCACATGGGCTTAGGGTGGGGGGACCTTCCTCCCCAATGAAAATGTCAAGTTACGCCACTGGTCGGTGGAGGGGAGTATCCCCAAACATTTACGATTAAGCAAGGTTCGCCGGCAGGCCAATATACCGAACACCTCTCCATCATCTTTCAAAGTAGTTGTTTGTTTTTATAATCAGTGCAAACTGTAGATGGGCATATCTGCATTAATGGTATTTTTAAGGTAAAGGAGAGCAAGTGGGCGGGGCTTCTAGTACCTGGAGGAAAACTGGAATTCCTGGCATTGAGATATAGCAAATGAGCTCAGAATGCAGCATTGTTATGCAAATTAGTTGTTTGGGCGCGTGTATTGAAGTGCTGCAACTATTCAACACAGTTCATATACGTTGCAGTTTTCCAAGAGACCACGGGTCTCTTTAGTATTAATTCGGTTTCTACAAGGGATTTGAGAAACTTAAACTGGACAAAAATGGACATTTTACAGCCTGTAAAAGGAACTTTCAACAACACTAAGGCGTTTTATGGAAGAGTGCCTTTTTCCCAAAACCATTGTTTGTGTGTTGAGTTTGCATCTAGTTTGGAGAGCTCCACGAAGTTGAGCATGGAACTTCACGGACAACAATTGACTGTACAAAATGCACTCAAAATGGACTCCCAACTTCGCTGTTGAGCCTCCGACTAGCATGCGAGTTCCACGGAATTATCATGGGCCTTCTTTGATGCCGACCTTCAAGAGACTCTGAGAACTAAAAGCATAGTGTTATACACTTCTTCTAGGACGACATGACTGGTGGACAGTTGGACAACTTGACCTTCTTCTTCTGAGTACCACACCAGAGGAAGTACCCGTGCCAGCCCGGGAGAGCTGTTTGGTGTTTAGTCTTCAAGTGTTCATCCAAGGAAAAGGAGTTATTTCTGTGGTGGTGGAGAATGTTGTCGGTGGATTTGATGACCTTGCAGTTTGTGTTTTAAAAACTGAACTGAACTTTTGACAGTAAACCTTGGTTTCTAAAAACTCTACTTGTTGAACAATGTTCAGTATTTCGTAGCCTTTTCCAGGAGACTTTGATCTATGGATTGTGTGGTATTGGTTTCGACGAAAGGTAAAGACAAGAGTGCGGCAAATGGTAAGCGAAGATCTAACCACATTTCCTCCCAATAATCTTGCAGGTTTTCTTTTTCTTTAACACCGAGTATTCAACTGAGTGCTTGTTGATGTTGTCAACTTGTAATGTCTTTCATGGTGATGTTGCCAAAGCTGCTTGATCATTCTACAAGGTTCAGTTTTTTGTAATGCATGTTGGTCGTGGCCAGTGATGCACTGTATTTCTTTTTGGTCCCAAACGTTTTCCCAGGGATGTTGAAGCTGATGTCACCATTTGGCATGTTTAACATAAATATTATCATCTGATTAAATTATTTTCTTTAACACCGAGTATTCAACTGAGTGCTTGTTGATGTTGTCAACTCGTATTGTCTTTCATGGTGATGTTGCCAGAACTGCTTGATCATTCTACATGGTTCACTCTCTTGAAATGCATGTTGGTTGTGGCCAGTGATGCACTGTATTTCTTTTTGGTTCCAAACGTTTTCTGCGGGATGTTGAAGCTGATGTCACCATTTGTCATGTTTAACATAAATATTGTCATGATTAAATTATTTAAACCTTTTGTTCGGGCACTACCCAAACCACCTTTGTTTTTTTTATTTGTTTTTTATTTTTTTACTCAGTGGTTAGTTTGACTTAAACCATCTTTGTTCTTAAAATTAAGGCCAACAAGACAACAACATAATGTAATGTAATGTAGTTGTTATAAAGTTGAAACTGCCCAAATAATTGTACACAAATAGAATGATAAGGAATTAAACGAAACATTTTGTGAGCTTGCATTCACACATAATAATTTACATAGCATTTTCAAAGATTTTCAAATATAAATTGAAATAAGCTCTCTATACTCCAAAAAGAAACATGCTGTGCAATCTTGCACTCAACCCAGTATTCTTGACATAATTTTAGTCTTCACTTAGTTAAGACTAATGAAATAAAACCAACATTCAAACAAAACCTTGTCTTTGTATGATGTGATTAAGCACCATATTATACATCACCCCTCTTTAAGCTTTCACAAAACCCACTGAAATGCCAGCTAAGAATAGCAATTACCAATCCTTAGATTCTGTAGCAGCATTAATGTGTACGCATACGATTTATTTACCCTAGATAATTATTAAGTAAATAGGGCCCTGTACTACTTAAAAATATAAAAAGGAAAAAAAAGGAAAAAATCAAGAAGACATGATGACCCCCTGTATTGACTGCCCTGCTTATTGATGACCTCAAGATACCAGCCATGAAGATTGATGACAAAGATGACAGGGTAAGTTATGGTAATGAAATACAAAAGGCTTAGAGTAGATGGGAGTGTAGGCCTAGAAATTACACCACTAATCATTTCCCCTTATTCAGGTTAGAACTCTTCAGGCAGGTAATGTAGGCAGTATTACTTAGTCTTGGTTCAAGTGCACTAAAATGTTTTGTTTACCAAAAATGTAAAGTTTTACAGTGTGATGTTCTCCAACAAATGACTCACTGAATGCATGAGTTTTTAAAAGAAAACCAATTGAAACCAAGACTAAGTAATACTGTATGCCATGAACCAAAGACTATGATGCTTGGCCCCACCCGAGATGAAGGATGTGCTGAGATTGAACATAGAACAACAGACTGCATCATATACAGAAATGGCAGCAAGGTTAAGTATGAGGTAAAGTATAAAAGTAGTTTAGAATGGGTTAGGTTTAGCTTTTAACCCCATTTTCTTCCACAGCAAATAACCACTTTCCTCCCACAGCAAATAACCATTTTCCTTCCACAGGTAACAAAAAATATTTGGTAGAGTTGGTAAGTTCAAATACATAACCTCTTTTCCTCCCACAGCAAATAACCACTTTCCTCCCACAGCAAATAACCACTTTCCTCCCACAGCATATAACCTCTTTCCTCCCACAGCAAATAACCATTTTCCTTCCACAGGTAACAAAAAATATTTGGTAGAGTTGGTAAGTTCATGTACATTAAACCTCTTTTCCTTCCACAGCAAATAACCACTTTCCTCCCACAGCAAATAACCACTTTCCTTCCATAGGTAAAACATTATTTGGTAGAGTTGGTAAGTTCATATACATTAACCTCTTTTCCTTCAACAGCAAATAACCACTTTTCCTCCCACAGGTAATAACATTTTCTGTAAGTTTTTTCTTTTTACAGCTTAACTTCTGCTGTGGATGACACATTGCATAATGATGGCATATCTGGGACATTGTTGATCACAACATTTGGTAAGTTAACGGTTAAGGTTTTTGGATTGCAGTGCTTAAATTTTTAGAACTTATTTTAACTTTATTTTTGATTTTCTTTTACAGGTTCTTGTGTCTTAAAGCTGATGGCCCTCTTTTCATAGATGTCATCTGATCTGAGTTGAAAGACCATGCAATGGAATTTGGTATTATGCTTTTCTTGTCTTTTTTCAAAAAGAGATAAATAGCCTAAGTTTACAAATCCAAGAGTTTCAGAGTAAAGAAAACTACAGTGATACTTTCAAGATTGGTTTGTTGCAAAAAGAAAAGGAGTCTTTAATCCAGCAGTACATGTTACGATGAAATCTTTCAGTGCACATTATTAAAAAAGGGAAGTAATTCAATTTAAGAGATTTTTTTTTTTTTTTTTGAGAAAAATGAAAGTGAAAAAAACCGCAGGCTTTCTTGAAACCCTAGCATCTGTTTATATGGCAACATTTACAATTTAGTTTCCTAATGTTTTTTGAAACCAGTTAAGGTGAATGCATGAAATCTGTCAATTTTGTCCAATCCCTCGTTAAAACACTGACAGCACACGGAAAGGTGAAGGTACAGCAGTGGTTCCTGAACACTGTATATTCGCTCAACTATACAGTTTTCAAGAAACAACACACTATGATACTCATTGTTTTTATTTATGACTTTTGGCATTTAGTGCTTATTTGGATGGGACGACTCCAACCGAAAAAGACATGGATGAGAGGTCACAGGTCAACTCACCATCTGAAGAGACAGGTCAGTGTAGGTCATCTAGGGATCAGAGAGGGACAGCTAAAGAGAGAGGGAGCACTCTGCAGAGCCAAGGCATCCATCTATTCATCATTCATTAGTGTGACTAGGGCCCTTTTTGAAATCACAGCTCCAGCTTAAGCTCTAGTTTGGTCTCAGTCACTAATTTAAAAACTGTAAAAGTTTGGTTTGGGACTTGAAAAAGGCCTGAGCTGTGGTTTTCAAAAATGACCTTAATCTGCACAACTAGCAAAACGAGCTACAAGTCAAGATTTGATGAGACATCATGACCATTGTGTCAGCTGCTCATTTCAACATCCGCGTCACAGGATGAGGTGGCTGGATTGATCAAGGATCCTTAGCACTTGAGAGTATAAAGCAGTTTGCTATGTAGTCTCCTTTAAAACAATTTAGTGGAATTTGAACAATATCATTATCAAGGTAAAATAGTTTATTAAAACAAACCTTTAATTTAAATAAATATAATATTGGGGCAGACAGGGGAAATACTTGGGGGAGTTGTGCCTTTGATGATACAAACATGGATTTTGGCACACAGTCAGAGTATATCATGATCATGAGAAAGCTGATGGCCAATCAAAATGGCTGCCACTGATTGGTACTCTACCTATATTTTTTTAAAAGACAAATTTGCGATGGCCCTATTGTCAAATATCTTTTTCATGACATGCTCTGACTATGTGCCAAATTCCATGACTGTATCATCAAAGACAATCCCATAACCTGCCTGTAGTACCATGAAGCATAGTATACTCGATGCTTTCAATGCATGTGGTGAAAATACACAGACACCTGAAGTAGGAATTGAACCCACAACTCTCTTCTTTCTGGTGGAGTGTTGTATGGAACACAGGAAGATTTACATGGGACTCTGAAAGCCCTGAGTATAACTTGCTTCATGCAGAGTTCCCACAGTTATAATTTAGAGTGGGAGGATCAGATCTGGGCCCAATTTCATGGAACCGCTTGTCCGCCGATTTTGTGCTTACAGTGCGAAATCCATGGTGAACGCACAAGCTGCCTAATTCTCTTGCTAACCTGTGAAATATGCTTATGCTTAAGCAAAGATTTCTGCTATAGTTAGCAGGAAAATTTGCTTTCTATTAAAGCAGCACTATGAAATTGGCCCTGGGCTGTAAGTGGAGATGGAGGCCATTATATATCAAGCTTGATACAAGGCAGAGGGAGTCATCGTGACCCCCTCCCCCATCCCCCGCCCACCCGCTAATGTTCATTTCCCTAACACACTGTTTCCCTCTAGTACAGGAGTAATCCTCCCCCCAAAAATCAAATAAATTCCAGAACACGATGAAGACCCAATGTGAGGGGGAAGGGGGTACACCATGCCACATATCGAGTGAAAAGTGCATCTTGTTGATGATAATGCACACTAAATAGAACATTATTTTCAATGTGAAACAATCGATTATTAAGATGTAAGTGAAATCCATGGAAAGGTTGGAAAAAGAAAATTTCTTTAAGTTTTCATAATAGTTTTATCACTTTTGATATTAAAGTAAAGTAAAGGGTGAGCAGTTGTTTGAGAAAAAAAGATGCAATTTGTTTCTCTTTTTTAAAATGGTAAAAAAACAGTCTTTTTAATAATCAGTTACAGAGACAAGTCATTTTTTAAATGATTCATAATACTTATTTGCCTGACCAGGCATTGTTACATAACACAAATATACCCAATAGATGTAATATTAGCATTGTAAGTGATTTCTCAAAAGGAAATTATAGCATCTTTTTTTCATAATTTTTATCTTGGGTTATTTTTAGACAGTTAAAATGAAACGGAAGTACTCATAACTTACTTTTAAAATATCTTTAATTTAAAACACAGAGAGTATTCTAATCGGCAGGAGTGTTTTTGACTCTATTGATTAATATTCAGGTTTGTAATTAAGTTATATTCTTTTGAGCATGAAATAAAAGACAAAGTTTGGATATTTGTTCTCCATTCCTCTCAACTTCTCAGAATCTTACTAAGACCGTATTTTAAGGTCTTTTATGCAATTGTTTAAACTTTAAGTCCAGAGGACAGCATGTTTCTTATATTCTTTAAATTGTTTTTACCAAATCTATGTTTATAAAGATCCAAAACAAATCAAACTGGCATTAGGGGGTTAGAAACTGATGATATTCATAATATCTGCCCTTTCTCACTCAGCCACAGTTACTTAAATATTAAGTTTAACTGAATCTAGTCATTAGCTGTTCCAAATAAGTTTTTAGGCATCTACTTTAGTTTTGACCCAAGCCTTAGACCCCCTCCCCCATGCCGCCCAAATTCCTACCCACCTCCATCGGGAAAACAAAGTACGCTCTCTTGTGGTTGACCATAAGTTATGCATGTCCACATGACAAATATTATTTGAGGGTCATTCATTTCAGGGATTATTAAAACTGGGTCCAATGTTGAACTTCCGCTGGGCCTAGTTTACTCGGTATTTTGGGAATTTGACTGAACTAAGTAACTTTTATTCAATGGATGGTATGCACCATTATCTCGAAATGGTGAAGATGGCCGGCCACAAGAGGGCGCAGTAGTAAGATTTCTTTTTTTTTTCCGGGGATAATAGTATTATGGGAGGGTGGGGATAGTGAAGAAGTGGATTCAACAATAACAATGTTATTTTAGAAGTTGTTCAATCTCATTCAAGGATTAAACCAATCGAAACATAACCTTAGCTTCTTATGCGTTTTATTCTATTTTCTCGAGCCCAGATTTCAACCCACAAAAGAAATGCTTAGGTGTGCACATTTGATCAAATATAGTTATTAATGGGCCTGAATTTAAGTAAATTTTAGGGCAAATGTTTTGTAAGTGGGGGCGCACGAACTTTTCCAAGTAATGATGGAGTGAAGAGATTTTATGTTCGGCCGCAAGACGGCACAATAGTTTGGATTATCCTCTTGGGTCTGGATTAGGAGGGAATTAAAATAACATACTTCCTCTTTTTACGAATCTTTATTATGACAATGAACATCGTTTTATAATCTCAATGAAGGCTTTTATGAATCAAATCAACACCATAGCTTTGGTCATGAGTTAAGTCTACACTATACGTTTTTTTAATATATTTTTTAAATTATTTTTTGCCGGGGTCCCAAAGATTATCCCAAAACATTACGCCCTCTTGCGGTCCACCAATTCCTATTTCATAAAACTAATGTAGCTTCATGGGTGCCATACTTCTCAGCCAGATAATGAGATCACCTAATTTGCCAATTGGACTTAATTTTAAAACACTTTGCCGTGATAATTTATTTCACAAAGACGAAGAAGTTTACTCATCATCTTAGTGTTCCGGTCAGTCGGCGTTTTAGTTACATTTCCCTCGGCGAGGAATAAAGTGTACATAGACTTTTTTGTAACTTCACCCACAAAACCACCTGTTTCATGTTCTCTAAAAATACTGTTCTTTGCTTTTAAAACAAATACACATTTATCAATATAAAGCCATGATCATGAAGGGATCGAGGAGGGGTGGGTTGGGTTTAGTATGAGGGTAGGGGATGGGTGTGAGGGTCAGTAGGGATAGGTTCCTTGATAGAGAGGGGTTGGTTGCAAGGGTACGATTGAGTGTAAGGTTAGGTAATGGGTGTAATGGTCAATAGGGATAGGTGGGTGCTATAGTCGTAGGGGATGGTAGAAAGTTTTGGGTGTGACTGTGAGGGTTGGGTGTGAGGGTAAGGGATGCGGGTGTCAGTGTAGGGAGATGTATCAGAATTAGGAAAGAGTATTGTTCGTTGGTTTAATAACGAATACAAATAAATTTATCAATTCGCAGTGATCGTTGGTATGATTGCCAGCAATCGCGATTGGTAAACTTTGAAACAGACGAGAAAAATGAAGACCGTTAAAAGCGCATAGCGCCCTTTGTTGTTGGCATTTGTCCATTTTAGCTAAACCGAGACAATCGCACGGCCTGTGGGCTGACGTAGATGGCGCAGTCCTCAAGTCTTCAAGAAGTTGAAGTCTAGCCATGATCTTGTGTCCTCTATAGTGAGGTGCATCCAATCATTATGGTTTTTTTTAAAAACACTTTTGCGTAATGGCAAGTATTATGTCTTGTTTATGCATAATATATCCCCAAAAATACGCAATAAACAACAGTATCGATTCTTGTCAAGACATACAGCCATCTTTTTTTTCTTGAATCAAATAAATGTAACCCAAACGAGGCTGTATGTTAAAATACCCTGGCACATATTTATAGCAAGGATATTTATACCAGACAGTTGCCGAAAGCAGCCATCTTGTTTTGCGGTTTTTATTTAATTAAACCAAACCAAACCGAGGCTGAGAGAAAAATAGACTGACCCCTTTTTATTTCTAGGAAACCATCTTTCACCTTTGATATTTCATACGGTGACCAAATGATTGCCTCTCTCGTAAAGTCTTTGAAGTTAATGTATATAACGGAATTATTTCACGAAACAACCTTTACAATTGCCACATTGTTAGTCTCCATGCCTTCCTAACCCCTTTTGTTTCATGGGAACCAACCATGAACACATTGCAGCTTTAGAAAAGTAAATTTACTTGTTAAGTCTGGAACATTGTGCTGGTCAGTAAACGAGGTATCAAGGTACAGCTGTGTGTTTTCTCTTTGACTTAACATAAATAAAACCACATGTATCTGGATTATTTTCTAGGGGCACATGGAGGGAACTTGGAAATTTTGGGGGTGTACGTGCCCCCATCCTCCGGCCCCATGTGGCTACGCCGCTGCCCCTACCCCCTCCTCCCCAATGAAAATGTCAAGTTACGCAATTGGTTGCTAGAGGGGAGTATCGTACATATTTAAGACCTTTTAAGCAAAGTGTGCCGGCAGGCCAAGATATCGAAAACCTCTCAGGCATCCGCTTTCAAAGTAGTTGTTTGTTTTTATAATCTGTACAAACTTTAGATCTAGAGAACTAGTGGGCGGGGCTTCTACTCTGGAGGAAAACTGGAATTCCTCACATTGAGATGTAGTAAACGAGTTCAGAATGCAGCATTGTTATGCAAATTACTTTTTTTGGGGCGCGTGCATTGGAACACGGTTCATAGTTGCAGTTTTCAACGAGACCACCGCGGATGGCAACGTGGCTCTTTGGTAATTCGGCTTCTACAAGGGATTTGAGGATTTCAAACTGGACAGAAATTGACATTTTACAACCCTACCGCCTGTAAAGGAACCTGTCAACAACAAGAAGACTTTTTAATCGAGTGTTGTTTTCGAAAACCGGTTTATTCTGTGTTGAGTTTGCAACTAGTTTGTAGAGCTCCACGAAGTTGAGCATGGAATTTCACGGACGACAATTGACTTTATAAAATGCACTCAAAATGGACTCCCAACTTCGCTGTTGAGCCTCCGACTAGCATGCGAGTTCCACGGAATTATCATGGGCCTTCTTTGATGCCGACCTTCAAGAGACTCTGAGAACTAAAAGAATAGTGTTACACTTCTTCTAGGACGACATGACTGGAGGACAGTTGGACAACTTGACCTTCTTCTTCTGAGTACCACAACAGAGGAACTACCCTTGCCAGTGCCAGCCCGGGAGAGCTGTTTGGTGTTTAGTCTTCAAGTGTTCATCCAAGGAAAAGGAGTTATTTCTGTGGTGGTGGAGAATGTTGTCGGTGGATTTGATGACCTTGCAGTTTGTGTTTTAAAAACTGAACTGAACTTTTGACAGTAAACCTTGGTTTCTAAAAACTTTACTTGTTGAACAATGTTCAGTATTTTGGCACCATTTTGAAGAGACTTTGATCTATGGATTGTGTGGTATTGGTTTCGACGAAAGGTAAAGACAAGAGTGCGGCAAATGGTAAGCGAAGATCTAACCACATTTCCTCCCAATAATCTTGCAGGTTTTCTTTTTCTTTAACACCGAGTATTCAACTGAGTGCTTGTTGATGTTGTCAACTTGTAATGTCTTTCATGGTGATGTTGCCAAAGCTGCTTGATCATTCTACATGGTTCAGTTTTTTGTAATGCATGTTGGTTGTGGCCAGTGATGCACTGTAGCTCTTTTTGGTCCCAAACGTTTTCTGCGGGATGTTGAAGCTGATGTCACCAATTGTCATGTTTAACATAAATATTGTCATGATTAAATTATTTTTTTTAACACCGAGTATTCAACTGAGTGCTTGTTGATGTTGTCAACTTGTATTGTCTTTCATGGTGATGTTGCCAGAACTGCTTGATCATTCTACATGGTTCACTCTCTTGAAATGCATGTTGGTTGTGGCCAGTGATGCACTGTATTTCTTTTTGGTTCCAAACGTTTTCCCAGGGATGTTGAAGCTGATGTCACCAATTGTCATGTTTAACATAAATATTGTCATGATTAAATTATTAAAACCTTAATTTCATTCGGGCACCGCCCAAACCACCTGGGGTTTTTTTTTTTTTTTTTTTTTAATTTTTTTTACACAGTGGTTAGTTTGACTTAGACCATCATTGTTCTTAAAATTAAGGCCAACAAGACAACAACATAATGTAATGTAATGTAGTTGTTATAAAGTTGAAACTGCCCAAATAATTGTACACAAATTGAATGATAAGGAATTAAACGAAATATTTTGTGAGCTTGCTTTCACACATAATAATTTACATAGCATTTTTTAAGAATTTTAAATATAAATTGAAATAAGCTCTCTGTACTCCGCAAAGAAACATGCTGTGCAATCTTGCACTCAACCCAGTAAAGACCAACTGAAATATTCTTGACATAATTTTAGTCTTCACTTAGTTAAGACTAATGAAATAAAGCCATCATTCAAACAAAACATTGTCTTTGTATGATGTGGTTAAGCACCACATTATACATCACCCCTCTTTAAGCTTTCACAAAACCCACTGAAATGCCAGCTAAGAATAGCAATTACCAATCCTTAGATTCTGTAGCAGCATTAATGTGTACGCATGCGATTTATTTACCCTAGATAATTATTAAGGAAATAGGGCCCTGTACTACTTAAAAATATAAAAAGGAAAAAAAAGGAAAAAATCAAGAAGACATGATGACCCCCTGTATTGACTGCCCTGCTTATTGATGACCTCAAGATACCAGCCATGAAGATTGATGACAAAGATGACAGGGTAAGTTATGGTAATGAAATATAAAAGGCTTAGAGTAGATGGGAGTGTAGGCCTAGGAATTACACCACTAATCATTTCCCCTTATTCAGGTTAGAACTCTTCAGGCAGGTAATGTAGGCAGTATTACTTAGTCTTGGTTCAAGTGCACTAAAATGTTTTGTTTACCAAAAATGTAAAGTTTTACAGTGCGATGTTCTCCAACAAATGACTCACTGAATGCATGAGTTTTTAAAAGAAACCAATTGAAACCAAGACTAAGTAATACTGTATGCCATAAACCAAAGACTATGATGCTTGGCCCCACCCGAGATGAAAGATGTGCTGAGATTGAACATAGAACAACAGACTGCATCATGTACAGAAATGGCAGCAAGGTTAAGTATGAGGTAAAGTATAAAAGTAGTATAGAATGGGTTAGGTTTAGCTTTTAACCCCATTTCCTTCCACAGCAAATAACCACTTTCCTCCTAAAGCAAATAACCATTTTCCTTCTACAGGTAAAAAACATATTTGGTAGAGTTGGTAAGTTTAAATATATAACCTCTTTTCCTCCCACAGCAAATAACCACTTTTCTCCCACAGCAAATAACCAGTTTCCATCCACAGGTAAAAAAAGATTTGGTAGAGTTGGTAAGTTCATGTACATTAACCTTTTTTCCTTCCACAGCAAATAACCACTTTCCTCCCACAGCAAATAACCACTTTCTTTCCACAGGTAGATGGGTAAAGCATTTGGGAGAGTGGGTAAGTTCAAATACATAACCTATTTTCCTTCAACAGCAAATTACCACTTTCCTCCCACAGGTAATAACATTTTCTGTAAGTTTTTTTCTTTTTACAGCTTAACTTCTGCTGTGGATGACACATTGCATAATGATGGCATATCTGGGACATTGTTGATCACAACATTTGGTAAGTTAATGGTAAAGGTAATTGGATTGCAGTGCTTACAGTTTTAGAACTTATTTTAACTTTATTTTACATTTTCTTTTACAGGTTCCATTTTCTTAAAGCTGACGACCCGCTTTTCATCGATGTCATCTGATCTGAGTTTAACGACCATGCAATGGAATGTGGTATTATACTTTTCTTGTCTTTTTTTCATACAAGAAAAAGAAACGAAGATAAAAAGAGATAAATAAGTTTACAAATCCAAAAGTTTCAAAGGAAAGAAAACTACAGTGATACTTTTCAAGATTGGTTTGTTGCAAAAAGAAAAGGAGTCTTTAACCCAGCAGTACATGTTACGCCAAAATCTTTCAGTGCACATTATTAAAAAAGGGAAGTAATTCAATTTAAGAGAATTTTTTTTTTTTGAGTAAAATGAAAGTGAAAAAAACGCAGGCTTTCTTGGAATCCCTAGCATTCATTTCTATGACAAATGTTTACAAGTTAGTTTCCTAATGCTTTTTGAAACCAGTTAACAATGTTGTCCAATCCTTTGTTAAAACACTGACAGCACACGGAAAGGTGAAGGTACAACAGTGGTTCCTGAACACTGTATATTCGCTCAACTATACAGTTTTCAAGAAACAACACACTATGATACTCATTGTTTTTATTTATGACTTTTGGCATTTAGTGCTTATTTGGATGGGACGACTCCAACCGAAAAAGACATGGATGAGAGGTCACAGGTCAACTCACCATCTGAAGAGACAGGTCAGTGTAGGTCATCTAGGGATCAGAGAGGGACAGCTAAAGAGAGAGGGAGCACTCTGCAGAGCCAAGGCATCCATCTATTCATCATTCATTAGTGTGACTAGGGCCCTTTTTGAAATCACAGCTCAGCTTAAGCTCTAGTTTGGTCTCAGTCACTAATTTAAAAACTGTAAAAGTTTGGTTTGGAACTTGAAAAAGGCCTGAGCTGTGGTTTTCAAAAATGACCTTAATCTGCACAACTAGCAAAACGAGCTACAAGTCAAGATTTGATGAGACATCATGACCATTGTGTCAGCTGCTCATTTCAACATCCGCGTCACAGGATGAGGTGGCTGGATTGATCAAGGATCCTTAGCACTTGAGAGTATAAAGCAGTTTGCTATGTAGTCTCCTTTAAAACAATTTAGTGGAATTTGAGAAAAATCATTATCAAGGTAAAATAGTTTATTAAAACAAACCTTTAATTTAAATAAATATAATATTGGGGCAGACAGGGGAAATACTTGGGGGAGTTGTGCCTTTGATGATACAAACATGGATTTTGGCACACAGTCAGAGTATGTCATGATCATGAGAAAGCTGATGGCCAATCAAAATGGCTGCCACTGATTGGTACTCTACCTATATTTTTTTTAAAGACAAATTTGCGATGGCCCTATTGTCAAATATCTTTCTCATGACATGCTCTGACTATGTGCCAAATTCCATGACTGTATCATCAAAGACAATCCCATAACCTGCCTGTAGTACCATGAAGCATAGTATACTCGATGCTTTCAATGCATGTGGTGAAAATACACAGACACCTGAAGTAGGAATTGAACCCACAACTCTCTTCTTTCTGGTGGAGTGTTGTATGGAACACAGGAAGATTTACATGGGACTCTGAAAGCCCTGAGTATAACTAGCTTGATGCAGAGTTCCCACAGTTATAATTTAGAGTGGGAGGATCAGATCTGGGCCCAATTTCATGGAACCGCTTATCCGCCAATTTTGTGCTTACAGTGCGAAATCCATGGTGAACGCGCAAGCTGCCTAATTCTCTTGCTAACCTGTGAAATACGCTTATGCTTAAGCAAATATTTCTGCTATAGTTAGCATGAAAATTTGCTTTCCATTAAAGCAGCACTATGAAATTGGCCCTGGGCTGTAAGTGGAGATGGAGGCTATTATAAAATCAAGCTCGATACAAGACAGAGGGAGTCATCGTGACCCCCATCTCCCGCCCACCCGCTATTGTTCATTACCCTAACACACTGTTTCCCTCTAGTACAGGAGTAATCCTCCAAAAAAAAATCAAATAAATACCAGAACACGATTAAGACCCAATGTGAGGGGGAAGGGGGTACACCATGCCACATATCGAGTGAAAAGTGCATCTTGTTGATGATAATGCACACTAAATAGAACATTATTTTCAATGTGAAACAAATCGATTATTAAGATGTAAGTGAAATCCATGGAATGGTTGGAAAACGAAAATTTCTTTAAGTTTTCATAATAGTTTTATTACTTTTGATATTAAAGTAAAGTAAAGGGTGAGCAGTTGTTTGAGAAAAAAAGATGCAGTTTGTTTCTCTTTTTTAAATTGGTATAAAACAGTCTTTTTAATAATCAGTTACAGAGACAAGTCATTTTTGAAATGATTCATAAAACTTATTTGCCTGACCAGGCATTGTTACATAACACAAATATACCCAATAGATGTAATATTAGCATTGTAAGTGATTTCTCAAAAGGAAATTATAGCATTTTTTTTCATAATTTTTATCTTGGGTTATTTTTAGACAGTTAAAAAGAAACAAAAGTACTCATAACTTATTTTAAAAATATCTTTAATTTAAAACACAGAGAGTATTCTAATCGGCAGGAGTGTTTTTGACTCGTATTGATTAATATTCAGGTTTGTAATTAAGTTATATTCTTTTGAGCATGAAATAAAAGACAAACTTAAGATATTTGTTCTCCAGTCCTCTCAACTTCTCAGAATCATACTAAGACCGTATTTTAAGGGCTTTTATGCAATTGTTTAAACTTTAAGTCCAGAGGACAGCATGTTTCTTATATTCTTTAAATTACTTTTACTAAATCTATGTTTATAAAGATCCAAAACAAATCAAAGTGACATTAGGGGGTTAGAATCTGTTGATATTAATTCATAATTTGCCCTTTCTCACTCAGCCACAGTTACTTAAATATTAAGTTTAACTAAATCTAGTCATTAGCTGTTCCAAATAAATTTTTAGACACCTACTTTAGTTTTGACCCAAGCCTTAGACCTCCCCCCCCCATGCCGCCCAAGTTCCTACCCACCTCCATCGGGAAAAAGAAAGTACGCCCTCTTGTGGTTGACCATAAGTTATGCATGTCCACTTGATGTGACAAAATTATTTTTAAGGGTCATTCATTTCAGGGATTATTGAAACTGGGTCCAATGTTGAACTTCTTGGACTAGTTTACTCGGTATTTTGGGGATGGGACTCAACTAAGTAACTTTTATTTAATGGATGGCAGTAGTAAGGTTTCAATTTTCTTTCGGGAATTATGGCAGGGTGGGGGATAGTGAAGAAGTGGATTCAACAATAACAATGATATTTTAGAAGTTGTTCGTTCTCATTCAAGGATTAAATCAATCGAAACGTAACATTTGCTTCTTATGCGTTTTATTCTATTTTCTCGAGCCCAGACTTAAAACCCACAAAAGAAATGCTTAGGTGTGCACAGTTTATCAAATATAGTTATTAATGGGCCTGAATTTAAGTAAATTTTAGGGCAAATGTTTTGTAAGTGGGGGCGCACGAACTTTTCCAAGTAATGATGGAGTGAAGAGATTTTATGTTCGGCCGCAAGAAGGCACAATAGTTTGGATTATCCTCTTGGGTCTGGATTAGGAGGGAATTAAAATACTACACTTCCTCCTTTTACGAACCTTTATTATGACAATGAACATCGTTTTATAATCTCAATAAAGGCTTTTATGAATCAAATCAACACCATAGCTTTGGTCATGAGTTAAGTCTACACTATACGTTTTTTTAATATATTTTTTAAATTAGTTTTTGCCGGGGTCCCAAAGGTTATCCCAAAACATTACGCCCTCTTGCGGTCCACCAATTTCTATTTCATGAAACTATTAATGTAGCTTCATGAGTGCCATACTTCTCAGCCAGACAGTGAGATCACCTACTTTACCAATTCGACATAATTTTACAGAATGAAACAACTTGCTGTGATAATTTATTTCACAAAGACGACATACAAAAACTAAGAAGTTTACTCATCATCTTAGTGTTCCGGTCAGTCGGCGTTTTAGTTACATTTCCCTCGGCAATGAATAAAGTGTACATATACTTTTTTGTAACTTCATCCACAAAACCACCTGTTTTATGTTCTCTAAAAATACTGTTCTTTGCTTTTAAAACAAATAACACATTTACCAGTATGAAGCCATGATCATGAAAGGATCGAGGAGGGGTGGATGGGGTTTAGTATGAGGGTAGGGGATGGGTGTGAGGGTCGGTAGGGATAGGTTCCTCGATAGAGAGGGGTTGGTTGCAAGGGTACGATTGAGTGTAAGGTTAGGTAATGGGTGTGATGGTCAGTAGGGATAGGTGGGTGCTGTAGTCGTAGGGGATGGTAGAAAGTTTTGGGTGTGACTGTGAGGGTTGGGTGTGAGGGTAAGGGATGCGGGTGTTAGTGTAGGGAGATGTATCAGAATTAGGAAAGAGTATTGTTCGTTGGTTTAGTAACGAATACAAATAAATTTATCAATTCGCAGTGATCGTTGGTATGATTGCCAGCAATCGCGATTGGTAAACTTTGAAACAGACGAGAAAAATGAAGACCGTTAAAAGCGCATAGCGCCCTTTGTTGTCGGCATTTGTCCATTTTAGCTAAACCAAGACAATCGCACGGCCTCTGGGCTGACGTAGATGGCGCAGTCCTCAAGTCTTCAAGAAGTTGAAGTCTAGCCATGATCTGGTGACCTCTATAGTGAGGTGCATCCAATCATTATGTTAAAAAAAAAAAAAAAAACCACTTTTGCGTAATGGCAAGTATTATGTCTTGTTTATGCATAATATACCCCCCAGTAATACGCAATGAACAACAGTATCGATTCTTGTCAAGACATACAGCCATCTTTTTTTTCTTGAATCAAATAATGTATTAAACCCAAACGAGGCTGTATGTTAAAATACTCTGGCACATATTTATAGCAAGGATATTTATACCAGACAGTTGCCGAAAGCAGCCATCTTGTTTTGCAGTTTTTATTTAATTAAACCAAACCAAACCGAGGCTGAGAGAAAAATAGACTGACCCCTTTTTATTTCTAGGAAACCATCTTTCACCTTTGATATTTCATACGGTGACCAAATGATTGCCTCTCTCGTAAAGTCTTTGAAGTTAATGTATATAACGGAATTATTTCACGAAACAACCTTTACAATTGCCACATTGTTAGTCTCCATGCCTTCCTAACCCCTTTTGTTTCATGGGAACCAACCATGAACACATTGCAGCTTTAGAAAAGTAAATTTACTTGTTAAGTCTGGAACATTGTGCTGGTCAGTATACGAGGTATCAAGGTACAGCTGTGCGTTTTCTCTTTGACTTGACATAAATAAACCACATGTATCTGGATTATTTTCTAGGGGCACATGGAGGGAACTTGGAAATTTTGGGGGTGTACGTGCCCCCATCCTCCGGCCCCATGTGGCTACGCCGCTGCCCCTACCCCTCCTCCCCAATGAAAATGTCAAGTTACGCCATTGGTTCCTGGAGGGGAGTATCGTACATATTTAAGACCTTTTAAGCAAAGTGTGCCGACAGGCCAAGATATCGAAAACCTCTCAGGCATCCACTTTCAAAGTAGTTGTTTGTTTTTATAATCTGTACAAACTTTAGATCTAGAGAACTAGTGGGCGGGGCTTTTACTCTGGAGGAAAACTGGAATTCCTCACATTGAGATGTAGTAAACGAGTTCAGAATGCAGCATTGTTATGCAAATTACTTTTTTGGGCGCGTGCATTGGAACTCTTGAACTATCCAACACGGTTCATAGTTGCAGTTTTCAACGAGACCACTGCGGACGGCAACGTGGCTTTTTGGTAATTCGGCTTCTACAAGGGATTTGAGGATTTCAAACTGGACAGAAATTGACATTTTACAACCCTACCGCCTGTAAAGGAACCTGTCAACAACAAGAAGGCTTTTTAATCGAGTGTTGTTTCTCGAAAACTGGTTTATTCTGTGTTGAGTTTGCAACTAGTTTGGAGAGCTCCACGAAGTTGAGCATGGAATTTCACGGACGACAATTGACTTTATAAAATGCACTCAAAATGGACTCCCAACTTCGCTGTTGAGCCTCCGACTAGCATGCGAGTTCCACGGAATTATCACGGGCCTTCTTTGATGCCGACCTTCAAGAGACTCTGAGAACTAAAGCATAGTGTTACACTTCTTCTAGGACGACATGACTGGGGGACAGTTGGACAACTTGACCTTCTTCTTCTGAGTACCACACCAGAGGAACTACCCGTGCCAGTGCCAGCCCGGGAGAGCTGTTTGGTGTTTAGTCTTCCAAGTGTTCATCCAAGGAAAAGGAGTTGTTTCTGTGGTGGTGGAGAATGTTGTCGGTGGATTTGATGACCTTGCAGTTTGTGTTTTAAAAACTGAACTGAACTTTTGACAGTAAACCTTGGTTTCTAAAAACTCTACTTGTTGAACAATGTTCAGTATTTTGGCACCATTTTCAAGAGACTTTGATCTATGGATTGTGTGGTATTGGTTTCGACGAAAGGTAAAGACAAGAGTGCGGCAAATGGTAAGCGAAGATCTAACCACATTTCCTCCCAATAATCTTGCAGGTTTTCTTTTTCTTTAACACCGAGTATTCAACTGAGTGCTTGTTGATGTTGTCAACTTGTAATGTCTTTTATGGTGATGTTGCCAAAGCTGCTTGATCATTCTACATGGTTCATTTTTTTTTGTAATGCATGTTGGTCGTGGCCAGTGATGCACTGTAGTAGTTCTTTTTGGTCCCAAACGTTTTCTGCGGGATGTTGAAGCTGATGTCACCAATTGTCATGTTTAACATAAATATTGTCATGATTAAATTATTTTCTTTAACACCGAGTATTCAACTGAGTGCTTGTTGATGTTGTCAACTTGTATTGTCTTTCATGGTGATGTTGGCAGAGCTGCTTGATCATTCTACAGGGTTCAGTCTCTTGAAATGCATGTTGGTTGTGGCCAGTGATGCACTGTATTTCTTTGGTTCCAAACGTTTTCCCAGGGATGTTGAAGCTGATGTCACCAATTGTCATGTTTAACATAAATATTGTCATGATTAAATTATTAAAACCTTAATTTCATTCGGGCACCGCCCAAACCACCTTGGTTTTTTTTTTTTTTGGTTTTTTAAATTTTTTTTACACAGTGGTTAGTTTGACTTAGACCATCATTGTTCTTAAAATTAAGGCCAACAAGACAACAACATAATGTAATGTAATGTAGTTGTTATAAAGTTGAAACTGCCCAAATAATTGTACACAAATAGAATGATAAGGAATTAAACGAAATATTTTGTGAGCTTGCTTTCACACATAATAATTTACATAGCATTTTTTAAGAATTTTAAATATAAATTGAAATAAGCTCTCTGTACTCCGCAAAGAAACATGCTGTGCAATCTTGCACTCAACCCAGTAAAGACCAACTGAAATATTCTTGACATAATTTTAGTCTTCACTTAGTTAAGACTAATGAAATAAAGCCAACATTCAAACAAAACATTGTCTTTGTATGATGTGGTTAAGCACCACATTATACATCACCCCTCTTTAAGCTTTCACAAAACCCACTGAACTTACCAATCGTTAGAATCTGTAGCAGCAGTAATGTGTACGCATGCGATTTATTTACCCTAGATAATTATTAAGGAAATAGGGCCCTGTACTACTTAAAAAAAATAAAAGGAAAAAAAAGAAAAAATCAAGAAGACATGATGAACCTCTGTGTTGACTGCCCTGCTTTTTGATGACCTCAAGATACCAGCCATGAAGATTGATGACAAAGATGACAGGGTAAGTTATGGTAATGAAATACAAAAGGCTTAGAGTAGATGGGAATGTAGGCCTAGAAATTACACCACTAACCATTTCCCCTTATTCAGGTTAGAACTCTTCAGGCAGGTAATGTAGGCAGTATTACTTAGTCTTGGCTCAAGTGCACTAAAATGTTTTGTTTACCAAAAATGTAAAGTTTTACAGTGTGATGTTCTCCAACAAATGACTCACTGAATGCATGAGTTTTTAAAAGAAAACCAATTGAAACCAAGACTGAGTAATACTGTATGCCATGAACCAAAGACTATGATGCTTGGCCCCACCCGAGACGAAGGATGTGCTGAGACGGAACATAGAACAACAGACTGCATCAAATACAGAAATGGCAGCAAGGTTAAGTATGAGGTAAAGTATAAAAGTAGTTTAGAATGGGTTAGGTTTAGCTTTTAACCCCATTTTCTTCCACAGCAAATAACCACTTTCCTCCCAAAGCAAATAACCATTTTCCTTCCACAGGTAAAAAAACATATTTGGTAGAGTTGGTAAGTTAAAATATATAACCTCTTTTCCTCCCACAGCAAATAACCACTTTCCTCCCACAGCAAATAACCACTTTCCTCCCACAGCATATAACCTCTTTCCTCCCACAGCAAATAACCATTTTCCTTCCACAGGTAACAAAAAATATTTGGTAGAGTTGGTAAGTTCACGTACATTAACCTCTTTTCCTTCCACAGCAAATAACCACTTTCCTCCCACAGCAAATAACCACTTTCCTTCCATAGGTAAAAAATATTTGGTAGAGTTGGTAAGTTCATATACATTAACCTCTTTTCCTTCAACAGCAAATAACCACTTTTCCTTCCACAGGTAATAACATTTTCTGTAAGTTTTTTCTTTTTTACAGCTTAACTTCTGCTGTGGATGACACATTGCATAATGATGGCATATCTGGGACATTGTTGATCACAACATTTGGTAAGTTAACGGTTAAAGTTTTTGGATTGCAGTGCTTAAATTTTTAGAACTTTTTTTAACTTTATTTTTGATTTTCTTTTACAGGTTCTGTTGTTTTAAAGCTGATGGCCCTCTTTTCATAGATGTCATCTGATCTGAGTTTAAAGACCATGCAATGGAATTTGGTATTATGCTTTTCTTGTCTTTTTTCAAAAAGAGATAAATAGCCTAAGTTTACAAATCCAAGAGTTTCAGAGTAAAGAAAACTACAGTGATACTTTCAAGATTGGTTTGTTGCAAAAAGAAAAGGAGTCTTTAATCCAGCAGTACATGTTACGACGAAATCTTTCAGTGCACATTATTAAAAAAGGGAAGTAATTCAATTAAAGAGAATTTTTTTTTTGAGAAAAATGAAAGTGAAAAAAAACACGCAGGCTTTCTTGAAACCCTAGCATCTGTTTATATGGCAACATTTACAAGTTAGTTTCCTAATGTTTTTTGAAACCAGTTAAGGTGAATGCATGAAATCTGTCAATGTTGTCCAATCCCTCATTAAAACACTGACAGCACACGGAAAGGTGAAGGTACAACAGTGGTTCCTGAACACTGTATACAGTTTTCAAGAAACAACAGACTATGATACTCATTGTTTTTATTTATGACTTTTGTCATTTAGTGCTTATTTGGATGGGACGACTCCAACCGAAAAAGACATGGATGAGAGGTCACAGGTCAACTCAACATCTAAAGTGAAGAGTCAGGTCAGTGTAGGTCATCTAGGGATCAGAGAGGGACAGCTAAAGAGAGAGGGAGCACTCTGCAGAGCCAAGGCATCCATCTATCCATCATTCATTAGTGTGATTAGGGCCCTTTTTGAAATCACAGCTCCAGCTGAAGCTCTAGTTTGGTCTCAGTCACTAATTTAAAAACTGTAAAAGTTTGGTTTGGAACTTGAAAAAGGCCTGAGCTGTGGTTTTCAAAAATGACCTTAATCTGCACAACTAGCAAAACGAGCTACAAGTCAAGATTTGATGAGACATCATGACCATTGTGTCAGCTGCTCATTTCAACATCCGCGTCACAGGATGAGGTGGCTGGATTGATCAAGGATCCTTAGCACTTGAGAGTATAAAGCAGTTTGCTATGTAGTCTCCCTGAAAACAATTTAGTGGAATTTGAGAAATATCATTATCAAGGATATATAGTTTATTAAAACAAACCTTTAATTTAAATAAATATAATATTGGGGCAGACATGGGAAATATTTGGGGGAGTTGTGCCTTTGATGATACAAACATGGATTTTGGCACACAGTCAGAGTATGTCATGATCATGAGAAAGCTGATGGCCAATCAAAATGGCTGCCACTGATTGGTACTCTACCTATATTTTTTTAAAAGACAAATTTGCGATGGCCCTATTGTCAAATATCTTTCTCATGACATGCTCTGACTATGTGCCAAATTCCATGACTGTATCATCAAAGACAATCCCATAACCTGCCTGTAGTACCATGAAGCATAGTATACTCGATGCTTTCAATGCATGTGGTGAAAATACACAGACACCTGAAGTAGGAATTGAACCCACAACTCTCTTCTTTCTGGTGGAGTGTTGTATGGAACACAGGAAGATTTACATGGGACTCTGAAAGCCCTGAGTATAACTTGCTTCATGCAGAGTTCCTTCAGTAATTATATAGAGTGGGAGGATCAGATCTGGGCTGTAAGTGGAGATAGAGGACATTGTTTTTATGTACCAAGCTTAATATATGGCAGAGGGAGTCGTCGTGGTCCCCCCCCCCCCTTGCCCACACACAAATGTTCATATACTCTAACACACTGTTTACCTCTCATGCAGAAGTATTCACCCCAAGTAAAAACAAAAAACAAGCTTAAAGATTCCTGTAAGTGGAGATGGAGGCCTTTATTGTCGTACCAAGTTCGATACATGGCAGAGAGAGTCATCAATGTTGGGGGGGGGGGGGGTACACCATGCCAAATATGGAGCACCAAGTGCATCTTGTTGATGATAGTGCACACTAAATAGAACATTATTTTCACTGTTGAAACAAATTTATTGAGATGTAAATGAAAACCATGGAAAGGTTGAAAAAAGGACGTTTTTGTAGGAAACTTAAGTTTTCATAATAGGTTTATTTTGTTATTAAAGTAAAGTAAAGGGTGAGCAGTTGTTTGAAAAAACATGCAATTTTCCTTTCTTCATTAAAACTGGTATAAAACAGAGCTTTGATTAATCAGTTAAAACAAGTCATTTTTGAAATGCTTCACAAAAACGTATTTGCCTTACTAGGCAGTGAATTTAAGCACTGTTACATAATTTGAGCTTCGGTTATTTCAACCGTATGGGTTTTTTTCTTTCTTGACAGTTAAAACACAAAAAGTAAACGAAACCATTAAAAATACAGAATTTTCAAACACAGAAAGTGTTCTAATAAGCATGATTGTGTTTTGACTCACATTAAATAATATTCAGTTTTCTTATAATTAATTAATTTTATCATCTTAATTCGTTTTAGTATGAAATAAAAGACAAACTTAAGATACTTGTGCTCCAGTCTTCTCTACCTCTCTGAATCATCCTAAGACAAAATTTTAAGTGTTATCATGCAACATTTTCAACTTTAAGACCAGTGGACAATATGTTTCTCATTCTTTAAAAATTGTTTCTACTAAATCTGTTTATAAAGATCCAAAACAAATCAAACTGGCATTATGGGGTTAGAATAATGTTGATTTTAATTTATACTTGGCCCTTTCTCAGTTTGTAGGCATTTACTTTAGTTTTGACCTAAGCCTTAGACCCCCCCCCCCTCCGCCGCATGCCTCCCAAGTTCCTACCCACCTCCACCATGAAAAAGAAAGTGCGCCCTCTTAAGTTATAAGTTATGCATGTCCACATAATGTGACGAACATTATTTGAGGGCAGTAGTAGGATTTCATTTTTCTTTGGGGAATAATAAGGATATTGGAGAAGGGGATTCAACAATAACAATATTATTTTAGAATGGTTTAACCAATAGCTGTTCAATCTCAATCAAGGATTAAATCAATCTAAACATAACCTTAGCTTCTTATTTGCGTTTTTATTCTATTTGACTCAAGCCCAGACTTCAACCCACAAAGGAAATGCTTAGGTGTGCATATAGTTATTAGTGGACCTACAATTATTAAGTAAATTTTAAGGCAAGGTTTTGGAAGTGGGGGCGCATTACTTTTTCTAAGTTATGATGGAGTGAAGAGATTTTATGTGAGGGTAGGGAATGGGTGTGAGGGTTGGTACGGGTAGGTGGGTAATAGAGTCGTAGGGAAAGGGTGTGATGGTAGGGAGTTTTGGGTGTGACTGTGAGAGTGGAGGATGGGTGTGGGGGTCAGTAGGGACAGGTTCCTCGCTAGTGAGAGGTCGGTTGCAAATATAGGATCGAGTGAAAAGGTAAGGGGATGGATGTGAGAGTCAATAGGGATTGGTGAGTGTTAGTCGTAGGGAAGGGTGTGATGGTAGGAAGTTTTGGATGTGCTGAGAGTGGGGGTTGGGTATGAGGGTATTGGATTGGGGCGTTTGTGAAGGAAGATGTAGCAGAATTTTGAAAGAGTATTGTCCGTTGGTTAGTATTGAACAAATATAAATTGATCGGTTCGCAGTAATTGTCGGTATGATTGTCAGCAATCGCGATTGGTAAACTTTGAAAAAGACGAGAAAAATGGAGACCGTTAAAAACACATAGCGCCCTCTGTTGTTGAACTTTGTCCAGATTAGCTGAAGCAACGAAGATCTTGAAATCGAGACAAAGGCCGTGGGACTTCGGCTGAGGCTATGGCCGTCTTAACCACCAATTCGAAACCACCAATTTGGATACGGCCTAACAACACACGGACTGTGAGTTGATTTAGATGGCGCTGTCTTCATTGCTTCAAGTCTTCAAGAAGTTGAAGTCTAATCTGGTGACCTCTTAGTGGGGGTGCACCCTACAATATGTTTTCATAAAAAACGCTTCTGCGTAATGGCAAGTAGTATCTCTTGTCATTTCAATTGAAAATAATTCTGAACAACTCCCACCGACCCCCGCATATGGGTTCGGACAAAATGCACAAATAAATGGTTTCATACATCAAAAGTTCCCTCCCCCTATCTTCAATGTCTTTTTTCCCCGTTTGCCCCCACCCAGCTGCGTAGCCAACAATTTGTCAAGGGGTGGGGCACATTACGGGCGTTGCTTTTAAGCGTGTGTGCCAGGGGTCCCAACGGCCACTTTGTTAATGCACTACATACATGTATCTAGATTTTACCATGGGAAATGGGTTGGGGCATCTGCATAGCCACATTGGCTTAGGATGGGGGACTGGGAGGGGTGCACGTGCCCTCCATCCCCTGGCCCCATGTGGCTACACTGCTGCACCTTCCTCCCAAAAAGTGTGGGTGATACATCCCCCACCCCTGGTATTTACGCCCATGGGATTGCGGTGTTTGTGTAGGAAGATGTGACAGAATTTTGAAAGAGTTGATTTTTGTTCGTTAGGTTAGTATCGAATATACATTTATCAGTTCGCAGTAATTTTCGGTAGGACTGTCAGCAATTGCGATTGGTAAACGTTGAAACAGACGAGAAAAATGAAGACCGTTAAAAACGCATAGCGCCCTTTGTTGTTGGAATTTGTCCATTTTAGATATAAAAGCAACGAAGGTCTTGAAACTAAGACTTAAAGGCCGTGTCCGAGTTAAGCGACTTCGGCTGCGGCTATTGTTGTCATAGGCGTTCTGGCCGTAGCCACTGCCGAAATCGATAGCGAATAAAAGCGTTTGCGCAATGGCAAGTATTATCTTGTCATTTAAATTTGAAATATTTCTGCACAACTTGCCCCCCCCCCCACCCCCAATTCTGGGTTCGGGAAAAAATGCACAAATAAATGGTTCCATACATCAAAAGTTCCCTCCCCTAACTTAATTGTCTTTGCCCCCGCTTGCTCCCACCCAGCTGCGTAACCTGTAATTTTTCAAGGGGTGTGGGCACATTTTAGGCATTCCTTTTAAGCGTGTGTGACAGCACCATTACGTCAAGCCACAGTCTGTGATCCGAATTTGATGGTTTCGGCAGGGGCCATCTTGTTCAATGCACTATATACATGTATCTGGATTTTTTCACAGTAGAAAGGGGGTAGGGGAAGCGACATAGAACCATACATTTTCATTGGGGAGGAAGGGCAGCGGCGTAGCCACACGGGCTTAGGCTGGGGACTAGGTTTGGTGCACGTGCCCCCCCCCCACCCCCTGCGTGTGGCTACGCTGCTGCCCCTTCCTCCCCAATGAAAATGTCAAGTTACGCCACTGGGCCCAATTTCATGGCTCTGCTTACCGTAAGCAAAAAATCGGCGCTTGCGGAAGCAGAAAATTCCGCGCTTACTTAAGCGTATTTCACGGGTTAGCAAGGAATTTTTGCTTGTGCGCGTGCGTAGTTCACGTAACTAAGGATTCCCTGCTTACACAGCTAGCGCAGAAATTCGGCGCTAACCTCGTAAGCGGCGAATGGTCTTCGTAAGCGCAGAATGACGCAGTAAGCAGAGCCATGAAACTGGTCGCTAGAGGGGAGTATCACAAACATTTACGATTAAGCAAGGTTCGCCAGCAGGCAAAGATATCGAATGCCTCTCCGGCATCCTCTTCCAAAGTAGTTGTTTGTTTTTTATAATCAGCACAAACTGCAGATGGGCAACTCTGTATTAATAGCGTTTTTAAAGTGAAGGAGAGCAAGTGGGCGGGGCTTCTAGTACCTGGAGGAAAACTGGAATTCCTGGCATTGAGATGTAGCAAATGAGCTCAGAATGCAGCATTGTTATGCAAATTAGTTGTTTGGGCGCGTGTATTGAAGTGCTGCAACTATTCAACACAGTTCATATACGTTGCAGTTTTCCAAGAGACCACGGACGTCTTTTGTATTAATTCGGTTTCTACAAGGGATTTGAGACACTCAAACTGGACAAAAATGGACGTTTTACAACCCTACCTGTAAAAAAAACTTTCAACAACAGGAAGGCTTTTTATGGAGGAGTGCCTTTTCCCAAAACTGGTTTATTTTGTGTTGAGTTTGCAACTAGTTTGGAGAGCTCCACGAAGTTGAGCATGGAACTTCACGGACAACAACTGACTGTATAAAATGCACTCAAAATGGACTCCCAACTTCGCTGTTGAGCCTCCGACTAGCATGCGAATTCCACGGAATTATTTTGGGCCTTCTTTGATGTCGACCTTCAAGAGACTCTGAGAACTAAAAGCATAGTGTTACACTTCTTTTAGGACGACATGACTGCAGGAAAGTTGGACAACTTGACCTTCCCTTTTCTGAGTACCGCAACAGAGGAACTACCCGTGCCAGTGCCAGCCCGGGAGAGCTGTTTGGTGTTTAGTCTTCAAGTGTTCATCCAAGGAAAATGAGTTGTTTCTGTGGCGGTGGAGAATGTTGTCGGTGGATTTGATGACCTTGCGGTTTGTGTTTTAAAAACTGAACTGAACTTTTGACAGTAAACCTTGGTTTCTAAAAACTCTAGTTGTTGACCAATGTTCAGTATTTTGCAGCCATTTCCAAGAGACTTTGATCTATGGATTGTGTGGTAATGGTTTCACCAAAAGGTAAAGACAAGAGTGCGGCAAACGGTAAGCGAAGATCTAACCACATTTCCTCCCAATAATCTTGCAGGTTTTCTTTTTCTTTAACACCGAGTGTTCAACTGAGTGCTTGTTGATGTTGTCAACTTGTATTGTCTTTCATGGTGATGTTGCCAAAGCTGCTTGATCATTCTACATGGTTCAGTTTTTTGTAATGCATGTTGGTCGTGGCCAGTGATGCACTGTAGTTCTTTTTGGTCCCAAACGTTTTCTGCGGGATGTTGAAGCTGATGTCACCATTTGTCATGTTTAACATAAATATTGTCATGATTAAATTATATTCTTTAACACAAAGTATTCGACTGAGTGCTTGTTGATGTTGTCAACTTGTATTGTCTTTCATGGTGATGTTGCCAGAGCTGCTTGATCATTCTACATGGTTCAGTCTCTTGAAATGCATGTTGGTTGTGGCCAGTGATGCACTGTATTTCTTTTTGGTTCCAAACGTTCTCCCAGGGATGTTGAAGCTGATGTCACCAATTGTCATGTTTAACATAAATATTGTCATGATTAAATTATTTAAACCTTTTGTTCGGGAACCGCCCAAACCACCTTGGTTTTTTTTTTTTTTTTTTTTAATTTTTTACTCAGTGGTTAGTTTGACTTGAACCATCTTTGTTCTTAAAATTACGGCCAACAAGACAACAACATATTGTAAAGTAATGTAGTTGTTATAAAGTTGAAACTCCCCAAATAATTGTACACAAATAGAATAAGAAATTAAACGAAATATTTTGTGAGCTTGCATTCACACATAACAATTTACATAGCATTTTCAAAGATTTTTAAATATAAATTGAAATAAGCTCTCTATACTCCCAAAAGAAACACGCTGTGCAATCTTGCACTCAACCCAGTAAAGACCAACTGAAATATTCTTGACATAATTTTAGTCTTCACTTAGTTAAGACTAATGAAATAAAACCAACATTCAAACAAAACCTTGTCTTTGTATGATGTGGTTAAGCACCACATTATACATCACCCCTCTTTAAGCTTTCACAAAACCCACTGAAATTACCAATCGTTAGAATCTGTAGCAGCAGTAATGTGTACGCATGCGATTTATTTACCCTAGATAATTATTAAGGAAATAGGGCCCTGTACTACTTAAAAATATAAAAAGGAAAAAAAAGACAAAATCAAGAAGACATGATGACCCCTGTATTACTGCCCTGCTTATTGATGACCTCAAGATACCAGCCATGAAGATTGATGACAAAGATAACAGGGTAAGTTATGGTAATGAAATACAAAAGGCTTAGAGTAGATGGGAGTGTAGGCCTAGAAATTACACCACTAACCATTTCCCCTTATTCAGGTTAGAACTCTTCAGGCAGGTAATGTAGGCAGTATTACTTAGTCTTGGTTCAAGTGCACTAAAATGTTTTGTTTACCAAAAGTGTAAAGTTTTACAGTGCGATGTTCTCCAACAAATGACTCACTGAATGCAGGAGTTAAAAAAAAACTAATTGAAACCAAGACTAAGTTATACTGTATGCCATGAACCAAAGATTATGATGCTTGGCCCCACCCGAGATGAAAGATGTGCTGAGATGGAACATAGAACAACAGACTGCATCATGTACAGAAATGGCAGCAAGGTAAAGTATGAGGTAAAGTATAAAAGTAGTATAGAATGGGTTAGGTTTAGCTTTTAACCCCATTTTCTTTCACAGCAAATAACCACTTTCCTCCTAAAGCAAATAACCATTTTCCTTCTACAGGTAAAAAACATATTTGGTAGAGTTGGTAAGTTAAAATATATAACCTCTTTTCCTCCCACAGCAAATAACCACTTTTCTCCCACAGCAAATAACCAGTTTCCATCCACAGGTAAAAAAAGATTTGGTAGAGTTGGTAAGACTGCATCATATACAGAAATGGCAGCAAGGTTAAGTATGAGGTAAAGTATAAAAGTAGTTTAGAATGGGTTAGGTTTAGCTTTTAATCCCATTTTCTTCCACAGCAAATAACCACTTTCCTCCCACAGCAAATAACCATTTTCCTTCCACAGGTAACAAAAAATATTTGGTAGAGTTGGTAAGTTCAAATACATAACCTCTTTTCCTCCCACAGCAAATAACCACTTTCCTCCCACAGCAAATAACCACTTTTCCTCCCACAGCATATAACTTCTTTCCTCCCACAGCAAATAACCATTTTCCTTCCACAGGTAACAAAAAATATTTGGTAGAGTTGGTAAGTTCACGTACATTAACCTCTTTTCCTTACACAGCAAATAACCACTTTCCTCCCACAGCAAATAACCACTTTCCTCCCACAGCAAATAACCACTTTCCTTCCGTAGGTAAAAAATATTTGGTAGAGTTGGTAAGTTCATATACATTAACCTCTTTTCCTTCAACAGCAAATAACCACTTTTCCTCCCACAGGTAATAACATTTTCTGTAAGTTTTTTCTTTTTACAGCTTAACTTCTGCTTAGGATGACACATTGCATAATGATGGCATATCTGGGACATTGTTGATCACAACATTTGGTAAGTTAACGGTTAAGGTTTTTGGACTGCAGTGCTTAAATTTTTAGAACTTATTTTAACTTTATTTTTGATTTTCTTTTACAGGTTCTTGTGTCTTAAAGCTGATGGCCCTCTTTTCATAGATGTCATCTGATCTGAGTTCTAAGACCATGCAATGGAATTTGGTATTATGCTTTTCTTGTCTTTTTTCAAAAAGAGATAAATAGCCTAAGTTTACAAATCCAAGAGTTTCAGAGTAAAGAAAACTACAGTGATACTTTCAAGATTGGTTTGTTGCAAAAAGAAAAGGAGTCTTTAATCCAGCAGTACATGTTACGACGAAATCTTTCAGTGCACATTATTAAAAAAGGGAAGTAATTCAATTTAAGAGAATTTTTTTTTTGAGAAAAATGAAAGTGAAAAAAAACACGCAGGCTTTCTTGAAACCCTAGCATCTGTTTATATGGCAACATTTACAAGTTAGTTTCCTAATGTTTTTTGAAACCAGTTAAGGTGAATGCATGAAATCTGTCAATGTTGTCCAATCCCTCATTAAAACACTGACAGCACACGGAAAGGTGAAGGTACAACAGTGGTTCCTGAACACTGTATACAGTTTTCAAGAAACAACAGACTATGATACTCGTTGTTTTTATTTATGACTTTTGTCATTTAGTGCTTATTTGGATGGGACGACTCCAACCGAAAAAGACATGGATGAGAGGTCACAGGTCAACTCACCATCTAAAGTGAAGAGTCAGGTCAGTGTAGGTCATCTAGGGATCAGAGAGGGACAGCTAAAGAGAGAGGGAGCACTCTGCAGAGCCAAGGCATCCATCTATTCATCATTCATTAGTGTGACTAGGGCCCTTTTTGAAATCACAGCTCCAGCTTAAGCTCTAGTTTGGTCTCAGTCACTAATTTAAAAACTGTAAAAGTTTGGTTTGGAACTTGAAAAAGGCCTGAGCTGTGGTTTTCAAAAATGACCTTAATCTGCACAACTAGCAAAACGAGCTACAAGTCAAGATTTGATGAGACATCATGACCATTGTGTCAGCTGCTCATTTCAACATCCGCGTCACAGGATGAGGTGGCTGGATTGATCAAGGATCCTTAGCACTTGAGAGTATAAAGCAGTTTGCTATGTAGTCTCCCTGAAAACAATTTAGTGGAGTTTGAGAAATATTATTATCAAGGTAAAATAGTTTATTAAAACAAACCTTTAATTTAAATAAATATAATATTGGGGCAGACAGGGGAAATACTTGGGGGAGTTGTGCCTTTGATGATACCAACATGGATTTTGGCACACAGTCAGAGTATGTCATGATCATGAGAAAGCTGATGGCCATTCAAAATGGCTGCCACTGATTGGTACTCTACCTATATTTTTTTAAAAGACAAATTTGCGATGGCCCTATTGTCAAATATCTTTCTCATGACATGCTCTGACTATGTGCCAAATTCCATGACTGTATCATCAAAGACAATCCCATAACCTGCCTGTAGTACCATGAAGCATAGTATACTCAATGCTTTCAATGCATGTGGTAAAAATACACAGACACCTGAAGTTGGAATTGAACCCACAACTCTCTTCTTTCTGGTGGAGTGTTGTATGGAATACAGGAATATTTACATAGGACTCTGAAAGCCCTGAGTATAACTAGCTTGATGCAGAGTTCCCACAGTTATAATTTAGAGTGGGAGGATCAGATCTGGGCCCAATTTCATGGAACCGCTTATCCGCCAATTTTGTGCTTACAGTGCGAAATCCATGGTGAACGCGCAAGCTGCCTAATTCTCTTGCTAACCTGTGAAATACGCTTATGCTTAAGCAAATATTTCTAATATAGTTAGCATGAAAATTTGCTTTCAATTAAAGCAACACTATGAAATTGGCCCTGGGCTGTAAGTGGAGATGGAGGCCATTATTGTTATATAAAGCTCGATACAAGACAGAGGGAGTCATCGTGACCCCCTCCCCCATCCCCCGCCCACCTGCTATTGTTCATTACCCTAACACACTGTTTCCCTCTAATACAGGAGTAATCCTCCCAAAAAAAATCAAATAAATACCAGAACACGATGAAGACCCAATGTGAGGGGGAAGGGGGTACACCATGCCACATATCGAGTGAAAAGTGCATCTTGTTGATGATAATGCACACTAAATAGAACATTATTTTCAATGTGAAACAAATCGATTATTAAGATGTAAGTGAAATCCATGGAAAGGTTGGAAAAAGAAAATTTCTTTAAGTTTTCATAATAGTTTTATTACTTTTGATATTAAAGTAAAGTAAAGGGTGAGCAGTTGTTTGAGAAAAAAAGATGCAGTTTGTTTCTCTGTTTTAAATTGGTATAAAACAGTCTTTTTAATAATCAGTTACAGAGACAAGTCATTTTTGAAATGATTCATAAAACTTATTTGCCTGACCAGGCATTGTTACATAACACAAATATACCCAATAGATGTAATATTAGCATTGTAAGTGATTTCTCAAAAGGAAATTATAGCATCTTCTTTTCATAATTTTTATCTTGGGTTATTTTTAGACGGTTAAAAAGAAACAAAAGTACTCATAACTTATTTTAAAAATATCTTTAATTTAAAACACAGAGAGTATTCTAATCGGCAGGAGTGTTTTTGACTCGTATTGATTATTATTCAGGTTTGTAATTAAGTTATATTCTTTTGAGCATGAAATAAAAGACAAAGTTTGGATATTTGTTCTCCATTCCTCTCAACTTCTCAGAATCATACTAAGACCGTATTTTAAAGGCTTTTATGCAATTGTTTAAACTTTAAGTCCAGAGGACAGCATGTTTCTTATATTCTTTAAATTGTTTTTACTAAATCTATGTTTATAAAGATCCAAAACAAATCAAACTGGCATTAGGGGGTTAGAAACTGTTGATATTCATAATTTGCCCTTTCTCACTCAGCCACAGTTACTTAAACATTAAGTTTAATTGGTTCTAGTCATTAGCTGTTCCAAATAAGTTTTTAGGCATCTACTTTAGTTTTGACCCAAGCCTTAGACCCCCCCCCCCCATGCCGCCCAAGTTCCTACCCACCTCCATCGGGAAAAGAAAGTACGCTCTCTTGTGGTTGACCATAAGTTATGCATGTCCACATGACAAATACTATTTGAGGGTCAATCATTTCAGGGATTATTGAAACCGGGTCCAATGTTGACCTTCTGGGACTGGTTTACTCGGTATTATGGGGATTTGACTCAACTAAGTAACTTTTATTTAATGGATGGGATGCACCATTATCTCGAAATGATGAAGATGGCCGGCCACAAGAGGGCGCAGTAGTAAGATTTCATTTTTTTTCGGGGATAATAGTATTTTGGCAGGGTGGGGATAGTGAAGAAGTGGATTCAACAATAACAATGTTATTTTAGAAGTTGTTCAATCTCATTCAAGGATTAAACCAATCGAAACATAACCTTAGCTTCTTATGCGTTTTATTCTATTTTCTCGAGCCCAGATTTCAACCCACAAAAGAAATGCTTAGGTGTGCACATTTTATCAAATATAGTTATTAATGGGCCTGAATTTAAGTAAATTTTAGGGCAAATGTTTTGTAAGTGGGGGCGCACGAACTTTTCCAAGTAATGATGGAGTGAAGAGATTTTATGTTCGGCCGCAAGACGGCACAATAGTTTGGATTATCCTCTTGGGTCTGGATTAGGAGGGAATTAAAATAACATACTTCCTCCTTTTACGAACCTTTATTATGACAATGAACGTCGTTTTATAATCTCAATGAAGGCTTTTATGAATCAAATCAACACCATAGCTTTGGTCATGAGTTAAGTCTACACTATACGTTTTTTTAATATATTTTTTAAATTATTTTTTGCCGGGGTCCCAAAGGTTATCCCAAAACATTACGCCCGCTTGCGGTCCACCAATTCCTATTTCATAAAACTAATGTAGCTTCATGGGTGCCATACTTCTCAGCCAGATAATGAGATCACCTAGTTTGCCAATTTGACTTAATTTTAAAACACTTTGCCGTGATAATATATTTCACAAAGACGACATACAAAAACTAAGAAGTTTACTCATCATCTTAGTGTTCTGGTCAGTCGGCGTTTTAGTTACATTTCCCTCGGCGAGGAATAAAGTGTACATAGACTTTTTTGTAACTTCACCCACAAAACCACCTGTTTCATGTTCTCTTAAAATACTGTTCTTTGCTTTTAAAACAAATACACATTTATCAACATAAAGCCATGATCATGAAGGGATCGAGGAGGGGTGGGTTGGGTTTAGTATGAGGGTAGGGGATGGGTGTGAGGGTCAGTAGGGATAGGTTCCTCGATAGAGAGGGGTTGGTTGCAAGGGTACGATTGAGTGTAAGGTTAGGTATTATGGGTGTGATGGTCAATAGGGATAGGTGGGTGCTATAGTCGTAGGGGATGGTAGAAAGTTTTGGGTGTGACTGTGAGGGTAAGGGATGCGGGTGTTAGTGTAGGGAGATGTATCAGAATTAGGAAAGAGTATTGTTCGTTGGTTTAGTAACGAATACAAATAAATTTATCAATTCGCAGTGATCGTTGGTAGGATTGCCAGCAATCGCGATTGGTAAACTTTGAAACAGACGAGAAAAATGAAGACCGTTAAAAGCGCATAGCGCCCTTTGTTGTCGGCATTTGTCCATTTTAGCTAAACCGAGACAATTGCACGGCCTGTGGGCTGACGTAGATGGCGCAGTCCTCAAGTCTTCAAGAAGTTGAAGTCTAGCCATGATCTTGTGTCCTCTATAGTGAGGTGCATCCAATCATTATGTTTTCTTTTAAAAAACACTTTTGCGTAATGGCAAGTATTATGTCTTGTTTATGCATAATAATATATCCCCCAAAATACGCAATGAACAACAGTATCGATTCTTGTCAAGACATACAGCCATCTGTTTTTTTCTTGAATCAAATAAATGTAACCCAAACGAGGCTGTATGTTAAAATACCCTGGCACATATTTATAGCAAGGATGTCTATACCAGACAGTTGCCGAAAGCAGCCATCTTGTTTTGCGGTTTTTATTTAATTAAACCAAACCAAACCAAACCGAGGCTGAGAGAAAAATAGACTGACCCCTTTTTATTTCTAGGAAACCATCTTTCACCTTTGATATTTCATACGGTGACCAAATGATTGCCTCTCTCGTAAAGTCTTTGAAGTTAATGAATATAACGGAAATTTATTTCACGAAACAACCTTTACAATTGCCACATTGTTAGTCTCCATGCCTTCCTAACCCCTTTTGTTTCATGGGAACCAACCATGAACACATTGCAGCTTTAGAAAAGTAAATTTACTTGTTAAGTCTGGAACATTGTGCTGGTCAGTATACGAGGTATCAAGGTACAGCTGTGTGTTTTCTCTTTGACTTAACATAAATAAAACCACATGTATATGGATTATTTTCTAGGGGCACATGGAGGGAACTTGGAAATTTTGGGGGTGTACGTGCCCCCATCCTCCGGCCCCATGTGGCTACGCCGCTGCCCCTACCCCTCCTCCCCAATGAAAATGTCAAGTTACGCCATTGGTCGCTGGAGGGGAGTATCCTACATATTTAAGACCTTTTAAGCAAAGTGTGCCGGCAGGCCAAGATATCGAAAACCTCTCAGGCATCGCTTTCAAAGTAGTTGTTTGTTTTTATAATCTGTACAAACTTTAGATCTAGAGAACTAGTGGGCGCGGCTTCTACTCTGGAGGAAAACTCGAATTCCTCACATTGAGATGAAGTAAACGAGTTCAGATTGCAGCATTGTTATGCAAATTACTTTTTTTGGGGGCGCGTGCATTGGAACACTGGAACTATCCAACACGGTTCATAGTTGCAGTTTTCAACGAGACCACCGCGGACGGCAACGTGGCTCTTTGGTAATTCGGCTTCTACAAGGGATTTGAGGATTTCAAACTGGACAGAAATTGACATTTTACAACCCTACCGCCTGTAAAGGAACCTGTCAACAACAAGAAGGCTTTTTAATCGAGTGTTGTTTCTCGAAAACCGGTTTATTCTGTGTTGAGTTTGCAACTAGTTTGTAGAGCTCCACGAAGTTGAGCATGGAACTTCACGGACGACAATTGACTTTATAAAATGCACTCAAAATGGACTCCCAACTTCGCTGTTGAGCCTCCGACTAGCATGCGAGTTCCACGGAATTATCATGGGCCTTCTTTGATGCCGACCTTCAAGAGACTCTGAGAACTAAAAGCATAGTGTTACACTTCTTCTAGGACGACATGACTGGAGGACAGTTGGACAACTTGACCTTCTTCTTCTGAGTACCACACCAGAGGAACTACCTGTGCCTGCCCGGGAGAGCTGTTTGGTGTTTAGTCTTCAAGTGGAGTTTTTTTCTGTGGTGGTGGAGAATGTTGTCGGTGGATTTGATGACCTTGCGGTTTGTGTTTTAAAAACTGAACTGAACTTTTGACAGTAAACCTTGGTTTCTAAAAACTCTAGTTGTTGACCAATGTTCAGTATTTTGTAGCCATTTCCAAGAGACTTTGATCTATGGATTGTGTGGTATTGGTTTCGACGAAAGGTAGAGACAAGAGTGCGGCAAATGGTAAGCGAAGATCTAACCACATTTCCTCCCAATAATCTTGCAGATTTTCTTTTTTCTTTAACACCGAGTATTCAACTGAGTGCTTGTTGATGTTGTCAACTTGTATTGTCTTTCATGGTGATGTTGCCAGAACTGCTTGATCATTCTAGGTAGTTCAGTCTCTTGAAATGCATGTTGGCCGTGGCCAGTGATGCACTGTATTTCTTTTTGGTTCCAAACGTTTTCTGCGGGATGTTGAAGCTGATGTCACCAATTGTCATGTTTAACATAAATATTGTCATGATTAATTTATTTTTTTTAACACCGAGTATTCAACTGAGTGCTTGTTGATGTTGTCAACTTGTATTGTCTTTCATGGTGATGTTGCCAGAACTGCTTGATCATTCTACATGGTTCAGTCTCTTGAAATGCATGTTGGTTGTGGCCAGTGATGCACTGTATTTCTTTTTGGTTCCAAACGTTTTCCCAGGGATGTTGAAGCTGATGTCACCATTTGTCATGTTTAACATAAATATTGTCATGATTAAATTATTTAAACCTTTTGTTTGGGCACTGTCCAAAGCACCTTGGTTTTTTTTTTTTTTTTTTTTTTTTTTACTCAGTCGTTAGTTTGACTTAGACCATCTTTGTTCATAAAATTAAGTCCAACAAGACAACAACATATTGTAATGTAATGTAGTTGTTATAAAGTTGAAACTGCCCAAATAATTGTACACAAATAGAATGATAAGAAATTAAATGAAATATTTTGTGAGCTTGCATTCACACATAATAATTTACATAGCATTTTCAAAGATTTTCAAATATAAATTGAAATAAGCTCTCTATACTCCGAAAAGAAACATGCTGTGCAATCTTGCACTCAACCCAGTAAAGACCAACTGAAATATTCTTGACATAATTTTAGTCTTCACTTAGTTACTTGACTAATGAAATAAAACCAATATTCAAACAAAACCTTGTCTTTGTATGATGTGTTTAAGCACCACATTATACATCACCCCTCTTTAAGCTTTCACAAAACCCACTGAAATGCCAGTTAAGAATAGCAATTACCAATCCTTAGATTCTGTATCAGCATTAATGTGTACGCATGCGATTTATTTACCCTAGATAATTATTAAGGCAGTAGGGCCCTGTACTACTTAAAAATATGAAAAGGAAAAAAAGACAAAATCAAGAAGACATGATGAACCCCTGTATTGACTGCCCTGCTTTTTGATGACCTCAAGATACCAGCCATGAAGATTGATGACAAAGATGACAGGGTAAGTTATGGTAATGAAATACAAAAGGCTTAGAGTAGATGGGAGTGTAGGCCTAGAAATTACACCACTAATCATTTCCCCTTATTCAGGTTAGAACTCTTCAGGCAGGTAATGTAGGCAGTATTATTTAGTCTTGGTTCAAGTGCACTAAAATGTTTTGTTTACCAAAAATGTAAAGTTTTACAGTGCAATGTTCTCCAACAAATGACTCACTGAATGCATGAGTTTTTCAAAGAAACCAATTGAAAGCAAGACTAAGTAATACTGTATGCCATGAACCAAAGACTATGATGCTTGGCCCCACCCGAGACGAAGGATGTGCTGAGATGGAACATAGAGCAACAGACTGCATCATGTTCAGAAATGGCAGCAAGGTTAAGTATGAGGTAAAGTATAAAAGTAGTTTAGAATGGGTTAGGTTTAGCTTTTAACCCCATTTCCTTCCACAGCAAATAACCACTTTCCTCCCACAGCAAATAACCATTTTCCTTCCACAGGTAACAAAAATTATTTGGTATAGTTGGTAAGTTCAAATACATAACCTCTTTTCCTCCCACAGCAAATAACCTCTTTCGTTTCAAAGCAAATAACCACTTTCCTCCCACAGCATATAACCTCTTTCCTCCCACAGCAAATAACCTCTTTCCTTCCATAGGTAAAACAATATTTGGTAGAGTTGGTAAGTTCATGTACATTAACCTCTTTTCCTTCAACAAGGTTAAGTATGAGGTAAAGTATAAAAGTAGTTTAGAATGGGTTAGGTTTAGCTTTTAACCCCATTTCCTTCCACAGCAAATAACCACTTTCCTCCCACAGCAAATAACCATTTTCCTTCAACAGGTAAAAAACATATTTGGTAGAGTTGGTAAGTTCATGTACATTAACCTCTTTTCCTTCAACAGCAAATAACCACTTTCCCCCCACAGCAAATAACCACTTTCCTCCCACAGCAAATAACCACTTTCTTTCCACAGGTAAATGGGTAAAGTATTGGGGAGACAGGGTAAGTTCAAATACATAACCTCTTTTCCTTCCACAGCAAATAACCACTTTCCTTCCACAGGTAAAAAACATATTTGGTAGAGTTGGTAAGTTCATGTACATTAACCTCTTTTCCTTCAACAGCAAATAACCACTTTCCTCCCACAGGTAATAACATTTTCTGTAAGTTTTTTCTTTTTACAGCTTAACTTCTGCTGAGGATGACACATTGCATAATGATGGCATATCTGGGACATTGTTGATCACAACATTTGGTAAGTTAATGGTAAAGGTAATTGGATTGCAGTGCTTACAGGTTTAGAACTTATTTTAACTTTATTTTACATTTTCTTCTACAGGTTCCATTTTCTTAAAGCTGACGACCCGCTTTTCATCGATGTCATCTGATCTGAGTTTAACGACCATGCAATGGAATGTGGTATTATACTTTTCTTGTCTTTTTTTCATACAAGAAAAAGAAATGAAAATAAAGAGATAAATAAGTTTACAAATCCATAAGTTTCAAAGGAAAGAAAACTACAGTGATACTTTTCAAGATTGGTTTGTTGCAAGAAAGAAAAGAAGTCTTTATCCCAGCAGTACATGTAACAATGAAATCTTTAAGTGCACATTATTAAAAAAGGGAAGTAATTCAATTTAAGAGAAAAACAATTTTTTAGAGTATAATGAAAGTGAAATAAAAACGCGGGCTTTCTTGAAATCCCTAGCATTCATTTCTATGACAAATGTTTACAAGTTAGTTTCCTAATGTTTTTTGAAACCAGTTAAGGTGAATGCATGAAATCTGTCAATGTTGTCCAATCCTTTGTTAAAACACTGACAGCACACAGAAAGGTGAAGGTACAACAGTGGTTCCTGAACACTGTATATTCGCTCAACTATACAGTTTTCAAGAAACAACACACTATGATACTCATTGTTTTTATTTATGACTTTTGTCATTTAGTGCTTATTTGGATGGGACGACTCCAACCGAAAAAGACATGGATGAGAGGTCACAGGTCAACTCACCATCTAAAGTGAAGAGTCAGGTCAGTGTAGGTCATCTAGGGATCAGAGAGGGACAGCTAAAGAGAGAGGGAGCACTCTGCAGAGCCAAGGCATCCATCTATCCATCATTCATTAGTGTGATTAGGGCCCTTTTTGAAATCACAGCTCCAGCTGAAGCTCTAGTTTGGTCTCAGTCACTAATTTAAAAACTGTAAAAGTTTGGTTTGGAACTTGAAAAAGGCCTGAGCTGTGGTTTTCAAAAATGACCTTAATCTGCACAACTAGCAAAACGAGCTACAAGTCAAGATTTGATGAGACATCATGACCATTGTGTCAGCTGCTCATTTCAACATCCGCGTCACAGGATGAGGTGGCTGGATTGATCCAGCATCCTTAGCACTTGAGAGTATAAAGCAGTTTGCTATGTAGTCTCCTTTAAAACAATTTAGTGGAGTTTGAGAAATATCATTATCAAGGTAATATAGTTTATTAAAACAAACCTTTAATTTAAATAAATATAATATTGGGGCAGAAAGGGGAAATAATATTTGGGGGAGTTGTGCCTTTGATGATACAAGCATGGATTTTGGCACACAGTCAGAGTATGTCATAATCATGAGAAAGCAAATGGCCAATCAAAATGGCTGCCACTGATTGGTACTCTACCTATATTTTCCCAAAAGACAAATTTGCGATGGCCCTATAGCCAGATATCTTTCTCATCACATGCTCTGACTGTGTGCCAAATTCCATGACTGTATCATTTTAAGACACAATCCTATAACCTGCCTGTAGTACCATGAAGCATAGTATACTCGATGCTTTCAATGCATGTGGTAAAAATACACAGACACCTGAAGTAGGAATTGAACCCACAACTCTCTTCTTTCTGGTGGAGTGTTGTATGGAACACAGGAAGATGTGAGTTCAATTCCAACCTAAGTAGCCAGTGGATTTATTGACATGGGACTCTGAAAGCCCTGAGTGCAGAGTTCCCACAGTTATAAAATAGAGTGGGAGGATCAGATCTGGGCTGTTAGTGGAGATAGAGGACATTGTTTTTATGTACCAAGCTTAATATGTGGGCAGAGGGAGTCATCGTGTTCCCCACGCCCCCTCCCCTTGCCCACCTGCAAATGTTCGTATACTCTAACACACTGTTTCTCTCTAATGCAGAAGTATTCGCCCCAAGAAAAAACAAAAACACAAACTTAAGGATTCCTGTAAGTGGAGATGGGGGCCTTTATTGTCGTACCAAGCTCGATACATGGCAGAGGGAGTCATCAATGTGGGGGGTGGGGGGAGGGTACACCATGCCAAATATCGAGCACCAAGTGCATCTTGTTGATGATAATGCACACTAAATAGAACATTATTTTCACTGTTGAAACAAATTTATTGAGATGGAAATGAAAACCATGGAAAGGTTGAAAAAGGACATTTTTGTAGGAAACTTAAATTTTCATAATAGGTTTATTTTGTTATTAAAGGAAAGTAAAGGGTGAGCAGTTGTTTGAAAAAACATGCGGTTTTCCTTTCTTCTTTAAAACTGGTATCAAACAAAACTTTGATTAATCAGTTAAAAACAAGTCATTTTTGAAATGCTTCACAAAAACTTATTTGCCTTACCAGGCAGTGAATTTGAGCACTGTTACATATTTTTAACTTTGGTTATTTCAACCATATGTTTTTTTTTCTTTCTTGACAGTTAAAACAGACAAAAAGTAAACGAAACCATTAAAAATACAGAACTTTCAAACACAGAAAGTGTTCTAATAAGCATGATTGTGTTTTGACTCGCATTAAATAATATTCAGTTTTCTTATAATTAATTAATTTTGTCATCTTCCTTTTAGTATAAAATAAAAGACAAACTTAAGATATTTGTGCTCCAGTCTTCTCTACCTCTCTGAATCATACTAAGACAAAATTTTAAGTGTTATCATGCAACATTTTCAACTTTAAGACCAGTGGCCAATATGTTTCTCATTCTTTAAATTGTTTCTACTAAATCTGTTTATAAAGATCCAAAACAAATCAAACTGGCATTATGAGGTTAGAATCAAGTTGATGTTAATTCATACTTGGCCCTTTCTCAGTTTGTAGGCATCTACTTTAGTTTTGACCCAAGCCTTAGAACCCCCCCCCCCCCGCATGCCTCCCAAGTTCCTACCCACCTCCACCATGAAAAAGAAAGTACGCCTTCTTGTGGTTAAACATAAGTTATGCATGTCCACATAATGTGACAAATATTATTTGAGGGCAGTAGTAGGATTTCATTTTTCTTTGGGGAATAATAAGGATAGTGGAGAAAGGGATTCAACAATAACATTGCTATTTTAGAATGGTTTAACCAATAGATGTTCAATCTCAATCAAGGATTAAATCAATCGAAACATAACCGTAGCTTCTTATTTGCGTTTTTATTCTATTTGACTCGAGCCCAGACTTCAACCCACAAAGGAAATGCTTAGGTGTGCATATATTTATTAGTGGACCTACAATTATTAAGTAAATTTTAAGGCAAGGTTTTGTAAGTGAGGGCGCATGAATTTTTCTAAGTTATGATGGAGTGAAGAGATTTTATGTTCGGACGCAGTAGGCCAAATAATTTGGCTTATCCCGTAGGATCTGGATGAGGAGGGAATTAAAATATAGTAATTTTATTTTCAATCTCGACAACTACTTTGATTCACAAGCTAAGTCCACTAAACTAAAATCCAGACTCCAAAGATCAGCCAAAAAAAATAAAAAATTACCCCCACTTGCGGTCCACTGATTTCTGTTTCATAAAACCAGTTTAGATCCGTGAGTGCCACACGTCTCAGCTAGATAATGAGATAATTTAATTCAACAAGTCGACTGAGTTTGTTTGCATTATCAAAAAAAAAAAAGCCACAAACATGAAGGGATCGGTCGAGGGGTTGGATGGGGTTTGGTGTGAGGGTAGGGCATGGGTGTGAGGGTTAGTAGGGGTAGGTGGGTAATAGAGTCGTAGGGAAAGGGTGTGATGGTAGGGAGTTTTGGGTGTGACTGTGAGAGTGGGGGATAGGTGTGGGGGTCAGTAGGGACAGGTTCCTCGCTAGTGAGAGGTCGGTTGCAAGTGTAGGATCGAGTGAAAAGGTTAGGGGATGGGTGTGAGAGTCAATAGGGATTGGCGAGTGTTAGTCGTAGGCAAGGGTGTAATGGTAGGGAGTTTTGGATGTGACTGTGAGAGTGGGGGTTGGGTATGAGGGTATTGGAGGGCGTTTGTGTAGGAAGATGTAGCAGAATTTTGAAAGAGTATTGTCCGTTGGTTAGTATTGAACAAATATAAATTGATCGGTTCGCAGTAATTGTCGGTATGATTGTCAACAATCGCGATTGGTAAACTTTGAAATAGACGAGAAAAATGAAGACCGTTAAAAACGCAATGGACGAGAAAAATGAAGACCGTTAAAAACACATAGCGCCATTTGTTGTTGGAATTTGTCCAGTTTAGCTAAAGCAACGAATGTCTTGAAATCGAGAAAAAGGCCGTGGACTTCGGATGCGGCTATGGCCGTCTTAGGCGTTCCGGCCATAGCCACTGCCGAAACCACCAATTCGGATACGGCTTAACAACGACTGTGTGTTGATTTAGATGGCGCTGTCTTCAATGCTTCAAGTCTTCAAGAAGTTGAAGTCTAATCTGGTGACCTCTTAGTGGGGGTGCACCCCATAATATGTTTTCATAAAAAACACTTTTGCGTAATGGCAAGTAGTATCTCTTGTCATTTCAATTAAAAATAATTCTGCACAACTCCCACCGACCCCCATCAACACATACGGGTTCGGGAAAAATGCACAAATGAATGGTTTCATACATCAAAAGTTCCCTCCCCCTATCTTAAATGTCTTTTTCCCCGGTTGCCCCCACCCAGCTGCGTAGCCAACAATTTGTCAAGGGGTGGGGCACATTACGGGCATTGCATTTAAGCGTGTGTACCAGGGGTCCCAACGGCCATTTTTTTAATTCACTACATACATGTATCTAGATTTTTCCAGGGGAAAGGGGGTAAGGGCAGCGGCGTAGCCACACGGGCTTAGGGTGGGGGGACTGGGTGTGGTGCACGTGCCCTCCATCCCCTGGCCCCATGTGGCTACACTGCTGCACCTTCCTCCCAAAAAGTGTGGGGGATACATCCCCCACCCCTGGTATTTACGCCCATGGGATTGCGGTGTTTGTGTAGGAAGATGTGTCAGAATTTTGAAAGAGTTGATTTTTGTTCGTTAGGTTAGTATCGAATATACATTTATCAGTTCGCAGTAATTTTCGGTAGGACTGTCAGCAATTGCGATTGGTAAACGTTGAAACAGACGAGAAAAATGAAGACCGTTAAAAACGCATAGCGCCCTTTGTTGTCGGCATTTGTCCATTTTAGATATAAAAGCAACGAAGGTCTTGAAACTAAGACTTAAAGGCCGTGTCCGAGTTAAGCGACTTCGGCTGCGGCTATTGTTGTCATAGGCGTTCTGGCCGTAGCCACTGCCGAAATCGATAGCGAATAAAAGCGTTTGCGCAATGGCAAGTATTATCTTGTCATTTAAATTTGAAATATTTCTGCAAAACTTGCCCCCCCCCCGCACCCCCACTTCTGGGTTCGGGAAAAAATGCACAAATAAATGGTTCCATACATCAAAAGTTCCCTCCCCTAACTTAATTGTCTTTGCCCCTGCTTGCTCCCACCCAGCTGCGTAGCCTGTAATTTTTCAAGGGGTGTGGGCACATTTTAGGCATTCCTTTTAAGCGTGTGTGACAGCACCATTACGTCAAGCCACAGTCTGTGATCCGAATTTGATGGTTTCGGCAGGGGCCATCTTGTTTAATGCACTATATACATGTACATGTATCTGGATTTTTTCACAGTAGAAAGGGGGTAGGGGAAGCGACACAGAACCATACATTTTCATTGGGGAGGAAGGGCAGCGGCGTAGCCACACGGGCTTAGGCTGGGGACTAGGTTTGGTGCACGTGCCCCCCCCCCACCCCCTGCGTGTGGCTACGCTGCTGCCCCTTCCTCCCATGATGAAAATGTCAAGTTACGCCACTGGTCGCTAGAGGGGAGTATCCCAATCGTTTACGATTAATCAAGGTTCGCCAGCAGGCAAAGATATCGAATGCCTCTCCAGCATCCTCTTTCAAAGTAGTTGTTTGTTTTTTATAATCAGCACAAACTGCAGATGAGCATCTCTGTATTAATAGCGTTTTTAAGGTGAAGGAGAGCAAGTGGGCGGGGCTTCTAGTACCTGGAGGAAAACTGGAATTCCTGGCATTGAGATGTAGCAAATGAGCTCAGAATGCAGCATTGTTATGCAAATTACTTGTTTGGGCGCGTGTATTGAAGTGCTGCAACTATTCAACACAGTTCATATACGTTGCAGTTTTCCAAGAGACCACGGGTCTCTTTAGTATTAATTCGGTTTCTACAAGGGATTTGAGGCACTCAAACTGGACAAAAATGGACGTTTTACAACCCTACCTGTAAAGAAAACTTTCAACAACAGGAAGGCTTTTTTATGGAGGAGTGCCTTTTCCCAAAACTGGTTTATTCTGTGTTGAGTTTGCAACTAGTTTGGAGAGCTCCACGAAGTTGAGCATGGAACTTCACGGACAACAATTGACTGTATTAAATGCATTTAAAATGGACTCCCAACTTTGCTGTTGAGCCTCCGACTAGCATGCGAATTCCACGGAATTATTTTGGGCCTTCTTTGATGTCGACCTTCAAGAGACGCTGAGAACTAAAAGAATGGTGTTACACTTCTTCTAGGACGACATGACTGCAGAAAAGTTGGACAACTTGACCTTCCCTCTTCTGAGTACCGCAACAGAGGAACTACCCTTGCCAGTGCCAGCCCGGGAGACCTGTTTGGTGTTTAGTCTTCAAGTGTTCATCCAAGGAAAATGAGTTGTTTCTGTGGTGGTGGAGAATGTTGTCGGTGGATTTGATGACCTTGCGGTTTGTGTTTTAAAAACTGAACTGAACTTTTGACAGTAAACCTTGGTTTCTAAAAACTCTAGTTGTTGACCAATGTTCAGTATTTTGCAGCCATTTCCAAGAGACTTTGATCTATGGATTGTGTGGTAATGGTTTCACCAAAAGGTAAAGACAAGAGTGCGGCAAACGGTAAGCGAAGATCTAACCACATTTCCTCCCAATAATCTTGCAGGTTTTCTTTTTCTTTAACACCGAGTGTTCAACTGAGTGCTTGTTGATGTTGTCAACTTGTATTGTCTTTCATGGTGATGTTGCCAAAGCTGCTTGATCATTCTACATGGTTCAGTTTTTTGTAATGCATGTTGGTCGTGGCCAGTGATGCACTGTAGTTCTTTTTGGTCCCAAACGTTTTCTGCGGGATGTTGAAGCTGATGTCACCATTTGTCATGTTTAACATAAATATTGTCATGATTAAATTATGTTCTTTAACACAAAGTATTCGACTGAGTGCTTGTTGATGTTGTCAACTTGTATTGTCTTTCATGGTGATGTTGCCAGAGCTGCTTGATCATTCTACATGGTTCAGTCTCTTGAAATGCATGTTGGTTGTGGCCAGTGATGCACTGTATTTCTTTTTGGTTCCAAACGTTCTCCCAGGGATGTTGAAGCTGATGTCACCAATTGTCATGTTTAACATAAATATTGTCATGATTAAATTATTTAAACCTTTTGTTCGGGAACCGCCCAAACCACCTTGGTTTTGGTTTTTTGTTTTTTTTTTTAAATTTTTTACTCAGTGGTTAGTTTGACTTGAACCATCTTTGTTCTTAAAATTACGGCCAACAAGACAACAACATATTGTAAAGTAATGTAGTTGTTATAAAGTTGAAACTCCCCAAATAATTGTACACAAATAGAATAAGAAATTAAACGAAATATTTTGTGAGCTTGCATTCACACATAACAATTTACATAGCATTTTCAAAGATTTTTAAATATAAATTGAAATAAGCTCTCTATACTCCCAAAAGAAACACGCTGTGCAATCTTGCACTCAACCCAGTAAAGACCAACTGAAATATTCTTGACATAATTTTAGTCTTCACTTAGTTAAGACTAATGAAATAAAACCAACATTCAAACAAAACCTTGTCTTTGTATGATGTGGTTAAGCACCACATTATACATCACCCCTCTTTAAGCTTTCACAAAACCCACTGAAATTACCAATCGTTAGAATCTGTAGCAGCAGTAATGTGTACGCATGCGATTTATTTACCCTAGATAATTATTAAGGAAATAGGGCCCTGTACTACTTAAAAATATAAAAAGGAAAAAAAAGACAAAATCAAGAAGACATGATGACCCCTGTATTACTGCCCTGCTTATTGATGACCTCAAGATACCAGCCATGAAGATTGATGACAAAGATAACAGGGTAAGTTATGGTAATGAAATACAAAAGGCTTAGAGTAGATGGGAGTGTAGGCCTAGGAATTACACCACTAACCATTTCCCCTTATTCAGGTTAGAACTCTTCAGGCAGGTAATGTAGGCAGTATTACTTAGTCTTGGTTCAAGTGCACTAAAATGTTTTGTTTACCAAAAATGTAAAGTTTTACAGTGCGCTGTTCTCCAAAAAATGACTCACTGAATGCATGAGTTTTTAAAAGAAACTAATTGAAACCAAGACTAAGTAATACTGTATGCCATGAACCAAAGATTATGATGCTTGGCCCCACCCGAGACGAAGGATGTGCTGAGATGGAACATAGAACAACAGACTGCATCATGTTCAGAAATGGCAGCAAGGTTAAGTATGAGGTAAAGTATTAAAGTAGTTTAGAATGGGTTAGGATTAGCTTTTAACCCCATTTCCTTCCACAGCAAATAACCACTTTCCTCCCATAGCAAATAACCATTTTCCTTCCACAGGTACAAAAGTATTTGGAAAAGTTGGTAAGTTCATGTACATTAACTACTTTTTCTTCCACAGCAAATAACCACCTTCCTTCCACAGCAAATAACCACCTTCCCTCAACAGGTAGATGGGTAAAGTATTTACTTTCACATGTAAAAATGTATTTGGTAGTTGGTAAGTTCATGAACGTTAACCTCTTTTCCTTCCGCAGCAAATAACCACTTTCCTCCCACAGCAAATAACCACTTTCCTTCAACAGGTAATAACATTTTCTGTAAGTTTTGTTTTCTTACAGCTTAACTTCTGCTGTGGAGGACACGTTGCATAATGATGGCATATCTGGGACATTGATCAAAACGATTTGGTAAGTTAAAGCAAGCTAAGGTAAAGGTACTGGGACTACAGTGCTTACATTTTTTTGAAGTCATGTCATCTTTCTTTGTAATTTTTCTTTTACAGTTTCTATTTTCTTCTTAAAGCTGATGACCCTCAATTCATGATGTCATCTGATCTGAGTGTAACTACCGTGCAAAGGTATTGGGTATTGTATATTTCTCGTCTTTTTTTTTGAAAAAGGGGGGGGGGGGCATGAAATGGTTTCAGATCCAAGAGTTTCAAAGGAAAGGTGATGAAAACTTCAAAAGTTTACTTTCAAGATTTCGGGTACAAAAGGGAGTCTCAGTCATACCAACATGACAGCATGATTTAATCCTCAGGCTACTTGATGCAACATGGACGTAGTTCTATTTAAAAAAAAAACAATTCTTGAACTTTTTAAGAGTAATGCGAACAAAGACATTACCATAAATTCAGGCTTTCTTGACAACCTGAAAGAACCTGTTTCAATTACCGACTAATACAAGCTAGTTTTGTCATGTTTTTCTTTTTAAACCAGTTGAGTTGTATGCATGGAAATGTTTCAGATAATGATATTGTCCCGTGCTGCCCTCTCTATACAAAAAAAGAAAGAAAATGTCACTCTCTCGTCCGAGTGGTGTCAGTTTGGCTCTTTTGAGAATGAAACTCAATATGCGTCACCTTTTTGAGTGAAATTGGAGCGAATTAACTATGATTTAAGTTGAAAATACATGATGTTCTTCACTGTACAAAGAGTTATCTGCCATATGGGTCTTTGCAAGAGTGGTATGGCAGACAAAACGAGTATTTTTTCCCACTCTTTTACATTTAAAAAGTGATACTGCCAGTAATTGAAAATAATTCTTTGAAGTGGTCGCATGATACAGCAGTGTTGTTTTAATAATGTACATTGATTTAAATTTGTTGAGCTTTCAATAATGCATGCTAATAATTATGTGTTGTTTTTTTTTGTTAATACATTTTAGCAATTGGTGCATGTTTGAATGAGGCAACAACACCCAAGACGCATGGAGAGGTCACTGATACAGGTCAACTCAACATCTTAAGTGAAGAGTCAGGTCATTGTAGGTCATCTAGGGATAAGAAAGAGGCATATGAGAGAGCCAAGGTATTCATCTATTCATCATTCTTTATAACCTTCATCTGCACAACTAGCAGTATGAGTTACAAATCAAGATTTGAGTAGATGATAGTCTTGTTGCTTTCTCAAGTCGTCTTCTTATCCCTGAGGCACTTAATGGGGTATAGATATAGACCGATCCAACATCTTGAGCACCCTGAGATTATAATGTAGTTTGCTATGTCGTCTCCATTTAAGTGTTGTTTGTGTTGTTTGAGAAATACCATTACCAAGATGGTTCAATACATATACTTTCGTTTAGTGATGTAACCAGAGGGTGGGCAGGGGGCGAGCCCCCCCCCCCCCGCTCAGAACCCTTGCCCCCAAATGAGATTTAAAAAATGCACAAATTAATGGTTCGATACATTACATAGCCCCCTAAATTATGTCTTCGCCCACGTCTGTCCCCTCCCCCAAATGAAAATGTCTGGTTAAACCACTGCTTTCATTTTTGTAGAAAAAGTACACAGATACCTGAAGTGGGAATTGAACCCAAAACTCTCCACTTTCTAGAGTGGTCTATAAAGAACGTAGGAAGATGTGAGTTCAATTTCAACCCAAGGTGCCATGCCAGTGGATGTCTTTATACTTGGGACTCTGAAAGTATAATGCAAGGTTCCCACGGTCATCATTGTACAATAGAGTGGTAGGATCAAATATCCGGGCTGTAAGTGGAGCGGGAGTTGAACCCGTTATAGAAGGGGGAGGAGAGGGGAGGCCATCTTGCTGATGATAATGCACCATGCTACATATATGAACTTGTATTTTCATTGTGATGCCTAGACAGTGTATCTTAATAGGAAGTGACAGTCATACCAATTTTATGAAAAAAGCCATTTTGAACTTCCTGTGCAAACCCATTTCATGTCTCAGACATGATATTCTTCCTACTAAGTCCGACTTGTTGGCAGTCACCAAAGAAAATCAGCAAAATTGTTGTTTAATAGGCTGAAAAGTCTATTAAATCCCATACCAACCATAATGTGATATACGTACTTGTAGGTCAGTCCTTGTATTCAACAACATGTACCTATCTTTATTCCATTGGCCAAATATCACGCCATGATTGTCTGTACACAACTTATTTTTCATTATTAATTTGATTACCTTATAAAGGCACAGTAAAGATTAAGCAGTTGTTGGGGAAAATTTAGATTTTTGTATTTAAATTGCCATAATTATAAAATGTATGTGAACCAATCAATTAAAACAAATAAATCTGAAATGCTTTGAATACGAATAGATTGGATTTTATATTAATTTTGTCTGACCCCTGGGTCTGATTTCTCAACGAGTTAAGATTCATCTTAATTGTGTATCAATCTGAATTGCTAAGCAAAGTGTGATGTCACAATACAGATCACTATTTGGTGATATTTACAATTAATCTTAAGATAAATCTTAGCTCTTTGTGAAATCGACCCCAGGCAGTGAATTAAGTACTGTAACAAAAACATACCAATACATGCGAAGAATTTTAAGCAGTTTCTTCTTTCATAAGATTTTATCTTGGATTATTACATGATGTGTTTCATAAACACTAGACAGTTCATATGAAACAATTTATTTATTTATTTATTTATTTTATTTTATTTTTTATTTTTTCTTCTTCTTTTTTTCTTTTTCTTTTTTTTTTTTTTTTTTTGGGGGGGGGGGGGAGGGGGGGGGGGGTCGAGTGGTGGACTCAGCCCATCAATTCAGTTCCTGTCATAGAGTCATTCAATCTAAGTCAAGAAGTGTTGGAGAAATCGTAGGCCCACCTGCAAAAAGGTGCAGCAGTTCAATTGTTTTTTAATGAGTTTGAGGGTGTCAACAATAACTTACTGTTCTTAATATACTTTTATCATGGTGCAGTCATACTGTTTTTTTCTCTCGTTCTGAGCAATGTAACTCAAACTGAGGCTGGAAGGGAATACAGTCTGGACCCTTGTATTAAAAGGTAATAAAAACCATCGGTGTCAATGTGTAAACATAAATCAAAACACCTTTATCCGACATGCAAGTTATTTGCTGATTTCCTCCTTTTTCCTAACTTTTAGTAGAAACAGGGGTGTAGCCAGTATTTTGTCACTAGGGGCACAGGGGGGCATTGCCTTTCGGGGGGCAGGGACCTCGTTTTCATGAATTACACGTATCTGGATTTTTTTCTCCATGGACCACCTGGGGGGTGCGCTGGAAAATTGTGGGGGCACGTGTCCCCCACATGGCTACGCCACTGCCTGTAAAACTAGAAACCATAGTTCTGTGTGCAAGACAGTTTACTCTAAATTTGCAATTCCCCCCCCCCCCCGCGGCTAAAAACAAGACTCCCTGTCGCCCCCTCAAAAAAATAAAGAAATAAAATGACGCCCTCTTGTGGTCTGCTACCATGGGTATAATTATTTCTCGCTCCGTAACACTTGTGTATTAATTTTAAGAGGCGTAAGCATACTATTTAAATGTTTTGTGTTTTTTAAATTGGAAAGTCATGTGCAAGGGTTGTGTGGTTGGATGAATATGTCTTGAATCGCACCCCGAAATATTGATACTGGATGATTATAATTTTGTTTTATTTACACCTATAACAGACCATTCAGTTCAAAGAAGAAACAATAAAGGGCCAATGAAATGTAATTTTTTTTAAATGCAACCCTTGGAAATTGCACCTTTGTGTCCCAATTAACATTATTATTAATTTTTATTTTGCCATTTTCAAGGGTATTTCGGTGCCTTTTGGGTTTTTATGCTAATGCAATATTGCAATTAGTTCATGCATAAAAAGATGACAGAATTCAGGATATTTCGCTGTCGTAAACTTTTTTTCTTGAGTGTTTCGTTGTGTAAGTCATGGCAGTGAGCCAATGAGCAAACTTTTCACAAGCAAATTTTGGGGTTCATATTTTAATGAATTTCAATAAAAAAATCACAGTGTCTCCCTGAAATGACATCAAGGTAACAGCACCCTTACTTGCCCGGAAAAGTTTCGAATTTAAAAAAAAATGATTATAAAAGAAGTGCGTTTTTCAATAAAAATAAAAAGGCATGTTCAATTAGCTTATATCTACAAAACTTATATCTACAACATACAACAAAAATTGAGACTGATTTAAGCTTGGGGTGTACAACTAAAGCACTACAAAAAAATTGTTATGCCGTTCTCGGCTCCTTAAAATGTTCGCACTTCAGTCAAAAGGTAGTAGTTTGCTGCAATATTTCAAAACATTTCAAGAAGGAAAAAAAAATGTTTTTACATGTGTTACCCTTTAAACCTTTACGCATTTTTACTCTAATCCAAAAGTGTAAGCAAACATTATATCCCAGGCCGACTGCCGGCTGCTCTGTAAGGTAACCATGGCTCTGTTCATTGTATCTGTTCACTCGTAAAACGGTGTTATTCAGACTATAAACGACAAGCACCCAAACACAATGAACCTCACCCTCATCAATGTGGGAAAATATCACTACCGGAATGCTAAAAATTGTATGCCTTTTGTGAGCGTATAACCTTGGGTTTTTACCGTGACCCTTTTCGCTTTGTCCCGATAGTACGCGACCAAGTTTTATATTTTTAAAACCTCTTTCAAAACAAGATCGTTCTATCCCTGCCGACAAGTGACGCTTGTTTTCAGCGCGTACCCGACGCTGTTAATCTGTTATTGTAAAACATAACAGCAGTAATTCCCATGGATTCAAACAAGTGTAGAATCAAGGCACCCGAAAATTACTCAAATTTGTTCCAACAACCCTTCAATTTAGACAGCAACAGTGAAACATTTCAAAAGTTATGGATTCTTATTTTTAAATTACTGGGAAAAATCACTCAGAAATATTATAACAATTTAGGTCAGCTAATATATTAGTTACAGGCTCATCAAGTTATAATTTATGGGGAAATATGCATGATGCTAATTTGTTTCAAATATAGTACATGTACACCAGTTAGAATGTCTTCATGTTCTAATGAACAAATTTGGAGAAAAAAATAGTCATAATAATTCTGATTTAATTTAAAACTGTCCGTGAGTCACAATCACTTTAATTGACTTTTTATCTACCAGAAAAACAGGTGGTTTACTTTGTAAAACATAAAATCTGCAAAGAGTAACTGCATGGTATACATTGTTCTATTTTTTAAATTACTGGATTTCTTTATTTAACAAATTGTGTTGGCCTTCACCATAAATTAAACAATTACATGACCATAACTTGGAACAATATTATGTACTCGTCAAAAATAATATGACAACATTAAATCATGGTATGAAAGGAATTTCACGATTTTATTTTCTCATAACGCAAAACACTAAACCCTATAAAATTTACTTCCAGTAAGACAGTTAGTGTGCAGAAATAATCATAACATCTGAACACACGGCTATCGGTCACAGCACCGTTCTATATTCTATCGCATGGGGAAGATTCCACTTGGGAAGACTAAGTATAGGCCTATAACGTTGAACAGTGCGTACGTGGACCCGACTATAAGTACCACAGTGTTACATTATAATAATGACATGACCTAAATAAAGAAGAAAAAACCAAGACATTTACGAACAATTTTTACAACCACACTCATCTGGAGAAATGAATCTGCTTGAAAATGCTCCCTCATCAGTAAAAGATGACTATTATAACTGTTTTACCTTGTTAAAAAAAGTAACAAGCAATTTCAATTAACAAAGTATTTTGTTTTAGATTGCATGGTGCTTGAAAACTTTGAAGAATAAAACAGTTTTGACATAGAAAATTGACAAATAAAGCTGGTATTAGTCACGTTTTCATGTGAGAACCCGTCCAGCTTAAATTAATTTTACTACCACCAACTACACTCTACCCACACCCCTTAGCCCCGCCTCTCCCCTAACCTTCCATCCACCCAGTAATCTTAATCATTCGTCCTCGTCCATCATATTCCTTGTCAAACGTCGACCCCTCAAAATGACAGGTATTGAAGAAAGACTTGTTTTTGTTAATAGTAAAATCAGTACATTTTGACCTCCACTGCTTATAGTAATCCATGCAACGTCAGGCAAACACTAGAAGCATCCTTCCTGTGCTTTGTTAACACTTGGTACTGCATGATACAAATACGTCAACAACACAAACAGACTTGACAGTGAAAATTAAGTGCATAACGTTCCAAAACAGCCAGAGTTAAAAAAAAAAAAAAAAAAAAAAAAATTCAGATCATCATTAAAAATACCGGCAACAAACAGGGTCCAATTTCATAGAGCTGCTTGAAGAGCTGCTGAAGCAGACAATTTTCTGCTGAGCGAAAATGAGCAGGATACCAGTCACAGGTGGTACGTGTGACATGGTATTTGGACTGGTAACCTTATTCTGGTAAGAACATTGTTGTTGGTGTGCTCAACTTCTTTTTGTGCTTAAAGCAGCTCTATGAAAGTGGGCCCAGATGGGAAAGGAACCTTGATTGACAGAATTTTGTCAAGAATATTGGCTAAATTTAAGAATAAACATCTCAAGTCCTCCCTCTCAAATATTCTGTGCTTTTCAGTCCGAAATCGGACTAGCCCAAGTATTAATTTCATTTGTACACTTTGCAGTTTCTCGTCGAGTGTTCGTTTCAGTATTATAAATTGTGTATAAAAAAATGAAGATTAATTCAAACAGTCGAAAGCGTTTCCCATAAACGGTTCTCAAACACCGTCACCAGACACTTCACAGCTCGAGTATCCAATGTTTGACCAAGGAAGCTTCTGTGGATACGGAAATATTTGCAATTTTGTTTTATGTCTATCAATTTGATGGAATCATGGTTTTCTTGTTTTGTTTACGTTGAGAAAGAGGCTGATTTTTGTGAAACAAAAAGGTTTTCTCCCTTTGAATTTTTTTTCTTGTTTTATTTTTTAGGGAAGGGGTCCTTTTTGGTGGAAGGGGGGCAACATTTGGTTCAAAAGGGAATGATTAACAAAGTGGTCTTAAAAGCAATTTTTTATACTATCAGAATTGACCCGGATTCCGGGTTTCAGGGGGCTGATCCATTTCTGGGTCAGTATGACCCGGTATCTGTGTCAAACTGACCTGAAACTATGTCAAACTGACGCAGAATCCGAGTCAAAAGCCACCAGTTTCCAGGTCAGCCTGAACCAGAAATGGGTCTGTCCCCCTGGGACCCCAAACCGGGTCAATTTAAACCCGGGGTTTTTAGAGGGTAGATACAATGTGGCTTACTATTGTGACTCATTATATCAATACACTAATTACACTTTATAATATACACATAATTACTAAAGCAAAACAACACTGACCTAAAGCTTTTGGTGGGTAACACTGACGCAGAATCCGAGTCAAAAGCCCCCAGTTTTGGTCATTTCTGCGTCACTGACCTAAAGCTTTTGGTGGGTACCACAGACGTTCACGGTACGACAACTCGGCATTCTCTCTCTCATTCAAACCAAGGTAACCAAACCGAGGCTTGGATGAATAATGGAGACCGGTTTTTACATCATGAGAATCAGTGTTTACGATTGCTAATGCATTTTTGGTGCATGACGAAGATGTTGGTAATTGAAAGATTTCACAACCAACTAACAACAGAAGTAATACTTAATATATCAAAGCTGTGAGACGCCCTGAGCATTTGTTTGGTACGAATGCATACATGTATGTTTCCTGATTATTTGACATAGACTACTATCATGGTGCAGCCATTTTCCCCAATCCAATCAATGGAACCAAAGTGAGGCATGATGTGAAACAGTCTGCTAACTTTGAAGTATAAATGATAACATGAGTGTTATAGTTTTCATCACAGCATGTTTGGACCAAGATACCGAGAAATGGCTGCGAAATTTTGCATAATAGCAAAGATATTACACAGTGCAAAAAGATTTTTTTTTTTTGGTTTCGAATGAAATGAAAGCACACCAGTGTTTAGCGTTTTTAGCAACTGGGTGTTATGGTAGAATAAGTCGGTATAGTATTAGTTTTGGAAAATAATAAAGATCGCGATCAGTGCGTGGGTGGGAGAACATTCAAACTCACTACACAATGATACAACACTCCCGGACAGTCACATAGCTGTTAATAATATCTATCGGTGTCATAAAAACTTAAAAAGTAAGCGTAATTAAACGTTTTCATGAACATGTGTGGTAGTGCGAGATTTTTTTCAAACTATAAAAAAAACTAATAAAAATGATTTTCAGCTTCTTAAAGATGAGGTCCTCCGCAGGATCCCAGCGGTGCATCCAGGATGGGGTGGGCCGCTCAAATCGGCGTATTTACGGTAGCGAGCGATGCTCTGAAGCCAGCAGTGGAAGTTAATTCTCTGGTTCTCGGTGAACCAGTTGCTGGCGTACGCCGTGGCTACCAGCATGTGGACATCCTGCTCGAAGTGTGATCCGCATCGAGCGTAACTGTCGTAGCACCTCTTGACGCAATTAAAGATGCGGTTCCGGTCCATGTAGTCTGGTTTACGGAGGAGGTGACAGGCGATGAGGAGCGAGAGTTTGGCGATACTCTCCGGGGAGAATCCGTACGGGTATTGGGGGTCGAAATCCGTAAGGTTAGAGTGAAGTAAAGTACATTCACCGCGTTTCCGTTGAAGCTGAAGCCGTGCCTCGGAAAGGTCTCTCTCAAGCTTGCGACTGCTGGTCTCTGATGTCTCCAGCTTCTTCTTGGTCTGCTTGAGCTGTTGCTCCGTCTGGGTTAGTTTCTTCTCGAGGTCTTTGACGAGCTGGTTCGTCCAGTCTCTCGTCTTTGGATCGTCGAAATCGGGCTCGTTGGCTGTGGCTGCTATCTTGGCACACTGTGCCTGATGATTGGGAAGCTCGTAGCGACTAACTACCGTCTCACAGCCGGCACATTCGACCGGGGCATAGGCGCAGCTTTCCCGGTGCCTCTCCAATGATTCTACTCGCATCACCAGACGGCACCCACGGTCGCCATAATCACACTCTACGGTCAGGTTGTTGACGATCTCGCGGATGGCCCACACGGGGCTCACCTGGAACTTGCTCACCGAGGCTCTACACTGGGGGCACGACCCGCTCAAGGGTCGGGCGAGCCATGTATCAAGACATACCTCACAGAAGGCGTGGCCGCATCGGGTGAGTACTGCGTCTTTCAACACCGTCTTGCAAATCCCGCAAATTAGATTCTGGTCAGGTTTGATGAGGAAGCGTTGGGATGCGAAGCCCATGATGATTGCACTTGGACACAAAATAAATCTCAGCCTGTGAATTACAGCATCAATAAATAATCCCACCTCTGTTATACTCGATGGCAAGTACTATAAATTGCTTATAAACTGCATAGACAAGATGTCATCCTGTAAATTATGCCCATCCCCTCTGCATCTAATCAACGTCAGACAACTATGTGCACGAGTGATCCGCTTTTTGATAAAATATCACTCGATAGCCAAACATCCAGATGTGAAGGCAGTCCACAGCATTGACTGAATGAATACAAGGCTTCATAAGAAAATGTCACTAGATGTCACGGCAGTATTTTCTGCTGAACACAGCCACAGCTCCTCGGTAGACGGGATAGAGTCTTTGCATGATCATACGGTGACCTCTCTCCACAGTGCCAGCCACTTTCGTCCTTTCCTCTGATTCGGCCCACACTGATCTGTGCATGGGCCTTACTGTGAACTTAAAAATAATGTACGACGTGCGTGTGTGTATCCGAGTAGAAAGTCGTACAGGGCACCCGCTTGTCATATGCACGCGTGTTATTATTATGATGACGCCTGCCCAAAATAAAATTATGTTTGTTGGGGGATAAATGCTGCAACGGGATATGCCATCAGTGTAGTATATTGTAGTGAATTTCAGTTTGGTGGTATGTCTTCAGTGAATTGCCCTCCAAAAACCTAATATAAGTGGAAATAGATTAAAACAAAACTTATGGTGCAAAATTAAACGTGTTTTTTTTTCATTGTTAATTTCAAAACCAAACCAAGTCAGTTTGAGAAAATAAAAAAATAAAATCACTAATTTTTGAGTCCGATATACAAAACAGATTTATATTTTATTAGAAAATGAGTCGTCTGTAATAATACAAACCGATGTCTCTGTAAATAATATGAAATCATATGCTAATCATATTTGGCTTTTTATCCATGATTCGAGAAACAATTATGATTTTTAACGGATGAACGACCCGCAAGCCACTCTAATTTATGCAAAGTTACGCATCCCATTACGTATCATATATGGCCGGGATGCTATGCCATATGTGCCCGCGTGTATTTGCGAGTTGTGTATTTGCATAGAAATAATAATAGCTACAGTTGTATTTGCCTGATGAAGCTGTCTTTTTTCTGGAACTGTTTACTCTGGTGCCGCAATCCGGATACTCATCTAATTATGTGGAAACTGATAATTAGGTGACTGTTTGAGGAACCTCGTTCTCTGAAGGGAAGTTTGTTATGTCAGAACGTGTTAAACAGTTGCAACACTCGTTACTACAGCTGAACGTTTTAGGAATACTAAATTCAAAGTTATGATATCGAATTAAAAAACTATATAAAATAATAACGTTGGGCGGTACATTCATTCTAAAGCTGATTTGTATTATAAAGTCGGTGTCATCCTGAGGTATTTATTTTCATCAGACAATCTGTCTACTCAGAGAAAGTATTGTAGTTGTTTTTAATTCTGACCAGGCAAACATTATTCCCCCAAACCGTTAATTGCGCTTATTGAACGTATGTTGACCCAACTCACCTGACGTCATCACGAGATAAATCTCGGTTGTACCATTTGGAGTGTCAGTTTCCCTGTGTGTGTGTGTGTGTTACTGAGCACGCATTTAGCGACTCCCAAAATGGCCGACCCTGGGCAGACTGTAGCTGCGTGTGACGTCACTGCTAGGAGTCAATACAGCACTTGTTCAATGTATTATTCAAACCATATTTTCATAAACGGACCGGAAAGTTCACTTCAAATCACGCCGTGATATATAGGGCCCGATTCAGCGGCGCAACTAGGGTAAAATTTTAGGGGGCACAAGGGGGTGCCCAATTTTTTTTCTAGGGGGGGGGGGCACTTCTGGCAAATTTTCATAAACAAGCCCCTTTTCAACGCTCTTGTTATGCCGTTGACTATTTTTTTGTAAGATAATCTGACACGGAGGTAAAAAACAAATACATTGCGTGTAAATATAAAAATGGTTTACAAAAAAAAAACCCATTGAAATTACTACATAAAAGCTTACAAAATGTAACATTTTACTCCGGTAATTTTTTTTATTTCAAAAGTCCAGATTTCAAATGGGGGCACCGGGGGGGGGGGGGGGGGCACGGACATCAATTGGGGGCACGTGCCCCCCATGCCCCCCCCCCCATTAGTTACGCCACTGGCTCAATTCCATTCCATGGCACTGCTTTTAACACAGAATTCTGTACATACGGCAAAGTGTGTCGTTTTGGGGGCCGTAAGCGCTTGATTCCGCCCTAAGTAGTGACATGAAATCGGGCCCATCATGTCTGTGAGCCATTTCAGAATATACGGCATAGAACAAGAATGTTGACGCCATTACTGTATCAAACACCGAACTAATAAACCATTTAAGCGAACCTCTTCTGAAATTCTTAACCTGGCACCATGCATGGTTTGATGAAACAATTAAATCATTTTTGTTTCAGTTTCACCTGAATTAATGAACAGTTCTACAGTGAATGGGAGTTGAAGTACGTACATGCCAAACAATATCCGCTAGTTAATTATTATTGACTTGGCATATATTGCGAGTACAGGTTCTCTCTCCGCGGTGACGGGCGCCACGCTGCACCACAGTGTTCAATGGTCTTGATGTGTACTGGCGATGGGGACAGCGAGCTTGTTCTGTCTCTTACGGAAAAACATAACATTCGTTATTCGTTACAATATTATTAAAGATACATTGGATAGCTTTGGATTCCGCAATAATTCAGAACATTTAGAACTTAAAAGTGTAAAGCTTGTGTCAGTGTTAATTTCTTATCAGTTATGTTTTGTGTAACTCCTTTTCAGGGTTCTTCATATTAAAAAATAAAAACAGAGAATTTAACTGCATACTTCATTGTGTTTTTTATGCTCGAAGCAAAATGAAAATCACGAGTGCTGTAAAACACATTACTTTCCCTGTGAGCATTTCAGAACTGGATGTGTAGTTTAGCATGAGGTATATAAATAGTGTGCATTTATGTACTGATTCAAAAAATTTAACAGGGCAGCAATTTTTTGACGTCGTTACTATAAAGGTGAACTCAATCTTGATTCATGTGATAGAGGAAACTGATATAAGGGAATTGCCAATATGCCTGTCTTGATTTATAGATAACACACAATCGCCAACGATGGACTTTACAGCAGTGTAGCTATATATCATTGTAAAATGTATGTTAAATGCTACAAAGACAGTGGAGATACACCGCGGCAGAATTGATAAACATTGATACCCTGGCCGCACCGCATCTTTAAGCCGTCTGTGACATTATTCTGTCGAGCTCTATACGCAGACATTCTGATCTATCCGTGTGTACACGAAGCCTTACAGTGATTAGTTTGTGTAAAAGCTGACTCCTTCCTAATAAATGTCATCGGGTCTGATTTCTCAACAGTCCGTTTTTAATGAGATGGGAACAATACGGAGCGGCAGTGTGGTAATTATTTCAAGGTGTGTGCCTGCAATTCCAACCCCATATGGGCTGGTTAATTAGAGTTGGTTGGTTTTAGTTTGCTGTTCAAAAGAAGAGTCGGAACCCATTTGTAAAATACTTGTTTGAATCACCAGTATGCTACCTTACACGCATGGAGATTTTTTTTTCTAACAGAGCCCTTAAAGAGACATAACGAAAACGAATTAATAAACACAGAAATATCTTGAGTTCTTCATTGCATGAGCTCAAAATTAATCATTTTGAGCGCTCAAAATCATTTCGTACGCTCTTCTTGCGCTCGAAATCATTTCGTGCTCTCAAAATCATTTCGTGAGTTTGAAATAATTCATGTAGGGCGCTCGAAATAAATCATTTCGTGCGCTCGAAATCATTTAGTGCCCTTTGAATAATTTCGTAAACAAACAATTTCCTACCCTTAAAATCATTTAGTGCGCTTGAAAGCATTCAGTGCGCTTAAATTCAGTTCGTGAGTTCGACATAAATAATTTCGTGAGCTCGAAATAAATCACTCCTTGAGCTCGAAATCATTTAGTGCTCTTGAAATCATGTCGTAAATAAACCACTTCGTGCTTTGAAATAATTAGTTCGCTTGATTTCATATAGTGCGCTAGGGAGGTGGGGTGGGGGGGGGGCACGCGATATTCCGAAATCTGGATGGTCGTTACTATTGGAACCCGTCTATTGTAGTAGAGGGTTGTTCCTTCTCCAAGAAATCATGAACACAAAGGAATTTTTAAATTAACACATTGTTAAGTTCAGTTTCCATGAATGTATGATAAATTATGCTTTTGAAAACAAGTCCGTAGACTACTAAATTCACTAAATTCATCTTGAAAGAAAAAGAAAAGAAAAAGCAACAACGACAACACAATAATTATAGCGTCTGCAGGGGCGCGAAGCCAGTGTGATACAATGTAGACACCCCTAAACACTGCCTAAAAGTTTTTATTTTGGAAAAAAACGTATCATCCTACCCCGATTGTTTTTTTTTCTTTTAATGGAAAGAACAAACCGTGTTCTTTAATATCTGAAAGAATGAACACAATCTGTTCGTTCCCACCAATCGATATTGTAGTCTCAAAATCAAACCTGCCAAAAGAATGGAATTGCCCAACGACTGGTTTGTATACGTGGTTTTACATGTACACCATGTGTACGAAATAATTATTATTTCGATTGCACGAAACGATTGATTTTGAGGAAACGAAATTACTTTTATCTCAAGGGCAAGAAATGATTTCGTGAGTACGAAATGAAGAACTCAAATTGTTTATGTTTTCATCAATTTGTTTTCATCATTATGTCCCTAAGGGGTGTGGCAAAACTATGTTCGACAGATAGTTTATTCTATTAATAAAAAAATATATAAAAATTATATCTTCAACGCATCGATGAATGTTAGGATTTTATCTTTTATTTCCCCTATTTACTTAATGGACACCGGAAGTTTCATACGACTTTGCCGTATTTGTATTACCTCGTTTGGGTGGATAGGCCTATGTGGCTTACGAATTTTCTTTGAAAAAAAAAAACAAGAACGATTTCATTCTTGTATTACACAATCCCCGTTTAAAAAACAAAACCAACCCAGCACATAACGCACTCTCTAAATGTATAAGAGTGAAAACCACTCGTCGTTTTGTCCACCATAGCACTCTTGCAAACAGCCGTATGGCGGACAAATCTTTTTAGAGTGAAAAACGGTTATTTTCAGCTTGAATAAGAGTTAAGTTCACTCCAATTTCACTCCAAAAGGGTGATGCACATTTATTTTCACTCTCAAAAGCGAGAGCAACATTACGTAGGCGTAGATGAGTTGACTTGCCCGAAATGTTTCTCAGATAAAAACACAAGTACCAATTCCTATTAAAAAGGTCCCTATTCCCCTTTCTTCTTCTTGCTTTTCCCGAATTTCCTCCACTGTTTTGCCATACTGGTTTTTTTTTCTGGAGGGAGGAAGGGGGCGGGCAACTGCCCCTGGCTCGTACGCCTATGATACGTATTACCATAATATGGCAAAGATTCAAATCCTTTGTCAAATCGTCTTCAAAACGAAAAAGAGACAAACATTACTATTTTTCTATGAATATTAATAGTGACAACAGGTGAAGAGACGATAATCAATTATTATGTTGCACACGTCTTTAGAGGGTCCACCTGCCGTGCACGTCCTCCCAATGGGGCAAGGCTTCCGCGTCCAAGGAAGTAGTGTCAGGTGGTTACGAGTGAAGACAACAAAAGAACGGACGGAGTGAGTCACTTTCCATTGTCTTCATTAGAACTGCCTTTAAAAAAAAAAAACAACAACATATTATCCAGTAGAAATAACATAGCAAGAACCAGCAGTTAGTATGTATAACATCATTATTGCATACTTTTCTGTATGATTATAGTGACTGAGAAATTCACATGTCGGTTCCTTTTGGTCTTGTAAATATGCATAAGAATACAGGACTGTGCCACAGGTCGAAATTTGTAAACCGACAGCAGCATCCAGTCCGATGTTGTTAATTGAATACGCGCGCACGTTATTTTTGTCATTATTTGTGTCAAAACTGATTTTTGTAATGGTCTATTTTTTTGTATAAAAGTCACACAGAGAATCAAATATATTACTATTTGCAACAGCAACGACTTGTTTTAATAATAATAATAATAATAATAAAAAAAAAACCTGTTTCGACTCTTGGTTGGAAGTCGTGGCTGCATCTTTAACATAATAAATTCTCTCACATTCGATGTTATGATACCAATAACCAAAGCTGAGCATTTTATTTGAGGTCACTTTACCATGGTAACGGTGTGACAACTTTTTTTCATTAGATGGTGCTCTTTTCATCTACAGATAAAATGGCCATCTTGAGTAGTGCATCTTTACTCCTGCTTGAGATGCTTGCTTGTGTTTCGGTATCTTATAGTGTCAGTAGTCTTTACCGAGGGGTCTCCTACCAACCGGTAGAGCACCACACCCTGCTGGGCCAGTCCTTCAGGAATATCTCAGGCATCTCTGCCGTCAGGTGTTCAGCTCGGTGTCTCAGCCATCATGGATGTTTCTCTTTCAACTACGATCACACCAATCGAATCTGTCAGATGAACAACACCACAAGAGAGCAAACCGTCGGCTATTTTCAACGAACGCAAGCGTTCACTTATTACAACGCAACTGCAAAACCAAGCCAGGTAATTTATTGAAATTTATTTACCTAATTCAATGTGAGGGTCCAAAATCACATCAAAAACGAAAAAATAATTCCATTAAATCTGCGACAAGATCTTTATATTTGTAGGCGAAACTGCAAATCTATATCAAATTGATATCAATTTATTTACCAGTTTGAAATACCATTCGTTTCGTTTTTCCTAGAACTGGTATCAAGGTTTACATAAGTAAAGTTTAGATTAATAAAAAATTATGCGAAATCAGAAATCAAATGGTTGGAAAACATACATTAAGTTGCCTTTGATGCCTGTTTTTTTTCTTTTGGCTATAGCTATTTACTATTTAATTATATACATATACTGCTTTTTCTGTTGGGAAAATGCCACAAACTTTACATTTTGTTATGTCATTGATATCAACAGTTTAGATTCCCAGTGCGTCTTGTCTATTTAAAAAAAATTATTTGTTTGTATTTTGCTCTTCAGAACAACACACTTTCCAGCAATGGAAGATCCAATCCTTTGAGTGCCTGCAGTAGTTTCAGTAAGTCAAGCAATTTTTACTTGGAGTTTTTCAATGAGCTATTCAAAGCATTGATGTTTTTCAGATTAATGATTGCCCAGCCAGTGGAACTTAGACATTCTGCATGACCCTTGTGGTTCTGCACTGATCTGTACCATGTTTGAAAAAAACACACCAAAAAACCCATAGATTATGTTTCTTTCAATTTATCCTTCTTTTCCTATCCAGACCGACTAGGTCTTGAAGATAGTTCGATCCCCGATGGGAGCCTCTCCGCATCAAGTAATTGGGCACCACAGGGAGGTTATACAGATTTGAGCACGCCGGCTGGTGCCCGACTCAACAAGATATCTTCACATGTTGATATCATAGGAGCATGGTGCCCTTATGTGTCAGATACCAACCAGTGGATACAGGTGGATTTAGGTAGCCCGACTTACGTCACTGGGATACTTACCCAGGGGCGTCAGGATAATCAATGGCAGTGGGTGACCAAGTACAAAGTGCAATACGAACCGCCCTCATCGGCGCACCTTGTCGACGTGAAGGACCAACTTGGTCAAACTGAGGTATTTACGCACCAATCAATCTCATTGAGTTTGTTTAATAATTGTGTTTATAATAAACACTTCTTGTGGGTAATTTTGTAATGATTATGCTATCTTCTCCACATGTAGATATTCAATGGCAACACCAATCATGATGGCATCGTGGAGAGGCGCTTTTTCGAGCCCGTCTTGGCGGTCAAAGTTCGCATTGTGATCATTGAGTGGAGTGATTTCATTGCCTTGCGTTTTGAGCTGCTGGGCTGTAAATAATCTACGACAGAATGACGATCACCTTTTGATGGGAAATCAAGAATACATTTCGACATGGATTGAATCACTGACTGTCAATAAACGATCACCAAAAAAACATTCACTAATAAAAACATTCATCCTTTTTATCATCTTGCTGTGGTTGTCTGCTTTATGTACCGACACCTCAATGTTCCGATCACCCATCGTGATCTACACGCTAGGATTAGGGTGAGGGTTAGGGCTAGGATTAGGAACACACATTTGTAGAGTTGTGTGAACTTAGGGGCATCAGAACAAAGGTGTGTACAAACCTAGCTATGTTGTGGACGTATTGGGTTTTCTCGCCATAAAGAGGAATGAGATCGAGGTTGGTCCTCAAAAATAATATTTATTTAATTATTACTTTACTCTAAGTATTCGGTGTTCAAATCGGTTACGAAAAATTCATAGGCTTTGAGCGTAAGTGAGATTTATTACAATGGAACTTATTTATAATTGTATTGATTGTGGCTGACATCTCTCTTTGCTAAAATAAATCAGATTGCTGTGCTTCAGTTGTAATACAAATTAATAACGTTTCTCTTTTGACTTCACCTAAGCAACTTATTGTGAGTGTATTTGGAAATACCGAATCGGTTGAGCACCACGCCCCCTATAGGCTAAAATACCTTATGCGTATGACGTTACTGAGAGCATTTAGTACGTGAAACGGCGCCCTCGCCCTGAGGTAAAAGACTACAACCATCTCTGCTACAACGGACGTTCGATGCGGCATTTGACTAGACTGGTTCCCGGTCCCTACATCGTTTTCGTTCTGACAGAAAATAGGGACCGGTAGCTACTACCGATATGGCGCTTTTGATAGGCCCTTGATCGCGCGGGCGCAGTAATAATTTTATAGTTTTATAATTTTAGAGATGACGTTGGCTATGCTCGTGACGTGTGCATGTTGTTGTTTGACACTAGCACAGGTGTGCATCGTAACCATTCACCCGGACATAGTGAACCAACCTTCAACATCAAAATTCAAGCTAACTTTAGAAGAACATCTTAACTAGCGTAATGTCTTCCCAGCGCCGTAACTGGGGTAAAATTTTAGGGGGCACAAGGGGGTGCACCATTTTTCCTAGGGGGGGGGGCACTTTGGCCAATTAAAACTGTAGTTCCCGTTTGTATTTTTCCTAAGCAAGCCCATTTGCAGTGTTTTCTGAGGTGTTGACGTAAAACAAAATACAGTATGTGTGTAAATAATTCAAAATAGTTCTAAAAACATTGAAAAAACTACGTAAACGCTTATAAAATGTAACATTTTATTCTGGTAATTTTTAATCTCAAAAGTCCAGATTTCAAATGGGGGGCGCCCGGGAGCACGGACATCAGTTGGGGGGCACGTGCCCCCCCCCCGTGCCCCCCTTAGTTACGCCACTGTGTCTACCTCCGTGGTCTGCACGATGGGAGATTATGTGTCCATCACGTTGTGGGTAAGGCCGCATTGCATTATGGGATTACGTAGACATGCTCATTTTCATTACCCGCTACCGGTCCCTATATTCAGTCAGAACGAAAACGACGTAGGGACCGGGAACCAGTCTAGCATTTGACTTCTAAGGTGTCGGCGAACGCATACGGTCTGTACTCTTTGAACATCTCGGTCGTCTCTTCCGTCAGATGTTAAGTTAGGCAAAACATTTATTCTTTTATATTAAGCAACAAGAGAGAGGGAATGGGGATGGGTGGGGGGGGGGGGGGGGACTCGGTAGTACAGAAATTTTCACAGCCCCTAAGGATGAGTATAGTTATGGGGGAAAAGAATGACGAGTGGAAGTTAGACGCCCAGAGAATTGGGTGACAGAGGGCCCAACATAAAATTGTGGGAAAAGAGGTGCACCGCACTAAAACATTGCACTACTTTTTTGCGTTCACGGCCCATGGGTAATGCTCAATTCTATAGAATGACGCATTATGGCCCTGTAAGCCCAGAATTCTGTTGCTGTAAAGTTGGGCCTAAGTGTGCACGAGGCAATTCAACTAGCCTTATTGTATCAAGAGCAGCCAACCAGCAAAAATCGATTTTACTCGATTTCAATTTCAACAGTTAACGATGCCGAAGCATAAAATTATAGTTAGGAGGGCCATTTAGTTTTTTTTTTTGCATAAACAAATTATACACTCCTTTGTCTGCAGTCAACCTCGTGTCCTTCAAGTACGAATTACCATATTCCTAATAGTTTTTTCTGTTCATAAAATACAGGACAACTAGGCGTGTAGACACTCCAACGTAACCTGTTTTATGATGGCCCTTTGAAAATCATCTTCGTGGTGACGTGGCTTTACCGTCAATAATTGTTTTCTTTCTTTTTGTCTATTTTGCTTGTTTTTTAAGTCTTTTTACTGTTTGTCTTGTATTATTTTTGTCCGCCTGTGGATAAATGTTATAAAATAAAAATAAACAATAGTAATGAAGCTATTATTATAATATTTTCCCGACATTGCATTAAAACATCAGCAGCAATAATCCTTCGCTTCCAAGCAAAGAGTATGACTTCAATGAAGCTAAATGCAACAATAAGTATGAATGAAATACCATGGTGCGAAGGCACCGCTACGTGTATGACGTGGTTTTTATTTTCTTTAATAGACAAGGTGTATCCGTCATCTTTTTAATTTAGAATTATGATAAATAAGAATACTTATCTGTACAGCAACGCTATGCCTTTAATATTACACGCACTACTTAAAATTACGATGCATCAGTGTAAAATTCATTAAAATTCATAAATGTCATAACATTCATAAAATTCATTCCACTCCTCTCAATAAACACGTACACAGTACAATCAACCTGTGAACATTTCATTCGAACGAGGTGGTGACGTTTTTAACCGATGTATTGCTTTGTCTGGAGATTCTGTGATTTGCATGGTCATCTATAATGATGGAGCACTGGTGGATATTCTAGTTGGTGATCTCATGTGATTGTGCACTTTTTGTTCATCCTCCATAAATTTTCATTATATCCTCCCAAAATTAAATATGTCTTTACTTTGAATTTGAATTCGTTTGAATTATTGTAACAGCCCCTCTTCATGGTTTGCTAAACCTCATCAATCAACTTCAACGTGTCCAAACCTTATGTTTTAAGCTAGTTTGTAAAATAAATATTGCCATATTACTCATTTGTTAATGGCTTTTCATTGGCTTCCTGTCACATTCAGGCTCGATTTTCATTTTGTTGCTGAATGTTTGTTAAATTTTGAACAGGCAAGCTCCTCAATTTTGGTGTAATGTTTTAACTAAAAGGTCTTTGTGCAAACATTGTCTCTGTGGTTTTGCTGACACTTTACATAGAAGTTACCCACTCTATAAAACTAAACGAACTATATTGGATGTAGTGTTTTTCTGTGCATTGCCCATAAACTTTAGAATGCCCTCCCACATGGCATTAGAAAATTCTAATAACACTGACAGCTTCAAAAACACATTCATTTCGACAGGCTTTTTATAAGTCTTTTAGAGATCTTCGGCTTGTGTAATTGTGTGATCCTTGATTATTGATTTCACAGCGTGTTTTGAGTTTTAGTCCATATTTTAAAATAATTATTAATATAAATACACTATTTGAATACACTATCTGACCTTACTTACTATGTAACTTGCGCAAGTAAAAATGAAACATATTAATTATTGTTACATGATGAGTGACTATAGTATCAACAAAGAAAAACAGGATTTAAGAAATATCGAAATTCTTTTGATAAATATAGGCGAATGTTCTTGTTTGTAGAATAATGTCATGTTCTAAAATATGGCTTTCCTTTAGTCGCTCATTTTAGTCTCGGTGACGAAATCTGATTTTATGTCAAAGTCTGTTTTTATTATCACAAAGGTGACAGGGACAGGTGTTTTTAGTTGTTTTTTCATAATTGAGTCATTTACATCCGAGCAGCTCAAAACGCAGAGCGATGTTCCCCTTCCAAGCAATTGGCACGATGCGAACCTTGACCGCCAAGACGGGCTCGAAGAACCGCCTCTCAACGATGTCGATGTTGGTGTTGCCAACAAATTCCTGTAAATAAAATGAAAACAGGGAACAATTACCAGATGAACTATTATTTTGTTTACACAGAACTATTAAAATAGTATCTTGATAAATTTAAACAGTCAGATGAATTATATGGAATTTCAGTTCTTTTATACAACTTCTGAATATCTTAAATCTTAATACATTTAGGCAGTCAGGTAAAATCAATTGCATAACATAACATACCTCCGTTTGCCCGAGATGGTCTTTCACATCAACCAGGGATTCTTGTGAGGGTGGTTGGTACTGAACTTTGTACTTTGTCACCCACTGGGGGTAGTCCTGACGCCCCTGGGTGAGTACCCCAGTGACGTAGGTTGGATTGCCTAAATCCACCTGTATCCACTGGTTGGTATTGGAAATAAGGGGATGCCATGCTCCTATGATATCACCGTTTGGGGGTATTTTGTTAAGACGACCACCAGCCGTTGAGCTCGATTGATGACTTATTCCAGGTTGCCGAATCCAGTTGCTTGATGCAGACAGGCTCTCATCGGGTATTGACTCATCTTCAAGACCGAGTTTTCCTGGATTAGAGCAGACGGATGCAAGCGTTATTCTATACACCATGCAGATTTTAACGGAGAAAGATCAAAAAGGGGGGATGATAACATTTTACCGCATCCACAAAGTTATTGAATCAGAATTGAAGAGATTGCTTGACTTACCGACAAGACAACACGGGCTGGCTTTTCCGTCGCCTGAAACAGTATTGCTCTGGTGAGTAAAGAGAGAAGGAGCAAGCAAACGAAAATATGTCAATCAATATGGAGTACTGTGGAAAAAATTGTTTAGGAGTTTGATGTGATTCAGGACCACCATAGTGAGTGGGTTGATTGCATTTAGATAACATACCTGGCAATTCATTGGTTTTGCAGTGGCGTCGTAATAAGTGAACGATTGCATTCGTTGAAAATAATCGCATTTTTGCTCTCTTTTGGCGTTGTTCATCTGACAGATTCGATTGATGTGATCGTAGTTGAAAGAGAAACATCCATGATGGCTGAGACACCGAGCTGAACACCTGACGGCAGAGATGCCCGAGATGTTCCTGAAGGACTGGCCCAGCAGGACGTGGTGATCTACCGGCTGATACGAGACCCCTCGGTAAAGACCACTGACACTATAAGATGCCGAAACCCCTACAACCATCTCGAGCAAGATGAAAATCAAACCGCTGAAGAGGATCATTTTTTTAAAATAAATCTTGATCAAAAGAACGCCTGGTATCGAATCATGTGCTACTCAAGGTAAAACATACACTGCTGTACACTAATCATTTACCTACTTGTAACACAGTTACCATGGAAAATAGATTTCTATACAACGAAACCATCACCAAAGATCATAGAGCGCCGAAGGCGCAATGATGGGGAACTCAGGTTGAAATGCGAAATCCCACCGGACGCCAACTCAGCAAATAACTCTTTTAATACAACAGTAGATCAGTGCAGACAATGACCATTGCTATAAAAGGGAAACAAAACATTCGCTTGCTGGAATGGCGCCCATGCCTATTTCACGTTCTAACAATTAGATAGAGCTCCAGTTCCCATCTTGCGCCTTCCGCGCTCTATAGTCTTTATTATAACACCTCTTCCTTTGATTCTATCTGTTGATTGGCCGAACGTGCGTCACGTGGTGTTGTGTATTTTTACTATCACACTGCACACTGACCAAAAGAACTATTAAATGGTACTATCCAACGACAACCTCGAACCCGGTGAAACGATCAAATAATACGTGCATGCGAAATACGATATGAGAACGAAGGCAGTGTGGTACCCCCTCTTTCTTTTTGTCAAGTTTTCCTGTCAGATTTTACACAGTTGTTTGAAGACTGGTATACGCACAGTTGTTTAACGAATATTACAACAAATTGGATGAAATTGAGGTGTTATAAAACAAATATTGACTGCTTTATCTCGTGGCGTAGTAAAACTAGTCACTCTCGGTGATCCCCGGAGCCGCCTATCTTCCCTCGGCTCCGCCTCGGGAAGATAGGCTGCTCCGGGGATCACCTCGAGTGACTAGTTTTACTACGCCACTCGAAGCAGTCAATATTTGTATACTATTACACGCCGCGACTGTGCGTGTGCGCACTACACTGATGTTATTTGACACGGATTCACTGACTTCCAATGTTAATGTTGTTAATGTTGCTGTTGTTGCTGCTGCTGTTGCTCCTGCTGCTGCTGCTGTTGTTGTTGCTGCTGCTGCTGTTGTTGCTGTTTTGTTCTTGCTGATGTTGCTGCTGCTGTTGCTGCTGCTGTTGTTGTTCTTGCTGATGTTGCTGCTGCTGTTGCTGCTGCTGCTGCTGTTGTTGTTGTTGTTGTTGTTGTTGTTGCTGTTGCTGTTGTTGCTGCTGTTATTTTTGTTGTTGCTGTTGTTGTTGTTGTTGTTGTTGTTGTTGTTGTTGTTGTTGTTGTTGTTGTTGTTGTTGTTGTTGTTGTTGTTGTTGTTGTTGTTGTTGCTGATGTTGCTGCTGTTGCTGTTGTTGTTGCTGATGTTGCTGCTGTTGCTGTTATTGTTGTTGCTGCTGCTGGTGCTTTGGAGGAGATCTTTTCATTATTATTTTTTACAAAAACGCGATCACCGATGTTGATGAAATTTTCAATTTTGGTTTTTAAAGAGTTTATATCTTTTGAGTTTAAAATCAATAAGTATCATGTTATGATCATTTAGTGACCTAACAATGGGAGGAAGTATCTGTGATCTTTCACTTAATCACTCAAACTAATATTTATTTCCAATGCGTAATTTATATTTAATTTTGAAAACTAGAGAGTGGGAATAAATTTACTCTTCCCAAAAGAAAGGTGACATACTTTCCTTTTTAAAAAATCACGTCTCAGTTCGCAACACTAGCTTTGTTTACTGTCTCATTTAAGGTATTCGATGGGAACGGGTTATATCCCCGTCCTTCGCAGCTTCGAATAAGGATGATTAGCCTCCCAAACGATTAAAAACATGGATATTATTATTAATTCCATTACTGCTATGGTCATGACAACACAGCCCATTTAATCTAACGCGAATGGCGTGAAGTTCCGAATCCCCAATTCTCAAATTGTGCCATGTGGGTGAAAGACAAGCGTTGCTTGGCGTTTCTGGAAGGGTAATTTATTTCAAGCAAATTGGGCACGGTCAATTAATTTTAGGCCCACGCACTGATAACCGGTACTTCACCGCTGTGTTTCCACCGGTTTGTAGCTCAGGTTGTCATGACAGCAGATTTTGCAAGCCATACACACAATCTATATTAATTGCATGTCACACATACATTTTGCAAACCTCAAACATCGTCATCAGGGAGGGAGCGGATGTCCACGTTCTCTTGGACTTGACCTCAACTGAAATTGCCCCTCTTTAGTGCCCCTCCCCAACCCCCCCCCCCCCAAAAAAAAAGGTTATACGCCACGGTGAAAACATAATTATTATAATGAAAATCATGGACTGTTTACATCTTTAAGTTCAAAACTATTTGTACTGCAGACATATTTTTAATGATATCTTAGTGACCTCACATTGGGTAGTAAGTTTAATCCTTGCCGACAACCACTCGCGCATTAAATTTATTGACTATTACTTCCATTTTGAAATTTTTTATACTAATTTTCACCGGTTTTAAACACAAAATTCCGTGAATGATAAAAATGATTGGCGTATTTTTTAATAATTGTGTGATTCCATTCGGTCACTTTGTTGCCTTGTCAGAAGAAAGCAAGATCGTTTTTAACGTATCTTTTGCTTTTTCTTTTTGTTATGTTTTATCTATGCGGAGCTTCGGAAGTGCCATTGATCCGATCAGACATGTTGAAAGTTTGATGTCGACCTCCCGAGACTCATAATTGTCTCAGGAAGACATCCGAGAGAAACAAGCTGGACAAAAAAAAAAAAAAAAAAATAACAACGTTTTCTCGGTGTGTCGACATCCTGCAACATGAAGCCGTCTTCCTGATGAGATGCCGTCTTCTCAGTGAGACAGAAACTCTGCCTATTATAAGGATTGCGTACAAAAATGCTGCACGCTTTATTACAAATATCTTGATTTGTGCAAAGAATGGAAGCATTCACGGACACTTCACCAGTCCAATGTTGAGCTGGGGCTTTAAAGAAATACTTTTATAAAGAAGTACGTTTATAATGTAGTCGGTATAAAGTGTCCCCAAACGTCATCCCTTGCCAATAGTTAAGTTATCGCCAGCAGAATAAATTATTGAAACTGGATGCAGTATATATATATTTTTTATTCATGATTGTCTATTATTTGAGTCAAGTGAGTAGAACCATATATAGCCCCCCGGGTAGAACTCATCTTGAGATGGTAGTCAACCGGGAACACTCTCAGACGGTGCGAAATAGGTACAGGATATATCGAGCAGCAACATCAGTATAGTATATACAGATCTATCTTCTTTTCTCCCCGATGCAAAAATTAACAATCTATTAAAAAATTATAGACCTATCTCGTAAATTTTGTATCAAAGGATTGGAACTCCCCAAGAAAGTTCTTCCTCAACCAACCAATCCTCCAGAGAACTACTTAGTACCGAAATAGTTTAAAGCCGGCCCCAAAGCACCATTTTTCTTATTTCGCTTGCCGCAATGGCGAGATAAGCGTGAGTGCATGACTCACACTGAATTCCCTTACAAACATTCAGTTGAACACTGCAAGGTAGCTTTTTGACATGTTGGGTTGTGTGTTGAGTTTCATTAAAACAATAGAAGATATAAGTTAAGTCTCTTTCATAAAGCAACGAGTAGCCTAACATACTCTGAGATATAGCTTAATTGGGGTAGGGGGTGAAGGAAAATATCCTTACGGAAAATAAAACGATAAAACGATGTTGTAACTATTAGGCTAAATGAGGCTGCGGTAGGGCCAATAAAGCTCAAGCATGATTTATAATGCAGATGGTCTGTAATTGAAACTCAATTAAATTTCAAAATGAGGAGCAATTAAGGGCGGTTTGGTGTTAGTTAGTTTGTTTGTTGTTTTTTCTGTAATGTGTAATCGATCCATTTCATAGAGGCAGACCGAATCCTAAAGCGACTTCGGCTGCGGCCGCGTGGCTCAGCTAAGAATTAGCCTTTCGTCAAGGCCTTCATGGCTTAGACAGCCATAGCTGCGAGGACCAATACAAGTCAGCGTGTACCATCTTGCGGCGAAGCCACTCGTAGTGTTCGCTGACTTGTTCTTCGCTGTGGCTTTGCAGCTACACATATGTCTAAGCCACGAAGGCCTTGACGAAAGGCTAGGACTGAGTAGGCATTTTCAATAATCCGGTCATACCCACTGCTCTCTTGCTTACCCCCTTCGAACTCTTGGGGGCGCTACAGTTCTGCGTATTTAGTTTGGGAAGTTCACATGTCAGCTGAGATACATGTATGCACAGCACGAAATGCACTGAAATCAACTTATTATTTTTCATTAACAAAGAAGAAAACATGGGCAAAGAGTATTTCAGTAATTCATCGTCATTTCCCCGATTGCTTGCATTATTTGCTGTGTCTGCAGTTTCTTTAAATACAAGATTCTACAAACTGAACGAACCTGAACATGTGTGGTGAGGTTAATTTTCTTTTTTGTTTTTAACAGGTCAATAATTAACATTTGAACTACCACAACACTACCAGGCTACCACAGCGCTACCAGTACTCAGTAGGCCTACCAATTTCATGAGTGGAGTGTTTGGAAAAAAAAGGGGAAAAATCCAATGGCAATATCCATTTAAAAATATTTAAAGATCCTTTTATTTTTTAGTTATAAAGTGGCAGTCGGATATGGAAGGTTTTCCAGCATTTTTGTTAATGTATTAGTGACTAGCCCCATACATTGTGCCAATACGCTGGACTACCTCCGCTTCTTGGCCCAATGAACCCTGTCCTCTAAAACCGGACATCAACTTTCGAATCGAGACTTACTTTTTTGGACAAATTTATCCCTCAATGATCGGTCGGTCGTTGCTGTCAGACATATCAGACTCACAGGCAGAGTCTGGAGAAGATTACCGCACGATCCCCTATGCGATAAATCCTAGGCTTTTGCTGGAATTTTATGTCAAATCTCGGTGATATGAGCCCATGTCAGCGACGGCGGAGGAGCCATGATGGTTGCTGTTCAGCGCGGGTCGTATTCCTGCACTAGTCTTTATTCCAGCAGTCATTTTGCGACGTTTACCTGATAGTGGTGACGTCAAGGTAATGCGCGCAATCAGTCAGCACATTCAAGAACGTTTACCGCTGCGCGACACCTTGACGTCACCACATTGGGCCAAGAAGCGGAGGTAGTTCAGCGTATTGGCACAATGTATGGGGCTAGTTAGTGACACACAACTTGCATGACTAGTCAGTGTTCCTGTTGACGTGTTGTGTTGTTTTAACAAACATGTATTGTCATGTTAGTGTAGTATTAAATGTTATATTGGTGGACTAATGCAGTTCAGTGGTAGTGTTACTAATACTGGTATTTCGACACTCGTATAATAATTCATGGACATGATTGAGTCCGACATGTCTGAGAATGACTACCTACCACAGTACCAGTAACCAGGCCTGTGTTTCAATCACACAACCATTTGCTCTACCATTTATAAAATGTGCATCAACAGTATGCTAACAGTAAGCAGGATTGTTTCCTAATAATATGAAATGTTTCCCAATAATATGGAAACCTTGAGTTTCCATATCGGGGACTGTTTCTATACAGAAACGTTAAGGTGTCTTAATGGGAATTTCTTCTTTCAACTGTTCAAACACCAAAAAAGGGTACAAAATATGCAAAACCGGAGTTTAGTGAAAACCATAAAAACAATGCAGTTTTACACTGGATACAGTATCCAATTCGGAGTTTGCACGGACTGAGTTTGGACTGGAATAGACCGTTCCGGCCTGTCAATCAAACTGTGCGCGTTGACCAATTGGATCACGCCTTTTGGTCATGTGACCTCGGTCAAACTCGGTCACACGTCCAGCGTAAACGCACACAAACTAAGCTGTGGGGCGGGGCTTGTTGCCAAAGCCGGACCGGTCAATACACTGTATTCAAAAGCTGTGGGCAAGTTCGCTTCAATTTGTTTGACCGTTCATTTTGTCATATTCCATGTTTTTGTCGTCTGCTCTTTACCAATAAAATAAACTATTAATATAGCTATAAATATAACTATAAATATAGCCATTTGTTTCATTCCTTAATTGAGTTCAGCTCCCTGGAAAGTAAGATACAGCCTGTTCTGTCTTGCATGTAGCACACCCTACCAAGCTTTAAATAAGAACCATCTCTGCCCTCACAGGTATCCAATTTTTCACCTGGGGGAAGAGAAGCAATTATAGTTTTAACTGTCTTGCTCAAGACACAAGAGTCATGACCGGGATTCGAACCCACACCCTGATGACTTCACCACCAGAACTTGAGTCCAGTGCACTGAGACCACTCTGACATGCAGCGCTATTTAATATTTCATATTATTCCTTTCACAGTTGGGATGAGACACACTTTGGTAAAATGGCAAGTTACTACATCAACAGGAAGTTCTTCTTTGATGTTCATCCACCACTTGGAAAGGTATCGGTAATGATCCCTTAGTCAACCAACTCACATGAGTAGAATCTAATGTCTCTTTTGCTGTTTTAAGGGCTCGATTTCATAGTGAAAGAAGCTGCACAACTTTGCTAGGCGCCGACATGTTTGCTATTAGACAAACAGGTTAATTGGAAGAGTGCAACAACCAAGCCCCAGCTCAACATTGGTAAACTGACTGTAAATGCTTCCATTTTTTGCACAAACCAAGATATATAATAAGTAATAAAACCAAACCTGTGAAAATGTCGGCTCATTTCGTTGTTTCGTTTGCAAGAAAACGGTCAAAATGCATTCAGCATGTTTGTACACATTCCGATATATATGCAGAGATTGATTTTTATCAACTTTTGATATGAAGAAAGGGGGCACGTCTCGAAACTTGTTTAGCTGGTACTTTCACAACTCTTGAATGTATGTGGAAATTATGACACAAAATGTAAAATTTTTGAAGTATCTGGCCTGCCAGAGAGGCCCTGGAATGCACAAGGTCTTTTTTTGTGTGGACAAAGGTTACATGTAGACAAAGGTTATAATATGGAATATACTACAGTCCGAATTGAATTTAATTCGGGTTCAGTTCAACTTACTCTTGTATTGTTTTGTTGTATCCTTGTAGATGCTGATAGGTCTGTCTGGCACCCTGACTGGATATGATGGGACGTTTCCATTTGAGAAAACCGGACAAGAATACAATGATACCAGATACATGGGAATGAGATCTGTAAGTAGTATATTCAAATATTATTGATTGCTTAAAAAAACAATTGCTAACATTTCTGTCACTGGTTAGATGCATTTGATCATAGTCAGTTGAAATCTTTTAGAATCTCAAAATTTGTTGTTGGATTTTGTCATAGCAAGATGCTCTGGAATGCAACATGTGGCGTGTCGTGGCCACATGTCTAGAGCACTGGATTCAAGCTCTGGTGGTTAAGTGATAGGGGTGTGGCTTCGAATCCCAGTCGTGACACTTGTGTCCTTAAGCGAGATGCTTTACTATAATTGAGCTTCCTCACCCAGGGAGTATGAATGGGTACCTGCAAGGGCAGATGTTAAGACATTGATTGCAAAAATTCACTGGCCTCACACGCACTAAAATGTCCTAAACACAGCAGAAAAATATGACCATATGCTGCTTTATCTGCATGTAAATATGAAATGTAAGCAACTGGGCCGTTGTGCGTAGTTCGCGGCGTGACAGCCAAAAACTTGTCAACCTTTTTGCCTTGGTACACTGTGAAACCAGCCTCTTCAGGGCAAACTGTGGAGGAGGTACTGTCTTGTGAATTGCCCGTACTGTGTACATCTGTGAGTGATGGTGTGATTCAATTCCTCTGTTTACAGTTTTGTGCCTTACTAGGGTCAGCAGTGGCTCCTCTATCCTTCCTGACAGTGGTGGAGTTAACTCAGTCCATCCAAGCTGGGCTCATGACTGCATCCTTGATTATATTTGGTGAGTGAACAACCGCACACACCCAGACATGGCACCACCTGTTTTATATTATCTGTAATATTGATATTGAGATTGATTGATTTTTTATTCCAAAAACGGAACATACCCCATACCCTGGGGAAGGGTTACAACAAAAAAGTAAATAACTGAAGTTTTACAATATTAATGTAAGGGAGGAATGATCAAATTAAACATGTGGTAACTCAAGGTTAGCCTCGAGGTTTTTTGAGGTTTTCCGGCTGGTTATCCGAGGTTCAACCTCGTGCTACCTCGAGTTACCACCTATTTAATTCTGTATTTCCCCATAAAGCAGTGCCTCACACAAGTGCAACTCTAGAAGCCACTTCGAACTTTTGAAAATAGTCTTTGGTCCAAAGTTCATACTGCTGTAATATTTGTTGACAGACACAGGCTGCCTGACGTTGTCCCAGTACATTCTTCTTGATCCCATCTTATTGTTCTTCATTATGATGTCTACCTACTGTTTGGTGATGTTTCATTCCCAGTCCTCCAGACCGTTCCAGTTAGCCTGGTGGCTCTGGATGGTAGCTACTGGCATCTCGTTGGCGTGTGCATTCAGGTAAAGGTACCTTTCAAAATTGCGTGTGTGTCTTATCCATAGTGTTATATGTAAGAGCTAGAGGGAGCACCCGCGATCTTATGCTCGGAACTCGGCTGACCCACCGTGGGCGAAAATCCCTGTGGGTCAATTACATACGAATGTCCACTTAGAAAACTTTCACTGTGTAAACTGATAAGTGACCATTGTAAATGAATGGTCCGCGCCATTTTCTCAATGGTAAAAAATGCTCCTTGTCGGGCCGTGTCTCGTGGTTTTGTACGCTCTCTAGTTCTTACATATAACTCTATGGTCTTATCAAAACTTGAGCAACTGTCCCAGTAATTGTTAATAGACCGTGCAACCTTTGACGTGACGTTTACAAAAGAGCCACAGAGCCTGGACTTTCTTTCTGCAGGCACGATTTGTACACGGCTCAATGGAAGAAAACACAAATTCTTACAATTCCATGGAGATTGCACCGTACAATTTTTAACAACTTTTGATGGCACGAAGGAAGGGGGCACATCTGAAAACTTGTACAGCAGTTATTTTTATAACTCTATACACCCATCCGAGCAGCACTCATTTACAGTGTTTTACACCACCGCAGCTATGGCCTCCGCATGACACCACACCAATCAGCATGGAGGATTCACAGTACATGTGCGTCGACGCGCGCGTGCAGTGGCCATAGTTGTGGTGGTGTAAACGCCCATGAATAAGCTGCTCGGATTAGTCTATATTTGGACCTCTATGATCAATATTTTAATTTGTTTACATGTAAGACCAATGCAGTCTGATCTGAAGCAAGATCAAGCAAGGTCAACAAACTTCCGATCAACCCATCAGCTGCATCCTGATCAAACATTTGTACAAAATCAAAATTGGTTGATATGTTTTTCCCTGTTTGGATCCAAAACAGTGTCAAATTTGTGGGTCTGTTTGTGATTCTCCTCGCTGGATTGCTAACTGTGAAGGATTTGTGGAGGTTACTCGGGGATCTAGCCCTTTCAAAGGTAGGAAGATCGTTTAAGATGTCAATTTATGACTATGGATTAATTTTTTTAAATACGTTTTCTCACTCAGTTTTAGTCTGTAGTTGGTTGTAAAGGTGAACCTCCTACGAGGACACCATAGTTGTTATAATTATCTTCAGGTTGGACGAATCAAAAATATCATTTTTCCAGCAAGTGATCTGATTCAACTGATTAACATTATGATTTCAGAAGACAGAATTACAACATACAAAATAGGGGCCAGACTGTGTCCCTCCAAACCTAGTATGGTCGCGTTGATTCGAAGGGTAGAAATGTTGCACAGTTGAACTGTTATCAGAAGGCTGTTCCATTGAACAAGGATTTCTCTGTTTTCTTTGTTCATTCCTCTGCAGACAGCACTCTTTTACCATCTTCTCTCCAGAGTTTCCTGCCTGATCCTACTCCCAACCCTGGTCTACTTGATTGTTTTTGCAGTGCATCTAAAGGTGCTCAATCAAAGGTAAGACAAAGGACCCTCTCAAGAGTTGGAATGATCCAGTCAATTACCACCATTTCCTTTTGTGATTGATCTGGTAACTGAAAAGAAAAATCTTAAAAAAAACAAAACCCTACAACATTAGCAAATCTGGGAAAATGTTGACCATTCTACATAAATGAAATGAATGCTTTGTAGCTGTTTATCCCTTGACTTTGATGAAGAGGGTGTCATATGATGTTTTTGTTTTTTTGAGGGACTTGTTTTTGAATTTATACTCTAGACTAATTTGGACACCACCTTACTCAAAGCTCTTCGGTGTAATTTCCTGTTTGAAACTTTTGTTTTGTATTTGCATCATTTTTGTTTCCGCCAGTGGGAATGGAGATGGTCATTTTAGTTCACACTTCCAATCCAGTCTTCTAGGCAATAGTCTCTACAATGCCTCAATGCCCAAAGGTAAGAAATGAGACTACGGCTTGATTGTGCTGAAGCATAGGATGCAAGGCAATGTTTCCTTAACAATAGACCAATCCATTAAGCCCCGCCTACCTTAGCAACTGCCTAGCAACAGCACATGGCGTGAATTTCTTGCCACGATCGCAGCGGTGGTTCGTTTGATTCACACACAGACATGGTATTTTTTGTGAACGGTATGAGTTTAGAATGAGAACAATGGTGGCAGTTTGTTTACTTTTCCAACCGATTTTTAACGTGTCGGACTTTCAGTGGTGTTGTCAAGGCTATGGTTGGTCAATACGTTAGTAGGCGGGGCTTAATGGATCGGTCTATTACAGTTTTTCTTTGCGTAAAAAAGTTATAAATTGTGTAAGAACATTTCAAAGTGCACAAAGGCAGTTGCCTCTATACATGTAGCCTCAGTAAAGTATTGGACCTGCTTATATTGATCCATTTTTAATGAGAAACCATACTGAGTATAACATTTACAGTTGTTACTGGCTCTACTCTCACAAAAATGTTTCAATCTTTTTGTCTTGGGCAGAAGTTTCAGTATAAAGCCCAGTTCATACTTCACTCGAAATGTGAACGCAAAGTGAAGTCCCCTGCATTTGCAGCGAATATTTTGCAAGAGTCGATCACATTTCAACTTGTATTGAGCAAATTGTTTTGTTGCGAATTTGTGACATCAAGTTCGCTTCACCTTCGCATTTGCATGAAGTAATGAACTGGGCTTTCCTTGGTCAATACAAATCCCATAACTATTGATGCTGCTGTCTAAAAATGGGGGCTATTTATTTTTCATGTACTTGGGCTCTGTACAAATGAATAGCTTCAACAGTGGCTACTGGCTATGGCTGGAACTCCAGAAAGTCCTATTCTTCAACGTTGTCGCTGAGGCCAATGGCCAGAGCCAGAGCCATAGCCAAAGTCACTTGATTTCAGATGCGGCTTAAAACCCTTATGGTGTAGAGTGCAGTTTTTAATTAGCAATAATTCAGGGAGATAGTCTGCATAACGGCACACAAAGTAAATCTGCACACAAAGTAAATCTGCACACATATTACATCTGCACACAAAAGGGCTAAAGCAGAAACTTGTTTTATTTTTTGCGTCTAGATGTTGCATATGGCTCCGTTATAACCTTAAGGAATCATCGTGTAGGAGGAGGCCTTCTTCACTCCCATCAGCATGTCTATCCAGAAGAATTTGGACCCAGACAGCAACAGGTATGAGTTAATGTATGCTTGAATATTCAGCAGTGACTGTAAACTTTCAGCACCGGATTCAAATGGTTACCAGCTGTTCAGTATATGAATGGTTATTGTGAAAAGAAGATATTGCATGACCACCCATCAATAATTATTTATCCTTTTATTTATTCAATAAGTCAATATTTCCCCCTTCCCCCTCCCCCTCCATAACAAAATATTAAAAAACCAAAATGATTTGTGACAAATTGAAAACAAAATAATCCGTGTCATTTGCAGAAGGCTATTTTTAACCACTTAGCGCCAGGGTTTCTGAAAACTTTCCGTGCCCCCAGATGGGGTCAATTTTTCTGGAACGGGCAGAAGAATTCGTTTTTGAGACTATCATTGTCACAATGCAGGACTGACTAAGCAAAGCAAAGACCGCAAAGGTTCTCATAGAAAGCACTAGGATTTATTGGTCTCTTTCAAGAAAATATGAGATCCGTTCAGCGTGAATCGCAAAACCTTGGCCATAAGCCACAGTTGATTATCGGCCCCATGGCGGGAGTCTATGCTGGGATCACTCCGACTTGCGTCTCATTGAGCCGAACACGATGACAAACAATGGTGGCAGCCTATCAATCTCTCGTAATCCTCTTGTATAGCAAAAGGACAAAAGTCTTGAATTGGGAATCACACAATAACCCCTCAGAATAAGGGAGATTTAGAGCATGAATTCCAGTACTGTCTGTTCCTCTTGTATGGGGGAAACTAAAGCATTGCTTGCATGCACTGTGCACGCTCCACAGTGGAATGTCTCGGGTATTTACAGTCCAGTATTTCGTTTTTACGCAATGGCATGTCTACACGTCGTCTGGTTTCTGACAGAGAAACTATTGACGTGTATACACGTCTACCAGTTTTAATTGGTTAATAATCTCATTCCACATTGTTAAAATAAATACAGTATTGTTCGTAGGTAGTAGATGTATTGACCCAACTCACCTGGTGTCATAACAAGATCAATCATGGTTGTGCCATTTGGGAAGTCAGATTCCCTGTGTGTTACTACTGTGCGGTGCGCATTTAAGGTGATGCGGTGCAGTTATACATGCACCGTATCTTGACACGCATTTGGACTTCCAAAATGGCAGACCATGGACAGACAGTAGCAAGGGGTCCATAGAGGTAAAAATGTAAAACATAAATCAACATGCTATCGTTTTATCCTATTTTATTTTTCTTTGATGTTATCACGTCTGCCGTTTCCACTCAACAGATTACAACCTATTCCTACAAAGATGAGAATAATCAGTGGCTTGTTAAGAGATCGGATGTTGAGCTTAATCCAGCTCGTCCAGTACAGTTTGTCACCCATGGGGATTTTGTACGCTTAGAGCACATCAAGTAAGTCAAACCCTCTTTCAGATTGATAGTGAGAGGACCGTTCTGGAACAATGCGTCACTCAATGTGGAGTGTCGTGGCCGAGCAGTTAAGATCACCGGACTCAAGTTCTGGTGTTGTTGGCAGCAGAGTGTGGGTTCGAATCCCGGTCGCGGCACTTGTGTCCTTGAGCAAGATACTTTACCATAATTGCTTTGTCCTTCGGATGGGACATTAAGCCGTAGGTCCCGTGTACTAGGATGGGTAGTGCTCGTAAAAGAACCCAGAACACTTATCGTGGAAGAGTAGGGGTTTATACCCCGGTGTTTCTGGTTCACATAGCAAGCATCCTTATCTACAGGTTTCCTCAGGCTTGAGAGCTACAGTGATTAAGTTCACTTATGAGGCATCCTTGGTTTCATTACCAGAAATATATAATAAAAATAACAATTTGATAGAACAGACCTTGCGGCATTGATAGTCATCCTGCCGCCGCTGAAGCAGCTATTGGGCCATGGGCTTGATCTCACAAAGAGCTATTAGATTGATCCTGAATTTGACCTCAGGTGGACCTAGGTTTTGCTTACGCTGTGACGGAACCGTCGGGATCAAGCAGAACATTAACTGAGTAACTGAGAAAACCGTATGAATGTCATGGAACACGTTGCAGAAGTTAGAATTTTTCTACTTTTGCGACTGTTGATTTTTTTCCGAGGAAAAGTGATGAAGATCGTTTCAACATCATCGTAGATATGCTCAGGTCGCAAACAATCGGCGGCTGATTTGTTTTGACGGTCTTAAATCAGGCGCAGCAACATCCTGAAAAGTCAGTCGCGACTGTTCTGTGTCATCGAAAGGTCAATTTGATGTCAGCTTAAGATGTATGTCAATCTAAAATTGTCCGTTTTAATATGAATCTTAGCGTTTTGTGAAATCGAGGCTCGAATTTGGTGGAAAAATTCACAAGACCGCAGGACCAGAATCTAAATGATAAGAAAACTTTTCACACAGTTTGAAATGTAATTTGTTTACATTTGAACAAACACTAAGAGAAGATTGATCTAATTTGTCTGTCTAATAAGTAGACTTCGATACTCAACAGAATTGAAAAATATTTTTCAGACTCAAAGTCAACATTTGTACATTACTTGTTTGTTTATTTAACATCTTATATACTTTGAGATATTATTCATCAATGGGAGACTTTTGAGACGCTGGCGGCAGCAGACACAAAGGTCCTTTTTGACTGTTCTGAGCGTGCACGCACATGCTCAGAATTGCGTGCGTAGTTCTGAGCATGCATACTACTGGTGAGAACTGTGAAAAAGGACCGTCCAAAAGTCTCCCATTAAAAAAACACAAAACCAGCCAAACTTGTCCAGTGGGGAGTTAACTGACCCGACACTAAACTGACCGGCCTCGGGCCTGAGGTCCAGTATAAGTTTCGAGGCCTGGCCTTTCAACACTGCTGATTGTATTGTATTGCTTTTATCATCACTGTAGGACGGGTAGGAATCTACACAGTCATGCTGAACCAGCTCCTCTGACCAGGCAGCATCATCAGGTGTCAGGCTACGGCATTGTGAGTTCATTTCAGATTCTAATTCATCTTTTCTAACCCTGCTCTGCCTTTTCCCTTCTTATTAATATTTATCTCTTGGCTTTGTGCTTTTGTAATTTTATGATGTGTCTTGTACTCTGCATTTATTTTTAATGTTGTAAAGCGCTTTGGTCTTTTGGAAATGCACTTAATAAATCTTTGTGATAATAAATAATTATATTAACAGGTCTGTGAAATGTCCGATTTAGAGCGGAAAATCTGCCTTTTCATTGAATGTGGCAAATTTTTATTTCCACTTTTTTTTTTTTTTTTTTTTTTAATGCGAACTCCGAAGGCATATTGGGATGTTAGTCTTTGTTATATCGCTACTTTGCAAGATACAGTCTGGGCAAGAACCATTGAATGGCAAAACCTAACAGTGCAGTGCGTGTTCACTTAAGAATACGCTAGTAAATGACTTGATAAGTAAGACTACAGACCTGCGCATGCTCATTAAAAAATAAATTCCCCCAAATTTTATGCAATGTCGTCGTTGGTGCTCGTGCTACAGCCTTCCTGGTTCACGCGCTAATGCCTTGGATGGACAGCATGGTCAGTGACCATCGGCTGCGCACACTTCTTCGGAAATCTGAGCTTGTTTACCAAAAACTACACAGCATGTGTTTTTTTTTTATTAAAGTGATAATGTGCAGGATTATTTTATAGTATAAATGTAAGATTTGTTTCTGTCTTGGTCCGTTTTTTTTTTTTTGTTTTTTTTTTCCCCCCGTGCGGGGCGATTTTCACCACACATGTTTTATCACCTCATGTCCGTTTCTATTGTGATTGAATGCCGTTATTGTTTTAAACATCTATCCAGAGTTTCAGCATGACAGAGATCCACTCTCATTATCATTCTTACATGTATGCACTTTTTACGCTTGTTTTGAATGGTCCACTCTCAAGCCTGTATTAAATAAGACTGCTCATTTCCTAGATCTCTTTCTTGTATTTTTTGTATATAATTTTTTTTTATTTCAACTTCTTGGACTTGGCTGATTGGGATAGTGTGGCCATGGAATAAAGTTGAGGAGCAGGCCCCAATTTGATAAAGCTAATAAGCAGAAAAAGGGTTCTTGGCAAACTTTTCTGCTAAGCAGAAATTAGCGGGAAACCAGTCACAAACAACATACATATACATGGTCCTTTGGCTGGTAGCCTGTTTCTGGTAATCAAGATTTTTCTGTGCTAATTTTTTGTGCTTAACATCTTTATGAAATCTGGCCCACATGTGTTTTGTTGTCATTTTTTTAGAGTCAATTTGGAAAACATGATGAACACTTACTTTAGCAGCAGTTAAACTCAATGACCACTCTAAATAATTTCTTAATCCCATGATGACGAAACCCTCTGTCTCTCCCCTCCTTTCACAGAACGGAACAGGTGACATGAATGATATCTGGAAGGTGGAGGTGGTCAGACAGAATTTTGGATCACGCATCAGGACCGTCTTGTCTCAGATCAAACTCATCCACTACAGAACAGATTGTGTACTCTATACCACCGGTAAACAACTCCCTAAATGGTGAGTGCACCTGCTGTGTGCTGTAAAAGACAAATAATAATTTTAAAAAAATAATTAGAGAGGCTATTCCTTGCTGGCAGTTGAGAAGCTGAATTGTGAAGGATGCGGCTACACGTGTTCGAGCTGCAGGCATTAAAGGGCGCCTGTGGCAGCCAGCCACATCAACCCATTTATTCGACCACAGAGCACAGCCGGAGGGAGGAAAACCGGATGTCCTTGAGAAAAACCCAAGGAGAGAACCAACACACCACTCTACTCACATATGGGAATCGAACCAGGCACACATTGGTGAAAGGCCAGCGCTTTATGCACAAGCCACACATGCCACATGGAAAAGATGTACTCTTTGCACACTCTGATGATCAGAGTGTGCAAAAAGAGTACATCTTTTCAAGTTCCCCCCATCTGCGCCCCTTCCTTGAAATTGATATTTAACTCCTGCTTTGTCCATTTCATTTTCATCTTTAAGGCACCAAATTTAAAACATTTCCACAGTGCCAACTATCCAGCAAGTTTGTGGGCAGTTGAAGTATACTAGACATTCATCAAACACAACCACCTTCCCCCCTTTTTTTTTTATCATCCATGAAATAAATTATCGTTAAGGAAGAGTCACAAAATTTTCATAGTTAGAACTCAAACCTGCGTTCTGGTGGCCAGGCATAAAACTTTTCAGCCGATCGGCTGATTTCCTCGTTTTGGGTTTCTCAGCTGTGCCATTTGAAAATTGAAAAACACAGTACAAAGTCTTGCTGTGCTTGGCACTTTACCCCCTCTTGGTTTGATAAACGGTAACTGCATGCCTGGGGGGACTATTAAGCTTGTACTGGTCACTTTAAACAGCTATGTCATTGTACACAGGATCTTTAGACATTTAAGATTAAGTTCATTTATCTTTTTATTTTTTTCACAAGGGGATGGGAACAGCAAGAGGTGACCTGTAACCCTGATACAAGAGATTCCAACTGTCTGTGGAATGTGGAAGATCATACCAACCCAAGATGTAAGTAATCTTCATAGAGGCTAAGCCCGAAGAACACAAAAGTACATCAGTACCTGAGCAAATCCTTCTTGAGGAAATTCATGCATGCAGCCATTTTGGCTGAGCGGTCTATTGCAGCTTTCCCATTGGTAGATGCGGTACAGTTTGCCATACATTTATGTCCAGGCATGCGATTTCTCAGGTTTTTTTCCCCTGATTTTAGGATTTTCTCAAAAACTTCTTGAACCTTTTGATTTTTCTTGAAAGAACTAAAGCAGTCGCCAAAGGGAGAAAGAAATAGTCCACATTGCGTCCGAATCTGTATTTCTGGTCATGCGCAAAGTCTGTAAACCTCCTGAATTGTAACATCTGAGAGGTTCGGGGTCTACAATAAGGGGCAACCCAGGCCCCTCCTCCAAACATTTTTTTAAAAAAAAGACACTTTAGCATTTATTAATATTAAAATTATTGTTGACCCGATTTTTTTTTCTGGAATCCCACAATGGCTTATGTTGTATTTTATTCTTATTTCCACAGTGCCTAACATCAGTTTTGAGGTCCTCTCTCCATCTTTTTTGGAGAAATTCATGGAGTCCCATGTGGTGATGCTCCAGGTGACTACAAGCTTACTTACTTTTGCCCTCTTCAAATATTTAATAACACCCTTGTATATTTAGATAGATGTCAAAAAAATAGATTGATAGATGTGGAAAAAAAAAATCCCACAGGGAAATTTTTTCCCACAGGACTCGAAAGCACTGAGTATACAGTGCTTACACACATCGGTGAAAGGCAAATTAAAATTTATATTCATTCCCCCGATGCAAATATTGACATCTATCTAATTGTTTGCGGTACCTGCCGCCAATAATACTGGATTCGAACTGGCCCCTCATCACCGGGCGTGCTCGGTGGTCTAGTGGTTAAGACATCTGCTCTAGTCATGCGGGAGTCGTGGGTTCGAATCCCACCCAAGCTGCCTGTGGATTTTTTTTCCCACAGGACTCGAAAGCACTGAGTATACAGTGCTTACACACATCGGTGAAAGGTAAATTAAAATTTATACCCTTGTATATTTTCTTATTTTCCCGACAGTGCGGGTCTAACCCCAGCCATGTCACCTAAGAGCAAGTTTGATCAAGGACCATAGTTAACCATAGTTTGACTAACTCTGATCGAACTCATGCCAGTCAACGATGGTTGGACTAGTCTAGTCGACTATTCGCGACCAGCCTATCGAGGTTGGTTACCAATCACCGTTTTAGAAGCGTAGAGCAGAGGGGACCAGTTGTCAGGAAAGTGATAACATTGATTCCGCTGTTTTCTCATGGTCGCTTTGACGGGACATGACTAGAGTCGTTCGCACTTCAACGTCAGTGCGCATGCATTACGTACATCACTAACCAACCACTAGTTAATCATTGGTTCTTGATGGAACTTGCTTTAAGATGCACACCACGCAGTAACACACACGGGAATCTGACTCCCAAATTGGTGCAGCTAAGATTAATTATCGTGGATGATAACGTCAGGTAAATTGGGTCCATATGTCCATCTTGTCCATCTGAAATGACTTCTTTTCTTCTCTGTATTCCTGTAGGGCAATAGTCAACTCAAACCTAAAGTTGGGGAGGTGACATCTCGACCTTGGCAATGGCCTATAAACTATAGGGTAAGCAGCCGCAGTTAATTCATTTACTTATTCAGGTTTTGAACAGGTGCAAGACAAACAAGAAGCAAGGAAAAACAAGCCTTGGGACTACCCAAGAGTGGACCAAATCACTATCTAAAAGAGCTCTCTTCTTTACAAGAATTGTATAAAAGAAGAAAAATGAAGTTTGTTTATAACTGATGAAATATGGAGTTTATTACATAGCTTTTGTGCTGTTCACATTTGTCATCCATTTTCTTTCAGTCGTTGTCTTTCGATTGTCCATTCCATATTGGTCATAAATTTCAGATATTTTATCTTTTCAGCATTGATTTGATAAATACAATAAAAAAACTAAAACATGTTTTCATTGTTTAACCTGACGCAGATACAATGAAGTTAGTTCCGAATGTCATAGCCTGATTTGTGAACATAGATGTAGACCTCATGCATTAACGGAATCCCACTGCCACTGCCTCCATATTTGATTAAATGAGTTGTTTTTATTCTTCCTTTTTAGCTCTGATAATGTCATTTGTACATCAATTTTAGTTGTACTATTTGGGTTTTGTTTGAAGCTGTTGACTTGTCTTGTATCCTATTATTTATTTTGTATGTACTTCCAGGGCCCACAGGGTGAACAGTTCCTTAACAACTGATGGGGCCACCCTGGTTAAACAAGACAATATCAATAAATAAATAAATAAATAAATCTTTGAGATAAATCGATGATGAAACAATGGAAGCACACAGCTACATGAGCCAATAGGCAACCTTCATTTGACTTTCATGAGAGGGTACCTGTTGTTTATGCATAAGGTCTGTTGATGGTATGTTTTTTTCATATACACTCGTTGACTCTTTCTTTACCATTCCATCTCAGGGTCAATGGTTCTCCGGTGGTCAGAAATCCGCTCTGGGTATCTATCTTCTAGGCAACCCGATTGTTTTCGTGGGCAATCTGGCTTGCCTGGTGGTGTGTCTGTTTTTGTACGGACTCTGGTTGTTGAGTGAAAAGAGAGGATTAAAGGTGACTCCAGCACTGCGAGGTAAGACTGAGCATTGATGTGGAGATGGGAATGGGGGCAGGAAATCAAGGCCAAGACCACGGCTCAATTTCATGGCCATGCTTGCGGTCGCAGAACAATCTGTGCGTAACTTAAGCAAATTTCACAGGTTAGCTAGTAATTTTTACTCCTTCCTGCTGTTTATGACTTTTTTTTTAACTGTCTTTTTTCTTTTTGCACCATCACATAATCATGCAACCTTCCAGTTCTTTTCTTGTGTGTGTGTTAATTCCTGGAAACTGATGGATATTTGATATGACTGCTTGATTTATTTATATAAATTTTTATTTTCTTTTAATGCAAGTAAATCACAAACAATGCTAAAAGCCGCTTTGGGTAAGGGGCTACAACAAGAAAATATTTAAAATGAAGATAACTCAAGGGGGTGAAAGTAGGAAAGCAGTCTAGATTGTAAGATGGAAGAAAGCATGCACCAGGCAATGAGTTCCAAAGAGATGCAGTACGTGGAGAAAAGCTGTTGGAATGACTCTTTGTTCTACATCTCGGCAAAACTAGAGTGTGTTGGTGAGAACAAGCAGAAAGTCTGGTCTCATGCTCAAACACCCTGATAGGAGGAACCAGATCGAACACACCGATGGCACATTTACCTTGAAAATATCTGGTGCTTGCCATTGAAAACAGAATAAGTTGTGCCTGTACTGGTCATTAATTGTTAAAATACGAAGTCAAAGGTCAAATCACCAATCATATAACCCGTCTATTCTTATTACACAGCGAGATGCCAGAGGACATTCAGTGTGTGCGAGTTTTTCTTCCTGGGATGGCTTCTCCACTATGCCCCATTCTACATCATGGGGAGGGTCCTGTACTTCCATCACTACTTCCCAGCTATGCTCTTCAACAGCATGCTCTCAGGTAATCTCAACCAGTGTCTTACCACCTTCCCCCACCCCCTTCCCTGGACACTCCCATACTGCCAAACTGAAGGAGGAGGTAGACGTCAAATTGGTTATCAACTTTATTCAATGCACTCAATATTTCTACCAGCTTGGGGATAACTTGAGTATTTTGTTTTAAATTGAAAAATCCAAAGTTTTAGTTTTATTAACCTCTTCTTCTGTCCATTTTTTGCAGGAGTGTTGTTGGATTTTATCCTCCAAACTGTTGGGACTTACTTCCCCTCGAAGACAAAACTCAGTGTCTACAATAGCAGCATTGTTGTATGCCTCTCCATTATTATACACAGGTGAGAAATTGCACACTTTTTAATCTATTGTTTAAATGCTTAATGCTCCACTGAGAATGAAAAGTCTGTAATTTTTCCGATGATGTGCCTTGTCTTTGTTTCATAAATTGCACTTCTGTCCACTATTATCTCTCCCCTTCCCCTATTGTCTTTGGCTAGAGACCCTCCTGTATCCTAAAAAACCACTCTACTTTATGGTAGCATTTCTTTGGAGCATTCAGGTTATTCTTAGTTCTAAGACCCTCCTGTAGTTAATTCACGATGCATAAATCTACACTAATAGAGGGCGCTACCACCCACCCACCGCCCCAGTACACTAATCGCCCCACAGAAAAATGTACTGGGGTACTATTTTTCAGTCGTGTGCTACCCAAAGTTGAACTAATTATCTTACTGAATTCAAACCATTGCTCAAAACTCACCTGTTGCAGACTTATTTGCTCTTGCTTTAAACTGTTATGTTTTGGTTTGTTTTGTATTGAAGAATTGATGTATCAGTTATGGTGAAGCATTGTGATACCTTTTGCGTCAGAATGCTATATAATGCTTGGATTATTATAATTATTATTATTATTGAGGTGTTTAATTTCATAGTATGGTATTTCTAAGGCCTGTTTCAAACGTCACGCTCGTGCCGTGTCAAATTCAAATATTCAGATTTTGTTCAATTTGACACGGCAGGAGCGCGACATTTGGAGATCGGCGTGGCTGAAGCTTAGTTCGACCCTGGCTCAACAGGCCCTGTCATGCTTTTGGCAAAGTTCGGCAGAAGCACGACGCTTGAAACCACCACTGCATGTGCCAATACCGCGCCATTGCCGATCTCAAATGATTTGAATTCGACACGGCAAGAGTGCGACGTTTAAAATGGGCCTAACTTGCAACTCGATTTCTTGGTATAATCTTTGAACTGCGACGCAACTCCATTATGCAATATCAGTACCATTCAATTTCAAGGTGATTACTCTTGAATTTACCTAGAGCTTGTAGAGTCCAGTACAACAGTTATTGCTGCCCCCAGTTCATTTAAAAAAACATTGTTTGCTTGATTGTTTGTGCATACATTGTTACTTTGGGTTATATTGACCTTTCTGGAGTGCATTTTCTTATTTTGTTTAATGTTAGATGTACTCCTGACCACCCCATCTCCCAACGTTTTAACCATTATTATCCTACACTGCTGTTCCAGTCATGTTAACTTTGATTTTAGATTGATACAATATTCAATGCTTTGTTATTTTATCCAATATCCAGGACATTATGAAACGTTTATAAATCATAATATATTTATCATTAACTGCCACTAATTGATTTTGTTAGTATATTGTTTTTAGGGTTACAACACCAAACCTATCAAAGTCATGTTTTTGAAGATTTTTAGGTTAAATGTTCATACTATGTTAGATGCTTTATTCACCCTATGTTCAGGAAGATTTGTAGTTGTGGTATATATATCTTGGATGTTAATCGCAGTTCAATTTTTTATTATGTTTTTGTGGGTACTGTACCAAATCTATCAAATTCAAGCAATGAGATACGTTTTAAAAGAAGCTTTTAGATGTTTAGGGTATTGTCATAGAGCTGTTTTACAGCTCTATGGGTATTGTTCATATAACATTTGATGCTTTTTTTACCTATTTGACGGAAATTATGAAGTATTCATAGTTCAATTATAACTCTTTACCATGAACCAAAGTTAAAAAAAAAAATTGTTTTGTTTTTGCAGTTTCTATCTCTTCCATCCTCTTTCCTATGGGATAACGCTCTCATCAGGTAATCAAACAAGCAACATGGATGGTCTTCATTGGATGGACTCCTGGGAGTTCTGACCTTGCTAGCAGATCACCGTCATGACAAAAGGTTTATCTTCATTTTGGTCTTAAGGAAGTAACTGTAACTAGTAAACTTGCGGGTACAACCATGTGTAAATCTCTTTTGGGAGGAGTGGTGGCTCTGAAAAGAGTCGTTGTGGTCTCAACGTTTGGAACAGTGTACTCTGCTTGTCTTCAGGAGAACGCTGGACTGCTGATTATCCACACCATGTGAAGCTTCAAACATTACTTATTTTGGACTTTATTTTACTCAGATTGCAATGGTAAGCAATACCACGAAGCTGTGTCTATCCTCCTTAAGAAACCATAGCAGCCACAAGGGGCTTGTGCCAGAATGCCCGTAGCAGCAACAAGTGGCTTGTGCCAGAATACCTGTAGCAGCCACAAGCGGCTTGTGCCAGAATGCCCGTAGCAGCCACAAGCGGCTTGTGCCAAAATGCCCATAGCAGCCACAAGAGGCTTGTGCCAAAATGCCCATAGCAGCCTCAAGTGGCTTGTGCCAAATTGGCCCTAGTGGCTACAAGCGGCTTGTGCCAAATTGCCCCTCGCAGCCACAATGTAGCCTTTCCCTATGCATGGAGCTTTTTAACAGAGAACTTTGCTTAATGAATTTAATAGTGAAGGGCGGGGGATAGTATTGGGCTAGTTACAACTTGAAACGCATATCATTTCAGCTTATCAAATTTGGATCAAGTGGGTTCTTTCTGTCATAGACAAACTTGGATGCTTAACTGCACAGTTTGGTCCAAGCTGTGGAAGCAGAAAAATCCATGCTTAACATAAACAGATTTCACATGCTAGCTATGAGTTTTTGCTTGTGTGTGTGCATACTTCACGTTACTAAGCATTTTTTCGCTTACACAGCTAGCGCAGTAATTTGGGGCTTACCCTGTAAGCGAAGAATGTTGACTGTAAGCGTAGAATTCTGTGGTAAGCAGAGCCATGAATTGGGCTCAGGTCTTTGCAGTGGACCATTTTATTATTTCAAATTTTTATTATTTCAAATTTGTATTACTTTGTCTGCTGAAGCTATGATTTGCTGTTTTTGTGAGGCTGGCAGTGCAGAATAGTTGGAATCCATCTTTGTAAAATGACACTACAATAGACTGATTGCGCGACCCGCGTCATGCGACCCGCGACCCGCGTCATGCCACCCGCGTCACGGGACCCGCGTCACGCGACCCGCATCATGCGACCCACGTCACGTGACCCATTGTGGGTATTAAATGTAAACAAACACGACGTCCTCCATAGGAAAGTGCGGTATGGTACACGATGATTGTTGCATTTGTTTATTCGATCGAGGCTTTTCTTTCTCGAAATCGGTAAAAAACATTCATTGTTCATTGTGTTTTTTATTGTATTATTTTTTGCACAATTTTTTATTCAAGTTGTGTATGCAGACATGTAGGCCCACATCAATACTATTTTAACAGTACCTATTTCTACCTTAAAAAAACATAAAGCGCAGTATTCATAAAAATACCATTCTCAACATTTTGTAAATAACATGATTGAGGTCCCTCAATACTTATAAAGTATTACAATAGTAAGCATCATGCAATATTTTAACCGAGAAGTTAGTATGAACAAAAGTTATTTTTGTGTTTGATAAAATCATATTTGTGAAATTATAATTTAAAAAATGTAAAAAAAAAATTGTTTAGTGAGGTTGGATTTTATCTCTATTTTGAGATGTAAAAAGCCACATTCTTGCAAAAGTGACTAAGATATCTAATCTTCTAATGCTGAGTACATAGTTTAGCATTTGAGATTTATTCAAGCACAACTCCCCCCCCCCAACCACCTCCCCCGAATGGAGCCCTGCTTTGGTCTCGTGCTGTTCCAACTTGGGAATGAAAATACATGTATTGAGGAGAAAACTTCCCCTTTTGTACAACGTACACTTAAACCGTGACTCCAGCTATTTGGAATCGTCATTATTTCACCCATCCAAGATGTTTGATATCATTTTAAAAATAGACACTAGAAACGTTTTGTCTGGTAATAATTTTTATACTATTGTAATTTATGAAAATATATTTATTGAGCATGTCATTGTAAAAAAGCATCATCATAAAACTCTTCATATTTATTACCTAAATTGTCAGCGGTGCTGGGAATGTTTAATGCCCTGATGTAACATATTGAAAGGGGAAGTGGATTTTTGGTTGGAATAAGTTCATCCCCAACCCGTAGTTTATTTTTTTGTAACAAAGACACAATACAATTAACCTGCAAAAAAGGCATCAAATTCGGTGCTCACGTGTCATAATTAACACAAAATAGTCTTTGTTTTGTCAGAGGCTGATTGCACTTTTATATCGGGCTTATTTCGCTTGCGGCGATCGAAATAACAAACGGTGATGTAATGCGTCTTCAAATTTTGTTTCCTCGACGTGGATATTATTATGGAAGGATTTCTCTGGAGGGTTGGTGTTGGTACAAACTTTATAAAAGAGTCGAGTGTAACCTATCATGTTTTCTTCCGTGAATACTAATATGGTACTTTTGCCTGTAAGGGATAATGTTATTTCTGTGTGTATATAAAAGGTTTGATGCACGATTGATTGGTGATATAAATTTTCACAAACTTTTGAACGATACTTAAAATGTCATAGTTTACTTTTTATGGAGTGGTTGTCAGTTCCAGCTATCTTGATATGCTTGTTGTCCACAACCTTCGAGTTCTTATTTCGATATGTCAAACCAAAATAAGCGAATTGGGAGTGTAAACTAAATCCCAGACGAAACATGTCTTTTTCAAAAACAAGGTATTGGCTGCGACTTCTGCTGAAGTTCCGTCTGCGTGTTTGAAGCCTCGTATAAAAGAGTGATCGTTTTCAAAGTTACTGTCGGAGTGTAAGCCAAAGCCTTAGCCACTAAGCCGGAGACAAATCCGTTGTTACGAAAACGGCGAGAAACACCGTAATACCTCGAAAACGTGACCGGTATAAATTCCAAATTTTCACGGGTTCGACAACCGGTTGTTTGCATGGTGTGTTCATTTATAACGGGGCGATTGGAATGAAGTTTCTCTTAAAAGTAAATGATGTGTATCTTCAAATATGGCTATTACAATATGGATAAAATATTTATTACCAATAAATCATACTCTGATGAAACATACTGTAATTGTTAAAGTTTTTTTTGTTTATGAATATATATATTACTATTAATCGTAACTAATACAAAACTACAAACCAATTTTATTTAAAAATTATTGAAAATGTCGTTGGTCAAGACTACAGATGACTAGACCTATTTTTCCCTTCGAGCTAAAAAGCACATCTCGCATTTTGATGAGCAAAGTCGGGGTTAATAGGTGAAAGGTGTTCAAACTAAACAAAATGCTTAAAGAACTTTTGGTTTGCAAATGAAAACTCTTCTAACCAGCATTATAAAATCAGGCCTGCTGGAGCGCCCAACATGTTGGTTTTTTATTTTTTTTATGTTTTGTTAACAAGAAATTTCAAAGGTTGGAATTCGATTTAAACGATTGGCTCTGGAACAGCGCGACGAAATAACATCTTTAAATTCTGCACAGAATTATTTACAACAAAATGCATTTCACAAGTTTTAGACGACGGTGAACGCCATGACCTGATGTAGGTTGTTCCGTGTATTTTTGAGAGAGATTATTCAGAAGATATTTTTTCATGTTTGCTGGCGAATAATTTGAAATGAATTGGAAAGAATCAGTTTGACGTGGATTATGTGCATGGATTATGTCCACCTTGTGCCAAAGAGCCAAGAAAGGTATGCATTCAATTCACATTTTGTTGACTACAAGTTTAAGATCGTTACTGATCCGACGTTTCAACCCTGTAACAGATAGAGTCCTTTGCCACCACCCTTAAACAATAAATAGTTGGAAGTCATGGAATCTATTCCCTCCACCATCAATAAGTCATGACGATTTATACCGAGTCCAACATAGGCCCGCTACAATGATAAAATGATGAGACGAAAACTTCCTCCAGCATTATTATTCATTTGAGAGTCTTTAGACGACCGGTTCACACTCCTCAATCTCAGAAATGAATACAATATGATTGTCTACACGACGAAGGTAGCTACATTTTGCTGCCCATGGTCGAAGCAACTACCGCAAACACTGCAGTCCATGCATCCAGGATTTCGTTTGTCAAGTCGTTGCCGTGTGCCTGCTGAAGCATGTGCACAAACGCTTCCTGTAGGTACTGCGGGGAAAAAACAAGCAAACAAAACAGATAAAAGACAACAAAAAAAAGCAAACCAAAAAGATAAATGACGAATTATTTAGAGCAACTTTCTGAAACAATACACAGACGTAAAAGTCAAACAGAAGATGGTATTTATTCATTTTTGTCGATACTTTTAAATGCTGTTATTTGAACTGAAAGAAGAAATACGGTGGTTTGTCACAGACACACAGTTATACATTGGCAAGGAAGGAATGATCTTTCACGGTGGGTACCGAACAATGTGAAACTTTACTGGAAAGGGGCGAGGAGGGTGCCAAGTTTTCGGTAGTTGTTGGCCTATGTTGGATTCAGGTACTGGCTAGTTACCCCCTCCCCGCCCCGCCCATCTGAACCCACAGGAAGCACCATTATGTGATTTATATTTCGGGGTTGGGGTTGCGTGTGGCACTCTCTCGAGCTCTTGTTCGGGGTCTCGTCAACATCGCTGAGTCGATGGTTTTCAGTTCCAAAGCCAATGGGGGGGGGGGGGGATTTCTGCCGATTTGGTCTGCCTCCCGTATAAAGCAGACTTTTGATTGATTGGTTGATTTGCTTCATTTTTATTATTTATTTTTTTGTCAGTAGATTTTGTTTTTTCCAGACGTCCCCGCCCCCTTGTTTGCAATAATGTTGATAAAATGCACCGGTATGGGCTCACAGGATAATAACAGTTGTAATGATCTTAACTCACTTTGGCGTTTCGATGGGACTGTATAATTACCAAGGTCATAGGTCAGAAGTGAACTGAAAGTATTTTTTTTCCACTGCAGAATCGGGTTCCATTTAGTTTAAAGGAGTAGAAGTATCTTACAATGAAGGCATATTGCTATCAAGGACAGCTGTTAAAATCTAGCCTTTTGTCGGCATTGATTAAATTCCATCACTCATGCATTCAATCAAAGTTTTCCACTCCAAACAGAAAGGGGGAAATACACATTGGATTAACTGGCCCATGTAGTCCGTACCTAGCCGTCCCGTACCGTGGCATATCCATACAGAGATGTGTGAAATGAGAGCACGTACAGAATATTTGAAATTATGGACAAGCAAAAACTTTTTCGTTTTTGGGGGAAGGGGAGGGGGGCAAGGGGAGGGGGCAAGCGGGGGAGGCAAGCGGGGAAAAAGACATAATTTGGAATTAGGGGGCTATTTAATGTATCAAAGCATTCATTTGTGCATTTTTTCAATCTCGTTTGTGGGGGCAAGGGTTCTGAGCAGGGGAACCTCTGGTTAGGCCACCGAGTAGGCCTACACTGTACGGGTATTGACACCCGTGGAGCCGGGGAGCTATGTTGCCAAAGTGGCAATGCATTTTGGCGCATTTCCATAAGAGTTACCCAGCAGAAATAAGTGCTCAGTAAATTACGTTGGCCCAGCCAGGAACAATATAAATTTTGTGACATTTTTAAAACTGGTGTTCTGTTTTTCGATTGCTTACTTTTAAAAATAATTTCTATCCAATAATAATCTGCATAGTGCTACTTTTTCTCTTTGTACTAAGATTCAGGGTCGAAGTTTAAAAAGGGGTGAAAAGTGGCTCTCTAATTTTTGTTTTAAGAAACAAAGTCAATGACCCGAAGTAAAAACCCGTTAAAAAATAAGAAGAAGAATAAAAATCAATGTGTGTAAGAGAGACCTTGCATTTAATGCGGATTTAAATCGGTTCACCTTTAAATCCCCCAAATCTTATTCTCCACTTTACCTCAAAATGTGCCACTTTCACCTTCTTGGTCTGGTGTTTTGCGCCCAGTTTTTCCAACACCGGGACGATGGCTTTGAGGTCCCCGAGGCCGTTCACGGCGACGCCCAGTACCGACATGACGCCCTTACAGTGCCTGAAAAACGCCGGTTTCTGATACATCTCCTCCCTGTCGAGTCCCGCCTTACCGAAGGAAAACAGTGGGACGAGCTCATCGGGGTGCTCGTCCAAGAGCCTGTGTTGTGAAGTAGACGAACAGTTACGAACGTGTTTAAATAAACATAAAGCCCGTTGACTATTGGTGTTTATCTGAGGCTACGTATTAACTCTTTATGACTAAACAACCCATTCAGAATATTCGTTTTGGTACTGATTTGTGCACTGCAAAAAGTGGGGGTGTTAAATTGATTATTTTTGGTACCTAGTGACAACACCGACATGGTGCTTTTTATCTCCGTGGTGTTATTGTTGGTAAAATTGACACCATGTCGGTGTTACCACACCCCATAGATACCAAGAGAACCGATTAAACAACCCAGTTTTTACAGTGAAAAGTGGCAGTTGGATTATTTACTCTTTTCATTCCAGTGACCATGTAGGGCCCATGAGAAGTAAGTGGGGGTACCGCTGATTACGAAGGCAGATAATCTGCACTAGAATGCAGAGTTTGAATCCCAAGTTGTTCTTCAAGTTCTTAAATCAAATGGTATTCTGAGATATAGGGGCAGGACTGCTGGGAAATCCAGCCACATCCGTCGGCATTTCACAAGACGTAAGTTTACACATAGACCGCAACCTGAGTATGTAGCATCAACCATCGACGTTAGAACTATAAAGGTGCATACTACATATAGAGACGACACTCAACTCGACTCGTCTCATCTTGAAGGTAATAACAGATGCAGAAACATTCAACTTTTACGCTGTTTGCCACGCCATCATGTAGACCAACCAGTAGTTAGAAGACACTCTTGCTTGCCATCGATATTTCTTACTAATGCTAGATCACTGGTCAACAAGTTTGATGAAGCTGGATTGATTTTTGAGCTTAACAATGTAGATATTGGAGTGATCACAGAATCCTGGTTCACCCCTGACATTCCTGACAACATGTTAAACATCAACGGGTATAACGTTTTTTCAAGATGCCGTGATCTGAGACGGGGTGGAGGAGTTGCAGTTTACTCCAAAAATCATATTCCTGCTATTAAAATCAACGATATCGTCGTCCCTGATGAACTTGAATGTATTTGGGTGAGACTCCGTCCACCGAGATTACCAAGAACAGTTTCAGCTATTGCAGTGTGTGCAGTTTACATAACTACAGACTCTCCTCACCAACGGACACTTGAAAATCATCTGATGACTAGTCTTGATTTGTTACGTACAAAATACCCTGATATTGGTGTAGTTATTTTGGGTGATTTTAACCGTATGAATATTAATTCAATCATTGCTGGCAATGACCTTACTCAGATTGTTGATTTTCATACTAGAGCAGATGCTGTGCTTGATTTTATTCTCACTAGTCACAATTTGAAGTCTCTGTTTGAAAAACCAGTCCCTTTGTCTCCTATTGGGAGTAGTGATCATGTTTGTATTTTATGGAATCCTAAGGTTCACCAAAAAAGACAGAACTCCTTTCAGGTTAAAAGATTTCGTCCATTACTTAACACTGGTATTCGTGCTTTTGGACGTTGGATTCAAAGCCAAAACTGGAATGATATTTTGAATTGTACAGAGACTCAGGGGAAGGTGGACTTTTTTTACAAATTGCTTAATTCTGCCATGGATTTGTATTTTCCTTTTAAAACTTACAGGAACCATGTTAATGATAAGCCTTGGCTCACTCCTCACATAAAGAAGTTGGTTTTTGATCGTCAAGTAGCTTTTAACACTATTAACAAGGTTCTTTGGCGCAAATATAGAAATCTGATTAAAAGAGAGATTGAGTTGGCTAAAATTTCGTATTATGCTAATCGCATTCGAAACCTGCAGAACACAGATCCTCGTCAATGGCACCAACAGGTTAAAAAGGTCACTAATAGTAATAAAACAGGTCTTGACATAGACATCCCTGGTATCGATGGAAGTGATCTTAAAGGCAAAGCTGATGCGATTAATGACAAGCTTGTTGATGTTTCTGCTCATATGGATCATTTAGATACGTCAAAATTGCCTGCGTTCTTGCCAGCGGTAGACCCTACCCCCCACCTTTACCCTTGGGTTGTCTATGCCAGGCTAAAAAAAATTAAATCCAGTAAGTCATCAGGACCTGATGAATTTCCACCGAAACTCGTTAAAGAATTTGCATATGAACTTAGTGTGCCTCTCACTGATATTTTAAACAGTTCTTTTAATGAGGGTGTAGTTCCTGTGCAATGGAAAGACGCTATTGTTGTCCCAATTCCCAAACAGTTTCCCCCTAGTCTTGATAAACTTAGACCTGTGTCACTTACTTCTGTCTTTGCTAAGGTTGCAGAAGGTTTTATTACCGATTGGATTCTTGATGATATTCATTCTAAAATTGACTTGCAGCAGTTTGGTAATGTTAAGGGGGTTTCAACCAACCATTATCTTATTAATTTAATGCATTATCTCTTTCATGGCGCAGAAGGAGGTCGCAATGTGGGAACGGTGGTACTTACGGACTTTTCTAAGGCATTTGATCTGGTGGACCACACTTTACTGATTAATAAGATCATCTCCATTGGGGTCCGTGGGTCCATCGTTCCCTGGATTTGTGACTTCCTTCGTAACAGACGTCAGTGTGTTCGCTATAACAATGTTCTCTCGAATTATGTTTGTATTCATGGGGGAATTCCACAAGGTACTAAGTTCGGCCCGATTGGTTTTCAAATTCTTATTAACGATGCTGCTCATAACTCACATTCTGAATATTGGAAATATGTTGATGACCTGACTTTTGCAGAGAATTCTAAAATTGGGAGTTGTGGCCACATGCAAGACGATCTTGATGATTTCAAGGTGTGGGCCGATTCCAATCATTTGCAGTTAAATCCCTCCAAATGCCAGGCCCTCCAGGTGTGTTTCAATAAATCCCAACAGCAGCAGGGTATTTTTACAATTGGCGATGAACCAGTTTCTTTTGTTAATGAAGCCAAAGTTCTGGGCGTCTGGATTCAAAATAATCTCAGGTGGGACAAACAGATTAGCCATATGTTAACTAAAGCTAACAGGAAACTATTTATGTTGCGTTCACTTAAACGTTTTGGGTTCAGCCCAGATGAACTAAAAATTGTTTTTAATGGATATGTCCGACCAGTTTTAGAATATGGTGATGTTATCTGGCATTCGAGCATTACATCTAAACATATACATACCATTGAATCCATACAAAAACGTGCCTGTAAAATTATGTTGGGTAACAGTTATAATTCGTATGAATCTGCTCTTTTATCTCTTGACCTTGACTCTCTGGCTGGTAGGAGGGAGGCACACTGCCGTCGCTTTGCAAATGGTCTTGTTGACAACCCCCGTACCAAAGACCTCCTCCCCCCTACCAGGCTTGAGAGTCATGGTCGAAACCTCCGTAATTGTCATAATATTTCCACCATCCCGAACAGAACCAGTCGTTTCAAGAATAGCCCCATTCCATATTTCATTAGGTTATTAAATTCGAAATAAGTCCCTTTTTATTTTTTGATTCTTTGGAGGGTGGGAATAGACTCATCCATTCATTCATTTTTTAAATCTGGGCTTTATTCGTCTTGGTGCAATTTTTATTTTAGTTTTCTCTAATGATTTATTTTTACTTTTGTAATTTGTTGTTTTTTCATGTGAGTGTAATCTACTTTTGTGGTTAATTTTTACTTTGTTTTCTGCTTATAGGGTATTTTTTATAAATTTTCTCTATTTTTATTATTGTACTGGCCTTGTAATTTGACCTTAGGGTCACGAGTGTGCCATTTTAATAAAATTCAAATTTAAAATTCAAATTCAAGTCACCTGTGGCTCTTTCCACATGGTTCGGCAAGCACTGGGTAAACAGTGCTTATAACTTTAGCGGTAAAGAGATTTGGTTTCATAATTCATTGCCTGATAAAAAAAGTTGTATTATTTGTGGGAAGAAAACAAAAGAGAGATTTATATTTTGTCTCGTTCGTCTTACCTTTTGATGAATGTTGTTCCATTCTCGTGTGATTTATCTGCAATTATTTCCCACGATTTTTGCACCGTCTTGATCTGATCTTTACTCAGCGGGCCTTCATCTGCATCGTCCCCCCGGGCGAATCGCTGCTCTTCCCCGATGCTGACAGCTCCCTTTACACCGTCCATTTTCACCAACGCCGTAAAATCCAAATGTAAAAAAAACCAGAGTCGTACTTTGGCTTTGAATGTTGCGATGGTGGGATTGGTGCTTTTATGCCGCTACTCGGCCGCGTAATCACACCTGCGTGTTGGCAGCTACTTATTTCTGGTCAGTGATCCACGAAAATGTCACCGTATCCTCAAATTATTCCTGTCATCTCCCCACCAATTTAAAATGAATGAGTTTATCGATAGAGGGCGAATGGAATGCGAACAACGGTCCCCCATATGTAATGCCACCGTGTGATTACACATTTAACGTTGTGACGTCAGACTACTGCAAACAGAGTGCCCCATTGGCAGAGTGCCCATTGGCACAGCATTGTGCAGTTAAGTAGTGTTAACGACTGTGTTCTTAAAAGTATAATTACATCAATGTTTTTGAAAGAGTTAATGAATGAATGTTCAATCTCAAGTTGTTTACGACTTGTGAACAATTACAAAAAATGATTAAAGTTGATTCCGTTTCTAGTGCAACATCGAACGACAATTTGTGCTTTCGGTCATTTTTAGGCCCATGCGCATATTTCGATTGAGATAAGTCAAACAACCACGAGCAGTGGTGATTTAAGGGTTATCCAATGATATTTTCTCGACTTTGACACGGTATTTTCAGACGGAAATATTTCCCTGGAGGAGGATTGGTTTGGCAGTGTCGGGTGTGACAGATGGTGGAGTGGAGGTATTGATGTTCTTCGGTTGAACAAAGACATCTCTGGTTAAGCCGTCATCTGTCTTTTGAACCTGGACATCCAGAAAGTGGGTATCTTTGGTGGAGTATTCGGTCGTGAATTTGATGGTCCTTTGAAAGGAATTCGTGTGGTTAATGAAAGCTGGGAGGCTTCCTTCATCACTGGTCCAGATGAAAAAGATTTCATGGATATAGCGTGTTTTCAACCTCCTGTGGTTGAACCAGACTCCCCCCCCCTTGTCCCCGTCTTCATTGTTCATCTCTTGCATCTTCTGACTGCTTTCTGCCTCTCTCTTGTCACTTCTTTCCAATTGAATGTTTCTGTTATACTCCAATTGCTTGTATGTGTGTGTTGTGTTGTCATTTAGCGTCTGAGAAAGACTGCTAGGGTCGAAACGTGAGGCCATTAACAACTGTTTGCTTTTAACGTATTCCTTAAAAAAATATCCATTCGTGACGTAGATTGAGGCACTGAATGACAATCCAAACGCAGTGACAATGCACATTCACTGTTTCACTGCAGCCGTCCAAATTCGTCTGTATTTAATATCTTACGAAAACCTGTGAATACTAAAACCATCTTCAGTTAAAGTTGATAACAAAAGCCAAAATGTCAAGAGATTTGTCCAAAGAAACTAAACGCACAAAGGTTTTTCTTCTTTTTGTTGCGATATAAACCTCCTATACATTTTGAACAAACTTGCATATATTGGGTTAATATGGGCATACTTTATAGTTTAAACTGGGAACAAATATTTCTGCTGAAGACATAACTCATGATTTTGCACAAATTACCGGGGACACTCCTATAATGTGCGTGCATCGTAAAACGGATTCCTGAAATCGAATTTTGAACAAAAAGTTCACGAGTAGCTTTTTTTTTTTTGAAAGAATCCACACACCGTGTTAGCATTACATGCGCTGCAGGATTCCGTTGAAAATTGGCAGCCCTGTAGTGTCCAAGATTTCGTTGAAATTTTGTAGCCCAAAAGTTTCCATATTCTTTTGACACTTTCTCAACGGTTCATTTTATAGAAGAAATTACAATTATTACATAATTGTCTTATATGTCGTTCATCATGACGTAACGCAGTTTTACGCTGGTTTACATTCCAACCATTGCAAACAATCAGCTTATGACATGGAAGATCCAATATTTGGCTATTTTCAAGGGCAAAAAAACCACCACAAAAACAAAAACAAGGAACTTTCCCAAAATAAATAAAGGAGAGGAAGACTAGGAATGAATGGACAAGGAATGATCACACAAAAAGTCGATACCCCCAACTTTTCAAGGGAAAACAGCGGAGAATAAAAACGAATCACGACAATTTAAAATCCAGTCCTCTTTAAACCTGATGACTGCCGCCGAAGAGACTGCGTTGCATTACATTAAATGCACTGATGTGAAAATGCAACAACTGACATGCTATAAAACATACATATGCTTTATTGGGTTAATGATTACCGATTGCTGGTGTTCAGCAGAATTTGTTCATGTTTTTATTGTTCAGTTGTAGAAAAATGAAAAAGTAACATATTTCCCACAGGAAACTCAGTGCATGAAATCCATAATGGCGAATCTTTTGTTCTCGTATACAATACGTTCATGTACATTATCAAAAACATCTCTTCAAATCCTTTTAAGCTGTAATCTAAAGTAATTTTATTTGGGTATTTTTGTGGGTCCCCCCCCCCCCATTTTTACTCCAGTTGAACTTTAGAACTATGAGTGGGAATGTTGGACCGTGAAGGAGACAAACAACGCCCTCCTCAATACTGAGCGATTTTCTCCGATCGAAAACATTGAGTTTACGTCACACGCTTATAGGTACAAAAAAAACGGATATCGTAAAACTTACAGCAAATCGATGCATACTTAAAAATAGCAAAAATAGCAATAACAGCTCCTGTTTTTTGATCAGCTGATTTTTTTCTTCTTCAATAATTGACTCTACGAAAAAACAACCCCCTGGCTACCCGCGTTTATGAATGACTTATTAAAAACTAGCAAGTGCGTCAATTACGAGTGTGAAGGCATCATCAACATCTTTTGTATGGGTTATGAAAGCAGGTGTCTGCAAGGCTTATTGCGTCTCCGTAAGAGTTGCTGGATCAAGATTGACCGACTTACAAGGAGCGCAAGATATGAACCAACCGTCGGTATGGCAATTTTTCACTGGATACCCTTTCCCTAATCTATAGTAAGTTTATCTGTTTCACTCGGTCATAGTACGTGGGTCTGTTTTTCAAATGATGGAGCATCACTAGTTTGGGGATAAACGTTATTCAAAGCAGTTCATGTTAAAAAAAAAAAAAAAAAAAAAAAAAAAAAAACTGTGGTTATTTCCGAAGTAAGGAATTTGTTGTTGCGAACGGCCTCGGCCCGAAAGACCACGGCCTCAACCCAAAAGACCATTAATTTTCTAGCGAAGAAGGTGATGCAGTTCCTGGTTTGCTTTTGCTGAACCTCTCCTCGAGACTGGCAGTTGGATCTGCTCCCAATGCAGTCACACGTCAAGCGTGTGTATTAACATGGCTCATCCCTTCAAAATATCTGTCCACCACGCATTATGATCGAACGTTAAATAACCTGGTTACCTATCCACGTGGAAATGAATACGAAAAGGTAAAAGGAGAAAAACAAGGATCCTAGGTTTCATGACTAAAATTGACTGAAATGAAACACTTGTTTTTTTCCTGATAAGTCTTACTGTCAAAATTAGATTCAAAACTTTTCTTTTTTCTTCTTTAACACCCCCCCCCCCCCCATTAATTTGGAAAGTTGGCATTGATTCAGTCTATATCCCTTATAGAAATACATCAACATATCACTCGAGAAAAAAAATAAGATAAAAACAATTAACAAAAAAAATTACGTGGGAAAAAATTTGTAGGAAAACATGCATGGTTTGCTGCACCGCTGAATACGTCAAACGGACAATGATAACAATTGTTTCGGTGACTGAGCAAGGTAACTTTTTTTGCCATAAACCTGATCCTTTTCTTGTTTGCCTTCTGTTTATGACGTGTTTACTTCATACTTTTCTCTGCTTTTTCCCCTTGAAACTAGTTTGGTTCTGGATGAGAGCATCTCTATTCAACCGTTTTCAGTAAGCCCATAATACAAGCTAACAAACCCCATCTGAGTGTCGAGGGACTATTTTTTTCTCTTGAATCGGCAAGGCAAAATTTTGACCTAATTCATTAAAATGTATCTCAGGCCTTTCAAAGTCAGCAACACAAATCAAATATGGGAGTCTCACTAGTCAGGCTAGCTTTTTGTATGCATGTTTTTTTTTTTCAAAGTTGTTTTGAAAAAAAAAACACGTTGGCCTTCAAGCTGAAAAAAACCTACCCTGACCGAATGTTTGAAAAAAATCAATCAAGTATGGAATACACACACCTCGTTTGGTAACAAAACAGTGTTGTTTAACTTGTTAAGTACCATTGTATTTTTAAAGGTTAGTTGAAAATTGACGTCAACATTCCAAAACCGTTGGTTTTGTTTTCTGAACACCCCCAACTTCTAAACCGCTCCGATGATGTACAAAAGATTCACCCGATGTACAAAAGATTCACCAAAAAGTAGAATCGAGAGAAACTGTGCGGTTGGCCCATGCACTATAAGCCCACGCATTTCAAAGCTAGGTGCGGCGTTGTTTTTTTTTTTTTTATTCCTTCGATTATTAATTACCTTTCCTGGGCAATACTTCAATAGGATTAAATTATAGATCTAAACGGTCAGTTTGTTTCGCTAATCAGTACTAACAGAGAGAAACTATGGTCTGTGTGACTGCCATACCTCCAAACTTAACATGTTCATGAAATTGCTACAAAACCGTCCCCAGAAATAAAATAATACCCACGCAGTATTTACCCAAATTAGTGTGTGACATTTCGTTACTCCACCGAACGTAGGCGTCGAGCATGCTGGAGTTTATACGCGGGAGCCCTGGAGTAAGGTGCCTCCAGCCCCGGCAACGATTTTCTCGCCGTATTAACCACCTGCTCGTAGCGGCTCGAACGACACACTCCACATAAGACGCAAGCTTCGTAATAACAGGTGATGATACTCTTCGATTCCCTGCTTCAAAAAGACGTCAACAATTTTAAGGGGGGATGAGGCGGTTAAATAGGAGCATAATGGATATACGTGAACATACTCGTGGGTGATACTATGGAAACCCTCCCCCCCCCCACCCTAAAGGTGAACATTTGTTTAATTTATTATTGCGGTCAGTAAGTCTCAATTTTAATCGGCTGTTTGTCAGATTGAGTAGATTGACATATTTATAGCTCACATACTGTACAATCATATTCAATTTAGACATAACGCCGCCCATGGAGGGCCTTTGTCCGTTTACTGTATATCATTATGTTCCACACAATGTTGTGGGTTTGGTATAACTGACTGATTTACCAATGGAGTGATTTCCTTGACCTTGGCCCATCTCTCTGAAGCTTTTGAACACAACATTTTCCGTAAATCTTGAAAGACAAGGTGCACTTCGTTATCAGTGGGGAAAATAATGGATTAGTTCAATCTGAGAGCCTATGAACATGTAATGTGTAGCCCATGACCATTCCCAAGGGAAACAGTTCCGTCTGAAATACTGTCAAAAATAGCATTTGAAGACTCCCCCCCCCCCCCCCACACACACACACACCCAGGTATGTTTATGGTGTAGACCGAGGACATCCCTTTGTTCTCCCATTGTTTGGACTTAGTTTTTTAGCGACGTCCCCATTGGTTTTGTACACGAAACATACTGAGGACTGTCCTCGGTATGTCATTTTCCCGGATCCCTTTTGTTAATGGTACTCTCTTAAAATTTCCGATTGAAATTTACTCTATTCGATTGAAACTAGGGACAAACTGCAATATATTTGTCCCTGGCCTCAATCGAAAAGAATGATTTTCAATCTAATTAGAGTGATTTTCAATCTAACTATTTAAGAGAGTACTCGGTTTGAGTGCCCCCCACACACACTCACGCACTCTTAAATATGGCAGTTATGGGGTCCTCCTATTGTTGTTCTATTTTTCCCTATTGTTGTTCTATTATTCCCTTTTCTGAAGAATTCCTCTGTGGGGTAGCGCTGGAACAAAGAAAACCTTGTGGGGTAGCATTGTTCCATTGTGTAAAGTGCCCCATGAGTTGGTGAGTGTAAGGGCACAGTTACTTCTGCTTATTTCGAAACCTACCTTAGAAACAATTACACATGTACGAACGTGCACAAAATCACTGACAAATTAATATGTAACCGCTGTCGTCTTGTTCAACCAGAGCGTAACCACCGAACTTGGTAGAAACGTTTCACAGGTTTTTTTTTACTGCCCCCCCCCCCCCCACCCACACACACCCACACAAAATAACCAGTTACGCCACTATCAAAATAACTTCACGGGCCCTCTGAACAAACGTTTTCCTTTCACTCATACATAAGACAGCATTGTTATGTTGTGTTTATGCTTGGATGTATTTATTTACAGTTTCCGGACTTTTAATTGTATTCATACAAAATCGGTTTCTACCTAATATTAATTGTAGCACTGTTTTAAAATTACCCATGAATTGTGTACAATTTCCTGTGAGTCCCGTCATGTGTTTCTGACCATTGATAATAACACCCATCAACTTTCTTAAAGATTATCTTTGTTAATTTGGTTAATATTAAATACTGTTTTACTAATATTTACATACTTTAGTTTATTTACATTCCATACACGTTTCAAAACGCTCCCCGTGTTCCAAAAGCTTTTGGGTCAAAATAAAGACGATATTCTATTTTGGGGATTTACACCTTCTTTACAACGCCACCCAAATTCAACCCCCCCCCCCCCCTCTTCCCAAGTTTTTGTTTAGATTTACGTAATTTACACAAACCGAGGACCTCAAGGTGCTTATTTTCCTGCTTTATTGGCAGCAGCGGCCAAATTGCCCCATTTCCCCTTAGTGAGGATCCGTACCGCCTTCTGCTTCTGCAGGAACTCTTGTAATCGAGAGCGTTTGCCGCCGTGTTTCTTGCCGAGAAGCCCGGCTGCGAAGCTGTTCTCCATGCCCCTCATTGCTTCCAAGGATTGCTGCTGTCGTAGTTGGATCTCTTGCAAAGTGGCGGGAACTTTGACTTCTTCTACCGGCTCCAGATCGTTGAATGGAATCGAGGAGTACACCACAACCTGCGGTGAATGGAAAGAATTAAAGGAAGTGGTACATTAATCCATGACAACTTTTTACTGCATTCAACGTTTTCATCATTTCGTGACAGGCTTGCTGATCGGCTTTAACTTTTTTTTTAATGTTGTTCTAGATATGCTGCACAACAAAGTGCAAATTAAACTTGCTAATTAGAGAACTAATTCAAGAAACTAAAAGTGGAAGTGCAAAATATACAGATTTCTAATACGGCACCATTCGTGCGTGTATAACTTCACTACGGCACAATGTCAATGTCCTACCTGGTTCTGATTCTGTTTGATATCCGGAAGAGTCGGCGGCATCTTGTGTCTAGTCTTAGGTTTGTAAGATTTCCCCAAGATGGAGCTGGTACCCCAGGTAGCCCGGCGTCTCTCCTCCAGCTTATTCTCAGACTTCACACCGTCTTTCCCGTCACCAGTACATGAGTCGTCGTCTTCTCCCTGGGCGGCCCGGGCAAGCTGGTTACGGGCCACGATCATCATTATATTCTTGGCAAGTCTACAGGGAGAGAGCATGAGTGATCATTGTAACTAGGAGAAGAATCAGTCAGACGTTTGGAACTGTTGTGGGTATAGAGGGTTTCTGACTCACTTCAGTTTCAGAGAAGCAACTTGTGGGAGAGAATTAAAAGCTTTTGGTTTTAGATGTTATCACATTCGGCGTTTTTGTCATCAGGCGATCTCTGCTCTTTATTGATAATGTATCGTGTTGAGTTCATCAATACCATTTTATCTTGCTATAATTATGTTATCAAGTACTCTTCACAAACGCATAGCGAAAGCACGGCGCCAGATTTCAGAGTTGGCCCACTTGTACCAGTGCACAGAAACTCTTAGCGGTATCCTACTTACTTCCATCTGGGCATGATACCTCCATTCAGCACCTTCAAGGTTACGGCAGACGCGACTCTGTGTACGTCACGTGGAAGACGTCGAGGTAGATCTCTTGGGACGATCTCCTCTGGGAGCTTCGGCCAGCCTCCGTACTGACCAAATGTTCCTTCCAATGGAAATGCATTATTTAGTAGTTAACATAACTTAGACAATGCAACGGTATCCAGTTATGAGTTAGTAGGCCTAAACGAGTGCATGCCGGTTCATTTTCATCTCGCACGTGTTGAAGGACCAAAATGTTTACAAAAATCAGCGAATTCGATCAATTTCCGTTCACTGATGTTTCTGTTTTGAAATGTTCCTTTTTGTATTGCGAGGGTCTGCCAGAAATGTTGTCAACGGGTCTTGTTTTTCAATATCTTGATTACATCCATTACGATTATGTACATCATTTTTACACGTCATGGGTAGTTTGATGATATAAGTTGAAAACTGTAGGGAAGGAAATGTCTTCCCGTGTTTCTCAATTGGAATGCACCGGAGACAAGAACTCACCTATGTACCGTCCGCAGAGCGTCCACAGCCTAACTGAGCAGTCATCACTGCTCGATATGAGCAGGCTCTTGTCTTCACAGTACTCGATGTACGTGATGCTGGCCAAGTGGGCCCGGAATGAGTTGAGTTTCTCGGGCCATTTGATGGTGGTACGGGGGTTCGTGGCCGACGAGGGCGCCTTCATTTCGGCACGCTGCTTCTGCTCCATGCGGTGCTGGAGTTTCTTCATGGTCGGATTTCCGCCTCGGAACGGGAATTTGCTGTCAGAGCGGAGATGCTGCAGTGCGGCGGATGGTATGCGGGACTGGGGTCCTTCACTCCGGATGCAGTAGTCTGTGATGTCCCACACCTATAAGTAGTGTATACAACATAACCTGTTCATGTTTTGGGTTTACCATAGAGGCTTTTGTACAACATCACTCTTTGATATCCTTACTTTAAACAAAACCATAACCACTTCGCTCCTTATTTATCTATGAGACTCACAAGATTTTCTTCATTGCTATTAACACAAGATGAATTCGTAAACTTGCTATGTGTAATAGTTTTCTCCGGTATCCATCAACGTCACTGTCTCTCCAAAGATTGGTCAGCAACCAGATTGTGACACACTTTCCTTTCTTTCTAACACAGTATTTTTATATAAACTCACCATAATGTAGCCTGATGTATCTCCAGTGATGAGAAACTCATTCTTACTGTCCGTGGTCATCGCCAGCACCGACTCTCCACCTCCCTTCTGTGCCGCGTTGAACTGACCGAGCAGTCCGCCCTTATGGTGAATCGACCAGGCTCTGACCCAGCCGTCGGCCCCGCTGGCCATCAGGGTCGCTGTATCTTTGTCGTTGGGTCGAGATTGAAGGAACACGAGCTAGACGAGTTGGAAGAAAAAATATCATGATTAAAAAACAACGTTCTGCTCTCTAAATGTAAAAGAGTGAAAAAAACTCTCGTTTTGTCCGCCATACCATGGCTCTTGCAAAGAGCCATGGCGGGATAAGCTCTTTTTAGAGTGAAAAACAGGTGTTTTAAACTTGAATCATAGTAAAGTTCGCTCCAACTTCACTCAAAAAGTGTGATGCACATTTAGTTGCACTCTCAAAAAAGCCATACAATGCCACTTGGCAAGAGAGTGAAATGTTCACTCTTGTACATTTAGAGAGTAGGTGAGATCAAATTGAGTAGACATGTATCTGCAACTTAGCATTGATAAGAGATGATTCAAACATCACACGCCAGTGATCGTGCATAATTTTGCCTGGTCTGTCTTTATGGACATAAGAAGCAATGTTTTTGCTTTCTGTTACTTATGTGTTTGACATGGTGTTATTATCTGTATAATCTCTTTGTACTGACTAATTATCCCATGTGCATTTCCAACACTTTAAAGCAGCCGATGGTAATTCCTCACCTTGTCGACGGCTGATTCATGTTTCTTGGTATATTCTTTGGAGTCTTCAACATCCACATAGAATGACTTTCTACTGGAGTTGCCATCCCGGCTACTCTGCGTTCTCCTCCCCTTAAAATTACTCAGACTCTCCGTGAAAAACGTATTAGTGTCAACCTTGACTCCTTCGGGCTGCTTGGGGTTGTTGACATCTGTAACGCTGGCCTTGGGGGATCCAATGGCTGGAAGACTCGTCCTCCTAAAGTTTCCCTCGACCTCTTTGCCACCACTGTCCGCTTCACCAAGGAGTGCCCTGGTACTCGCGCGTTTCAGTAGAGTCGCAGACGGGGACTGTTTCTGATGTCCTTCACCTTGGTTGTCTCCCTCTGAGACCGGGTTGGAGCTTGATGCTGCACTGCTCCGTCGGGTAAGCCTCGCCACATCGCTGGGCTTGGACTTTGCGCTGTCAGCCTTGTAAGCGTAGTTGACAGTCCTGCTACCGCTACGGGGACTGACACCGTCGTTGGCGTTGAGGAGACAGAGCGGCTGGGCCGTCTCGAGGGACCAGATGAAGATGTCACCGTCGTACGACGAGGTGGCGACGACACTCGTCTCGTACGCCGCCAGGGACAAGATGTCCTCATTGTGTTTCAACATCCATTGACGCGAGTCGTCGTCATCATCAGAATCACTGTGGGAAGTTTAGAGACAATAACAAGCATTTGAATGTTAGAAATCGTAAATTAAACCGTTTCTTTACAGGATTTAAACCATATTCATTCGCTTGAATCTCATAAGGTTTCGTTTAGACCATTCACACAACCTCCCTCCAACTGAAAAAAGGTTACTCAAACAAATAGACTCTCCTCTGGAAGCTATGCTGTGCAGGGGCTCACTGGCAAGACAGAGAATGGGCACTGGTCACTTGCCCAACACAACCGTTCCTTCATGCCCGCAATCATTCCAATGTGGAACAGTCTTTCAGACGCCACTGTTGGTCGCCGTACAACATCAGGGACCAAAGCCTTCTGTTCCAGGGCTCACAAGCTTCTAAGGCCGTGTACTAGTAATGTACTTGTAAACGTTTATCCCTATCCACATTATTGTATTTTCACTCTGTTATACATTTCCTGTTTTATGGCTTTGTCCATGGTAGTGGGCACTGAAGTTCCATTCTGTGCTTATTCGTAAAAAAAAAAAAAAAAAAAGAAGAAGAAAAAGTTACCCTAAGATGGCTCAGAAGTAAACTTTTGCCGGCCCTAACTCATTGTCACATGATGCAGTTAACGAAAGAGCATATACGTTAAACGAATACTTTGCTTCCATATTATTTAAAACGGACTCACATGTAGGACGCTACACGTCGGTTCCAGCCAGCCGTTACAATGCGCTGTTTTGGGCAAACAATCCCTGTGACCTGTCGACACCAATCAAAATGAAAATTGCAGCTTCATATATATATAAAAAAAACCTCAACAGAAATAAGGTATGCTTAATTGTGATTCTGAACGTTAAAAACCTACAATTGCAGATATTTGGGGAGGGCGAGGTACCGAAGTTAATCACGTTCTTTCATGTTTTAAAAACACAAGTCATAAAAAATACATGTCCCCTTGTATTGAAAGTTTGCTCAAATAAAATTATAATAGCCTAATTATTTAGTTTCTGCAAACAGACTTCAAACTCTACACTAATAAACATGTTCTCACCTCCATATTGTCAAACGTCTCCAACTCCCTCAGGCAAGCGCCGTTATTAAAATTCCAGATCTTCACGGATCCATCCCGCCCTCCGGTCACGAGTCGACGGTAGGACGGGTCAAAGGTCATTGCGGTTATCTCCGCACATTTCTCCACGCCCTTCTCCATGTATTTGTGAGCCTGCGGAAGATTAAGAGTTGTTTTTTTCTCTTTATTACAGACGATGAGTTATTTATTGTTTGAGTCCATTGGTTGATTTAGCTTCAAGATCTGACACCGTGACAAATTAAGAGCAGGGTATTTCAGTGTAGAGTTCGAATACCTCAGAAGTGTTTCTTGACCTGTCTGTTTGATTTTTTTGTTTTTTTGTTTCAAAATCTATACATATTTTTCTCTCTCTGTCTCTCCCTCTAATTGGCCCAATTTTCACGAACACTCATAAAGTGGACGTTAAGAATTCGTAGTGTTAGGGATCAATACGAATCGGCATAATTTATTATGTATTGATTTATTTAAGCCATCTTTTACGAAGGTGACCCATCTAACACGGCTGATTATAACATTCGTGTACAGCTACTGTCAACAACTGCTTTTAAAAAAAATCAAAATTCTGTATAACTTTAGGGTGGGTTTTGTGGATTATTTGTCCTCAACCACAAATTGCAAACAATGGATTGGGTACAATCTCATGATTAACTATCATATAGATTTCAACCTGAATAATGTTGCAATTTTAAGCCCCATCATCTTGTAGAAATTGCAGCATTTTTCTGTGAATTAATTCTTATGTGATTATAAACGGACAAAAGGGCTATGTAATCATGTGATATGATAACTCACTTTGCGGTAACTGCTAACTTCACAGTTTAGGTGTTATAGAAGCTTCTTTAAAGACATCTATCCTGAAAACTTTGGGCTTGAGCAACTTATTCTTCCAACAAACAATGTATTATTCAGAAGTAAACTCAATGATGATGTCACCGTACCTTAGAGAACATGATAGTCTTCGTTCCAGTCGCCAGGTCCCACACACTGACTACGGAGTCATGGCAAGCACTCACCACCTGATTGAACAGGTGGTTGTAAATCGCTGCCGTGACTGGCCGGTTGTGTGACGTCACGTCGTCATCTTCTACGTCAGTTTCCCATTTATGCTCGAGTAAGGCCAGCTGAACGTTGTAACAAAAATACCAAGATATTTATTTGCGGTGGATTTCTCTTTACAAGTTGGCATTACGTTGGATTCCTAAATAATTTCCGGCCTTTACAACAGATCCTTTTCATGCTCCTAATCTGTCGTTAAATATTCCCCCCTTTTTTTTTACAGTATTGCAATGCTAGATACTGACTCTTAACATATCCAAAGGGATCACAAGGGTAATAGCTTATACATTGACTACTTTCTTTTACATTTATAACTGCTGCTGACAACGTTGATGTAGCAACAAAACCCACACTTGTACCCTCACCATTGTGGTTGTAATCCGTTCACAAACTATATGACACCTGCAGCCTCAACTGATTGAGCGAGGTTCCCGGAGTATTCAGTGTTTCAAATATTACAAAGTCAGAAATGCGTTTTACCAGGTTCGTTCCCAGAATCAGCGAGCCAGTCTTGGCGTGGAAGCATACGGTGCTTATGGAGTGAGGGCCCATGCTAATACTGCGTGGGTTTATATTCTGCATGCATGTCTGGTCCCTCATGTCCCATACTTTGATTCCCTGAAAAATAAAACAAAGGAAAAAAGTAAGATACGACCGCATTTATCATAAAAGTTCAAGCCTACTCTTTCTGTGATTTTGTAGAAGTTTTAAGTAGTCCGTATATAAGTAGTTTTTCTTTGTATTTACCAACTTCTTCAAAAAGCATAAATGTGGCTATTGTAATGCAGGTAAAAGACAAAGTGGACGTATTTACCACAAAAACGAAAATATCAGTTGTTTTTATTCCCGTCATGATTAAAATAGCAATTTATTTGATTCCTAACCTTGTCCTTGCCGACTGAGATAATTTGCCCATGCGTACTATTAACGACGATTTGAACGACGGCTGATGTATGACCTTTCATTACCGACGTTGCCTTGGTCGTGACGTATGGATTCCATGTGCGGACTGAACGGTCCATTCCTCCGGTAACTGAAACAGACAGTGGATTGAAACAGCTTTTAAATCAAAAAATGTATGACCTCACCATTCAAATCGGGGAAAAAATTGTATTTATCAGCTTTCAAATCAGTCGTCGGATAATTAAAAATGTCTTGAAAAGTAAGTTTCATTACAAAATACTAGTATGCACCCGTCCGTCCAAAATAAGTGAAACTAAACATGACATTTAATGCTGAATCTTGTTCTTACCGATGACGTTTGTTTCCTTGCAGTAATCGAAGCAAAGAATTCCCTTCCTGATCTTGAAAAACGACCCTCTGTAAATAACAACACGAAAAAGATATACTTAAGAATTAAAACTGCTTGTTGTTGTTAAAAAATACCATCTATGCACATTTTTGTGAGCATCATTTTCTAGCTTTTTACATGAAATTGAGTTCTGGTCTCACACGGCGTAAGCTATGGTTGGCTGAAATCCCAATTAATTTTTGGAGGTAATCGAGCCCACTTACGATTTCTTTCGTCCTAGATCACCGATGTATATTGAAGATTCGTTGGTAGTGGCACAGGAGATGAAGGAGTTGAGGTTACTGCAGTATTTCACTTTCCGTACCCAATCCTCATGAAGAGGCTGGAGACAAGGTAAAACATTCATTTAATTGAACATTTAAATCATATTTGTGTTCTTTTGCTCGAGTAAGGTATTTATTTTAACACATATTTTTTATCAAAGAGTGTTTTATGTAAAGAGTGTTTCTTGGGACACTCGCGAGGAGACAAGGTGTCCAGTCAAGAACATGTGACTCCTACTTACCGCGAATTTCATAGCATTTACACCTTTTACACCCCCTTTTAGAAGTTCAGGAAATGGTACCCGTCTTGATCCGACTGTGGAACAGGGGGAACAATTAAAAAATAAAATAAAAATGTAATGAAGTTGTGAATCAGGGTTGTATGAAATGCAATCAAGTCGAGACTTTAGGATACCCCGATCTTCAAGCACTTTATGTTTCTTTATTATGCGTAACAGTAATGTCAGTTATGTGAGAGAAAGAGCTGCTATTGTTGAGAATAATTTAAGAAGTACGTCCCCGTAAATTGCCGGCCGTCTTACCTGATTTTGCGTTTTGCGAACCGAAGAGGGCCGAGCCCATAGCCTCTGTGAAAACAATGCAGCACACGTTACCCCCTGCGTCGCCAAACACCAACACTGCTTTGTTCATATTCCGCGGATCAAACCTGTACACAAATAGATGAAAAACGTCACTGTGGCCGGACAACTGCTGAGTACTGTTAAATACATGCACCAATGATGTGTCAATGCATTGTCAACCTCGCCACTGTTTTTTTTGTGTTTTTTTTTTTTTTTTTTTTTTTTTCACTTACCAATAATCCATTGTGAGGGCGCAGTTATCGAGACCCGAAACTTGGAAACATCGGTCAAATTTGGTTGCATTTACATCATAAAAGCCTGCAAAAACAAAATAATGAATGGTAATACAAACAATGTCCAGAAATGCACACACGCCCTTGTATCGAGAGAGGACCACTCGGGTGTAATACGGCATTGTAAATTGTGGATTACCATTGTGAATAATCGACTTCTGTTTGAAGATATCAAACTTACTGATGTCTCTTTCTGTTGACGATACAGCTATCATGTTCACGTTGGGCATGCACACCATGTCAGTCAGCCACATGGGCTTAGTCTTCTCTCGAGGTTGCTCGATCTGTCAAATAAATGGAAGCAAAAATCAAACCTTACTGATTCATATTAGACTGGCCACATCGTTAAAAATAAAAACTGAGTGTGGATGATTAACATTTTGTAGTTTTATAACTGTAATTTTACTACATTATAGTTTTTAAGAAATTGACTCCAATTTCATAAGTAGACGTAACTTTATCGCAACTATATTCTACTCTGATTCCCTGACAGTTTAAAGTTTGCATAATGTTCTACAGTATTGCGTTCCAATGACTAGCTAAAACACCGGAGTTCATCTTACCGTTACTGATCTCTGCAAATGCATATCCATGCTCCAGAAGTTGACAACGCCCTCTTTGCTGACTGATATATATCGGCCGCCATGTTCTCCTTCGTCGTGCAGGTTGCCGTGACGTAGATTAAGATTCTGGTAGAAACCGACCTTCGAGAGCATATCGCGGTGGTTGCTAACATGGGAATAAATGGTAGACTATGGTTTAAATTACACTCTGTAACATTGAAGCCTTTGAGAAAGACTCTGCTAGGGTCGAAACGTGAGGCCCTTGACCTTTTGTTTCCATTCATACCACAGGTCCTTGTAGTTGGTAAGCAGTTTGCAACAGCTGATTCTATTTTCTCATTGTTAAATAAACAAATTAAATTTAAAATTACTTTTTAAAGAACTATAATAGTTTTTTAGGGGGCGCATCGTTTATATTTCGATGGCTTGTAGAAAGTTCAACTTTGGAGTATGGGTAAAACAGCAAGACCATTGAATAACTTAATCGTAATCAAAACTGGGGAAAAAATCAACTTACCTGTGGATTTCTCTAAGCGGTTTTGGAAACGGTATCTGGGGGAAAAGGGCATTTTTTCAATTTACACACATTTCTGTAAGACATTTTAAACAGTTAAAAGACAAAGTTCGAATCGAGAATCGATAAAATAGACATTCTGTGATCAGTTTAGGAGCACATCACAGCAGGAGCGTTTACAACGAAATTAGTATTATCGATGACAGAATATAAATGTGTATAAATCTTGAAAATTCCTACTATATCATACCAAATGTGTTTTTTCTACGAAAGTGTATATTTAAATTTATCTTTTTGCATGAAACAACACTTTCATGTAGGAGACTTTCAAACGCTAGGTGGCAGCAAATTTACTAGGTAAATTTCCATTTTTTTAATTAGTTCTGAGCATGTGCACGTTTCTAAGAACAATGCATCCACAGTCCTCACTCTATGGATGTACCTGGTAAGTCTGCTGCCACCTAGCGTTCTAAGTATTCTTTATAAATTCAAACAGAGTTAGATTCAGGCACCACGCTATTAGTTATCACGGCAAACGGTTTTTACTTACTCTCTGTTCGTATGTAGAAGGGAAAAAAAAGAAAACAAAGAAAGGTGGGTTAGAAACTGTCCAGGATTGGACTGTCTTTGGCCAATCGAGACACTGGGCAATTCAATGAGCAAGTTGACCTTTATCGTGAAGCAACTACGTGTTTTCTGCCAACTTAGCCATGTAAGAAATAGCGGTCAAAGAATTGGGTGTCCAAACTGGAGGAACACATTATTGCTCCCTGATGTGATGAAGGTCCATGTTTACAT